>OY728151.1:1190921635-1192171635 GCA_963277665.1 Viscum album | reverse complement strand
ACAGTAATTTATGGTATTTTACATTATAAGTAAATAAATGAATTATATAGTCATGTATGATGTATGGATGAGTCAATAACCCTTTGGTTCGAACTCACATGCATTGGTTACTGTATTTAGTCACAAAAACTAACGTTATTCAATCTTGAGCCAAAATAATAAACAAATGAATTAAATAATCAAAAAACACCCCTCTCCTCCACTATAAATACCACCCCTTCTCCTCAAACCTCAAAAGACTTGAATATTGCTTATATTTTTTCCATTTAATATCTGATGTACATGTATTTTACATGTATTTTTATAATTTTTTAACTTATTTTTAATTAATTAGTTTAACCAATTTTATATTTTTAGTTTATTTTTGTAGTTTTTTTATTAGTTTAGATATTTTGATAATTTTTAGTTAATATATATACTTATATTAGTAATTTAATGTTTTTATTAGTTATATTAATTTTATATTTAACACTACATTATTATTATTATTAGTTCCGTTAATTTTAGTTTATGTTATTTTATTAATTTTATTAGTATGTATATATTTTAATTATCTATTTGTATTTTATTTTATTTCATTATTTTTTATAGTATTAATAATATAGTATCTTTTTAATATTTTATTATTTTTATATTTAATACTTTAATATCTAATTATATGTGCATTAATTTTTAGTTCTAATTTTATTATTATTATTATTATTATTATTATTATTATTATCTAACATTAGATATTTAGATAATTGTTTTTTTTTTAATTTGATTTTTAAATTTAGTTTTAACATTGATTTTACATTATTATTATTTTGTTTTGAATTTTTCTCTCTCCAATCCCCAACCTCATCCCCCAATTCCCCTACCCTCCGCCCCTTTCCTCGCTCCCCTTCCCAATCACCCACGCCACATCCCTTATCCCCCCTACCTCTCTCCAATCCCATGGGCCCCCTGCTCCCTTCTCTAACCCGCACCCCCCTCCTCCCATTACCCTACCCACCGCCCTTCTCATCCCCTCCCCTGCCTAACCCGCAGCGCCTCCCCAGGCCCTCATCGGCTCGCCTCCCTACGTCGCCCCACTCTGCCTCTCCCCGCTACCCATTTCCCCTATTTCCCCTCTCCACTCACCCAGAGCCCCCTCATCTTCTCATCTCACCCGCGGCACACCAATCCTCCCCATTCTCACCCGCCACCCCCCCTTAACCCACTGGACCCGCCGCACCCCATCTCCCCACAGCCCCTCCTATTCCCCTGCACCATTCTCCGCTCAGCCAACACCCGCTGCTACACTTCCTCCCTTCACTTCTCGGCCATTTCAGCGTGCAGCAGGCAGCAAGCAGCGACGACCTCTTCACTGATCAGCACACCAACCACAGCGAGCAGCCCTCCTCGGACAGAACCAGCGGCAAACCATCATCAGGAGCCACAGCGGAGGTTTGGACACATCATCGACGTTCATGGAAGTTCTCTTGGACTTCCGGAGATTGACGTCACACGACGAGTGCAAGCACAGATCAGAGCATATTTTCAGCGGCATGGTGGTTTGATTCGGGTGTGGCGTTAGCGAGACAATGGTTATTATTTTACGATCGTCAAAGGTGGCTTGCTGTAACAACTACGACAACATGATCATGGTGATATCTATTTATTATTTTATGTGTCATGTTGTCGTCGTGATGGCAGGGTAATTCATTGGTGTTGGAGTTATGGTAAATGTGATGGTGAATGCATGCCTTTAATTTATTCCTATGTTTGATTGCCTTTTAAATTAAATTTAATTTGATTTTTATTTAATTAATTATATCTGCATTGAAATTAATTTTCATTTGGGCTCTGCATACATTTTTTGGTTCCCATTCATGTGATACCTAATAAGTAATCACGAACAGGAGTTCATCAAAGAATTTATTTATCCGGAATTTGATCAAGCGCGTGAGCGAATTCTGAATAAATAAATATATTAATCAAAAAAATTAATATTTTGTTTGTGCGCTTATTCAAACTTGTGTGGGTGATACTGAATAAGTGATCTCATGTGAGCGAACCCGACACAGGTAGATACTTCGACTTTGTGAGAAACGGATCGTCGTATTTTACCAAGTGATTCAGTGCTATAATGACAGGCAAGTTATTCGTCAGGACAGAGAACGAAATGACGGATAATTTTTGTAAACATTAAAATACTGTCTAACATCAGAGAACGAGACCATATAGTATTTTGATTAAATCTGGAATCGGTGATAATTGAATAAGTAAATATTCAAATGTGGGAATTAAATAATTGACATTGCATGCACTTGAACGGACGTCACGACTCCGACACTTCCATCTCTACCAGTTTCTTTCATAGCTTAGTTCACTTAGATAGTTTTAGTTAATTTAAATAGTCATTATTAAAATATTCATTTAGTTTTTAGAACTTATTTGTTAATCATACCATTAAAGCCCATCTGCCTGAACATTCCTCCAAAAGGACATTTCTAGTGTCTACTCACATTCTCTCTGTGGTTCGACCCTGCTCACCACTTCTATAGTAGTTAGTAGGATAATAAATATTTCAAATTTTCACGTGTTGCGACGTGCGTCCCAAATTTCTGGCACCGTTGCCGGGGAGAATAGTAGCATTAGGAGTTCCTTTAAAAGAGTGATTTAGGTAAAAAAACCAAAAACAAAACCAACAAAAAAATTAGTTTACTACTCTGGGAATTTTTCATTGCAGGGATTTTCAAGACACCCAGAAGTTCAAAATGACGTGGGCTACACCATACAGTTACAACCAGTACCCACCCTATGCAGCCCCAACTCAAGGTATGATGTATAATGATTCACCGCACATGAGCTATCCAAATAATCCCATTTATTTCAGTGATCTTTATTCAATTCCATGCTATGATCCATATGATAATATTTCACCATGCTATGAAACAAGTCTGTATACATCTATTGATCATTTTCAAAGTCAATGTCTTCCTCAAAATTTAAAACTTGACAATTCATGTCAAACAAATTATTCAATAATTGATCACATGTTTCAATCTTCTATCACTGAGACAAATAGGATGTTTGAACTTCAAGATGAACGTAATGCAAAGTTACTTTCTTCAACAAAAGATTTAAAAACTCAAAAAAAAGGTTTAAAATATTCAACGAAAGATTTATAAAATCAAATGAAAAATTTAGGAAATCAAATGACTCAACTTGTTCAACTTTTTTCCTCACTTCCACTTGAAGATCCAATTCAGAACAATTCTTTTGAGGATAGTGCAATAGAGGTTCCATTTGAACAACATCCACATTCTGTGTCTGATAATGAGATTGATCTTCCTTCTTTTCATAAAATTGATGACTCCCCTCTATCACAAAATAATTCTTCCAATCTAATCACATTTCACGAATATGAGAGCTTAGTATTCCACCCTGTTGAACATAATGGCCCCTCTGAAAATGTGATTTCATGTCCTTCTGTGACTTCACAACCCAGCCATCCCAAAGTTAAAAAGGACACATTCAATTTCTGTCAAATTCCACCTTTTGAGGATGAAGAGGACATTGAACTAGGACCATTCTTTACCATGATAGATTCAGAATTGAACCAAGAGAAAGTGGATTGCCACACTCAAGAGGACATCACTTTAAATGACATCGAATCACCTCTTTCTGAAAATCTTTGTGAGTCCGAAACTTTTTCTAAAATAGAGACATTTGAAACTTTTTTGGATTTGGAGAATCAATCAGCATTGGTGGTAGAGAACACTCATGATTTTCTAGAAATAATGGAATAATGGGATTGCTTATAGGATCCTGAGTTTGTGGTGAAACATGTACCAACAGAGAAATATGATGAGGTTAGTATAGAAGAAAATTTTGAAAAAGATGTCATTCTTGACATAATGGTGTCATCTTCCCCAATTGATCTCACGCCACTTACTCCATGTGTCGAGCCTAAAAACACTTCACTTGAAATACCTACATATGTGAACAATATTTTTGACCTTGGCACAATCAATGAAACCATCGAGCATGAATTGAGTTGGAAACAAGTGGATTTTCCTATGGTAGTGGTTGGGTGTGAAAATGAATTGGGATACATCGTCCACCTAGATACTGCATTCAAGGATGTGATGGATATAAGATGACCACTGAAGGAGTCTAGTAAAGACATATTTTCACCAGTTCACATTCAAAGAGGCAATCTTCTTAATCTTTCCGCTAACAACCTTTTCCCAAAATTCAATTATTCGATGAGTCTTTCTTCAGGTGAGGTATATTCATTACCTTGTGAGTTGTCAAATTTTCATTTCATTCCACACATCCATTATTATAACAAGATTCTGTTGAGATTTTGTGCAACTTTTAGGATAAACTCATCTTCAACAAATGGATTCCACACTCCTACTGAAAAAGAAGCAGATGCATGGTTTACATTTCCACTCGATCCTGGTGGAGTTTCAACAACGTCTGGCTGAAGACGAAGTAAACTTAGCACTAAATTTGAGGAAACCTGTCATTTTTTTGTTTTCTTTTCACTGCATTTAATTTCATTTCATTTAGTTTTCTTTAAAAATAAAATAAAATAAAAAGGCATGCATTTACCATAATCTGTTTTCTCATGGAACTGTAGTGGATTTAAATTCATCATACATATTTTTATCATCCACATGCTTTTGATTATGGTGTGACTTCTATGATATGATGAAAGTGTGTGTTGTCAGTGTGTAGGTTTTACAGGTTTACCATTTCTGGAGATTCATCAGATACAAACAGCCTCTCCGTGTCAATATGCACTTACACAGGGAAGTGTTTTATTTTTTCCATATTTTATGCTTCCAAAAACACCATGTAAACTAACAAAAAAACAAAAAAAAAATCATGAAAAATTTGAAAAATGAAAAAAAAAACTAACATTCCTGTCATTGATGAACCCACATAAAAGTTGCTATATTTTTTTGTCGCAACACAGTCGGGAACATACCACTTATGTCCCTAGGAAGTTTGAGCACCTGATTCTTATTTGAAATTATTTGATCTTTGATCTCATGACTTAGATGATTGCTGATATTATTTCATGCTTCGGAAAATGTTTTTTAAAAACTTGTATATTTTTGAGACACTTATTTGTACTCATGCTCATCTGTGTTGTCCAACATTTTATTTCCATACCCATAAGGACTCTGAGCCATTTTAAATCATCTCTTATATTTATCTTTTTCTTGAGGGTATCTCAACCATGTTATGTCTTCTAGAACTTTTCATGTTTTTCTATCAAAGTGATAGGAATTTTGAAAGTTGCACTAAAATGATCGAGGCATCTGTTTGATATTTTAGCCCTGTTGACCCACTGATCCACCCATATATTTTCTCCATCGTGTAGCCCTTATAATTCATGAAGAATCCTTTTTAGGATAATCCCATAACCGATACCCTTCCCTACCCATATCTTGATTTTTTGCATGATAATTTTCAATCTAAGTGTGGGAGAGAGGTTTACTCATGGAGAGGGTTCTTCGAGGGGCAGTGTGTCATTTGATGTACATGGATCGACATTATCCAATCCTGATCATATGAGTTACTTTTCACTGTAGCCACATTCATTACATATATTTTGATATAGGAATATAGAATCCTTTTGGTTCCAACAATGAGTACATTGGTGGTTATTACGCGGTAACCCTAGACTTTGGGGATACCTATAAAAGTGATGATTCATTACTCCAGGAGCTAGGAAGTTTTCTATATGACCTAACTTCATTGAGATGTTACAACGTATACGCTACTTGTGTGCCATTCTTTGGGATTTTTGTCTGACATTTATTTCATGGGGTTTTTGAGTTGATACTCACCAGTTTTTTCTGACCATATTATTTGAGTGAGTTGTTTCTTAAAAAAAGAGTGAAAAAAAGTGTGAAACATTGGATTATCATATACTTGGGGACAAGCAATGTTTTAAGTGTGGGGGAGTGATAGTTTGAGGGAGAAATTTGAGGGAGACATTTGGATTGACATATATCATGCATTTATTTCAGGATTCAACCCTCCTTTTTACCAAAAAGATGTCAATTTTTTTTAACTCACCATCCCACAGCTTCAAAAACATTTAAACCTCATGTAAAGTCCTTGAGATTGGTGAATTATTTTGATTTCCTATAGTTGAGATGTGAAATTCATGGCAAGCCTATGGTAAGCATGCATGTGTATGAGAAGTGAGCAAAAGTTTGATCGTATATTTTGAGAGATGAGAGTGATGGCAAGGTAGGTCACATGATACATGAGTGCAAGTACTTGTTTTGGAAAAAATTCACGTGGAAGAAAAATGATTTTTGAAAATTGGAGTTTTAAATGAAGCATAATATTTTATAGGTAAATGAGATTGCAATTTTTTGAACTTGTAATTTTGATGTTTTGATTTGTATGTTGCCACTTGTGTTTTCTTTCTGATTGTTTTTCCCAGGAGTGCAAAAGTTAAAGTGTGTGGGATTTGATGTACATGGATTTTACATGTATTTTTATAATTTTTTAACTTAGTTTTAATTAATTAGTTTAACCAATTTTATATTTTTAGTTTATTTTTGTAGTTTTCTTATTAGTTTAGATATTTTGATAATTTTTAGTTAATATATATACTTATATTATTAATTTAGTATTTTTATTAGTTATATTAATTTTAGATTTAACACTATATTATTATTATTATTAGTTCCACTAATTTTAGTTTATGATATTTTATTAATTTTATTAGTATGTATATATTTTAATTATCTATTTGTATTTTATTTTATTTTATTATTTTTTATAGTATTAATAACATAGTATATTTTTAATAGTTTATTATTTTTATATTTAATATTTTAATATCTAATTACATGTGCATTAATTTTTAGTTCTAATTTTATTATTTTTATTTTTATTTTTATTATTATTATTATCTAACATTAGATATTTAGATAATTGTTATTTTTAATTTGATTTTTAAATTTAGTTTTAACATTGATTTTACTTCTTTTTTTTGAATTTTTCTCTCTCCAATCCCCAACCTCATCCCCGTATTCCCCTACCCGCTGCCCCTTTCCTCGCTCACCTTCCCAATCACCCATGCCACATCCCTTATCCCCCTACCTCTCTCCAATCCCATTGGGCCCCCTGCTCCCTTCTATAACCCACACCCCCCTCCTCCCATTACCCTACCTGCCGCCCTTCTCATCCCTTCCACTGCCTAACCCGCAGCGCCTCCCCAAGCCCTCACCAGTTCCCCTCCCTACGCCGCCCCACTCTGCCTCTCCCCACTACCCATTTCCCCTGTCGCCCCTCTCCACTCGCCAGCACCCCTCTCCACTCACCCAGAGCCCCCTCATCCACTCATCTCACCCGCGGCACGCCGCTCCTCCCCATTCTCACCCGCCACCCCCCCCCCCCCCCCCTTAACCCACTGGACCCGCCGCACCCCATCTCTCCACGGCCCCTCCTATTCCCCTGCACCCGGCTCCGCTCAGCCAACACCCGCCGCTACACATCCTCCCTTCACTTCTCGTCCATTTCAGCGTGCAGCAGGCAGCAAGCAGCGACGATCTCTTCACTGATCAGCACACCAACCACAGCGAGCATCCCTCCTCAGACAGAACCAGCAGCAAACCATCATCAGGAGCCGCATCGGAGGTTCGGACACATCATCGACGTTCGTGGCAGTTCGCTTGGACTTCTAGAGATTGACGTCACATGAAGAGTGCAAGAGAAGATTATATCATATTTTCAGCGGCGCGGTGGTTTGATTCGGGTGTGGCGTCAGCAAGACAATGGTTATTATTTTACAATTGTCGAAGGCGGCTTACGGTGACAACTACGACAACACGATCATGGTGATATCCATTTATTATTTTATGTGTCATGTTGTCGTAGTGATGGAGGGGTAATTCATTGGTGTCGGAGTTGTGATAAATGTGATGGTGAATGCATGCCTTTAATTTATTCCTATGTTTGATTGCCTTTTAAATTAAATTTAATTTGATGTTTATTTAATTAATTATATCTGCATTGAAATTAATTTTCATTTGGGCTCTGCATTCATGCTTTGGTTCCCATTCATGTGATACCTAATAAGTAATCACGAATGGGAGTTCATCAAAGAATTTATTTATCCGTAATTTGATCAAGCGCATGAGAGAATTCTGAATAAATAAATATATTAATCGAAAAAAATTAATATTTTGTGTGTGCGCTTCTTCAAACTTGTGTGAGTGAAACTGAATAAGTGATATCATGTGAGAGAACCTAAAGCAGTTAGATACTTCGACTTTATGAAAAATGGGTCGTCGTATTTCATCAAGTGATTCAGTGCTATAATGATGCGCAATCTATTCGTCAGGATAGAGAACGAAATGAAGGATAATTTGTGTAAACATTAAAATACTGTCTAACATCAGAGAACGAGGCCAAATAGTGTTTTGATTAAATTTGGAATTGGTGGTAATTGAATAAGTAAATATTCAAATGTGGGAATTAAATAATTGACATTTCATGCACTTGAACGGACGTCACTAATCTGAAACTTCCATCTCTGCCAGTTTCTTTCATAGCTTAGTTCACTTAGATAGTCTTAGTTAATTTAAATAGTCATTATTAAAATAGTAATTTAGTTTTTAGAACTTATTTGTTAATCACACCATTAAATCCCATCTGCCTGAACATTCCTCCAAAAGGACATTTCTAGTGTCTACTCACATTCTCTCTGTGGTTTGACCCTGCTCTCCACTTCTACATTAGTTAGTAGGATAATAAATATTGCAAATTTGCACGCATTGTGACGTGCGTGCCAATCTACCAAACCTATCCCCCCATGTTTTTTTCATGCTGTTCTTACCAAAATACCATTCCCAAGTCCCTTAAGAAGGTTCTCAAGGAGGCAATACTCAAGAGGTAAAACCTTCTCTCTCTCACTAAATTTATTTTATTTTTGTATCCTTCCCTCACATCCCCTATACAAAGTGATATGATAAATACATTATTTTTTATATACTATAATTTTATTAGGTTAATGGTATATTAACCATCAATTCTCTTCTCTTTTAATTTTTATTCTAAAAATGAAAACATCACTCGTAAGGTGCTGATTTATAGCCTTCGTGGATGATGAGTTTTCGTTCTTCAATTCCACCTTCAGGGATAGTCATAAAACAATTTTTATAGTTAAAATATACTTTAATATATATAATAAATTTTATTTAATGTTCTAGAACAATTATATATACATAATATCAATTCATAAGAGAAAACTAGTTTATGGTGATAAAAAAATGCCAAAATAATCTAAATGGTTATCATTAATGCTTTATCTAATGAATCATCCTCATATATGGAAAAAATTAAATATAATACCATTAAATATCCTTTTATTTCATTAATAAAATATAATTTAAATTCTGAATAACAATTTTTATTTTACATGATCTTTCGTACATGTATACAAGTGAATCAATCAAGAAAACCAAGGAAACGAACACTCCCAAATGACAAAATTGAATTTATAACTCATTAAAAAGGGAATAAATAAACTTAATAAAATTATAATAAATAAAAAAATATTTAATAGTTTCTGAATTAAATTATTAATTAATCTAATTTCTTTATCCAAGATATTAATTATAAGTGCAGAACACTTTCGTACATATGGTAAGGGTTTTCTCATATCACTTTTATTTCTGTGGGATATGCCTTATTCACCACTTATTTATTGTGTGTGGTGTATGTATAATTTAAATTGATACATCATACCACAAATATCTTTATATTCATATTATTTAATGTTTCATTTGATAATTATTACTTATATGGGGTATATGGTCCGACTAATTACAAAGAGGTAAGGGTTTCTTCCTGAACCACTATTTTTCCTTCAGGATAAGCTTTATCTATCTTTAACCCAATGTAATTATTAATTCATCTTATGTAATCCTCCTAAATTTTATGTGTATATTCCAAATATATGTACCTAGATCAATTATTCTTTATTTTTCGGGTAAATACATTTTTTATAAGGATTCATTCTCAATCTCTTCTGATAAGCACACCCAATTAAAGGGAAATTCCCAATTTATTATACATTTTCAAGTACACTCCATAATTTATTTTAAGACACCATTATTTTTATAAAAATAACTATTTTATAATGAAAATATATCTTAGTTCTTTTTGGTTTTATGAAAAAAAAAATTCCTTTGTCAGCTTTAAAGACTCGTTTATATTTTCCCATAAACCGCATTAAAGTGGCTAATTTCTAAAGTTTATTAAACACTTTTTTACATGTTTTAACTTTAGTTTCCAAATTTCAGTATGAATATTATTTTAATATTCATAAAATATAATTTCATTCCCTTTAATTTACTATGATATACACTTTTACAGTCTTATTTTTATGAAAAATACAAATGATCTTTCAAAAGAACTCTTCTTTCCAAAGTAAAAGGGTATTTCTCTCAAGAATTTATCAATGGTTTTATTAGAGTATTTTCATCTATTTCAATACTCTCTATTTAATATTATTCTTAATTTATATTGATCTCTTATTTTACCATCTACCATATTTTATTGAAGGTTTTATGATTATTTTGACTGGGATGTTCTGTCTTGATATTATTCATCATATTACTCTAGATAGTTTATGATTATGTTTAATGATTAGGGATATTATTTAAATTTCATACGATAGTTTCAATATGAATGAATATGTTGATTATGTTTCACCTCTTTCATAATATTAATTCGTTGGACTAATTAAGTGATGGGTGTGGCCCGCTATAGCCCTTCGATGCATCGGTATGTCTCATTAGACAAACTAGACCGGGTTTTTACCCATTTATGTATGGTGTCTTGGAAAAAACCTTGACAGTATGTTTATGATGTTCAGAATTATTTCTTCCCTCACTATAATACTAGTAATTGATATTCCATGTGATTATTTGACTAGTATAATATCCATGGTTAAGTTTCTTTCTCATGTGATTATTTATAGAATTTTTTAATCAGCTTTTATTCCTTCTATAATATTCTCAAGATTATGTTTTAATGGAATTTTTTTTATTTTTTCACCATGAATTATTTTTTATGTTTATTTATGACAGCTTCTACTATATTTATTATCCTTACTAAGCATATAATCTCACCCCTTTCTTATGTTTTATTTTTTCCCAGGATGTGAATATGTATATTATGAATGAATTACAGAGATAATATAGGAGTTTATGGGTGTTTTCAATAGAGTTTATATGTTTTATTTCATTTAAAAGTTGTTATGTAACAATTATGCGTGTGTCTGGTTTCCCAAAGATACGAAACTATGCAGTCCTTTGGGATGTGAATGCTTGTTCATAGTACCAATGTAATTAAGTAAGGCATCGGCTCTTGGCTACTAGGTTTGGGATCTTTACAGGTTTCAAGTCCCTTTTATTAAGAAAAGAAACCTATTTTTAACTTGGTTGAGAGGGAACCCTTACATGAAATGTAGGACCAAAATTCTTATCAAAAGGATAAAACTTGGAGATGAGGATGAAATCCATGTGGATGGGGGATCAGGGGGCTTATCATTATATGTTTCCATAATCTTAGGCCCAATACCTAGAATGAATTTTCATAAATTTATATATATGTGGACAAACGTTTCTCTAGTAAGTTCCTTGTGATGTGTTTGTGATTGATATCATTTCTTTTTTTAATTATTTTGGATTGAGGGTAGATTTTCTTTGTCTAACCCCTTCCTCTCTCTTTTCTATTTCTATTTTTCTTTAATAAATTTTCTTGACTCCAACTAGTTTCAATATATAACATTTATAATAATTATTAACATTTATACTAATTATTAATTATTTTCTAATTATTTTTATTTATATTATCAACTGCATTATTAGTTTCATTAATAAAAATATTATTATTGAGTATTTTATATAATTTTAATAATTTAATCATAAATTAAATTATTAAGTATTATTAATTACATTAATAATTGTAGTAATATTATTATTTATTATTAAATAAAATAATTTTAAAAAAATAAATTATTAAATATATATTTATAAATATTTAATTATATTATTAATTAGTTGCTAATTTTTTAAAATTAAAGTATTAAATATATTTTTAATTACATTAATAATTATATTATAACTAGGTATTATTAATTACTTTAATAATTAGATCACAAATATAAAACCTTGTTCCTTTTTGAGTTATGAATTTCAAAGGAATTTTAATTTTTTGTGTATGGTGAGGCATTTGTTTTGAGAACCAAGATTCTAATTAGGAATTTGAGAGTTGTGACAGCATCGGGAGATGTTTTTGGATGTTGAATAAGGCCTGGTTGGGGTATGGGTGCTCTAAGAGGCATCAGAGAAAGGCCCAACTAAAATGTTGTTGTTGTTGTTCGCACTTTGACCTGTAGATCGCACCGCAAATGGAATTTTACAGTGTGTTGCATCATGAAGGGCACAAAGACCGCACCATAAGAGGCATGGGGTAATGGAGGTCATGAAACAAAATAGGAGGCAAGCCAAGGTGGTTCTACCAAGGGTGGTATCACGTTGTGAAAGGCACTAGGTGTAGAAGTTCGTGCCATAGAAGTCAAGAGGCATTGGGTGGTGCCTCTACCTTGTGAGGTGTCACACCATGACCCCGTTATTTTTTTAGGACCAATCTTATTCCTAATTTTTTTAATGGGGGGTATTCCCATGATTTCATGTTTATATCCCTCTTATTATTATGTGAACAACTATGTGGGGGAGGGCCATTTATCCTAATCCTCTCCATCTCATCCTCACTTGATCCCCCTTGACTCGAGGTGGGGGTTGTTTGGATTTTGTGGAAATTTTTCATATGTTCTACTCCTATTTTACCCCATTTTTATTTCCTTTTATATCCACTAATTTTTAGTATGAACCAGTTAGGGTTCCAATACTGATTCCATCTTGGCAAGGTGGAATCGGGTGAGGTTGATCAAGCTTTTTTATGTGGTGGATAGAGGACATCCTGAGATGATGTTTGTACTCTTTTTCTTTACATTTCGGTTGTGGTATACCACTTGATGGATTTTTCTTTGATTTTTGACTATATTTAAATTAAATTTGTTAATGGGTTAGTTTCACATGATAAGTATTTTTCTCAGAACTCCACCAAGGATCTTCTATAGGTGATTGGTCACAATTTTGACACGATAAGGTCTCTCAGTGAGTTATTCAGTGATTATTTCTAAAAAATTTAAATTTAAAAATTAATTGTAATTGTTTTATTATTTATAAAATATTATAATTAATTAATTTTGATTTTTTATTTTACTTGGGTCCTCGTATGAGTTTTTCATGGCTAGTTTAACTTAGAGGAGATCAAACGAGAGTTTTTGGGTGGTGATTCAAAGGGGAATAACTACATGGTTTAGGTAGGTAGTCCTTATGAATTTTCCTTATGGTATTATGAATTTTTATTATTGAATTTAATTTTCATACTCAAACCAATAGGGTGATCGAACTTTTTTAAATGAATTATTTTATTTAAAATGAAATACCTAGACTGAACAAAGTGTGAAGGTCCATGATAAACCCTTGTGCACTAGCTAGATTTCCTTGGTTAGAGAAATAAAAGGACTTGATTATAGTTATATGGATTAAGATGAGTGGACACTGATGAGGTGACCCAATATAAAAATTCATAAATAATACATTGATACCAAAGTTTAATTAATACATCCCACAAATAGTCACACAATGCAAGGACCTAAAGGTTTTGTGTATATTAGACTTTTCAGTTGGAGCTCACACTCTTGGTGGGTTTTATTCTATCTCACCTTCTTCCTCTTTACCATTTTTGTTCCTCTTGACCTTCCTCTCAAATGAAATCTCTCAGTAAAATTCATGTTTTCTACCTTCTCAATTTTTCATTCATCTCCATCTACGACACTCCTCCTTTTCCTCTCTGTTATCTCTCACGACATTTCTCAAAGAGGTTTAGTTCTACTAGTTCCCTTTTGGTAGGCTATTACCTATCATTTAATGGCATCTAAATACCTATACCACCTCTCTTTTCACCTTAAACTTTGTGATAAACCCCATATTGGTTATTCACTAAGGAGATCTGATAGTTTGGGATTTTTTTGGTAGCTTTTCCCAATGGCTCTTTATCATTGGAATGTTCACCCTCCTCTATTCTTTCTACCTATTTTGTTGTTATAGAATACTTATCAGGCCATTATGAAGCTATTTTTGGTGGATTGGGATGGTGTTTTGGGATTAATTTGGTGTCGAGGGTTCAATTCAACTAGTGTCGGCCATCGCTTCAGTTTCCGTTTAAATCGGATGGTCTGGTGGTGGTGTCATGTCCCATCCTCCCTAATGATGTTTAATTCTCATTCATTTCCTTTCACTATGTTTCTTCAAAGTGGACAATGTTTTAATGGATTTTGGAAATGGAGATGAGGTTCCATCCCTCTCTCTAGTTTCTATTCTTGTTTTGGGTCGATGGATTCTATCTTCTTGTTGGTGGTATCTAAGAAAGTGGTTGGTGGTCCATTCAAAGTTCACGGCCCACTATTAAGGTCTTTCCACCTCAAACTATGCTCTTTACTCCTATTATTTCATCCCAAGCTAGGTCAGTCTGGTGTGATGGTTCTTTTAGAGGTTTTAGGATTGTGTTTTTTGATCATTAGTCGGTGCTCCATGAGGTGCAACCATAAAGGCGGTATTTGTGTTGGTCCAATATTGGTGGATTTTTTGTTTCACCCTCAATGTTGCAATAGGTTCTAGTTTTTATGGTCAATTTCCAAGATATGGTGATCCTTTATGGATAGGAAGCTCTAATTTTTGTTTGTTAGTTCACGATGGTGATGGTGGTTTCTTGTGGACATTTTTATATGTGGATTTCTAGTTTTTCATGTTCATAGATTTCTATATAGTGATGTTAATGATATTTATATGGGTTCTTTCCAACATTGGGGTGTGGGTGAAGTTGATGTGGACTAGTGTTTCAAGGTGTGCATCTCGAGGCGGATCGCGGTCTATGGTGTTGATGTGTGTTTTTTTTAATTTGAATTTGATGTGAAGTTTCTATGCATTGTGGATTTTTAATTTTTTTGTGGTGTTGATGTTTGCACTTTTTATATTGGTATCTATTAATTTGGGATGTTTCCACTCAACCATAAAAAAAAATTATTAAGAAAATAAAAAAATGGATTTGGATAAAGATTTAGTGTCTTGGAGAATATAAATATAAAACACTTATTTCACATGTTGTGAACAATTATCTATAAACTAAATCCACTCTTAGAAATTACATGAGACATAGTCATATTCAAATCCTGAGGAAGGAAAAACATAATAACAGGTGATCTCAAACACTCAGTAAGGGATGACATAACAAATTCCATACAGGCTGGATCATAAACATAAGGAAAATCATGAATTAGGAAAAATATCTGATTTAATATAAAATAAATAAATAAGTATTAACCATAAGCAAGAAAGATAGACATATCATCTCAAATGATAACACATTTTCCATGTTATGAGAAAACAAAACATGAAGCATATAACATGATCTATAGAACATATGAAGGAAAGTGGAACAATCGTAAACATAGTATTTCTTATCTTTAGGAACTTGGTTATCTGCCAACCTGTTCACTCATAAAATTGTGAGAAGTATTAAATTCCATCACACTCACCCTTTGTGAAACTAGTTACTCTCTAACCCATTCACATGTAAAATTATGAGTAGATTTAAATTCTATCACACTCACCCTTTGTGATCCTAGCTGGTTGTTAACCTATTCACATAACATTTTTATCTCATGAGAAATTATCCTTTATACAACTAATTGGAGAGAGATATAGGTCTCACCTGTCTCATAATCCATACATTTAGAAGCCTCTTGAAAAAACAATCATCACATCATAAAATAACCCATATAAATAAAAATGGGTTTAATGACATTATCAAATGTAATCTCATAAAATATCTTTAAAAGTAAAATAAAATGATACTAAAACTTGATCAACCTAATGAAATACATTATAATAGAATATATAATGTGAATCATGAAACAAAAATACATTGGGGATACATAATTTGATTATAATGAAAACCAAATCATGAAAAGGGATTTTTGAAAACATTTCGTATTAATCATTTTCAAATTCATAGTTATGAGTCTCTTTTCATAAAGGCTCCTTTGTTTTTTTTAATAATTGAAAAGAAATACTTTCATTGAAATGGATTTGAATCAAAAAATATTTTTACCCAGAAATAAGAAGATAACATCCATCAAAATTTAAGGTCATTGATAAAACAAATTTCAATAAGAAGTTTTATAACTCAAATAAAATATTTTTAGTTTTCAAGTCCCTTACCTTTATCCTTGATTTCCAAAAAAGTGCTTTAACCTCTCATTTTATAAAGATAAAAATATTAATTAAATATTTCATAACCTTATTCATATACATTTACATTTATATTCTTAATTAATGATAATTATTTTCAAGTATTATATATTTGTAATCACTTTTTGACATCGAGTGTTAATAATATAGACCGTTTTGAATTGAGTTCTTAAAATCAGTGTCAATTTTTGTTTTCTCCCATATACCATCATTTAAAAATCATTAAATGTGATATAATTGATGAGTTATAAAGTTTTAAAATATTATAATACCATTACATTAGTGTTTTATTCACATTTCATGAAAATGAAAATGACGATGAACTAGTTTTGGGTTATTTTTCGACATTGATGGTTTACCTTATAACGATTGTTACATTTTTTATTTTCCAAAAAGAACCATATAAATTATATATATATATATATATTACTTATATATATATATATATTACTTATATATATAATATATACTCATATAATATAAACTAAAACCAACCATGTTTTGAAGTTATGGAAAATGAAACATTTTTATTCATGGAGGTGGTAGTCCGCCCAATGCACGATTCATGTTTTTCATTTTTCATAGTAGATAAAGGGGAAAGTGGTTAATTCTTATACCATAACTATAATAACATATAAGTATAATAATTGTACTTATGTTATAATTTTAAGATAGTTAAATGAAATTTTAGGATGAAGAAAAGTATATAAAGAAATAGAAAAAAAGAAAGATATGTTAGGAACTTATACCTCAGTTCTTGGATTATTTCCTTTGTGAAGGAGATTAAACCTCTGATCGGTGGTATTTTTGAGAAAAACAGAGCCTCATTGAGGTGTATTGTAGTTTTTAGAATATTTTTGGTAAAATTATGGGCCAACATTAGTGTGATGGAAAGTGACGAGAGGAGTTCTCCTTTTATATGTGAAAAGGAGTGGAATTTTTTGTAAATACCCAAAACTATTCAATAATGAGAAGTCAATATCAAGGGATGTGCCTCAAATTTTATTAAATAATTAATTGGATAGGATATAAGTTCAATCCATGCTTTATTCACTCAATTAAAAAAATTAACATGTTATTCCCTTTACCTATAAGGTTACTCATTTTCACCATTTTAGTTTTCAACATGGCAACTACTTTTTACCTAGGTAATTTATCTTTTGTGTCCAAAAATAAAATGGTACTTATTATATAATTTGAACCTAATAATTATAAATTTTAAATAAATTTTTTATTCAATTTTTAATAGTGGTAAATTTTAATTCTAAAATACTAAATGTATAATGTATTAAAAATAATTTTTTTAAAAAGTATAACTTAAACTTTAAAATGTTGTGTATGGGTTTATATATTAAAATAAACCGTTTTAAAATTATTAATTCACTTATAAAATACATATTTGGTCTTATAAAAATGTTTTCATCAATTTCCACTTCATACTTATATATTAATAATTTCCTAAAGTTGTATTATTTTTCAAAACAATATTTTTCACTATTCACCTAAAAATCAATATTTTTAGAAAAATTACAATAATTCATAATAAGATAATAAGAAAATAATAAATGTAAAAATGATGATAATTTTTTCATATTCACATCCTAAAATTGATAAATTATTCTTTAAAATAAAATCATAAAACATCATGAAAAACAGTTTTTTATAGGATATCATTTTTTGTATATTAATTGTTCTTCTAAAATTAGTGCTATTTATAAGGACCCCAAACCCAATATCCATGATCCCGTTCCTTAATTTATTTCATTGGTATTGGGTAAAAGTGATCATATCCCAATTTACTTAATATTTTAGTAGTCTTAGATAACTCGATACATACATGAAAATAAATTTACATTTAAAACATAAAATACACAAAGTATTTTCGTCGAGAACACCATTAATTCCTTAGCACAATCCTACATAGTCAATCATAAAATGATTCCTGGTATCCTAAGGAAAAATAAAACATATAAAAGTGTGGTATCAGATGCTCAGTAAGGGTTATCATACAATGGAAGTTATTATAAATAACATAAACAATCAAACAAGGTGAATAACTAAATACACGTGTCATTAAAACATAAACCTGGGCATAATATGGAAGCAATAAAATTTGATCAAATAATTCCACATAAATAATCACATGAGAAAGAAAATTAACCATGGATATTCTACTAGTCAAATAATCACATGGAATGTGAACAAATAATCTCATAATGATGGAATGAATAATGTGGGACATTATAAACTTATCATCAAGGCTTCGTCTAAGACACCATATATAAATGGGTAAAAAACTGGTCTATTTTGTCTCATGAGACCTACCGATGCATCGAGGGGCTATAGTGGGCCCTACCCAACACTCAATAATTACAATTAATTCCACATATAAAATGTGTTAAACATAATAAACATATACATTAATATTTAAACTAGAATATTAAACACAAATAATTTCCCCAATCAGTAAACGTAATCATAAACTATCGAGACTAATATGGAGAATGGTATCAAGATAGTATATCCCCAGTCAAAATGATCATAATACATTAAATAAAATATGGAATATGGTATCCTAATATATCAACCTCAATTAATCATAATAATAAACAAAGGGTTTTGAAATAGATGAAAATACTCTAATAAAATCATTGAGAAGTTCTTGAGAAAAATACCCTTTTACATTGGAAGGAAGATTTCTTTTGGAGAAATTGTTTGTAATTGTCATAAAATCATATTGTAAATAATTATATCCTAGAAAATAAAAGGGGAAGGAAAATGAAATTATATTTTAGTAATATTGAAATAATATTCATTCTGAAACTTTTAAAATGAAGTGAAAACATATAAAAAGAGTGTTTAAGAAACTATAGAAATGAGCAACTTTGGTGCATTTTAATGGAAAATATAAAAGAGTCTTTAAATATGAAAAGGAATAATTATTTGCATAAAACCATAAATTAACTAATAAATTTTTTCAGGATGAAATGAGTGATTTCAGAAAAATAATGGTTGCTTAAAACATATTATGGAATTTACTTGAAAATAGGTAAGAAATTGGGAAGTTCCCTTTAATCGGGCTTTCTTATCTGGAGGAAATTGAAAAAGGAACCTTATAAAACATGTATTTCCATGTAAATAAAAGAATTATTGAGATAGATATATATATATATATATATTGAACATATATATAGAATTTATGAGGATTAAATAAGAATAATTAAGAACTACATTGGGGTAAAGAGAGAGAAATCATTACCCGGAGGAAAAAATGGAGGCTTAGGGAGAATCTCTTACCACTTTGAAAACAATTGAACCGTATGCCCCATAAAATTAATAATCATAAAAATAAACATTTAATACCATGAAAATAAATATATTAATGATATTATTTATAAAAGGGGAGTATAAATACACCACACACAAGAAATAGTGGTGGATAAGGCATATATCATAGAAATAAAATTGTGATGAGAAAACCCTTACAAAGATCGTATCATTGTAGTGAGGATAAATCAATGAAAAAATTATGTTTGAAAAATTTAAATAAAAAAAATAAAAGTGTAAATATAGTAAAAATAATAATATTACATTTCACACATATTATTGGCATAACATAACCAATGACATAGAAGTTTAACCCAATAAATGGAAATTTAGTTAAGAAATCCCTTACCGCATTACAAATAGTCGAATCATATGCCCCATAAAATTAGTGATCATAAAATAAGACATTGAATAAAATGAAGATAAATATATTTATGATATTATACATAAATTGTAAGTACACATACACTACACACAAGAAATAGTGGTGAATAAGGTATATCTCACAAAAATAAAAGTGAGATGAGAAAACCCTTACCTTATGTATGAAAGTGTTCTAGACTTGTACTTAATGTCCTGGATAATGAAATTAGATTAATTAATAATTTAATTAATGACCACTTAAAAATTTATTTTATTTATTATAATTTTATTAAGGTTATTTATGGTATTTTTTATGAGTTATAAGATTTAATTTCATCATTCTTGAGTGTTGGTTTCCTTGGTTTTCATGATTGGTTCACTTGTATTAATGTATGAAAGATCATGTAAAATGGGAATAGTTAATCAAAATTAAAATTATATTTTATTAATGAACCTATATAACATTAAATGGTCTTATATATCATTTTTTTATACATTAGGATTATTCATTAGATAAAACATTAATTATAATCATTTATATTATTTCGGTTATTTTCCGATCGCCACACACTAGTTTTGTTTTATTAATTAATATTATGTATATGTACTAGTTATATAACACTAAATAAGTTGTATTATATATTTTAAAATATTTTTAACCATTATAATGGTTTTATGACCATCCTTGAAGGCAGTAATGGAAAATAAAAATGCATCGTCTATGATGGCGGTAAATCGACACATCACGGATGATGTTTTCATTTTTAGAATAAAAGGGGGGGAAGAGGTTTGATGATGTATATTCCATTAATATAATAAAATTATATTATATATAAGATTTTGGAGTTATAATTCATGTTTTGATAGAGTAGGTAATGAGATGATAAGAAAATAAAACAAATTGAAAGAGAGAGAGGGAAGGTTTTACCTCTTGAGTGTCATCTCCTTGAGAACCTTCTTAAGGGACTTGGAAATGGTATTTTTCTGAGACCAGAAAGACTAGAAAGTGGTTAGGAGTTTTGGGAGAGGAATTGGGCATAATATTAGTAAGATCCATGTCTTATAAGGTGTGAGGAGAAGGGGTGGTGAGGGGTGGTATTTATAGTGGAGGAGAGGGGTGTTTTTTATTATCTTATTAATTAGTTTATTATTTTGGCTAAAGACCATGAATAGTGTTGATTCTTGTAAATAAATATATTAAATAGTGAATTTGATTTCGAACTAAGGAGTTATTACCTCATCAATACATCATCCATGACTCAATAATTCATTTATTTACTTATAATGTTAAATATTTTAAATTTTCGTATTTCACTATTCATCAAAAGTTCAACTATTTTAGAAAAATCCCAAAAATTCACTCTAACACATTTTCAACATTTAGAATTAAAAAATGGACTTCATTTTATGAAAAAAATTCTAAATATGATAAATTTAATTTTTAATTAAAATCATCATTTATTCGAAAAATATAGATTTTAAAATTATAACCAATTTTATGACACTTTGAAAAATTAATTAAGGTATCATAAATTTATATTATATTAATAAGAAAAAAAATATTTATTTATTCATCTGTTTTTTGACATTATATTTTATTTTAAAACATTATATTAATTGTAAAATTGTAAATAAACATTTACGCTTTAGAAAAATACTAACACTTAATTTATCATTTTTTTTTAAAAAATATTTACTTACACGAAGATATAAATATATCATATTTTAATTTATAAGATACCCAAATTTTATTTACACTTTCATATATGAGGTTACTATTCTATTGTCTATATTACTTTTCTTAATGGTCATATTACAATTCCAACAGTCAAGTTACTATTCCATCGGTATAGGTTCCTTAAATTATAGAAATACCTCGTATTTCATTCATTATTCATTTATAATGTTTATATTGTGTTCACTATGTGATTTTATGTGATTTATACTATATAAAATAATTATAATAAGTAAAATTCCATTGATAAAATTGTGGGTCTTTACATTCTATCCTCCTTCAATAAATTGCATCCTCGCAATTTTGAAATTGCACTTCGAGAAACAAATATTGATACTGTAAAATTACATTATTGGAAACCCACATCATAAATTGGATTAATAAAACTTCCTCTTAAATGGATGTAGATGAAAATTTGATAGTCACTACAAAACTAGGTTTCCCTATAGGATTACATTAGTGGTAAGTGAAAACATGGGTATGGAAAAGAAATCTAACTGTCAAGTTCTGATAGAGAGTGATAGAGAACATGGTCATTAGAAAGTTAACCATCACAAAACCATTAATTTTTTATTGGTTAAAATACCATTGATTTCTCAGAAATAAAACTAAACGGATGATATTTTTGTTCCTAAATCATTTTCTTAGAGTTAAGTGTTTCTTTTACTATCCAAATAAGTACTTGAGAAAATAAAATTACTTGATTTATTTCCATGTCATAGGCATAATATCATACTTTGGCTATACTTATATATATCTCTAATTCATTTCTTAACCCAAAATATGGATATTCAAGATAAATTTTTATTCCTATATCACTTTTATCAAAAAAAAATCATAAGTCATTATTTCATCCTTTAAATGTTTACTAAAATAAAAAAGGTTAGAACAGGTTATCCAATATGATAAATCATAGTTTAATCTTAATCAATAATATCCTTAATTCATTCCATAAGTAGTTAACCTTAATAATTCATCCAAAATATGTCTATCTAAAATCAAAGACTATAAGATTTCTCCAAATAATCTAGCTCTTATTATCACATACCAAATATATAAATAACTTGATCACCATTAAACCATAATGAAAACATGAATTCTTCCATAAATAAAATATCAGGTTGTTGAATATATTCCTTAAATTTAAACATCTAATAATTCCAACATATCATAAACCATCATATTACTAACCACCTTCATGGTCACCAATAATATCCAATAAAAATCTATTTATTATTATCTCAACATCAAGCACATATTTAGGGTTATCTTTCCCAAGTCGTGTGTTTTCAATAAGATCAAATTATAACATAATCACTTCTCTTGATTACTGGTGTTATTGATCACATGATTGTAATTCCTAAAAGAATAAGTACTAAAGTAAAATCCTTATATATCTAAAAATTCTAATAACCATAATAACATAACATAATTCTTGAATCCAAAAACAAAAATGTATTAATTATTCCACTTAGATTATAGTGACAGCACAAGCTTGGCCCTTATCTCTTTTCATATTCTGAGAAATATTACCTTGACACTTGGAACATTCATTTTCATATTGCCCCATCTCCTTACAGTTAAAGCATTGGACATAAGTAGCTTTTTTCTTTCCCTTACAATTATGTGTCTAGTGGCCTTACTCTCTAAATTTGTAGTAAACTCTTATTCCCATCAAGCATATACAGAGGTGTTTCTTCCCACAATTATCACATGTGTAAAAATCCTTTTTTCTTTTATTCTCTTTATCCATTTTTTAATCTTTTATCCTCTTATTATCCTATTTACCTTTATAACCATAAGACTTATAGAATTCTGTCTCTGTCTTGATATCACAAGATAGTATATCCTCATATTATGAGAATGTTTGGGATACTAGTTCCCTTTGAAGTATTGGTTTAAAACCATCAAATAAATATTCAATATTTATCTTTGGATTATGTATATAGTCTACAAAATTCCTTTCTAAACTTGTAAAGATGTATGCATACGTAGCAACATTTTCATACTCTTTTTTTCTTAGTCTCTGGAATTGTCTCTCCATATCCACTCATTGTTCTCTAAAAAAATATTTTTTCATTAAAATTTCCTTAAAATCATTCTATTCCATGTTTTCAATTTCCTCTCCATCCTTATTGTTTTGAATCAATGAACACCATTGATCCACATATTCTAAGAGATGATAAACTGCCATGATAACCTTCTCCCTTTCATTACTTACCAAAGAAAGAAATATATTCTCTAGGAAACTTATCCATTACTCAGCTAAAAATGGGTTTGAAGTCCTATTGAATAATAGAGGTTGTTATCACATGAATAGGTATAACATTATTACACCAAGTTTTGGATCAAGCTACGTCATAAGGTAATTTTATTACTCATAACCCAAGTCAATTGTCCTAATATAGTTATAATTTGTTTAGATCTAACTGTAGCTCCATATTCAGAATCATTAGCATCTATAAGAGGGAAATTCGTACATATAATTCATGCATTGATATGGTTTTCATTCTTCCAACTAGGAACCATTTCTAAACAATGGAATACACTAGATTAGATCATAACATTATGAAACCTAATGTATAATCTATAACAAGTGAAACAATTAACATAAATTAAAAATTTATATATAATTAATCTTTAAATCATAAGCTTGGTTACCTTGAGAATATTATCAAAGCCAGTTATAGGGTTATATCTACCTATTCTATGTTTTCCTAAATCTATTTTCCAAATTTCCTACTAAAATTGTTCTAATACCAACTGTAAAGATACCGAACCCAGTAGCTCAAATCCATTGCCTTACTTTATTACATTGGTACTAGGTACAAGTGATCACATCCTAAAGGATCAAATAGTTTATTAGTCTTGGATAACTAGATACATACATGAAATTAAATTTATATTTCAAACATAAAATTCAAAAATTATTTTCTTTAAGAACACCATTAACCCCTTAGCACAATCCTATATAGTCAATCATAAACATTTCCTTGTATCTTGGGGAAAAATAAAACATAGAAAATGGTTGAGATAAGATGATTAGTAAGGGTTATTATAAAATATAATTTATTGTAAATAAGCATAAATAATCAGGCAAGGTGAATAATTAAAAACACATGCCATTAAAACATAAACTTGAGCATAATATAGAACGAATAAAATCTGTTAAAAAAACTATATAAATAATCACATGAGAATGAAACTTAACCATGGATGTTCTGCTAGTTGAATAATCACATGGAATATAAATAACTAATATCATAATTAGGGGATTTATAATTCAGAACATCATAAACATATCGTCAAGGCTTCTCCCAACACACCATACATAAATAGGTAAAAATCTGGTCTAGTTTGTCTCGTGAGACCTACCGACGCATCAAAGGGCTATAGCAGGCTCCACCCAACACTTACTAAGTACAATACATTACTCATGTTAAAGGGTTGAAACATGATCAACATATACATTCATATTGAAACTAGCATATGAAAAGAAAATAATGTATCCAATCAGTAAACATAATCATAAACTATCCAAAGTAATAAGGATATTGATTTCAAAATAGCATATCCCCAGTAAAAATGATCATAATCCATTCAATAAAATATGGTAGATTATATCATAAGATATAAACCTCAATTAAGAATAAAATTCAATAAATGGTGTTGAAATATATGAAAATACTCTAATAAAATCATTGAGAAATTCTTGAGAAAAATGCCCTTTTACTTTGGAAAGAAGAGTTATTTTGGAAAAATCATTTGTATTTTTCATAAAATAATATTGTAAACATGTATATCCCAGAAAAGAAAAGGGTAAAGAAAATAAAATTATATTTGAGGAATATTAAAAGAATATTCATACTGAAATTTGGCAACTGAAGTGAAAACATGTAAAAAGAGTGTTTAAGAAACTTTAAAAATGAGCCACTTTTGTGCATTTTAAGGTAAAATATAAAATAATATTTAAAAAGGAAAAGGAATAATTGTATACATAAAAATAGAAATGAAATAATATATTTTTTCATGATTAAATTATTGATTTCAGAAAAATAATGGTTTCCTAAAAAAGATTGTGTAATATACTTTAAAATGGGTAAGAAATTGAGAAGTTCCCTTAAATTAGGTTTGCATATCGAGAAGAAATTAAAAAGGTAACCTTATAAAAAATGTATTTACATATCAATTAAATAAGAGTTAAGATAGGTACAGATCTTTGTAATATTCACATATAATGTAGGAGTATTACATAAGAATAATTAATAATTACATTAGGGTAAAGAGAGAGAAAGTGTAACCTGAAGGAAAAAATGGAGGTTCGGGGAGAATACTTACAACTTTGAAAATAATCAAATTGTATGCCTCATAAAATAAATGATCATACAAATAAAACATTTAATACCATGAAGATAAATATATTTGTGATATTATACCTAAAAGGGTATTATACATACACCACACACAAGAAATAGTAGTGAATAAGGCACATCTCACAGAAATAAAAGTGAGATGAGAAAACCCTTACAAATATCGTATCATTGTAGTGGGGATAAATCAATGAAATAATTATGTGTGACAAATGTAAATAAAAATAATAAAATTTTAAATACATTATAAAACAATAATATTTCATTTCACACATATTCTTTGCATAACATAACCAATGATATATAAGTTTAACCTAAGGAATGTAATTTGAGTTAAGAAATCTCTTACCACTTTGCAAACAGTCAAACCATATGCCCCATAAAATTAGTGATCATAAAATAATGAATTAAATACCATGAATATAAATATATTAATTAAATGATACATCAATTGGAACTATTCATACATCACACACATAAAATAGTGGTGAATAAGGTATATCTCACATAAATAAAAGTGAGATGAGAAAACCCCTACCAAATGTCCAAAAGTGTTATATACTTGCACTTAATATCCTAGATAATGAAATTAAATTCATTAATAATTTAATTAATAACCTATTAAACATGTATTTTATTTATTATAATTTTATTAAGTTCATTTTTGGCCTTTTTGATTATTTATAAGATTCAATTTCATCGTTCGGGAGTGTTCGTTTCCTTGGTTTTCATGATTAGTTCACTTGTATACATGTATGAAAGATCATGTAAAATAGGAATAGTTATCCAGAATTAAAATTATATGTTATTAATGAACTTATAGAACATTAAATGGTATTATATATTATCTTTTCAGAAATTAGGATGATTCATTAGATAAAACATTAATGATAACCGTTTAGATTATTTTGGCGTTTTTTCAATCACCACACACTAGTTTTGTTTTATTAATTAATATTATGTATATATACTGGTTCCAGAACACTAAATAATTTATTGTATATATTTTAAAATATTTTTTAACCATTATAATGGTTTTATGAGTAGCCTTGAATGTGATAATGGATAATGAAAATGCATCGTCCATAATGGTGGTAAATCGACACATTACAGATGATGTTTTACTTTTTAGAATAAAATGGTGAGGAGAAGAGGTTTGATGATGGATATTAAATTAAAATAATAAAATTATATTATATATAAGATTTTGGAGTTATAATTCATGTTTTTATAGAGTAGGTAAGGATAGGATAAGAAAATAAAATAAATTGAAAGAGAGAGAGGGAAGGTTTTACCTCTTAAGTGTCGTCTCCTTGAGAACCTCCTTAAGGGACTTGGAAATGGTATTTTGGTGAGACCAGTAAGACTAGAATGTGGGTAAGAGGTTTTTTAGAGGAATTGGTAATAATATTAGTAATATAAAAGGCTTATAAGGTGTGAGTATAAGGTGTGGTGAGGGGTAGTATTTATAGTGGAAGAGAGGGGTGTTTTTTGATTATCTTAATCATTAAATTATTATTTTACCTCAAGACTATGAATAGTGTTGATTCTTGTGAATAAATATAGTAACTAGTGTATTTGAGTTCAAATTAATAAGTTCTTTCCTAATCTCTACATTATCCATGACTCAATAATTCATTTATTTACATATAATGTTAAATACCACAAATTACTATATTTCACTATTCATCAAAAATTCAACTGTTTTAGAATAATCCCAAAAATTCACCTAACATTTTTTTGACATTTAGAATTAAAAAATGGAGTCTATTTTAGGAAAATAATTTTCTAAATATGATAAATTTAATTTTTAATTAAAATCATCATTTATTCAAAAAAATACCAATTTTAAAATAATAACTGATTTTATGAGACTTTGAAAAATAAATTAAGTTCTCGTAAAATTAGCTTATAATAATAAGACAACAAAATATTAATTAATGAATCTATTTTTTGAAATTAAATTTTCTTTTAAAACATTATATTAATTATAAAATTATAAATAAACATTTTCACTTTACAAAAATACTGACACGTAATTTATCATTTTTAAAAAATTTATGTACTTATACCAAGATATAAATGTATAATATTTTTATTTATAACATAGAAAACTTTTATTTATACTTTCATATATGAGGTTACTATTATATTGTTCGGATTACTATTACTATGGTCATATTTCTATTCCAATGGTCAAGTTACTATTCTATCAGTATAGGTTCCTTAATTTCTATAAATACCTCTTATTTCATTCATTCTTCATTTATAAAGTATATATTATTTTCACTATGTGATTTTATGTGATTTATACTATATAACATAATTATAAGAAGTAAAATTATATTGATAAAATTTTGGTTCTTTAAACTAATCATATATATATCAAACATAGAAAAATACCCATTTTATAAATACAATTTAAGAATAAAAAGATATTTTATTAGTTTCATAACTATGATAATTGAGTTGATATTTAAAAATAAAATTTATTATATATATATATTATATATAATTCTATTACCGCTATTTACACCTGTTAATTCTATGGTTACCTTATGACAGTCTGTATTTGTTTATTTTTGATGTTGTGTGTAGAGAAAAAAATTGAACAAAATATTTATTTAGGGAGGAAAACTCAGGTGATCACACCTAAGGGGTATCAATTAAAGTAAATGGAATAAAATAGATACATTGGCCCTTAGTATAATTTCCCTTGATTCCTACTTAAATATGATATTGTTGGTTTGGGAACAATTGTCCAGAGCATGCCATGTAAGAAACTTGAGATGCATTAAATCCTTTGGGCTAGTTTAGATGCGCATGATGTGAGTGTTCCACCCATGTTGAGATGAGAGTACCTAGGTGGGTATGCCCTTTGTTGACTATGGATAGTTTGGGGTGTGAGGATTAACCTGAACAACCTGGGAAGTGAGATGGGAACTGTTCCATCATTTGAGACTGAAGATAGTGAGTCTTATCTTATGAGGCCAATGAGTTCATGTTGTGATCATGATAGTTTTTAGGGATGTTTTTTCCTCTGAGTGATGATTGTCATCCTAAGTGATGAGAATTGTATAATAGAACCTTAGTGGGGTGATCATATTTCAATGTGACCTAAGAGGCCACTAAATGTTTCCTAGTGATGTAACGACCCCTAAGAGTGTGAGTGAGAGTAATGGGTAGTGATGATTATGGGTGTCACTTTAGAACTATAATTGAATATGTGATCCTTATATGGTCATTTTATGTATACAAGTCGTTCACTTTAGAGTTCAACCTCAGGTTGTGAGATGGGTTTAGAAAAAAGGTCAGCCTCATTAAGATGTGTTATATGGGATAATTCAACTGGGACTCATTTACCATCAAGATGTATTAAGAAACATGGGACACCTTAGATGTTATCCTTTGATCCAAAATTTAAGCCTCCTATTATGGATCACTCAAGATTACATCCTAGGGATCAATGATGAAACCTAATGACTATTTATTTCCTAGGATCACATCCCAATAACCGATGATGATGCCTAATGACTATTGATCACCTAGGATTACCTCATAGGGATCAGATTTATTCTTCATGACTATGTATTTACTTGAATAGCCTCATCAAAATCAATGATAACTCCTTATGACAGTTTATTTCCTTGTATTACCTTATAGGTGTTGAATTTATGTCTGGTATTATTTAATTCCTATGATTTCCGCATAAGGAACAACATTATACCATATACTATTGGATTTACTAGGAAATGATCCTTGGAATCATCCATGGGACTGATATTGGTTGGTATGGTTGTATGAAATTATTACAGAAACTCAAACACTAGAGAAGTAATCTTAGTAGACCATGGGTGTCACGTTAAAACCTTGGGATATAAGGTGGTTATTTATATACTCTTCCACAATTTATTTATTTATTCATCTGAGCATGTCACATGAACATACACTTCTTTAATGGTTATGTACAATGTCATGTTGGTGGTTCCCTACTAAGTTGTATTAGCACATTTCTCGAGTGGTCATGGAACTTGGATACCTAAGAATACTTCACTGATCATTGGTTCAAGTTGTTCAGAGTCCCAGAGTTGCATGATCAAGCAATATTTCTTATATATACAAGAGATCGGGATTGGGGTATGGCTTGGGGATGGTATTAGAGCCAAAATACTTTCTCTTTGTTTATTTTTTTTAGTGTATTGTGATAGTCCTAGTGGGTGGTCAGTCTTGTATACTGACATGGTCATGGGTTTGTATGATTGTATGCTTCCACATTTCACTTATTATGATTGTGTTTTATTACTTTTGTGTGATCTAAAAGATATTTATGGATGATGTTTTGGGTATTTTACATAGCCATTTCTCACTCTGATGCAGGAGGTATAGTCTCCCCATGGTATCACTCTAGACCATTTCTATGAGTTGGAAGCCTCTGGAATACGGGTTGGAATGTTTGAGGTCCAAGTAGTGACCCAATCTAGTTATTATAAAGTAAAATAGGGTGATTTTATTACATACTAGTATTAGAGAATATGTTTATAATATCAAAAAATGTATCAAAGTTTTAATCTTTTCTTACTATTTGGGGATAGGGTAGACATGTGACATAGGGACGTGTTAGAGCTTCTGATGGATATCAGATAGGTGCATCATTAACACCTTGCTCCATTATTAATTCCAAGTTACCAATGATATTAGATTGTTGTTATTTTCATTTTATTTTACATTTGTATGATTTCATCTAGCTTGAGACACTTTAGTTTTCTTGGATTATGATTTTTATGGATTTTGATCTTATCCATTGGCATGAAGCCAGTGAACATGCATCATTTTTGGAACATAGGATTCACATGACATACATGTGATTTCTTGTGATTCATATCACTTATGATAGGTTCCAGTTTTTTAATGTGTCAATAATAACTTATATGGTTTTTTCTAGTTAACTTGTTGATGGAATTATACTAAAATAAACCAAAATATATTTTCTTGAATGAAAGGTCATGTGGATTATATGGAGGGATGCTCTTTGATGATGACTACATATTCCCTCTTGCAAGGGATGTATAGTGACCCTAATAGTTTGGTATAATAATTTCATTCCTTGGTGATAAACCAACTATGGTTGATTGAGAAAATAGGTTCAATTATTTAAACTTTCAGAAACAACCTATATGATTTTTTACTATATAGCTTCTCAGTGGAATTATACTTAACTGAACAATATGACTATGGATTACTCAACATAGATCATCTATGAATTATTTCACTATATATATAAATGTTTATGGATGAGATAGTGAACCTAGAGAGGGTGGTTCATGTATGTGGGTACATGGTGAGGATTATCCTAAGATCATGACTCTTGAGGGGGTAATCCCATATATGGATTCCCAATGAGAATCGGTTCATTTGAGTTATCTAATGATTTTCCATGTGATGGGTGTTAGAAAATGAGTTGTAAGATATTAAGAAAAGATTAGAGGTGTGTGAGTTATAACCTATGTGATATATGATTTATAGGTTTGGTGGGAGAGCCTAGTTCCATTGAGACGCGGATCAAGATATTGTTGAGCTGGGAATTATGGTTGAGATGAGTTGTAATGCATATGAGAGTAACCTGATAGAGGGGTCAGTCCAATAGTCTAAGTTCCTTAGAGATGGGAATCATGGGAAGTTTCTTTGAGATATGATATTGGTGCACATGAGGTCATGTTGGGTACATAGTATATGCATGGTGATTCCTTTCACTTCCATTATTATGAGCACATTGATTACTGTAGATTTGGTATCAAGGTTGGTTTTAGAGGGAATGGTCTATAGGATACCTAGACTTATTGATGTTAGTCATATTTATAGATTATATGGTAGTTTTTGGTCCTAGATAGTTGGATCTAGTGTGGATAGAGTGTGAGAAAACATTTTTAATTTTGGAATAATTCTGGTTGGGGGAATTCAAGTGATGGATTATGGAATAGGTGAAATACCTTGATTTTGAAGAGGAGCGCCAAGGTTGTTTCAATATAGACAGGATTGAAATGCTAAGAATAATGGTCAGTGATTTAGGTGTGTAAGCCTAAGATTATATCCAATAACTCATAGGAGTTCGAGTTGGGTTTTATGATCAAGTGGTACAAGAGCGTACAACCATTGTGTTTCTGTGATATTGAGGTAGCGTGCACTATTTATGCATGATTATGTTGAATTAAGGATTAGTGAGTGGTTGTGTACAAACTGATCACTAATGGTTTTAATGGAATTTATATGGTAATGGTGACTTGGGGTTTGGATGAGAATCAGTAGTGTCTCCTCTATGATGGAGAATAAATTATAAATGGTATAGTGTGAGGAGTTGATTGTGGATGAGTGTGGATAAGGAGGAGTGGAACATGTGTGATAATAGAACCAGTTGAGGTTTCACTAGAGAAGTGGTATAAGTAAATCCATATGGTGGGAGTACACCAATGGTTTTTGTAGGGTGTGAACCTCATTAGAGATTAAGTTTGGAGGGTTCTGAGGATGATGTTCTTAGTGATTAAAGAATGGTTAGTTGTGGATGTTTCACATTGGCACTCGGGTATGAACAAGATGACCATGTCTAGTCATTTCATGTGATAATGGACAGATTGTGCATAATGGATGTATGGCCCTTGTCTTTTCAAGTTCATGGTTGTGATGAGACTAGTCATTAGACGATCGAGGTATCACTTGGATATCAATGAATATATAAATCTAATTGAATCAGATTATAATCTTAATATCGAATTTGATGTTTGGATTTAGTATTGGATTAATTTGGAACATTGGAATTTGGATCAAGTTGATTTTGATATGATCTGATCATGAGTCGAATCAAAGGTGTGACAGTTCTCATGGTGAAAGCATGACATGTGATGAGAGTGGTTGGTGATCCCACCATGGAATTACACATGAATTGGGGTTCAGACTTTGGTGTAGGTGTAGGATAATCTTATGATGCCTTCTTTGATTTAGGCATCGTTCTTGGGCAATGAGATAGTGTGTCGATGGGTATAGCTGAGTGTTTTCAAGAATGGTTAGCCAAAGGATGACCAACCAGTATTTTCATGTGCAATTGGATGTGTTGAGATAAAAATGACACTGAGTGGAATTATAGACAATCATAAATGCATTTCAATAAGTGATTCTAATGGTGGGGAGCATTGTGGCTTGGAATCATCCCTTGTGAGCTAAGTCTTATGGTTGGGAGTTCCATAATCCTATAGATAAATAATTTGATGACACCTTGGTGTATTTGTAAGATGGGCATCATTAAGTGTCGTCTTAGTGTTTCAGTGGTGGTGATGAGCAGTGGATTAGTATAAGGACTCGTCCTTAAATGTTACATATTCTTGAGTTAAGTCAAGAATTCACATTGAGGATCTTTTTAGGTTTAGAGTTTTAGATAATTAGGCCATAAATCATACATAAAAACCCATATAAAAACAAATTGGTCACCTCTAATAGTATCCATTTCTTCTATAAAACAAAAACTTTTGAAATGAAACATGGTTTATTTTTAGGTTTAATCATCATAACTTTTCATTGATCCCATGCTTGACTCTATTATCCCATAAATCCTTTGAAAAAAATTTCAAAACTTGGGATGAGCACACAAATATCAATAAGGGATACAAAATAAGGAATGAAATCGTTAGTCCATGAATATTTTAAAATCATGAAAACATTTTCACAAAATCATACTTTTCACCCATTAAAACATAAAATCTATAGCTTACCTCATGAAATCATAAGATTACTATAAAACTCCATAGAAATAATAAATCATAAAGATAACTTGTGTCGTCCATATCATACTTACATTGTAGCTTTCACAGCTACATAGGGAGTAACCTTCATGGTTATGTTTGGAATACCCATCACACTATATTCCCTAAATCTCTTAGGAAAAACCTTATCATTGAACTCTGTATCATTACCCAATGCATTGGAGATCTATCATGAGATCACCCACCCACATTTTATCACATAACCACCTGTATACATAAACAATTATCAAGAACCATAATATAATCATAACACATAAAACATGCAAAAGGTAAAAATAACATTTCCACTTTGAAATCAAATTTCATTTTTACAGAGTCGTGCACTCATAAATGAAAACACTTTATTTGAAAATAAAAGTGTAAATTTTAAAGTAAACATAAAAACATTAAAGAAATATAAAATTGATAAATTCATTTCATTACATTTATGTTAAATAAAACATTCCAAGTTATTGAAATAATCAATCCATTTTTAAAATACAATTAAAACATTTAAAAAGAAGTTTTTTAAATAAAAGTGTCACATACCACTTTGAATATTTTGATATGAATTAGAATTTTGAAACATTCATTTACATATAAATATATCCTTAAAATCATTTTGAAAACATGTACATTAATGAGAAATATTTAGAATATTAAATAATTAAAACATTTATAATGGTGTTTTAGTTAAAGATTCCCTTATAAAGATCATTTTGTTAATCAAATAGATCAATTATTTGTATTAATTATAAATCCACATAAATTAAGTATAAATTCAAGATAATATATCCAAGATTCATTTCTCACATAATACTAGCATGACATCATCAATAAGTAAAAGTTTAACTCAAAGAATGGAAATTGGGTTAAGAAATTCCCTTACCTCAAGTTTGAATTGTCTCGTACGTTGTTTATATTATTGAATAATAAACTTAGGTTAATTTTTAATTGATTAAGAAACTTTTTCATGTTTCTTATTCTTTTTATATCACTTATTACCATGTTATAACAATTACACAATTATTTAAGTTCATATCATATATTTTGTCGATATTCAGTTCTTGAGTCGAAAATGAACTTGGTATGATGCCAAAATTCCATGTGTTCATAAGTTCATCATCTCTAGAATATAAAACATGATATAAATATCTTATATATTCATTATATAATTATTTATATTAATATTTTAATACAAAATAAAAACACCATTAATGGAGACGGTAGGTTGTACATACGTATGAACGCTATTTTTGTTTTTCTTATCATATTGAAAGAAAAAAATTAAATGAAATGTATGTAAATATATATAATATAATTAAATAATTAATATTTATTTTATATAATATATTTTTACTAAAACAATCCTTAATACATTCCATGTTATGTGTGAACGAATCACATCATTTTGAGGAGGTGGTAGTCCATACGTCCCCAAACAAAGTTATCATATTACCACAATATGGAAAGCATGAAGGTATTTTTAATATTAAATTTACATAATATTAAATGGGTTATAATATACATATTAAAATATTATTTTATGATAATAATTATTTTAATACCATCCATGAATGCGGTAAAATAAAAAGAACAAAAACATTATTCACAGAGGTGATTAACCAGCATAACTTGGACTACAATTTCATTTCTTTGAATAAGAGGAAGTGAGAAATGAAATAGATTTGATATATTCCATTATAAACATAAAAATTTAGTATATAAATTATTCTGGAGTTATTATTCCTTGATTGATGAAGGAGGTGATGAGAAAGTAGAAAAATAAAAAAAATAAGAGATGTTCTTTGAGAAAATTACCTCTTGAATATCCCCTCCTTGAAAGACACTTGAGAACCTTGGATTTGATCTTTTGATGAGAACAGAAGCACTTGGAAGTGGGGAGAGTGAGGATGATATTTTTTAAAATATATTTTAGGATCTAAAAACTTTTTGGATCAAAATGGGGAGGTGAGGGTTGTTATTTATACTTGAGGAGAGGTGGGTTCAAGCGATTAATTTTTTGATTATTTTATATTAAAAGCTAACCTTTTAGAGGTGGCATTAAATTACATGGATTTGAATTGTAATTAATGTTATATAGTCTGGTTAGGGTCTATAAACACCTCAAACACCCTTTAAATTTTGTAGTTTTTAGTTATGTTAAGCTTTAACTTTTAATTTTAACCCTTGTCAAAATTTTACTTTTAATACGGTAAATAATTTTTTTACCATGGTAACTTTTTTATATATAAAAATTAAATTGACCTTAAAACCTAATTTTTACCTTATTATTTAAAATATTTAATTAATTTTACCTAAATAAATTCACAGAATTGGGAAGAATAGATTTAAAATTAATTCTGTAGACAAAACTAAAAAGCAAGTTTTTAAAGTGAATTGTTCAAAGGATTGAAATGTTTTTATATCTAATATCAATTTGAAAATGATTACAATGATAAAAATTAGATTAAATGATAAAAAAAATATAAATATACTTTAAAACCTATTAAAATTATCTTCTATCAATAGAAATAAATTAGACAAAAAAGCAGTTTTGAATTAAAACACAGTATTTTTCACTATTCATTAAAATGTGAATTTTATCAGAAAAATACCAAAACTTTATCCAAAATAAATTTTTATGACCCAATTACAAGGAAGAAATTTATTTTGTTAAATATAACTTATTAATGTGTCAAAAACTATATTTAAAATGGATTCACCATCAAAAGGTGGTAAAACTGCATTTTTAGAAAAACACTCATTTTATCTGAAAAATTGTATTTGTTCTTATAAAAAGTATATAAAACACATAATATGAATTTTAAACATTATATTGAATTTATATTTCATTAATATAATCCAACAATAGTGATTTTATTATTTTATATACACAATTATTCACATTTAAATAGTTTTTTCATAAAAACACATCCTTTATATTCAATTAGTTTTTTATTTAATTTACTAATTAATTTGGTAACCAATGAATCATTATATAAACATGTGTAAACCATATTTTCTTAGTTTAATTAATCATTTTTATTCCCACCATTCTAATGGATATATGATAACTATCATATTAAATAATAATATTAAGTTTCTCATTTAAGTTAGATGTGGCATATCATGTATGTTATCAAACATAGTGTTTCCTTTTAAAAACTCAGGATGTTACATTCTCCACCCCCCCCCCACTTTTAAAATTTCATCCCCATAATTTGAATTTGGGATTGGTAACTAAGGTATGACTTTTTAAAATACCTTTATTGCAATCCCACATCGGAAAAAGGATTAGCAAAACTATCACTTTAAAAGAAAGAATGGTAAGTGTGAAGGTTATCTGAGATAACACATACTATGGTTCCATATAGAAAAACATGGATATGGAAGAGAAAAATAATAATCATGTTCTGATGGAGAATAATAGAAAATATTTTTAGGAAAAAGTTAACAATTATAAAGCAATAAATCTTTGATGGGTTAAATGGTCTTTGACTTCATAGTAGGAAAAGTAAACATAATTTTTTTTATTTTAAAATCCTTTTCATAAAGTTGTAGAATTCATTTATGACATTTAATAAGAACAAAATGAAACATACTTACTTGTCAAGTAGGGTTTTATCCTTTAATCAATTTCCACCACAAACTCATCTGTTTCTCCAAATGATTAGTATTCAAGATTAATTTTTTTACGCGTGAAACACTATAATCAACTTCTATAAAATCACATAATCCACAAAATATTGATTATATATTAATCATGTCTTGAAACATTAACCAAAACCAAAAAGGTTAGGATAATATCATATAATTTCTACAAAATAATAAACCATTGTATTATGAAAAACTACTTTTAATCTCCAAAATTCAAAAGTAATACCCAAAGTTCAACATATACCATTTAATAAATAATTATAATTAAAATTTATCAAAATAATCCAAACTAATATTGAAACCCAAAAATTATAAGGATTTAATAACATAGTCTTCCAAGATAAATTTTAACATTTATATCCAAATAACATCAATCACTCTTAATGTATCATACCAAAAATGTAATTTTAAAAATTACATATTATCCAAGATAGGTTAATCATTTCCATAAATAACCCAAATATCCATAAGTCCACATTTAAAACATATATTCTTCCAAAATAAAATTCAACCATTACTCCTCAAATAAAATCTCATAGCATTCTATTTTCCTTGGGCTTATAGGGTTCCAAAAATAGTGAATGTCTTCCAAAATAACATTTATCATTTAATTCCCAAGTCATTTTTCAATTCCAAGGATATACATTTAATAAAACATAAGTTCCCAAAATCAACTTCATTTTATTCCATCAACTGATTTAACTAAAAAGAAAAATTCATACTAACCAGGGACTTCATGTATTCTAGTGGTAGGTGATGCACCCTTGTCACCCTTCAGTTGTGGGTTCGATTCTTGTGGCCTTACCAAATGTGATGGGTTGTCACCTATCTTGTGGGTTATCCTTTTTCTAAAACTATATAATTCTTATAACATTCCCAAAATGAGATAAAATCATAAAAATAACTATAACATATTTTAACCTCAAAGTTTATCTCATACCTTCCATTTTACATCCCAAAATTAAATATCCCATAATTACCTCAAAATAAATGTCATATAAACCCTAAAGGTTATTCATACCTTTATAATTATGTCTGCATAAGAAAAGATAATTCTTACTCGAATAACATTTTCACATAACAAACTTCAGGGTTACACATGCTAGAAAAATTCTTCCAAAGTAATTCCATCATCAAAAGAGCATTAATACTTTTAAACATTTCATCATCCATAGATATAAAATAACTCTAAAATACATTATATGTAGACCTATTAATCATTCAGAATTATTCATGTTCCCCTGACCACAATTTTCCATTTTATTCATTAATACTTCTTTCCCGCAAAAAACATGAATCGTGTCTTAAGATTCAATAATGTCGAAACATGAGTCAAGAAATAATTCATACCTTTCGTATTCCATTTTTAGTTTCCTAATCTTCAATTAGAATGGAATTAAGTATTTCTAGACATATATTTGTATGGTCCTGCTGATCCCATTCTTGAACATTCTTTATAGAACATCTATTTTCATAATGTCCATGCTCTCCACATTTAAAGCATTCAATTGATAACTTAGGAATAACTTCTTTCCCTTTCCTGGAGTCAATTGAACACTTCCTTTTTCCTTGGAAGGTTATTACTTTATAACCTTCATCAACACATATATAACACCTTCCCGTCCCTTTGAAACATTTTCCTAGTTTTTTCTTTCCACATCCTTGACACATATGTTGATGAATATTCTTACCTTTATGGTCATTATTACTTGAACTTCCAAAGGGATTTTTTTCTCTCATATCATAAAAATCACCAAGGTTCAAGTGGTTATTAATTACTCTCTATAGTTGGTTTAAAACAACCATGAGAGTTTTCATTGAAGCTCCCATTTCATTCAGTTACATATTTAGAGAACCACCACATTTTCCTTCACATCCATTGTTACTTTGGTGCATGTTGGATCCATCCATTTACTAAAAGAAAAAAGTTTAGTGTGAGTATATTAATAAAACCATCATATATTATCTTATAAAGAAGATAAACACTAAGATATCCTTATTTATGTTATCTCAAACTCATTCAATTTATTTAAAATAATGATTTCTCTTTCTAATATACTAACCATTGTGGTTATATACAACTTATAACTGATGCATAAATAAAAACTTAACCTCTAAAGTTATTTCAATCAGACTTCAATACCAACTATAAAGACTCATCCTTAAATGTTATATAATCTTGAGTTAAGTCAAGAATTTACATTTAGGATCTTTTTAGGTTTATATTTTTAGATAATTATGCCATAAATAATACATAAAAAACCATAGAAATACAAATTGGACACCTCTAATGGTATCCATTTCTTTTATAAAATAAAAACTTTTAAAATGAAATGTGGTTTCTTTTCAGGTTTAATCATCATAACTTTTCCTTGATCCCATAATTGAATATATTCTCCCTTAAATTATATGAAAAATATTTCAAAACATGGGACGAGCACAAAAATCTCATTAAGGGATATAAAATAAGGAATGAAACTGTTAGTCCATGAATATTTTAAAATCATGAAAACATTTTCACAAAATCATACTTTTCATCCATAAAACATAAACTCAATAGTTCAACTCATGAAATCATAAGATTACTATAAAAATCCATAGAAATCATAAATCATAAAGTTAACTTGTGAAATCCTTACCATACTTTCATTTTAGCCTTCACAACTACATAGGGAGTAACCTTCATGGTTACGTTTGGAATACCCATCACAGTATGTTCCTTCAATCTATTAGGAGAAACCTTATCATTTAACTCCATCTCATTGCCCAATGCATTGGAGATATATCACAGTCTTACCCACCCATGGTTTATCATGGAACCAGCTGTATACATAAAAAATTCCCAAGAACCATAATATAATAATAATATATAAAACATGTATAAAGGAAAAATAACATTTCCAATTTTAAATCACATTTCATTTTTACAAAGTCACACACTCATAAATAAAAACAATTTATTTGAAAATAAAAGTGTAAAACTGAAAATTAAACATCAAAACATTAAATTGATAAATTCGTTTCATAAAATATATGTTAAATAAAACATTCTAAGTTATTGAAATAATCAATCTATTTTTAAAATGCAATTAAAACATTTAAAAATAAGATTTTTGAATCAAAGTGTCCCATGATAATTTGAAACTTTTGAAAGGAATTAACATTTTAAAACATTCATGTCCATATAAATATATCCTTAAAACCATTTTGAAAACATGTACATTAATGAGAAATATTTAGAAGATTAAATCATTAAAACATTTATAATGATGTTTTTGTTAAAGAGTACCTTATAAATATCATTTTGTTAATCAAATAGATCAATTATGAATATTCACTATAAATCCACATAATACAAGTATAAATACAATATAATATATCCAAAATTCATTTCTCACATAATCATATCATGACATAATCAAGAACTATAAGTTTAACCAAAATAATGGAAATTGGGTTAAAAAATTCTCTTACCTCAAGTCTGACTTGTCTTGTACGTTCTTTATCTTCTTGAATAATAAAAATTAGTTAATTTATAATTTCTTGATAACATTTTTCATGTTTATTATTCCTTTTATATCACTTATTACCATATTATAACAATTACATAATTATTTAAGTTCATATCGAATACTTTGTTGATATTCGGTTCTTGAGTCGAAAATAAACTTAGTATGATGTCAAAAGTCCATGTGGTCAATAGTCCATCATCTCCAGAATATAAAAAATGATATAAATATCTTTTATATTCATTATATAAGTATTTATATTAATCTTTAAGACAAACTAAAAACACCATTCATGGAAATGGTAGGTCGTACGTATGCATGAACGTTGTTTTCATTTTTCCTGTCGTATTAATAGAATGAAATTAAATGAAATATATGTAAATATATATAATATAATTAAAATATCATTAATATGTATTTTATGTCATATATTTTTACTAAAACAATCCTTAATACATTCCATGTGATGTTTGAACGAATCACGTCATTTTGAGGAGGTAGTAGTCCACACGTCCCCAAACGAAGTTATCATATAACCACAATATGGAAATCATGAAGGTATGTTTAATATAACATTTACATAATATTAAATAGTTTATAATATACATATTAAAATATTATTTGACCATAATAATGTTTTTAAGACCATTTGTGAAGGCGGCAAAGGAAAAATAACAAAAACATTATTCACGGAGGCAATTAACTGGCATAACTTGGACAACTATTTCGTTTCTTTGAATAAGTGGAGGTGAGAAATGAAATGGATATGAGATATTCCATTATAAACATAAAACTCTAGTATGTACGTGATTCTATATTTATTATGTATTTATGGATGAATTAGGTGAGGATAAAGTATAAAAATAAATGAAATTAAGAGAGGTGCTTTGAGAAAATTACCTCTTGAATATCCCCTCCTTGAAAGACCCTTGAGGACCTTGGATTTGGTCTTTTGGTAAAACCAGAAGCAGTTGTACGTGGGGATAGTGAGGAGGAGAGTTTTGGGCATATATTTCAGGAGCTACAGAGATTTTTAGGTTGAAATGGGGAGGTGACAGTTGTTATTTATACTTGAGGAGAGGTGGGTTAAATGATTGATTTATTGATTATTTTATATTAAAAGCTAACCATATAGAGGTGGAATTAAATTACATGGATTTTAATTGTAATTAATGTTTTATATTTTGGTAATGGTCGAGACACACCTCAACCACCCTTTAAATGTTGTAGTTTTTAGGTATATTAAGTTTTTAACTTTTAATTTTAACCCTTTTCAAAATTTACTTTTACTACGGTAAATAATTTTTTTACCATGGTAAATTCTCTATATCTAAAAATGAAATTGACCTTAAAACCTAATTTGGAACTTTTTATTCCAAATATGGAATCCATTTTACATAATTAAATTCACAGAATTTGGAAAATAGATTTAAAATTAATTCTACAGACAAAACTAAAAAGCGGGTTTTTAAAGTGAAATGTTCACAAGATTGAAATGTTTTTATATCTAATATCAATTTAAAAATGATTCCAATGATCAAAATTGGATTAAATGATAAAAAAATTATCTAAATATACTTTAAAATCTATTAAAATTATCTTCTAACAATATAAATAAAATAGATGAAAAAGCAGTGTTAAATTAAAACATAGTATTTTTCACTATTCATTAAAAATATGGATTTTATCAAAAAAATACCAAAACATTATCCAAAATAAATTTTTATGTCTTGCTTCCAATAAAGAAGTTTATTTTTTCAAATATAACTTATTAATTTTTCAAAAACTATATTTAAAATGGATTTTTGATCAAAAGACGGTAAAACTGCATTTTTAGAAAAACACTCATTTTATCCGAAAAAATGTATTCGTTCTTATAAAAAGTATAGAAAACATAAAATATGAATTTTAAAATTTGGATTGAATTTATATATCATTAATATAATCCAACAATAGTGATTTTATTTTTTTATATACACAATTATTCACATTTAAATAGTTTTTCATAAAAACACATCCTTTATATTCAATTGGTTTTTTATTTAATTTCCTAATTAATTTGATAACTAATGAATAATTATATAAACCATATTTTCTTAATTTAGTTAATCATTTTCATTCCCACCATTCTAATGACTATATGATAACTATCATATTAAATAATAATATTAAGTTTTTCATTTAAGCTAAATGTGGTGTATCATGTATGCTATTGAACATAGTGTTTCATTTTAAAAATTTGGGATGCTATAATCAGTATTTGAAGAATAGTGCACCTTATGCTTGGAGTGATGCATCAGGAGCCCATTTGGTGTTTTTTGATTGAATGTATTGAATTAAACATGAAATTATGGTTTTTTTAAGTTAGAGTTAATGGTTAAAAGACTGTCAAGGATTCTTGGGGATGAGAAGTTCAATAGTAGGGATGTTGTAATGCCCCATGCCATTTCGAGTTGTGAATTTTTGGGGAATTAGATTTTTTAAGTTTGGTGAGGGGTTCATTTTGAGAACTGAGATTCATATTGGGAATCTAAGAGTTGGGAATGCTCCAACAGATTTTTTTGTACATGGAACAAGGTTTTGTTGGGGTATGGGTGCTCAAAGAGGCATCGAAGAAAGGACAAGAGTCCTAGATAAAATGTTATTATTGCAGCTAGTCATAATGTGACCCATAGGTCACACTGTAAATGACATGGTTAAGTATTTAGTGTTGTAAAAGTCATAAGGACCATGCTGAAAAAGTTCATGGTAATATGAGCATATGCCACAAAGTCCAAGAGGCATCGGATGGTCCCTCTGCTTGAGTAGGTGTCGTGTCGTGACCTTATGGTCACGCTATGACCAGGTCTATTCCCGGTTTTTTTAATGGGGTAGACCCATAGTTTCAGGGATTTCCACCTCTTATTCTTAGGTTAATATCCATAAGGGGGAGGGCCATTTGATCAGCTCCTCCCCCTCCCTTGTTCTCTCGATCCCCCTCAATTTGGGGTGATTTTTGTGGTGATTTTATGGTGGTTTGTGGTATGTTTCTCCTCCTATTTCCCTCTGTTTTGATTTCCTTTCATATCCATTGATTTTTTGTGTGAACCAATTAGGTTTTTAGTGTTTATTCCCCTATATCATGGTTGAATAGGGTGAGTTTGCTGGGGATTTTTCATGTGGTGGATAGAAGACGACCTAAGATGATGTATGCATGCCATTTCTTACCCTATCGGTTGAGTTATGTAAAAATGTGTCTTTTTCTAAGGTTATTACCTAAGTTTAAATTTGATTAGTTTTGATGTTATCTGATAGGGATTTTTCCATGGATGGTGTCGTGAGTGAACCATAGACCTTCCATGGGTGTTTCGTTAGGGTTTTGGTGCGATGAGGTCACTTAGTGGATTATTTAGTGATTATGCCTTAATGATTTAAATTGAAAAATTGATTGTAATTATTTAATTAATTATAAAGGATTAAAATTAATTAATTTGGATTTTATAGCTTGAGTTAGGGTCTCATATGAGTTAGTGATGTCCGGTTGGACTTTGGAAATCTCTGGTGAGAGTTTCTTGGTGGTGGTTCAAAGGGGAATGACTCTATGGTTGAGTTAGGTGGTCCCTATGCATTTTCAACTATGGTATTTTCCATGTTTATTATTGTATGTGACATTCAGTCTTTCTACGATGGTGATCAACCCCTTTTTAAAATGAATTTTTTTATTTAAAATGAAATGTCAGGACTGAGGAAATGCCAAGGGCCATGATGGACCCTTGTGCATTGGTTGGATTGCCTCAGATGTTGATGGCTCAAGCCTTGATTATAGTTTTATGCCTTGAGATGTGTGTACCTCAAGGGATTTCAATTAAATTAAAGGGAATAAACTAGACATAGTGGCTCTTGGTGTAGGTTCCCTTGAATCCTCTTTGAAGAGAAGAGCATTGGTTTGGGAATGATTTTCCCGGGTAGGCCATATGAGAAACTTGAGATGCCTTCATGCCTTTAGTATAGTTGATATGAGCAAGGATAGATTGTTTCTCCTCTTATAAGATGAGAATACTTGGGTGGGTATACCCTAGGTAAAATATGGATAGATTTTGGAGATAGGACCGACCTAGGATAACCTGGGATGCGAGATGGGAACTATGCCATATCTTGAGACTGAATTCAATGAGGCTTATCTTAATAGGCTAGTGGGGTAGAGTTGTGATCATGATAGTGTCTAAGGATTTTGTTCCCTATGAGTGATGAGTGTTGATCTTTGATACGAGAATGGGATAATAGAATCCATGTGGGTGAACATGCTATGGAATACCCTATGGGACCATGATGGATTCCCTAGTGATGTAACAGCCCCTGAGAGGGTGTGTGTAGGTAATGGGTAGTATTGATTTTAGGTGTCACCTTAGAACCCAAATTGATGATGTGATCCTTATATGACCATTTGACATTTATAAGTTGTTCACTTGAGAGGCCGAACTTGGGTTGTGAGACAAGTTCGGGTCAAGATGTGTTATATGAGATGATTTGGGTGGGATACACTACCCATTGAGGTGTATTGAGATACATGGGATTCATTGGATGTTATCTTTGGATTCAGACTTTGAGCCAACCATTATGGATCACTAATGATTACCTCCTAGGGGTCAGTGATAAGTCTTGATGAATATCGATTCCCTAGGATCACCTATTAGGAATCAGGGATGATGCATGATGATTGTTGATCACCTAGGATTACCTCCTAGTGATTAGATTTATTCCTAATGACTATTGATTGCCTAGGATTATCACCTAGGAATCGACGATGGCATACGATGACTATTGATTACCTAGGATTTCCTCATAGGGATAAAATTTATTCCTGATGCGATTGATTGACTAGGATTACCTCTTAAGGATTGTCTTTATGCTCGATACAAATGGATTTCTTAGGAATTACTTCTAGAAATTTCCCATGGGCATGATATTGGTTGGGAAAGTTTTATGAAATGCTCAGAGACACTTCGGAACTTGACGAAGATTGTTTGGTCGACCCTAGGTGCCATGTTAGAACCCCAAGAATCAACAATGGTTATTTATTTATACTTCCATAGTTTATTTATCTATTCAGTTTCACATGTCACGTGCACGTGCACTTCTTTATTAGTTATATATAGGACCAAGTTAGTGGTTCCCTAATACGTTGTACTCACACCCTACTCTGATGGCCATGAAACTTGGGCACCTGAACAGACTTCACTGATTGTAGGTTCAAGTTGGGAAGAGTTTTGTAGATGCATGATCAGGCAGGATAGCTTGGATAGACTGCATAACAGGATTGAGGTATGAATTAGGGATGGTAGTGGAGCATGTGTACTTTCTCTTTATTTATTTCATTTAGTGTAACGTGATCGACCGAGCGGGTGTTCATTCTTGTATGGTGGCATGGCCATGGGTATATATGATTATATGCTTCCACATTTCATTTATTACGATCGTGTTTTTTATGTGTACTCTAAAGGATGTTTCTGGAATATTTTTAGTTATTTTTGTCACGAACTGAATTTGATCGCCACCGAAACCGGCACCAAACCCGGCTCATGACAAGGCCCGAAGGGCATTCCCGATCCCCATGGGCTAGAACAAGTGCCTGGGTAACAGAAAATGAAATTTGGAAACGATTACTCCGAGTTTATAGACATAAAACAACAAACAAATCCAATAAAACAAATCTGGATTTTTCAAACAAAACCATATTTTACAAAAAAATCAGAACTGAATTACATAATTTAAAACAATTATAGAAGACTATAACAACTGAAGAAATCCACAATGGATATCCCAAGAACCTCTACATGGTGAGAGGCACCGCCCTCAATCCATATCCACAACACCGTATCATGATGAACCGCTAAAAACCCAAACTATCGGCACAAAAGTTGTACCCAAACCTGCGACAACAAAAATAACCAAGTCTACTTACACCCAAGGGTGTAAGTAGGGTGTGATCCAATTCCCAGTAGGATACCACCACTAAGAGATTCCATGTGGTAAACATTCAAAGACGAAAAGCATGCAAGTTTTCAAAAACATGTAATTTCTAGGCACAATTTCTAAAAGATGCAACTTAAAAAAATCAGTTTTCAAGTGGGCTAATTTAAAAAATCAACACTTTTAAAATAAATTCAAAAGATACTGAATTTTTTCAGACAAATATACCATATGCCGACGGTAAGTATAAAGGATCTAATGAGCACAAGCGATAGGAAATAACCCCTAGGCACTAGCTAGCTGTGGGTCCCAGGTACCTCGTATCTCGGTGAGAGTAACCACAAAAAAATATATGTTCTCGTGCACAAGCCACTAGTAGGGAACATAACCATAACCTAGTGGTCCCCAATCATCATCATCATAGTTTAGTTAGAGTTGTAAGCGTCAATCTTTCTAAGTGAAACTGAGGCCAAACCCCACGGATTCACTAGCATACTAGTACACGTCCACCCACCTAGATACTCGGGTTTTCCCTTTGTGCTCAAACAAGTTCAACAAGTCAAGAAATATAATTTTCACACACAAATATCACTTCCACATCACACATTAACCAAACATCCCCATGTACATCACACAAGTCACAAATTCCACTTTTCATTCAAATTCATTTTGAAATCAAACTCACACCAAAATAGCCCACAACACTTTTTGCATAACTTTCACAATCCAACACATCATTTAACAATTTTATAAAGTCCCTCCAAATATGATAAACATCACATAACATCCCACTCACATGTTTCATAAAACCCTTTTTATAAACAAAATTCCATTTTTCACATCGCACTCACACAAATATCCCACATCACGTTCACACCACTTTCACATTTCAGTAAATCCATTAGATATTTTTATAAAACATTTACAAGAGGATACACATCACATGACAGACCTATTCACATTTAAAATGGTCCATTTTAAAGTATAAACAATCCAAAATAGTTTTCCAATATGATTTCATCTCTTACATAAATCATTAAACCATTCAAAACTTTCATAAAACAATTCTAAAGAGTGTACCAAAGCTTTTCACATAAAACCCATTTCAAAACCGTATTTCAAGGACAAAATCACACCAATAAAAATTCAAAACATAATTGGTAGCCCCAAAACATTTATTAAACAACCCCCAAGTGTTATACAAACACCTCAAACAATACCACAAAAGATCCACATGAAAAGCACACGTTTTCAAAATCACTTTCAAGAAGTACAATAAGGTTTTACACCTTAAACCCATTAAAACCCACTTTAAAACCTAATGGCACACCAATACCCTACCAAATCAAAATTTTCATCCCAAACAAGATTTATTAAACCAATTTCATATGTTATAAAACACACCCAAACAATACCCAAAGGGTTACACATGAAAAACACCCAATTTTAAGCTAAAATGAAACTATAAAAATAAATGATTAACCAAATCCAACATAAACAATTTTAGCACCACAAACATCATATTAGGAACATGCATAATAAGTAATTCAAGAAAACTAACTCATCTAGAAATGATTACACATGGAATCACCTACCTTTTATGCTGAAACCCTTAAAACATGGTGCAAAACATCAACCGCACCACCGCCGCACCTAAAGGAAGATAAATCCAGACCTAGACTACAATATTTGACCAAAAATACACCAAATAAAACCCTAGGTTCGAACCTCAACTTCTGGACATGAGGAACTTCAAGAAAGGGTGAAAGAAACCCTAAGGAAGGGGAAGAAATCAAGGAAAGAAACACTTACTTGAAACATATTGAATAAAACGAACCAAATAAACCAAACTTTGAATATCCAAGCAACAAAACCTGATATGGAGGATCTGATGGGGATGAGAAGGTCATGTGGGGACTGAAATGGGGGGAAAAGAGCATAAATTGAAGGAGTTAGGAAAGAAACGATTTACCTCTTCAAATCTGGACGATTTGAGAAATCCAAATATATTTCGCCCAAATTCGTGAACCAAATGAGCTCAAAAGCGGATAAATAGATAATGGGAGTGATCCTTAGTTTTTTTCTTCGAGTAGGAGGTATAATCACCAAAAAATAGTAAATATTGAATGAGATATTAAAATATTAAAAATAAAACTTAAAGCAGAAAATGGGCTTTCGGGCTGGCCCAAAACCTTAATAAAAAACTCAAATCCATCATGATTATGGATTTTTATAAGGCCCAAATGGATATGTTAGTTTTTATATATTAGTTTATGACAATTGAGAAGTGTAATTATTGTAAAATCTTGAAAAATGAATGAGTTATAAAATAAACAAAATTGGTTTTTAAATCTGGAAATGGGCTCACGGTTTGACCCAAATTTTGAAAACCCACCATTTCCACCAAAATGAATGTGAAACCCCCCAAACAAAGAAATAATATAAATTAAATGAAAAAATAACTTTAAAAGATGTCATGTATGTGAAAATTCTCCCCACCATAAAACTTTCCGTCCTCAGAAAGCCATAGTAAGGCCAAATACAAAAACCAAACCCAACTGATAAACCAAGAAGTAATTCATTGCCAAGATTCACCCCCAAAGGCCAAAACACCTCCAGTGATCATTTAAGGAAGGATTACTCTCACAAAAAAAAATTACACCACTTTCCTGAAACAATCAAGCACATTCAGGCTTTATCCCAAATGAAAACTCCTCAAACACAATCTGAACAATACTCAATCAATTTACCTAAACAAACAACATTGAACAAAGTTACACTTGCCCTAATATAACTAAACCATTGGGCACTCTCCAATATCAATGTTTACCCAAGGAAGATGTAGGTAGTTAGATATCTCCAAATGATAATACCTACTTCCAAAACAAGACCAAGGAAAAAAATCTGAGTTACTCGTATGAAGAGACACAAATGGGCTCCCCACCATAAGAGACATCTTAATTTTTTTTTCCCGAGACAGAATCAGGACACTAACAGGGGGAGGCCCAAATAGACTCCCTAGTACAAGGGGTATAAATCCATTAGAAATTTACAAAATAATATGCATGATACCCATAGTGGGTCTCCCCACCACAAGAACCAACCATCTTAACCAACCGGCGTGGGCCGACGCGAAAAGTCCCCAAAAATTTAATGATTTGGGAAGGCTTCACAGTTAGTCCACACGGTTTGGGAAACCATGCACTAACTGTGAAGATCATTCTTTACACAAGGCTTCCTAGAACATGGTCAGTACTAATCTTTCACAAACCTCATGCTCAGCCTGTCTAGCCAAATTTCAATCCATTCTCCAAAGACTCAATGGAAACCAAAAGGGGGGGAAGATATTGGGTGATGACATGGGTACAAGGCCCTCCACCTATTTCCACCGAACGAGAACAACAGAAGAAAAATGATGACACCATAGGTTTAAAATATTCCTATCTTTCATACTGAGGATAGGACTTTGTACAAGGTTTTAAACGACACTGGGGTTTCCCCCGACTATACGCCAGCTTCTCTCTGGGACCTATGGCTGGAGCTCAAAATATTGAAGCATCTTTAGCCTCGCAGTTAGGCTGTGGAAACCCCTGTGTGGAACTTCATCTTTCGGTGCCACAAACAACTACACCACATACCCCGATGGGTTCACCAAGACATAACACACTCCATAACTCACTTTACCGAAACCTGGCATTACACTGAAACAAGGTATTAGAAGATGAAAAAACATTGCACCTTGTTTCTTTGGGTGAGAAACAATAGAAGGGCAGGACACGCATAAACACCTTCCTCTAAGATAGATGATTTGATGTTTTTCCCAAGGGAGACATACTCCCAACATAATATAGAACCTCAGAGGATTGCACGACCTTCACCTTTACAGTCAAATGAGAACACAACATCACAATGGAACACCGAACATGACCTTTGCGATTGATAGAAACAATACATGGAACGGGACCTTATGATAAGTCCCTAAACAATAGACAAGTCCAAAAAGTGGACACAATAGCCTCTCATGACCAAAATTTCAAAAATGGTGTTTTAACAAGAACTATTGATTCAAAGAAACTATAAAGAAACCAGAGGCCCTCTTAGACACTCATCCACACTAACAGCCCCAGAACACTTCCACCTTCGATGAATCAGGAAAATTAAGAAACTAAGGTCTCTTTCAACCTTCCACAAGCACTATCCCACTACAAGAGGATCCATAAATCAACGAAATGAAGGGGTGTAGACTCAATCAACAAAGATCGATAAAATATTCCTTATATTGATCAACTGGAGGATTTTCCAATGGAGAAACAATACGGGTTGCACTTCAGTTGTGCATTAACCATTAATGGGGGCATACCTTATCCAATGAGAGAACCCAAATACCCAACCAAGCTGGTCTATTGGTCAAAACATGCCACAAACCAGATCCAAACACATGAAGGTAACCACCATAAAGGTGTTCTAAAACATATCTCAGAAGAGACTACTAACTGATCCTTCTACCCAACTTGTCGTCCAAACACAAACCCAAAACATGGTTCGAACAAGAGGGGTTCTTGAACTCAAAACATCCCACAACATCAACATTTAAAAAAACACATAATTCACACCATCCCAAACCAGTCATCAAGACATCATGTTTTCCTTTAAAAAAATTCTTTGAAAACAAACGGTTCAGCGACTAGAGTATCCACCAATGGTACCCCATGGGCCTTACACATGTATGTTTTTGTACCACACTAGGAACCCTCCTCATATCCATCCAGGAACTCATCTAGTCGTGCCATTAACCATCCATAATCCCCTATAACCCCATGCATGTGGTCTCTCATGGAAATACCAAAGGTAAAAACAAAAATCCTTTCCACTTTTCAAAACCAAAACAATCAACCAATACTTCCTTTTTCTCAAGACCGCTAACCATGGAATAAAAATCCCAATAATTCAAATGAATAGTCACTTTAAATTCATATACATCAATTTCAAAACATCTCATCCCATTAAAACACCCTTTGATTGTTTAGAAAATTCTATTGGAAACACTTTTTCAAAACCAAATTCAATATAGTTCCTGCTTTCAAAAGAGGTGTAAGAACACCATTTTCCATTTCAAAAAAATTCTGAAAATTCATTTCCACCATTTCATAAATCAATCCATTCCTTGTTTATTTGAAAATCATTTCACAAAAACTTTATGCTTCTTAAAACCAAGTCACTTTAAAACCAAAGTTCCACGATTGCAAGACTAACGCACAAAACAATGCGAGAGGAAACTAGTTTCAGTGGGTGACTTGGACATATGGTTGGAGGCCATATCCCAATCACTTCACTATCACAGAGAGTGTTCTAGGGAATATCTCCGACTCCACATGGCTTGCCAGGCCCTGTGAGCTCACTGAGACAATTAACCCAACTCTCTTTCATTTCCCCTAATCATCATCAAACCAAGAAAACCGAAGGACTTAGATAAATCACAACTTCCCCTGGAAAATTGAATCTCATCATGAGGTGTGGTGATCAGGCACACTACCCATAACTAGAATATCAAGTCCCGATAATCCTAACTCCAGACTATCCCAACGCTTCCCCAAATCACATGACCCAAAGAGTTAACCAGAACCTCCTTTGATACCATTTTGTCACGAACTGAATCTGATCGCCACCGAAACCGGCACCAAACCCGGCTCGTGACAAGGCCCGAAGGGAATTCCCGATCCCCACGGGCTGGCACAAGTGCTTGGGTAACAGAAAATGAAATTTGGGAATGATTTACCCGAGTTTATAAACATAAAACAACGAACAAATCCAATAAAACAAATCTGGATTTTTCAAAAAAAACCATCTTTTACAAAAATTTCAGAACTGAATTACATAATTTAAAACAATTATAGAAGACTATAACAACTGAAGAAACCCACAATGGATATCCCACGAACCTCCACATGGTGAGAGGCACCGCCCTCACGCCATATCCACAACACCGTATCATGATGAACCGCTAAAAACCCGAACCGTCGGCACAAAAGTTGTACCCAAACCTGCGACAACAAAAATAACCAAGTCTACTTACACCCAAGGGTGTAAGTAGGGTTTGAGCCAATGCCCAGTAGGATACCACCACTAATAGATTCCGTGTGGTAAACATTCAAAGATGAAAAGCATGCAAGTTTTCAAAAACATGTAATTTCTAGGCACAATTTCTAAAAGATGCAACTTAAAAAAATCAGTTTTCAAGTGGGCTAATTTAAAGAATCAACACTTTAAAAATAAATTCAAAAGCTACTAAATTTTTTCAGACAAATATACCATATGCCGATGGTAAGTATAAAGGATCTAATGAGCACAAGCGATAGGAAATAACCCCTGGGCACTAGCTAGCTATGGGTCCCAGGTACCTCGTATCTCGGTGAGAGTAACCACAAAAAAATATCCGTTCTCATGCACGAGCCACTAGTAGGGAACATACTCATAACCTAGTGGTCCCCAATCATCATCATCATAGTTTAGTTAGAGTTGTAAGCGTCAATCTTACTAATTGAAACTGAGGCCAAACCCCACGGATTCACTAGCATACTAGTACACGTCCACCCACCTAGATACACGGGTTTTCCCTTTATGCTCAAACAAGTTCAACAAGCCAAGAAATATAGTTTTCACATGCAAATATCACTTTCACATCACACATTAACCAAACATCCTCACGTACATCACACAAGTCACAAATTCCACTTTTCATTTAAATTCATTTTGGAATCAAACTCACACCAAAATAGCTCACAACACTTTTTATATAACTTTCACAATCCAACACATCCTTTAACAATTTTATAAAGTCCCTCCAAATATGATAAACATCACATAACAGCCCGCTCACATGTTTCATAAAACCCTTTTTATAAACAAAAATCCATTTTTCACATCGCACTCACACAAATAGCCCACATCACGTTCACACCTCTTTCACATTTCAGTAAATCCATTAGACATTTTTATAAAACATTTCCAAGAGGATACACATCACATGACAGACCTATTCACATTTAAAATGGTCCATTTGAAAGTATAAACAATCCAAAACATTTTTTCAATATGGTTTCACCTCTTACATAAATCATTAAACCATTCAAAACTTTCATAAAACAATTTTAAAGAGTGTACCAAATCTTTTCACATAAAACTCATTTCAAAACCGTATTTCAAGGACAAAATCACACCAATACAAATTCAAAACAGAATTGGAAGCCCCAAAAACATTTATTTAACAACCCCCAAGTGTTATACAAAAACCCCAAACAATACCACAAAAGATCCACATGAAAAGCACACGTTTTCAAAATCACTTTCAAGAAGTATAATAAGGTTTTACACCTTAAACCCATTAAAAACCCACTTTAAAACCTAATGTCACACCAATACCCTACCAAATCAGAATTTTCAGCCCTAACAAGATTTATTAAACCAATTTCATATGTTATAAAACACACCCAAACAATAACCAAAGGGTTACACATGAAAAACACCCAATTTTAAGCTAAAATGAAACTATAAAAATAAATGCTTAACCAAATCCAACATAAACAATTTTCGCACCACACACAGCATATTAGGAACATGCATAATAAGTAATTCAAGAAAACTAACTCATCTAGAAATGATTACACATGGAATCACCTACCTTTTATGTCGAAACCCTCAAAACATGGTGCGAAACATCAACCGCACCACCGCCGCACCTAAAGGAAGATAAATCCAGACCTAGACCACAATATTTGACCAAAAATAAACCAAATCAAACCCTAGGTTCGAACCTCAACTTCTGGATATGAGGAACTTCAAGAAAGGGTGAAAGAAACCCTAAGGGGAAGAAATCAAGGAAAGAAACACTTACTTGAAACATCTTGAATAAAACGAACCAAATACACCAAACTTTGAATCTCCAAGCAACCAAACCTGATATGGAGGCTCTAATGGGGATGAGAAGGTCATGTGGGGGACTAAAATGGGGGCAAAAGAGCAGAAATTGAAGGAGTTATGAAAGAAATGATTTACCCCTTCAAATCTGGACGATTTGAGAAATCCAGAGATATTTTGCCCAAATTCGCGAACCAAATGAGCTCAAAAGCGGCTAAACAGATAATGGGAGTGATCCTTAGGTTTTTTTCTTCGAGTAGGAGGTGGAATCGCCGAAAAATAGTAAATATTGAATGAGATATTAAAATATTAAAAATAAAACTTAAAGCAGAAAATGGGCATTCGGGCTGGCCCAAAACCTTAATAAAAACCCCAAATTCATCATGATTATGGATTTTTATGAGGCCCAAATGGATATGTTAGTTTTAATATATTAGGGTATGACAATTGAGAAGTGGAATTGTTGTAAAATCTTGAAAAATGAATGAGTTATACAATAAACAAAATTGGTTTTTAAATCTGGAAATGAGCTCACGGTTTGGCCCAAATTTTGAAAACCCACCATTTCCACCAAAATGCTTGCGAAACCCCCCAAACAAAGAAATAATGTAAATTAAATGACAAAATAACTTTAAAAGAAGTCATGTATGTGACAATTTTTCTGCTGCTATTGTGCACTCTGACATGGGGGTATTGTCTCCCAATGATATCACCCTAGACCTCTGTTGCTAGTCGGTAGTCTTTGACGTGTGTGGAGATGCACATGAGGACAGGTAACGACCTGATCCGGTTAATGTAGAGTTAACCAGGGTGAGTTGCTATAATAAATTACTTTATTCTATCTATATTAGGTAGAGGAGATTATAAATCGCAAACAATACACACACTCAAGCACCTCATGGGACAAGCCTCACCCTTTTCCACAAGGAATGACAAGCATCCACTGGACCTATTTTATTACATGTAGTGGCCTAAAGGAACAAGTTCTAGATAGCTCGATAGCCCAACTAATTGTTTCCAAAGTCCCTTTGAATGAGGTAACCTAAAGGCCTGAAAGAGATGCCTACATATTTCCAAGTTTGTCTTCCACCGTGCTACCACATTGTAAAGAAGGCTAGGTACCCCTCAATCCCACATCAAAAAACTATGTGTGAGGATGGCCAGTTGACAAGTTCCAACATACTCATCGCTATTTTGAACCACCCACCCAGTGATGCTTGTGTGGCGCCCTGCCACCCAACCTGTCAAGTCATGCCACATCGTCTGACTTATTCTATTGTGTTGATCATCACGTGGAAGGTCACCCTTATGTACCACATCAGAAGTATAGGTGTGTAGAGGGATGATTGATATGCTCCAACGCACCCATCAGTTTTTCAAGCCACCCACTTGGAGACGCATGCATATTGCCACGTTGCATTGCTTGCATGTCAGACCACGTCATCGGTCTGGTTCTTCCATACTTCTTGGTGCCTCCAATTGTGCATTCTCATAGCGTGGACCCCTATTTTTTCCATTAATGACCTGATTAATCCCCCCCCCCCTCAAAGGGGGTTGTCGTGGGGTTGTCGGTCTGGTTCTTCCATACTCCTTGGTGCCTACAATTGTGCATTCTCATAGTGTGGACCCCTATTTTTTTCCATTCATGACCTGATTAATCCCCCCCCCTCAAAGGGGGTTGCAAGGATTAGAACTCTTATCTGATGTAGAATTACGGGGAGACTTTACCACTCAGGTAAGCCCCAACTGTATCATAATTCACTTTACTAATTATATCATTAATTACATAATTATTTTTATGTATTATTAATTATATAATTAAATCTACGAATTACTAACTATGTCAATAATTAAATTATTAATTTAATTACTAATTTTTTTTATTTATATTATTGATTATGGTACTTATTACAATGTTATTATTAATTATTATCAATAATTAACCATTACACTATTACTTATTATTAAAAAAGGTGTTATTGCAATTCTTTAAATAAAGGCACCAATTATTAAATATTAATAGTTATTTTTGAATTCCATATTAATTATATTATTAATTACACTGTTATAATTCATTATTAGTAACTTTTTAAGTATTATTAATTATGTTTTTATTATTAAGTGATCAGTAATTATTATTAATTAGTAATTATAATTATTATGACTTTATAATTATTATGACTTTATTATCTTTTATTTTTTGATCTCGAACGTGTGAGTCATGACTTCATTAATAATAATAATATTATTATCATGACTTTATTAGTCGAGTTCCAAGTCTTTAGTAAAAGTAGTGTTTGAATTTCATATAAGAAAATCAAAAAAGAGGTGAAGGATCGGGGGGTTTGGGTGAAATTTTATATCATATTTTTGGATTACATTGATTAAAGTATTACCAAATATAAAAAAAAAATACTATTTTAATGTTTAATTTTGGTGTGTGTGTGTGTATAAACAAAACAGTACAATTCAAAATGACGGCAGCATTACCACCGCGTTTTGCTCCCACGGGGTGGCCCCGTGCTTAGGGTTGAGGGTTGTGGACGTCAGGTCCAGTGTTCGATTCTCACTAGTTGTAGGTTTCGATCGACGTAATTTCACGTCGTGCGATTTAACGCTTCGATAGTGCAAGACAACTTGAGGAGTTCAATTTTACCTAGTCGAGTTGCGATTATCATTCGAGACCTGAGGCCTGATACACCTGTAGGGGGGACAGATTATGTTGAGAATAACATTAATTGTATAGTTCAGTTAGAATTTATGTTCACAACAAACAAAACAAAAAAATAAATAAAATTAAAAATAATTATAAAAAGAAGTCTCTGGGCTGGACAAAAAAGACACTGAGAAAAAACTGGCTTTAGATGATTTTTGGATAAACGATTTCTGAAACAGCGCACCCATTCCGTCAAAAAAAAAAAAACTCACCCACGGCATGATGGAGGAATGACGTGAGAGATAAGAGGCGGTAGGTGGATAAGGTTTCGTTTTGGGTCGCCATTTGCAATTATTAATTTCATATCAATTCTGGTCTCCGATGTCGACACCTGTGATGGGAATGCTCGCCCATCGGTTTAAATGATAAAAAGTTTTATGAGAATTCCAATAATTTCAATATTTTGATGACAATACCTAAAATACCCTCTCGAACCCCTCCCCCCATTAACCCGCATTCTCTCCCCTTTATCTCACTTTACATTAATAAACTTTGATTTCATAATTTTAATCTACGATCATCAATGGGATTATGATATCCAGTCAAATAATTCTAGATCCATATACGTATAAAAAAATTTGTCTCTGTATTTTTTTAAACTCTTACCCTGTAAAACTCACATACACACATACATACATATATAAACGTATTACGTATTTGTGCACATACATAGTCACACACAAACTTCCATTTCATATGTTTTATTCATATGATATAAAAAATTTGATCCGTCAACAACAAATTGATCATGATATCGAGAAAAATAATCCTAGACTCATAAATGATAAGTTTTTTTTTATAACTTTGATTTTTTCATATAATGTATTTTAATGTAAGTATATATGTATATATTAATACAATTCCATACAAAAATACATCACTATAAGGAAAGCAAGTTCTAGTGTCGGTTTATAAAACCACCACTACATGTTTTTTGCAATACAACTCTGTCAACATTTAGCAACGGCTTTCAAGTGTCACTAATTTTTTTATTTAGTGGTGATTTTAATTAAAACCACAACTATGTATTTCAAAAAAACCATGTTTCCCCCATGACCCCCTTTCTCTTCCTTCAACCATCGACACCCCCACCTGTATCGCCTGTTCTCATCCCCTAACTCCCCACTCTCGTGCAACCTTCCCCTCACTGATCTCCCTTCCCATGATCCCCTGATCCTCTACTCGTGACCCCCCCATTGTCACCCCTTCCCGTGACCTCCAAACCCACACTTGCGAGCCCCACTGCCATCGTCCTTCCCTCAACCCATGATCCCCATCTCGCGATCCCCCAATCATCTCCCCTCCTTCAACCCTCGACCCCCACTCGTGTGCTCGTCCACCATCGCCTTTCCCTCAATTGTCGACCCCCCATTTTCAAGCCCTCATTTCCATCATTATTTCACTTGACTCCTAACCTCCCACTCATGAGCCTACCCCAGTTGTCTCCCTTCCTTCATATTGTATTTGTTATATCAAATTTTAAAGTAAAGGATTTAGAATCTCTCTTTTTCAATGGCTACTTCCCGGTCGAGCCTTCTCTGGTTGACATCTTCGTGGGGAGGGGGGTTTCTGGGCGTGGAGGGTTCAAAAAGGCCACTCCCGAAGATTCCCTTTAAGAAAAAGATTTAGAATCTCTCTTTTTGTATCTTTGATAATGTGGAATTATTATTCTTTTGTTTCTTTAGATAAAAATTTGGAATTGACTTAGTGAATATAATGCATTGGATTGAAGAAATTTAAATGGGAGGGTGAATTATATGTGTTAACACAGTGATGTTATTAATTGATTATATCTGTTTGATTAAACATTTCTATCTTTATTTTTGAATGTTAATGGAGAAGAATGGTAATACAATATGTATGGAGAAAATTTGATTAATTTTACATCGAAACACACCTCGGTATGCTAAGGGTTTGGAAGATTTTTTAGATTATGCAATTGAAAATTGATCGGTGGATAATAGTATAAAATGTTTGTATCCTGAATGTAAATTCAATCTATGGTTGAATAGAAACAAATTATATGGGTACCTGTTATTAAAACAGTTTTATGGTCGATGTGTATGTTGGATTTGGCATGGCGAATCAAATGTTATCTGGTTCACCAAAGGTGTTATCTAGTTTAGAAATCCTGTGATAATTAATGAATGTCATTATAGAATTTAGAAAATGTAATCAGTTGAAAGAAGGGAGAAAAGGGTGCGATGTGCAATATCTAAAGTAGTTGGAAAACAATAGCGTAAGAAAATGTGTATATTTTACAAAATTCCTTATTGAGAGTTTAATTTGCTACATTATAATCTTGATTTAATGCATATGAAAAGAACATTTGTGAAAATGTAATTTTTACATTTCTTAATGAGTAGGGTAAATAAAAGGACCACCTTAATCCTCATAAGGACATATAAGTAGTGAATATAAAGCGTGATTTGTGGGAAAATAAGAATGGGAAGTATCGTTTAGTTATTTTTGCAATGAAAAATCCTGAGAAAGATGTATTCCTTTGAAATTTAAAGAATGTAAAAGTTCCAGATTGATATTCAAGTAAAATTTCATGGTGTGTTGACTTAAAATATCAAGTTGCATGGATTGAAAATTTGTTACTCACATATTCTGATGGAGAAGTTGCTACACTTATCATTTCATAATGCGTTTCTTGAAAAGGTAACTACAATTCTAGCTGAGTTGTGCTCCATCTTCTGAGAGATTTTAGAAAAGTTTCTAAATCCAATCGAGACTTAAAAACTTCAAGAAATATTTGTGTTAACATGTTTTCATTAGGAGATGTTATTCCCCCTTCATTTTCCACTTTCATGATATATTTGACTATTCATTTGGATGAGTAAGCTGGTCTTATTGGGCTGGTACACTATTAATTAATATATCCAACTGAGAGTGTAAATGAAATTCTCAAGCGAATTGTTGGGAGCCTCAGTTGTGAATGTATACACGAGGTGTATTTTCAGAATTTTTTTATCCAATAGTTAATCTAAAATGTTAATTATAGTTAAATACTATTCATATTTTCTATAGGTGTATATATCACTAGTATATAAAAAACCTTGTGAATTTTTTTGGACTCATTAGTCCTTATGTCACTTCTACGTAAAAAATTTCATTGGAAGAAAAATAAATTTCATTACAAGTGGAGTAAGTAGTTATAGAATTTGAAAAGAAACAAACAAACAATATACTCTTCTTAATACCTACAATGTAGGGGGTCAAACTCTATAATCTAATCAAATGAAATATACTTTTATTTTTTCATTACTTATTCCTTTTTAATTTTTTAGGAAGCACTAAATGCTCATTGAAATCAATTTGAACACTCCAAAGATTTATTTTTTTGAATCCAATGCAAGGATATCCAAAAAACCAAACACACGTGATTTTATTTATCAATTTATAATACACTACATTCAACACTTTACAAATAAACTTCAAATTATACATTTTATATTTTTTTAACAAGAATTTTGTTATGATAAGGCAATGTTTAAATATCATCAAGATCATGGTATGAGGACAAAAATTGTGCACACGGATCCTATGAATTACTTCATTGGGATAAGTATTAGTTTATATAGAATAATATTTCACGATAAAAAATATATATCAAAACAGATTACTTTTTTTTCAACATTTCTACAGTGTCTGAAACAAAGTTATGATAATGACAATGATTATTACATTTGTAACTCTAAGAAAGATATTATATTCCATGAATAAACAAGAATCCCCAAAGTAGTATTTCTGAAAGTAATTATAATTTCATCTAAAATATTGACTAATCATTTATTTATCTATATTTTTCCAGTATTACTAGGATAGTTGATAGTATTTGAATTCAAAAGAGGAAGTAGATTTGTTTAGAAATGAGTGGGGAATTTACATAGTGTCAGAATGTGTGTACATATCATGAAGAGGTGATTTCCTATTACATTTGTAATTTTTTTGTTTCATAGATATCTTAAAGAGTTGGTTTATTTAATACTTATTTTGTTAATTTTATTATCATTTTATCTACTTATTATTTAGTTAATTTTCTTATCATTTTTATCTACTTCTTATTTAGTTATTTTTCATAGGGATCATGAATAAGTTATTTCCTATTGATTTTTCTATAAAAATTTCATACATATTATTTCTGATGAAAATTCATTGGGGCCCGGTGGTTGATTGTTGGGGGTTGAATATGGTTGCACAATCCTTCATGTCAGACCACTATTTTTGTTTCATACTCCCTTTTGGGTGGGTTTCAACGAGGCTTATTCGTGGAACCGGAAACACCCAATGGTTCCCACATCCATGATAGGCCATGAACCCACATTCCAAGGGTAATAAATCATCGATATGTCTATCCAACAATGTTGAGGAAGTTACATTGGTTGAGGGGATGGAAGGTCGGGCTCATTGCAACCTTTTGGGGGAATTATTTCCCACTCCAAGACTCTCTTATAGATTTAAGACATATTCATGAATCCCTTTTAAATTAAAAATATAGAACCAGTCACCCCTATGTATTAAAAATCAATTATAGACATGTGTTGATGGGAAAACATCTGTATGTATCCAAGGTTCTCCATCCTGGTTATGTTTGTTTCTTTGTGATGCTGTTTTCAAGTCACACAGTTAGGTGCTCTGGAATTTATTATAATCCAGGGATACGGGAGTTGTTAAAATATTGGGATCAGGCCCATGATAGGGGCTTCCTATGTATCCTTGTGAGAGGAATCAGAACCCACATAGTTTGGTATCATTTATTTTGACACATCATACCTTTTAAGGACATGTGATAAGGACTAAACCATGCAGTTTAACATCATGAGACAAGGATGTCTAGGTGAAAGGATCTTAGAAAAAGTTTGTGTGAGATTTACACCGAAACTACTTGAGGGGCCTATAAGGGACATATCCTCCCAGGTAGGCAGCACGATCTTACTAAGAAAATGGCTCAATAAGGATGGTGATGGAGGGGCATGGAAGGAATATGACCCTCTGGGTTGAATATGACCCTATAGGGAATATAGACCAAAGAAGATTAGGGTGAGTTTGGGGTGTTAGGTTTGAACCTCATGGATACTTCCTATGTATCCCATTTGGATGGGAATCAAATCCCACATATTTCAGAATGGTTAGGGATTACACCTACGGGGGAGGCCCATTTGGTTGCTTCATCAAGAATATAGCCCTTTGAAGGTTTGTCTTGTGGGGAATATGAACCTTTAAGAGGATGGTAACATGGTTTTGGATATTACACCTAGTAGGAGGCCCAAATGGTGATATTTAATTATGCTAGTGACATGATCACCACTTACCTTGAATCCCACATGATTTATGCTTAGTGTGAGAAACAAAAGGAAGTTGAAGATTTGACATTTCGTACAATCTCCTTCATCCACTAGTAGACAAGGGTGAGGGTATAAAGGTGGGGGATATCTCACAAGAAAGATTAGGGGCTTAATCCAGGGGGTATGCCTTATCATTGGAGATGTAAAAAAGGTCTGGAGGATGCCTCTTACAGGTGATACCTGGGTGAGATGGATTTAGCTTGGCCTAGGTGATACCTAGGTGAGTTGGGTTTGGCTTCACCCAGGTGATACTTGGGCGAGCTGGCTTTGGCTACTTTTCCTAGGCAATGCTTGTGATAATTTGGGGGGACCTCACCCAAATGTTACTTGGGAATATTTGATGATGCCCCATGCAAGTGTTACTTGGGAAATCATGGATGAAGAACAACCTGGGTAACCAAATATGGATGAGACCTTGCTTAAACCTCCAAGGGTCTCCTTAGGTGTTCCTAGAAGGGTCTCGCATAGACCCTTAGTCGGGGAGGGAGACTTCATGTCATACCCTGACCCTGATTCTCCTTTATTTTTTAATTATTTCTTGGTTTTTGATCTTTAAGTTGTGGTTCAGGTTGAGTTCTCAGTGTAATTTTTTGGGTTTTGGAGGTTTCAAGTTGTTTTTTGCCCTAGGCATGGTTAGTGTGCATGGGTTGGAGATAAACCATGTAGCTGGTTGTGGAAGAGGGTGTTTCCAGTTCATTTTTTTCTTACATGGTTTGACTTGCACGGTCTGAGATTGGTTTGGGTTAAACCATGAAAGGCCAAGGAGTAACCATGTGGCTTGTTGGTTGTGTCTGAGGAAAGGCGCACAACTTGTGCACAATTAGTAGAAACTGTGTGGTAAGAGTACAGGATGTTAGGTCGGATAGGGTAATGACAGATGGCCTAGAGGGGGGTGAATAGACTTGATTAAAAAATTTAAAAAAATAAATTGATTAATTAGAATAAATATCAAAGTTAATTATTGAGGTTAATTAGCAACAGAAAAAGTAAAGAACACAAGTATTTTTTTATAGTAGTTTGGTCTAAGTGGGCCTAATCTACTCTTATACCTCTTTACTCAACGAGAGATACACGTGCACTAAAAATTATTTTTAAGGGGGAATCATAACCTAATTACAAAATATTTTTCTAGTAAAGGGATAACCATGAAACTGACTTTTATATGGGGAGTCAAAACCCTTACAACCTGACTTTAGACGCTGGGAGTCACAACCCAAATAGTCCTGACTTTAGATATAGGGAGTCACAACCCTTAGATCCTAAATTTAGAATCTGAGAGTCACAACCCAAAGAATAGAATAACAAATAATGATTTTTTTTGTGTAAAAGTATAAAAAGAAAAATAGACTGCGTGCGAGAGATGGGAAAAGGTATTACAAACTCAAAACCAAATGAAATAAGATAAACAATGAAAGCACAAATACTGGTTGTTGAAGATTAGATTGGCTCGTCTCGTCAAGGAAATTGTTGTTGAAGCAGAATTAATTCGACACTTGAGATAATGCCCAGGTGATGAAATATATTGTCGTAGGACGTTGAAAATGCACAGTAAGTTCAAAGTTCACAACACTTTCTCTTAAAAAAAATATCAAATATGTTAGCCAATGTGTATCTATTTTTCCTACTAGATATATATATATATATATAGAATAAATGTTCAGCAGTTTCAGTAGCTCCGGTTCCTATGGATATTCAAAATAAATTGAGTCAAGATCTTTCATAAATATCTCCATAAAAATTGGAGCACTGCTGCATCTTTATTGCTATAGAATAAGTCTCTAATAAAAGCATTCAAAAATGATATGAATAATTCATTCGATAAAATCTCTAGAATAATAATAGCATTAAACAATTTAAAGCTCTGATTTAAATCCATTCAAACCTATTTAAAACATAGTCAAAATAGTTTCTAAAAATTAGCATCACATTCCATAAGTAAATTCAAATATTTGAATTTAAATAAACTTGTATCCTCCGATTTTATGGAAAAAATGTTGAAATAATTTATTGATTTATATCTTTAAATATTGCACTAAAATCATCAAAAAAATCATCAATCATAATCCGTAGATTTAATGTGAATTTATCCTATAGAAAAACCTTTGAAAATAATCCATATAAACATGCAATAGATCAATGTTCAGCATTAAATCACAAAGTGGCAGCAACAAAGTAGGGTATGAACAATAATGTAGGGTATGAATAGTAACGTATAATATGAACAGTAACGTAAGGTATGAACAGTGACATAGGTTATGAATAGTAATGTAGGGTTTCTGAACCATACTTTTCACTATAGAGAAAGTAGGGTATGAGCAATAACATAGCATAGGGAATGAACAATAACGTAGGGTTTCCGAACCATACTTTATGAAAAACTGTACAACAAACTTTAGAAAACTTTAAAGAATTTTTAAAGGTCTTAATAGAAGAATAAGCCTTTGGTCAAAAAGACATATTTGTATAAAAAATTATTATCTTTCTAACGAATCAAGAATAGAATAAAAAAAACTTCTACATCTCCTGAAATCATTGAAAAACAGAAGCAAACACATTCTGGAAAACAACTACTGGGAAACTGCATTGCAGAACTTCAGATGAATAAATAAACATTCAAGCGACCTTTTTAGACTTTGATGTAAACTAATGAAAAAATGACAAATAAGTTGGATTTCTATAAAATCAAGTTTCATACAAATCTGATTTAATTATAACTTAAAGAAAAATAAATATAGTAATGTTTTTAAAACGACATACTATATAGTTTCTAAAACTGCAACAATAACTTCATTGAATTTTTAGAGTACTAAAAAAGCATTTTTAGACTTCCTCATAAACTAATTAAGTTTAGATAAATATATTATATATCCAATTATATAGGGATCACACAAATGAAAATATTTTGGATTTAGATATCATCAAAATACAGTGGGAAAGTAATCAAACAAAATCATATATAATCAAACAAAAGAAAATATGCACATGCACAAACAATCTCCCCATTTTTGTTTGATTACAAAACCAAAACATTCAAACCATTTAAAACCAATTTTAAAAACATTTAAAACCAATTTATTTCTCCCCATTTTTGTAAATAAACAAAAAGTGAAAAAACCCCCTAAACAAATGTAGTAATAAAAAGTTAAAATTCCAACATACTAATATCAAATTTAATTTTTTTAAATTAATTAGAGTCTAAAGGCTTTGTAAAAATATCTGCAAGATGATTTTTAGAAGGTATAAATTCTAAAACAATATCAACCTTATTCACATGATATCTAATAAAATGAAATCTAATATCAATATACTTTGTTTTAGAATGCTGTAAGGGGTTTTTAGAAATAGAAACTGTAGAGGAATTATCATAATAAATAGGCAGTTTATCAAGATAAACACCAAAATCATATAAGGTTTTATTAATCCATAAAATTTGAGCACAACTACTGGAAGCAGAGATATACTCAACTTCTGTATTAGATAAACCAATAGATAGTTGTTTCTTAGAATACCAATAAATTAAATTTTTCCTAGAAAATGACACATACCTGATGTGATTTTTCTATCAATTCTACATCCTCCAAAATCAGAGTTAGAATAAGATATTAAATCAAAACAATTATATTTTGGATAAAATAAAATAGAATAAATAGTTCCTTTAACATATCTAATTATTCTTTTTATATATTTAATATGACTTTCTTTATGATCTTCTTGAAATATACCACATAAACAAACACTAAAAATTATATCAGTTCTATATGTAATTAAATAAAGAAAACTGCCTATCATTCCTCTATAAACTTTAAAATCAACAGATTTTCCATATTCATAAATATCTAATTTATAATTAGTACACATAGGAGTTTTCATAGATTTGGAGGAATCAAGACCAAATCGTTTAACTAACTCTTTAGCATACTTAGGTTGATTAAGAAAAAAATCAATCTTTTCTTTGATAAATTTGAAGTCCAAGAAATAATTTTAATTATCCCATTAAAATTATGTCAAAATATGAAGACATCAAAGAAGAAAAATTATTGCAAATTAATTAACTAGTGGAACCAAAAAATATTTCATCAACATAGATTTGTACAATTAAAATATTAGTAGAATTTCTTTAAATAAAAAGAGTAGGGTCGACATTACCTTTCTTAAAACCATTATTTAAAAAAATAAAGAAAGAATTTCATACGAAGAATGAGGTGCTTGTTTGAGACCATACAAAGCTTTAGATAATTTAAAAACATTGTTAAGAAATTTTTCACTTTCAAAACTTGGGGTTGAAAAACATAAACTTCTTCAGTTATAAAACCATTTAAGAAAGCACTTTTTACATCCATTTGATATAATATAAAACCTTGAAAACAAGAAAAAACCAAAAAAATTATAATTTCTTCTAACCTAGAAACTGGTGAAAAATAATATTCAAAGTCTATACCTTCTTCTTGTGAGTATCCTTGAGAAACAAGATTGGATATATTTTTAACAATCTGTCCAGATTCATCCATCTTATTTCTAAAGATCCACTTAGTTCCAATTTCCTGCTTATCCTTGGGCAATTCTACTAAAGTCCAAACATTATTTCTAACAAAATTATTTAATTCATCTTGCATAGAAACAATCTGGTTTGCATATTTCAAAGCATCATTAACATTAAAAGGAACCAAATCAGAAATAAAAGCAGAATTGGCACAAAAATTTGGAATAGAATTTCTAGTTTTAACACCAGAATCAATATTTCCAATTACATTTTCAATAGGATGATCTTTGTGAATCTTCTATGATTTTGGATCAGTTTGATAAGGATTATAATCCCCCTCAATTGATTCATTCTTATCTTGAATAATTTCTTCACTGAAATTTAAATTTCTAAACTCATTATAAAAAACATTAGAATCAGAAATTAATTTAACATTATTTTCATCAAACATAACATTAATAGATTATTCAATAATCATAGTTCTTTTATTATAAACTCTATAAGATTTACTATTATTATAATAAATAATATAAATACCTTCATCACTCTTAGCATTGAATCTATCTAAATTATCCTTTGAATTTAAAATAAAAACTTTACAACCAAAAACTCTAAAGTAACCAACTTTAGGATTTTTAATTTTAAATAATTCATAAGTAGTTTTCTTTAAAAAATGTATAATAAGATTTTTATTTGAAATATAACATGTATAAAAAATATCCTTATCCCAAAAATATCTAGGAAAATTATATTCACTTAACATAGTTAGAGCCATTTCAATAAGTTTTTTATTTTTCCATTCTATAATACCATTTTGTTTTGGTGTTCTAGGAGCAGAAAATTATGAAAATATAGATTCTTTTCACAAAAATTTTCAAAATATAAATTATGAAATTCATCTACTTTATCACTGTGAATAGAAATAATCATACAACCTTTTTCATTTTGAACTAATTTACAAAAAAGTAGTAAATATAGATAAAGTATCATTTTAATGAGAAAGAAATTATACCTAAGTAAATCTACTATAATCATCAACAATAACTAAAGTATATTTCTTTACACCAAGGATGGAAATTTGAGTGGGGATAAATAAATCATGATGCACTAACTTTAAAGGCCTATTAGAACTTATCTGACTGATGGGTCTAAAAGAAATTTTGTGTTGCTTCCTTTTCATGAAAGCATCACAAACATGAAGTCGTTATTTCTTCAAGGAAGGTATCTTTAACACATTCTCATGTTTTGAGAGCTTATGCAACAATCTAGAATTTACACAACCTAAATGTCTATGCCAAAGGATGCTTTCATTCTATACAACATTCAAACACTTAACTTGTTGAACAGTTAGCTCAGTAAAATCAATAGTATAAATATTATCTTTTTGATTAGCATAAAATAATAAGGAATCATATTTAAAAACTAAAAATTTATAATTTTTAAATTTAACTTCCATTACATCATCACATAATTGTGATATACTAATTAAATTATGTTTTAAACCTTCAACATATAAAAATTTAGAAATAAAAGTAGAATTTGAAATACAAACTTTACCAAAACCTTTTACTTTGAATTTTATCCAAATGTAAAAGTGCCTCCATCACATGTGTTGTAAATGGTAAAATTTGATGGGTATATAATCATATTCCTAGAGCATCCACTGTCCATGTACCATATTTCACTCTTGATACATCTAATTCATGTTTCCTACAAAAATAAATTACTTGAAAATTTTGGTACCCAAGCTACTTTGGGTCCAATTGTATTAGTAATAAATTATTTAGGTACCCATACAAAATTTAAACATGTATTATAAGGTACTCTAGATAATAAGGATTTAGAAATATTAGTTTTTTGTAAATCCCAAATATTTTTTAAAACTAAGAGAACAATCATTTTCATAGTGACCTTTCATGACACATTTAAAACAAGTAATAGTTGAAGTAAAACCATTTTTACTTTTAACAAAATAAGTTTTATACATTTGGGGTAATCTCTTATCATAGCCAAAACCATATTTATTTTTATCAGTTTTAGTCAAAGACATCATCTTATAATATTTTTCATGACCTTGAATAAAATAAGATAAACTTTGTTTAAGACATTGAACTTCCTTTTTCAAATTTTCATTCAACTCTTCTATTGATTTCATATTGTCATAAAATTTTGAATGAGAAGTAGATTCAGTGTTACTTAGTTTTTTATTCTTCTATAAAATTATTTTATTTTTAGAAACAAGTTTCTCATTATTTTCTTTAAGATTTTTATATAAATAACCATCTTTGAAAATATATTTCCTTAATATTTAAATTTCTTTATTTAATTTAAAAACATTCATATTATCAGAATCATAGTTAGAATCAGAACATCCAAATAAAAACTAGAATTACCAACCTTATCTAGAGATGCCATTAAGTGCAAGTTAGAAGATTATTTTTTATTACCATATTGTTCACTTGAATTAGATTCTTCTGTACAAATCTAAATAGTTTTCAATGCCTTTTTGTTCTTGTTTTTGTATTTGTCTTTATTCTTAAGTTTTGGACAATCAGGCTTGATATGACCTTTCTTCCTACTGTAACGCCCTGACCCCAGAATCCTGAAGCCGGTGAATTATTTTATTATATTGGAATGATTACAAGAAATAAAATCTCAAAGGACCGATTAGTTTATCAGTTTTGGAAGACCATATTACATACATGATACCCATAGTACATTTGGAAAGATAGAAAACAACATAATACATAATAAACTGAAATAAAATGACTCCTTGAAAGCTTATTCAAGGTTCTTTTGTTCATAACCTCAGGAAAGGAAACATAATAAGGGTGAGCTCAAATGCTCAGTAAGGGTTACACATAGTGGAATCATGAATCAATAATAAGTGAATCATAATCAATTAGACATAACTAATATGGCATGGTGAATAAATGAAAACACATGCTATTAATAAGTTGAGAATAAAATGAATCCATAGATTTTTTCATAGTGAAAACCTCATGGAAAGTAAAAACTAAATACTAAAAAAAAGATAGTGCTTATTATTTGGACGTCATGTATCTTTCAGATGAACCATTATACCATTGAGACAGTTTAAGTCTGTGGGTAGATTCCTGTCTAATTTTTTGGAAACAAACTCGAAGGGTTTGTCGCCAATTGATTTGTCTCATGAGACATGTCGATGCATCGAGGGGTTATAGCAGGCCCTGCCCATCAATTCAAGTACAAAGAATTATTTATACAATGATTTAATGTAAGAACAACATGCCTTTTCAATATCCGTATTGAGTAGAGAATACAAATTCATCAATATTTCCACTGTTAAAGCAACATTCCAAATAAGCATTGTATGTAAAATGGTATATGACTAAGACAATAATCATATACATGTAACAAGAATATGGGTATATAATATAATTACAATTTAAAATAAAAAATTATCTCAAAGGGGCAGTAGATGCACCACATAATAATTATTAGAAGCATAATACCAAGTAAATCACAATGAAATGGAAATTGAGACAAAGTCCCTTACAACATTGTAATCAATTGAGTTAATAATAATCAAGTAAATCATTGAATACCATGAATATAAATAGAATTATGATATTATTTATTTCAAATGGTAGTAACATACACCACATACAAGAAATAAGTGGCGAACAATGGAAATCTAACGAAAATAAAAGTGAGACGAGAGACCCCTTACCCTAAGTCCAAATGTATTCTGCACTTGATCTTAATGTCCTGAATAATAAAATTAGATTCATTAATTAAAAAATTCAAAACCTTATATAAATGTAATTTATTTATTATATCTTCATTAATTTTATTTATGGCCTTTTATATGGGTTAATAAATTCAATTTCATCATTTGGGAGTGCACATTTTCTTAGTTTTCATGATCGTTTTTCTTGTATAAGAGTATGGAAGTTCATGTAAAAATGGAAATTGAAAAATAGAATTGAAGTTATTAGTTTTTAATTATAATAAAAAAGGTTAAATTATTATATAAATCCTTTGGTTATTTTGGGATAGGATGAATCATTATATAAAATTTTAATGATAAATGCTTGGATTATTTTGATGGTTTTTTGATCACCATGAACTCATTTTGTTTTATAATTAAATACCATGTGTAAAAAATGATTATAAAACATTAGATATGATATATTACATATATAATGATCTGTTTCAACCATAAAAATGGTTTCATGAAAAGAATTGAATATAGTAATAGAAATTGAAAACCTATCGTCCTTGAATGTGATAAATTAACACATCTCAGACAATGTTTTCATTTTTAGTATAAGAGGGGGGGAGGGGAGAGATATGATGATGAAATATTCCATTATAATAATAAAATCATATTAAATTTAGATTAATTTAATTATTACATCATTTGGATGAGGGGAGGATAGGGTAGAGAAACAAAAGAATGGAACTTGTAAAAGAAGTTGTAATGAAAAGGAAGAGAGGTTTACCTCTTGAGTACTCCCCCTTGATAATCTCCTTAAAGCCTTTTTTGGACTTTTAGTGAGACTAGAAGGTTTTTTCATGGGGAGAGGGCTTGGGAAGAGTATTTGGCAGAACTTAGTCAAGGATCAAAGCTTGAGAGGTGTGAGAGGAAGAGGGGGCAAGGGGTGGTTTATATAGTAGAGGAGAGGAGTGATTTCTCAATATTTTATTATTTTGCTCAAGACAATAAATAGTATTGATTCTTGTGACCAAGAACAGTAATACGTTCATGTGATTTCAAACCAATGGTTTCTTACATTATCCATGATTCAAGTAATAGTGTATTTATCTCATAATTTATTTATATTGTAATTACCGTATTTTACTATTCACCAAAAATTCAAGTTTTTTAGAAAATTAAAAAAAATTCATTCTAACCATTTTTCGACATGTAGAATCCAAAAATGAACTTGATTTTATTAAAATAATTTCCTAAATATGAGAAATTTAATTTTTAATTAAAATCACCATTTACTCAAAAAATACCAATTTTAATATTATAAATGATTTTATGACACTATGAAAAATTAACTAGGGTCTCATAAAATTACCTTATAATCATAGGAAAAAAAATATTGATTCATGGATACATTTTATGAAAATGAATTATATTTTAAATCATTTTATTAATTACAAAATTTTAATTAAATATTTATTACTTACAAAAAATCCAAACTTAATTAAAAATATTCACCTTCATTTTTAAGGTGCCTAAATTTTATTTATACACTCATGGGAGAGATTATTATTTGTTTGGATGATTTACTATTCATAAGGGTCATATTACTATTCATAAGGGTAGGTTACTATTCATAAGGGTAGTTTACTATTCACCAAAAAAATAAGTTGATCCTATCAGACTCTAAATATCACACTCATCGCAACCGTGTATGTCCGTTTTTCGAAATTCAAATCCCAGAAGTTGAAAAATTAAGATTAATGGCCAGGTTATAAAATATTTTTTATTTCATAGAGACTCAATGTTATGTTCATTGTGAGCTATCTAATGATTTGAAATTATTTAAAAAGGATATACCATTAAATATTGGGGTGTTATACTTATACTCATAACATGTTACATTCTATGCATTGAAATTTTTATTACCTTTCTTATCTCCCTTATATTTTTATTTTTGAGGGTTTCTTCTAAACCAATTCTTGAATCCTTAATTTTTCATTCTTTTGTAAACTCCAGTCATAATCTGAGCCATATCTTCTTTTTCACAATCCTATAGATTAGAATCATAAGAGTCATTAGAAACAACATTCACAAATTTAAAATATACAACTTTTATTTTTTATTATCTCCTCATAAACTATGTTCTTTAGTTCGAGTTCATATTGGAGTAGTGATCCAATCAATTCATCAAGTGTGTACTTTTTGAAACTATTGATTTCATCAATGGAAACCTTCATTTCATGTCATTTATTTGGTAATGATTTTAGGACTCTTTCAAAAAGTATTGGGTTTTCCAGAGCTTCTCCAAGTGAATTCATTCCATTCATAATGCTTGTGAATCCATGGAACATTTGGTTTACTATTTCATCTTCAATCATCTTAAAGTCTTGGTAATCAGCACAAAGCATTCCAAGTTTGGTTTGAATTAATTTTTCAGAGCCAAGGTGAGTGACTTGTAGAATCTTCTAAATTTCATGAGCAGTCTTACAAGCCGACACATGAATAAAAGCACTTATGTTAATAATAAAATATAAAATATTAACAAATTTTTAATTTAAAACATATATAGCAGCATCGATTCTGGTAAGAGTATCTGGATTAGCTTCAGGTAGTGGGTACTATTTTGACATGATAGACCGGTGCTCAATGATCAATAGTTTGAGGTAATCCTCTATTCGGGATATCCAATAGCCATAATCATTACCATCAAAGTGTGGTGGCTTTTGAGGAATCCAAACATTATTTGAGTTCAATAATTTCATCTTATTAGATCATTATCCTTAGAATTTGAGGTATAGGAATAGGTTAGCACAATTATATATAAAATAATACTCTATAAAAGGGTTGGATAAATTCTGAAAGGAACAACCTATAATACCAATGTTTGGTATCAAGAAAGATAATGATAGAGATAAACTATTATTAAGAAGTTATTCCTCTGATACCAATTTTTAGGTATCATAAGGAGAACAACAAAGCTAATCAATTATAAAATGGATTACCCTTTGATATTAATTGTTATGTTGGATAGGGTAATGAAAGATGGTCTAGAGGGGGGTGAATAGACCAGATTAAAAAATTTAAACAAATAAATTGATTAATTAAAATAATTATCAAAGTTAATTATTGAGGTTAATTAGTAGTATAAAAATTAAAGAACACAAGGATGTTTTTTTATAGTAGTTCGGTCCTAAGTGGGCCTAATCTACTCTTATACCTCTATACCTAGAGAGAGATACTTGTGCACTAAAAATGATTTTTAAGGGGGAATCATAACCTAATTGAAAAATCCTTTTCAAATAGAGGGATAACCATGATACTGACTTTTGTATGGGGAGTCAAAACCCTTAAAACCTAAATTTAGACATTGGGAGTCACCACTCTAATAGTCCCGACTTTAGATACAAGGAGTCACAACCCTTAGATCCTGAATTTATAACCTGGGAGTCAAAACCTGAAGAAACAAAATGACAAATAATACTTTTGTATGTAAAAGCATAAATAGAAAAATAGAGTGTGTGCGAGAGATGAGAAAAAGTGTTACAGACTTATAACCAGATGAAAGAAGATAAAAAATGAAATCATAGGTACTTGTTATTGAGTATTAGATTTGATTTTATCATCAAGGAAATTGAATTCGAAGTAGAATTACTTTAGCACTTGAGAGAATTTCCAGGTGATGAAATAGATTGTCGTAGGATGTTGCAAATTCAAAACAAGTTCAAAGTTCACAGAAATTTATCTTAAAAAAATATCAAATATTATATCCAATGTGTATCTAATTTTCCTTCCAAATATATAGAGAGATATATAGAGAATAAATTTTCAGCAGTTTTAGTAGCTTCACTTCCTACGAATATTCAAAATAAATTGAGTCAAGAGCTTTCATAAATTTCACACCCGGTTTTTCATGTTTTAGTTTATGTTCCAGTTCGATGGGAATCCTAGCCTTTTCTTATGTTCTGTGTGTGATGGGTGTTGAGTTTTCAAGTGTTCCCTTGTCTAGTTTTTTTTGTGTTTGTCCCTTGGTTCGTGTTGGGATAAAGTTGCATGGTGGAGAGTTTGTGACACCCATAATGTCGCTATATTGTGTTTAAATCATTCAAGTATCATTGGGTGGGATTACGTAGTGTTTGGGGTGTCATTTGAGGGTTTTTGAAAAAATTTTGGGGTCACAAAGTTTGCGCATGGTTTTCCCAAATCGTTCCACTTAAACCTACAAAGTTACAGATTTTTCCAGTAGCATCCGCACGATTTGCGAACGGTTTACAAAACCATGCAGCCCATTATGGGCTGAATAACTTTTAATTTAAAAGTAAAATTTGTGTTATTCCACCTCCCATTTGAATCCATACCTGTTGGATATCGACTAGAGGGTGCCCCCATTCGTTCTCCCTTGTTTTGGGCCACTTTTTGGGCGATTTATCACCAAAGGTTGGTTATTATTCATGTTTTCTTCATTAAACCCTTCCCTTTCCCCTTCTCCTCTATTCACTCTTCTTTCTCCTACCATTCATTCTTGTTTTTCTCTTCTCCCATGGTCATGTAGACCTGGGGTTTGGTTTTCCCCTTGTTTATATTGTGGGTTTTGTTCTTTTAGGGTTCATCTTGGTATATTCAGGGTTGTGGAACCCTCATGGGGCATTTTCGATGGTGTGTTGTCATTACGCCACAGATATGAGGTAGGTTTTCCCATGAACTTTCCTTTTTAATTTAAGGAAATTTTATTTCATTCTTCTTGCACTATATATTCATGCTTAATATTGTTGTGTAACCTTTTGGTTAGTTTTTTTGGTGTGAAATTGGTGTTTTTTTCCTTGTTTTGTTATAACTAGAATTATTTTGGTAAATAGAGCACACCGAGTGTTTTATTAAATGTATGGTTGGATTTTATGGGTGATTTGTGATATGAAATTCATGGTTTAGATTTGGAAATGTATTGGTAATTTGTGAAATGATGTCTTGGGTTCCTTGTATGGGTTTTCCAAATGATTTTTGGGTTTTATAAAGAAATGGGTATTGGTTTTTAGCATGTTTTGGCGTGTATTGCTGGTGAAAGGCCAGTTTATAATTTTTATAAGAATGAACTTGATTTTAAAGTGTGATGGAAATGTTTTAAAGAGATTTTTTAAATGGATTTTTTTATGAAAAATGTGGTATTTTTTACCTCTTTTTAAAAGATTGATTGTATGTTTGATAAATGTTGGTTTTTGTGAAATGCTTAAAGGCCTGTTTAGAAACTTTGTGAAATTAATGAAAGCTATTTATTATAAAAACCTATGTTGCATGTTTTTAATACCTTGTCTACATGTAATGGATGGGATTTCCTCACTGTGGAATCCTCGAGATCCATTATCAGGGTTCCTCGGTTGGAACCCTTTGTGATCTATTTATTTTAAGGCATGAGATTAGTCCTTGGGGAGACTTGGGGTGAGGACTATTGTGAATTATTATATATATATATATATATATATATATATTGTGATTAGATGCTCATATGTAATTGGTTGGATCACCCCCCATTAAATACATGATACATGGGAACCTAGCATATTGAGAGAATTTTTTAAGAATGATTATTGCACTGTTAGGTCACGATATTGACCAGTGGCCCATAGTAGGTGGATATATTGGGTTTATTGTTATGGAATTTTCCCTCAATATATCATGAGAAAGGATGGCTGAGCGTATTGAGAATATTTAGAATTTTGATTTCATCATGTGTGGTATGATACCATAGATGGGGTCTTAGGTATTGGTGTCTTATGGATTATTCTTGATCTCATGGGTTCTCATATGTATGTTAGCTTTCAACTGCTCATGATAATGATTGGGATACTTGTATAATTATTTACATTTCCCCTATTATGTGACTACTGTAGTACTTTCATGTGTAATGTATTTATTGTAAATTGACGAGTTTGTTTTAATAAGGCTTATGAAAATTGTTTTCAAAGAAAAGTGTTTTATCCTCTCCGTGCAAGTTGAAAATACAAACATCACTTTCCCCTTGAAATTACTAATGTCTCACTAATGGAACAGACTTGGTTTTGTAAATGAATAAGGGTAATGGGCCGTACTTTGTTTTTAAGTAAAATTTATAGAAAAACATACTTTTATATATTGTATTTCAAACTTGAAATTTTTGTTTCTTTTATTTTAGAGAAAATGCATTGGGAATATATTATTGGGCTAGCCTACTGAGTTTTAATACTCATGCCTATAGTTATTTTTTGTTTTTATCCCTTTTGTAGGTTTAGCTTGAGTTCAATCGCCTTGGGAAACGACTTATCATTATGTTGAAGAGTGGATCGTGGGGTCACATGGAGATCATGTGGTCATCTGATTCAGTTGGTATTATTGTGCTGTTTTGTTTCACTTTTTAGATTATTGTATAAAGTATGTTTAGTTTAGTTTTATTCATATAATATTGGGTAGTTTGGTCTCTTTTCTCTATTTGGTTATTAGTTTATTTTTGGGAGAAATCTTTCCTTGTTTGTACTATGTTGTTACCTGACACTAGTTGCCAGCCCGTGGGGATTAGGAACGCCCTTCGGGCCTTTCCACGTATAAGCTCAGTTGACCAGTTCAGGGTTGATCTGTGTTGGTTCAGAATAAAATGGTATCAGAGGAGGTTGACACTTAGTATTACTTACTTTTCAGAGCGCCCTTTTTTACTTGGGGATGTCTTGGTAGACAGATTAGGATTGGTGAGACTCGAGGGGTAGGTACAGGGAGAGCGTCGTGAACTCTAGCTAGTTCTGATCCTAGGGTTTCCTTGGTAAGTCCCATTTTGTTATTTTCTTGGTATTTAGGTATTGTTTGGTGATTGGGATACAAAAAGGGAGTCAAGCTAGTGGCCTCCATGAGCTCGTAGGCCTGGAAATCCACGTGGAGCCGAGGGCACAGTCCTAGAAGGCTCTCCGTGTTAGTGGTGTATTTGGCATATGACTTCCAACCATATGGTCAAGTCACCCACCGATACTAGTTCCATTTTTGATTTGTTTTGGGTCCCCTTTGATTTTTGAAAAATTATTTTGAAAAACCGTTGTGTTGAAATTGCGGAAATGATATTTTCAGAATTAACCTTGTGGAAGACCTAAGAAAATTGAGTTTTTATAAAATGACCTCTTGGGGGTAAAATTGAAATGGTTTAATGGAATTGGGATTTAATAATCAAAATGTGGGGTTTATGGAAAGAATATTGTAAAGACACGGATTTTCCATGTAATTTATTTATTTATATGGAATTATTACGAGTTTGTAAAAATGGACGGCGCGTGATTCTGAGGCCTGGTGTGCTTAGAATGAATTTCTGAACTTTTTTTAAGGTACGTTCAGTAAACACGCGAGCAGCGTTTTCTAACTTTTGAACCAGTGCTCAGATTAAAAATCTGAGAGCACCGTTGAATTCGTAGTGCCATGATTCACTTAAGGAAGTATTCACTTTGATCATAGTAGGTCAGGAGAAAAAGATATATTTTGGACTTTTAAAAGAATAATAAAATAATAAAGTTATTTTATTCCTCATTTTCTTTCCTCCAACGGACAAGCGGTAGTGGTGGGACCAACAACATGTCAAGCCATTAATTAGATTGACTCCCCAATCTTTGTAACAACACCATTGGAATTTGAGAGGTTCATTCATTAAATGAAACTCATAGATTCCCAACGGCGTTCCTTACCCTCCCCCTCTACTATTTATATGGAGCTCGAGGAGGAGTGTTGGCACGGCTTCACCAAGCAACGAAACTATGGAAAAGTACCGCGATGCCAACCACTTGGAGGACGGGACTGGTTCTAGCAAGCAGCGATGAGCGCCATTGAATCACGAACGACGAATGCCAAATCTTCCTCAAACATGGACGTTCTCCAATGATCTTGAGGTAGGGTTTTGTCTCGTTTATTTTCAATAGATTGTTGAATCATATATCCTCTCCCTTGTTAAGACGCTAATGCAGAGGGCACGGGCCAAATGAGAAAGGCCTGGTCCTTCCGCCATTTGTTTATCATTGCGTTCTTTGAGGGTAAATTTTCGGGTTGGACGGAACCCAAATCCGAGGGTTACGAAGCGAAGGAGACGACCCGTGGAAGACCGATGGTGCAGCACCGGCGCAGCGGAACCGGCGACCCACGCTGACAGGAGATGGTGGCGGCTGACACCGGCTGATCGCGATAGAGGCGGCGCGCTGTCGCGCACTGTAGGAGGAGGCCGTGGCGGTCACCAGAGTGGCCAACACCGGCCGACCTTGGAGGTGGTGCGGCGCGCCATCGCACGCTGCTGGAGGGGAAGGCCGCAAATTTTCAGTCGCAGAGGTCGAGCAGGGCAGCCAGCACTGACCGGATGCGGAGGTGGAGCAGCACGCCATCGCGCGCCTTTGGAGAAGGCTGCAGCTCGAAGCTGCGATAGAGGAGGAGGGACCCGCCCCTGCAGGTCCCGTGACGACTAGGCGGTGCCACATGGTGTTTCCGCTTCACCCCCTCTAAACGGCTTATCCATTTGGGAGAAAGGGGGGAGCATTACCCCCCACCCCCACCACGCCAGCTAGGGCGGACCCCAGCCAACATATCGCGCAAGCCCATCGGGCCACGCCCCTCCGTGGGTCGGGCCACGCCAGCCCAACGGGCCGCGTCGCCTAGGCGGGCCGGGCCAATCCGTGGCCCAACGGGCCAAGTTTGATGTGGCCCAACCAAAACGGGTCGGGTCAACTCTAAATGGGTTAGGTCGGCCCAGACTGGGTTGGGCCGGGTCGATCCGATCGGGTCAGACCGGACCCGAAACCTTTCGGGCCCAGTTTCGCTAAAAGTGCCATAACTTGTGAATCAAGTGTCCATTTGACGAACCGTCTATGATGTTGAGATCCTTGGAGAGAGATGGTCCTTTAGGTATACTCCACTTGAGTTTTTGAGAAATTTGGAGTATGGTTGGGTTTTATTGAACCCGAATCCAACCGGGCCCTCGGTACTGAAACGCTTATAAGTGACAGGTTGGGCATCCGATTGACGCGTCGTCTATCACGTTGGAACCCTTACTATATGGAGGTAATTTGGGATATTTCTTCATGGAAATTCGTGGAAGTTGAGGTTCGACTGATGGATTGAGGAGTGGATCCTCCCGGAATCAAGCGTTCTTAGTACATAAATATCGTGGCTAGATGTAACATGAAGAAAGAACATCGATCCTATGTGGGTCAGCATATATCGATACTGTGTGGGTCATCGCTTAGAGATTCTATGTGGGTTAGTATCTATCGATCTTGTGTGGGTCAATGCTTAGAGATCCTGTGTGGTTCAACATCTATCGATCCTGTGTGGGTCAGCAGCAGATCCTCTCGATAGAATAAGATGATCTAGATTTACGACTAATTATATGTACTTCTGTACTTGAGTTATATACCTAGTGTGAGATGAGACTTTACCTTTTTGGTACTTTTACCTTCATGGTGTTACCTTCGTGGTGTTGCCTTAGTGGTACTTTTACCATCGTGGTGTTACCTTCGAGGTGTTACCTCTGTGGTACTTTTACCTTCATGGTGTTACCTTCGTGGTGTTACCTTTGTGGTATTATTCCCTTATGGATCAGTTGTGCTAAAATCTTAAAAGTTGGATCCTTATGTTTCCTCATGTATGAGATGAGTATATTTTGATAACTTAGGTATATGTATGGGCATATAACTAAGTAGATTTAATGACTTCTTCATGCTTTGTGTTTGAGGTATTGCTTTGTGGTTATCCTTTGTGGAATTTTGGGAGACCTTCGGGGGTCTCGGGGTCCCTACTGAGTATTTTTATATTCACCCCTGCACGGGCTATGCCTGCACCTTGCTGTGTCTTGTCCAGATGACAGAAAATGTTGATTGAGGCTGAGGGAGCCAGGTCTGGATAGTGCTCAGAGGTGGACCATTTTACATGATGTGCTCTAGTGACTACTGATCATGAGCTATACCAACCCTTCAGGTAGGATTTTCGATGGACGACCTATGATCTATTTTCTCTTTTTAGTTATACTTGTACTTTTCAGTTGGGCTTGTATTCCGACCTCTTTACTTTCAGTACACTTTTTACTATAGAAGTTTACTTTGTGGTTGCTTCTTGTTGTGTTCTTAGATCGTGTGTTTGTACAGGTTTAAAGGAAATGCCTTCCAGTTATAGAGATACGCCTTCTCGATGCTAGTTTCCAGCCCTTGACCTATGGAAGTCGGGCTTGGGGTAGTCACGGCACGGGCCCCAGGGGACGGGTCATGACATATATATTTTTTTAGAAGTTGTTTTAAATGAAAAGGAGTGTATTTTTAATCAAATGGTTTTGATGAAATAAGGTTTATTGAGATGTTGTAAAGTGTTATGAATTAAAAAAAAAGGATTTTTGATGGAAATCTATGGGGATTCATTTTCAAGTATGGAAAACATGGTTTGTTGTGTGGAATCCAAAAAATTAATTTTTACTTGGTGGTTAGTGTGTCTTTGGAAGGTACTTGATTTTTGAATTAAGTTGAATGATTTTTTTGGAAAATGAGGTTGTTTTGTTTTAGCCTTTAGTGTTTTCATGGGTGCCCACATGCATGGTTTTATATGTAAATGGGGATGGATGCCTGGTATGGTATGGTGGATGGGTTCCCAGGGTGGCATGAAAATGTGCATGTGAGTGGGACTTGACAAAACACTATTGGTGAGTGTGGAAATCCACCATGTTTGATTTATCCTATTTTTTTAAAATGTTTTAAGATGGAAATTGTGGTGTTTCATAGACTATTGGTTTTGTGGCTTGTTTTTCCTATGTATGAAAAGTGTTGTTTATTTGGTATGTTTCCTCATGACCTGGAAGTGATACCCCTATTGTATCTTGAGATGGAATCTTGTTGGTGGCTCGGTTTTGGAGTAGTGTTCGTGATTTTTTTGGTTTTCTAGTTTCCTTGTGTTTTCCCCATGGGGGATATGATGAATGTTATAGTATGGATTCAGGTGGATCTCTATTGGAAATATTTCAAGTTGATCAACTTAAGGATTTTAGTAATTAGTTTTAGAAGTTAAATACACCTCCTTGGAGGATACCCTGACCTATATGTTGGAATAGTGGGTTGTTTGGGCTCTACCTAGGATGCTTTCTTGTTTCAGTATTTCCCTTGGTTGTGGTAGTTGCACTCGATGGTGTTTGGTGGGTTTCATTGTAAGGATTGTTCATTCTACTCCTCATTCAGAGTGAGAGAGAGAATGGTGTTGTATATTGTAACGCCCCAGCTCCCGAGTACCCAGAGCCGGTTCCATGAAGAGGATTGAATTCAGTTCAGGCTATGAGAAACCAGCTAATGCTGAAAACTTCTTCATTAAAAACCCATACCTGATTTTTTTTAAAAACAAAAATGTAGGGTGAGCATACTAATGCCCAGTAAGGGGTTTTAAAATAAACCACTATAACTTTTGAAAACATTCTTTAAACAATCTTCTTAAATAAAAGTTGTAACACAAGTACACATCATAAAAGTTCTTAATTTAAAAACATGCTATTGGAATCACAAGGATACATAATTCAATTATAGGAATGCTGAATAAAAGAACTTCCAAACATGTATGACATGAGAATATGTAAGCACAAATTAAACAGCTAAGAGTAATGAATAGTCAGAGTTGTGCATAAAATAATAAGTTCAATTTCATACACCGAATACTAAATCACTAAGTGTTAAATGCATGTCATGCCATAAATATACAGGACATTCTGAAACATAATGTCAAGGCCTTGGCCAAGACGTCTAATGATTTAAGGCCTCGGCCGAAAATCCATAAGCTCTTTAACCAAATATTCTACTAGGAAAATATTTTTCTAGTTAATTAAATTACATAATCATAATGAGGGAAGTGCATATGCTAGACCGTGTCAAGGCCTCGTGCCAAGACCTAGGGGGCTAACTGTAACCGAACCCCAACCCGGAGGGCCTCTGTAACCAGACTCCAACCCGGAGTGCCTCTAATAACCGGACACCAACCTGGAGTGGCTCTGTAACCGGACACTAACCCGGAGGGTCTGCTGTAACCGGACCCCAACCCGGAGGGCTTACTTTTACCGGTCCCCACCCCGGAACATACTAGGTCCAATGCATTCCTCATACCTCATAAATCAAAGTGCACATACCACTTTGATTTATTTAAATAACTTATCACTTACAAATTACTTGGTTTCTTAATTCACTTTTCAATTTGTTCAAGGTGTCCCATACCACCTTGAATATTTAATTTTATTAGTTATTACCCAAGGTGTCCCATACCACTTTGGGTAATTTAGTTTCTTACTTCATGATATGTAACATGCATGCATTATTGAGTACAATAATAAATAAAATGGATAATGAAACTATTGTACATTTAATCTTGAAATACATGATATGATAGTTAACATTGAAAATATGGAAAACACATGTATGGTTTAATAAACATTCTTTTCACACGAGACAATTACTGAAACACATGAAATGATGGACGAAAAAGGGTTTTCCACATGAATTGATAACTCCTTAATTTAAAAATCCATATTTCATGGAAATGAAATACTTAATAAAAATACATGTCATTAAATATGGGGACAAAAGGGTTAGTGAACATGCATTTAGACTAAAACATAAGCTTGGTAACCAATAGAAAATATTGTGGAAAATTAAAACTACATGTGTGCACAACATGGTTTACAAACGTAACACGATTTTATAAATCCATTTCTTCTCTAATATCTTTTGTTCAAGTCAAATTATATTATTTTGAAACATAGAAACACCACAGGATTATGAAAACTTATTTAATTCAAACATACCTTAAATAATAATATATACATATATAAACACATATTGGTTTAGTAGATTTCAAAATTAACATTTAATAAAATCTTACAAGCATTAAGTAAATCAAAAATAATAATAAAATTCTGAAATTCATTATTTGAGTCTCCCAATCAGACTAGGGTTATATATTTATAACCATATATACACCAAGTGTATATACATGGGTTTTACATAACCAAAACAAGGTTTAATAATTTCTTATAAGTAATATATACTTTAAAACATATTTAATACACCATTATTACTTGATTGAAAACAAAAACCATGTTAGGTTTATAGTATATAATTATATGTGTATACATATATAAAAATTGGGGTCTCGCATAATAATTATAAATGCAATTGAAAAAAACATAATTCACATCAAAAACATTATTTGAGGGTTGGAAATTATCTTTTAAAATTTATAAAATAGATTTAGTTTGAATCATATGTATACTTGTACAAACCCAAATACACACAATATATATATATATATATATATATATATATATATTCAATTTTACAAAACCCATGTTAATGAACCCTTAAATTATTCAAAACGTGAAGATCATTAAATGACGCATATCCATTTTGAGAAGCTTCAAAACATAAAGGATTTGAATTGCATATATATATATATATATATATATATCCGAATATACTAAAGTATATAAACACAAGTTTTGCTTAACGATAACAAAGCAAAATACGCCCATACCTATGTGAGATTCTTAGTAAGACATATTTATTATTCTTTGAAATAATTAAAATCAAAAGGGATTGAAAACACATGTGCATATTTACATATATATGTAAACTGTATACATAAAAAGAATTTGGTAAATTGGAAACATTACACAATAATCACTTACACAGACTGCCAATATGTGGACCTTAATAAAACATCAAGATCCTCTTAAAACATTTATATATATATATGCAAACTACATATACAGAAATATATATATATATATATTAGTGGTTTTGTATAATAAAACTAATTGAAAATAATCCCTTACAGAAACAAGATTTCAGATAAAAATAAGTTTCAAAATAAATAATTTATCCCTTACATCATTTAAACCTTAAAAATAATTGCAAACACAACATCCACCCTTTGAAAATACAGTTTAGTTTTGATTTGAAATACATGTAAATATATATGTATATACCTAAATATACACATAAGTATATATTGGGTTCTATAAGATGTACAGATCTAATTGAACCCAAAATATAATTCGCAACTAAAATATTATTTGAAGATTGGAAATAATTCTTTAAAATCCATAATTCAGGTTTGGATTGAGTCTTAGGTATACATGTACGTACTGGAATATGCATATAAGTATATATTGGGTTTTGCATAAGAAGTACAATTCTAATTGAATCCAAAACTTAATTCGCATCTAAAAAATTATTTAAGGGTTAGAAATCATTTCTTAAAATTTATAAAACAAATTTCTTTTGAGTCACATAAAATTTGTTCATATATATATACATATATATATATATCTGTATATACCAAAGTATAAAAATAGGTTTTGCTTAACGAAAAACAAAACATAAAAAACTCTTACATAGACTATACAAAAACAAACTCTAATAAAGCATCGATGATCTCCTTTGATAAACCTTAAAATATAAGGGATCAAATTATACATATGTATATATTTAAAACTGTATATAATAGAGGTTTTATAAAATAGAAACGATTGAAAAATAGACCCTTACATTTTAAAAACATAATTGCAAATCAAAACTCGATAGAATTAAAAACATATGTATTAAAACTATATGAATATATATATATATATATATATATATCAGCATATACAAAGTTTATATTCAAGTTTGAAAAAGTAAAGCAAAGTGTATTGAACCCTTACATGTATTCAAGGAGGAGTTCGAACACCCAAAGCTTGCTGGAGTTTGAGGAAGAGAGAAAAAAAGATACACGTAGGGTTTTCATGTAATAAGGGGTTTATATAAAATATGCTTATACATATTAAATGACTTGCTTCATTCATCATTTATAAACAAAGAAAAACCCACTTGACTATTGCGGATGCAAACAAGGGTAATAATTGAAGAAAATATTAAATAAAACAATCATTTCAAAATATAAATATATTATGAGAGTCTTACATTAGAAGCTTGGGATTTGTAAAAATAAACAAACTTAAACCATGTACACTTGTGGAAACACAAAATAATTGAGGAGAGTTCCGACTGATTGGTGTGATGCAGACAGGTGTATTGGGACAGGTTCAACGAAGGAGAAGGGTTAGAAAATAAGCGGACGACTCATATCATCTGGGATTGATCGAAGGGTTGAAATAAACCCTAATATTTTTTAAAAGGTGTTCGTTTAGATGAGTAGAGGGGATGACTAGGATTTGAATTCCTTTTCATGGGTGGTCTAAACACATCCCACATATCCCATTTCAAAAAAAAAAAGAATTCAGGTGTTGATTTTTTTAACATACATTTTTTGTCTTTATATTCCCAAAGTTTTCTCTCTCACTTTTAGAAATCATGATTGACTCTATTATATATTATAATAATAATTTTTATTTCATGTTTTACTTTAATACACATCATTTTTTTAAACAAATTAAAAAAAACATTGCTTTTCCATAAAAAAACAAATCAAGTCATGTTTATAATATAAAAAATATATAATAGAGTAACAAAAATGATAATTAATTTTTTTATAAACACATAATCATATTAAATGAAATATATATATATATATACACACACAAAATATTTATAAAAAAATATTATTTATATTTTCAAGTCAAATCATATTTTTATTCTTTTGATATTGTTATTACTTTATGTTTTTTTATATCTTTTTTTTAGGTTCCACGTTTTCTACACTTTACCAGTTACTTTTTTTTACTTGTTTGGTTCACTTTCCAAATTCACCGCGTGACTTTTATTAATTCAATCTAACCATTCAAATTACCTTTTCATTTATTATTTTTCTTTAAAAAAACATTTTACAATTCATGTAAAATTTTATATCGAAATAAATTCTTTTTTTATAATCACATATATTTAAAGTAAACGTGTATATATATTTTCCATATGTATTGATTCGTTTTTTATATAATAAATATATAATTCATTTTTTATCACATAGGAAACTTTAGTAAATCATTTTATAAAATTTGCATCATATATAATTTAATATTTTTATAATTATAATATACAATCATAGTTTTATAACACAAATGTTATAATAGTATCAATTTTATAATATATTCATTATAAATCCAAAAAAAAATATTTCTTATACATATATATGTGTATATCACATTTTAAAAATAAAAATTTTATAAAAATAAACTCATAATATTCGTTAAAAAAATCACACATTTAAAATATTCTATTAAATAATTATTCGATAAGAATAAATTATTGTTGACAATAATAGTTATTTTTATTCATTAAACAAAGTGCGATTATATTTACATTGAAGTTTTTTACTTTGATCGGATAACAAAATAAAACCTCAATATTACTATTAAATGAGAAACAAATTTTTTGGAGCATTACATTATTCCTCCCTTCGAAGAATTGTGTCCTCACAATTCTAAAATACTCATACACAACCACACCAACAACAGACACATGTCACTCTCGAGGTCCTTCTATCGGGAACACCATCTATGGTTGGGTGCTGACGACCTTAGGTGAATTCCTAAAGTTGTATTCAGCTGCTCGATTTCTCTGGCCCAGACACACTGTGAGCAGTTAGGGTCGAATCTGTGCCTAAATCAGCCAGTCTTCCATAAAGAGGCATGAGAGGTGTGGAGGTTGGAAAGTTCTGAGTGGAATAAATTCCTATAAATCCCACACACCATGTCATTCTTGAAAATATCAATGTCGTAAAGTTCTTCTTACATACTAAAACTCAGGACCTGGAATAGGTAGGTCATTCGATGGTCACCATCCAAAGCAGCTTCTAGAAATTTACTTATAGCTCGGTAGTTATCATCCAAAGTGAATCATAGAAAAAGTGTTTCATAAAACTTTACCCTCTTCCTATAAGCTGAAAATTGTGAAATTGCAACACAGTAATAGTCCAGATTTCTTCCTTGGTAAAGATGGAGGATGTTTGGGTGGTTCGACAGCCGATGAAGTTGTTTACAAGACAACCAAATGTTTTCAAAAGTCTCGTAACCCCATGAACATGACTTGGCCACTATGATTTCTACTATCTCTGTTGGGAGAGACAGAAGCCGTGATTCAATAGCCATCTGAAAATTTAAGGAAACTACTACTTAGTAACACATAACCAAATTTTCAGTATTTTTCTAATATTATCGGATGTCTCCGAAAAGACATAGGACTAGTATTTTTGTTTACAAGAAACATCATACTTATTAATGCTTAAATAAATTTTTCTTGTTTTAAGTTTTGGTTTTCCAGAGTTAACTAAACCGAATCCTCTGATACCAACTGTCACGCCCTAGCTCTCAAGTACCCAGAGCCGGTGCCATGCAGAGGATCAAATTTGGTTCAGGCTCTAAAAAACCAGCTACTGCTGAAAACTTCCTTATTAAAAACCCATACCTGATTTTTTTTTAAAAACAAAAAAGTAGGGTGAGCATACGAATGCCTAGTAAGGGGTTTTAAAATAAACCAATATAACTTTTGAAAACATTCTTTAAACAATATTCTTAAATAAAATCTATAACACAAGTACACATCATAAAAGTTCTCAATTTAAAAACATGCTATTGGAATTACAAGGATACATAATTCAATTATCGACATGCTGAATAAAAGAACCTCCAAACATGTATGACACGAGAATATATAAGCACAAATTAAACAGCTAAGAGTAATGAATAGTCAGAGTTGCACATAAAATAATAAGTTTAATTTCATACACCAAATACTAAATCACTAAGTGTTAAACGCACGTCATGCCATAAATATACAGGACATTCTAAAACATAATGTCAAGGCCTTGGCCAAGACGTCTAATGATTTAAGGCCTAGGCCGAAAATCCATATGCTCTTTAACCAAATATTCTACTAGGAGTATATTTTTATGGTTAATTAAATTACATAATCATAATGAGGGAAGTGCATATGCTGGACCATGTCAAGGCCTCGTGCCAAGACCTAGGGGGCTAACTGTAACCGGACCCCAACCCGGAGAGCCTCTGTAATCGGACTCTAACCCGGAGTGCCTCTAATAACCAGACATCAACCCGGAGTGCCTCTGTAACCGGACACTAACCCGGAGGGTCTGCTGTAACTGAACCCCAACCCGGAGGTCTTACTTTTACTGGTCCCCACCCCAGAACATACTAGGTCCAATGCATTCCTCATACATCATAAATCAAAGTGCACATACCACTTTGATTTATTTAAATAACTTATCACTTAAAAATTACTTGGTTTCTTAATTCAATTTTCATTTTGTTCAAGGTGTCCCATACCACCCTGAATATTTAATTTTATTAGTTATTACCCAATGTGTCCCATACCACTTTGGGTAATTTAGTTTCTTACTTCATGATATGTCACATGCATGCATTATTGAGTACAACAAAAAATAAAATGGATAATGAAACTATTGTACATTTAATCTTGAAATACATGATATGATAGTTAACATTGAAGATATGGCAAAGACATGTATGGTTTAATAAACATTCTTTTCACACGGGACAATCACTAAAACACATGAAATGATGGACGAAAAAGGGTTTTCCACATGAATTGATAACTCCTTAATTTAAAAATCCTTATTTCATGGAAATGAAATACTTAATAAAAATACATGTCATTAAATATTGTGAAAAAAGGGTTAGTGAACATGAATTTAGACTAAAACATAAGCTTGGTAACCAATAGTAAATATTGTGGCAAATTAAAACTACATGTGTGCACAACATGGTTTACAGATGTAACACGATTTTATAAATCCATTTCTTCTCTAATATATTTTGGTCAAGTCAAATTATATTATTTTGAAACATAGAAACAACATAGGATTATGAAAACTTATTTAATTCAAACATACCTTAAATAATAATATATACATATATAAACACATATTGGTTTAGCAGATTTCAAAATTAACATTTAAAGAAATCTTACAAGCATTAACTACATCAAAAATAATAATAAAATTCTGAAATTCATTATTTGAGGGTTATATATTTATAACCATATATACACCAACTGTATATACATGGGTTTTACATAACCAAAACAAGGTTTAATAATTTCTTATAAGTAATATATACTTAAAACATATTTAATACACCATTATTACTTGATTGAAAACCAAAACCATGTTAGGTTTATAGTATATAATCATATGTGTATACATATATAAAAATTGGGGTCTTGCATAATAATTATAAATCCAATTGAACACAAAACATAATTCACATCAAAAACATTATTTGAGGGTTGGAAATTATCTTTTAAAATTTATAAAATAGATTTAGTTTGAATCATATGTATACTTTTACAAACCCGAATACACACAATATATATATATATATATATATATATATATATATATATTCAATTTTACAAAACCCATGTTAATGAACCCTTAAATTATTCAAAACTTGAAAATCATTAAATGACACATATCCATTTTGAGAAGCTTCAAAACATAAAGGATTTGAATTGCATATATATATATATATCCGAATATACTAAAGTACACAAACACAAGTTTTGCTTAACAATAACAAAGCAAAATACACCCTTACCTATGTGAGATTCTTAGTAAGACATATTTATTATTCTTTGAAATAATTAAAATCCAAAGGGATTGAAAAAACATGTGCATATTTACATATATATGTAAACTGTATACATAAAAAGAATTTGGTAAATTGGAAATATTACACAATAATCACTTACAGAGACTGCTAGTATTTGGACCTTAATAAAACATCAAGATCCTCTTAAAACATTCAAAACAGAAAGGATATATATATATATATATATATATATATATATATATATTTGCAAACTGCATATACAGAAATATATATATATATATTAGTGGCCCAAGGGTTGGCCACCTTGGGCCTAGCTGGGGACGTGTGGCGCGCAGGTGGGCAGGCCAGCCCTATACCTCGTTACCCATACAACATGTTTCGCTCTTGGGGGAATTTCCGCCTCCCATGTACCACTCGTCTTGCCGGGTCACCCGGTGTCTCACCGGGTGGGCAGAATGAGCGCACTTCACCTGGCTGACGGATTGCTGTGACGAACCATCGCCGATTGAGGTGTTACCCCGCGGGACGCAATGTCATCTCGGCTGACAACGGCTCCTCCCCGGCTGGGGCATCCCCGGATGATCTCTTCGTGGGGAGGGGGGTTCTTGAGTGTGGAGGGTTCGAAAAGGCCACTCTCGGGAATTCCCTTTTGAAAAGGATATATTAGTGGTTTTGTATAATAAAACTAATTGAAAATAATCCCTTACATAAACAAGATTTCAGATAAATATAAGTTTCAAAATAAATAATTTATCCCTTACGTCATTTAAAGCTTAAAAATAATTGTAAACAGAACATCCACCCTTTGAAAATTTCAGTTTAGTTTTGATTTGAAATACATGTAAATATATATGTATATACCCGAATATACACATAAGTATATATTGGGTTCTGTAAGATGTACCAATCTAATTGAACCCAAAATATAATTCGCAACTAAAATATTATTTGAATATTGGAAATCATCCTTTAAAATCCATAATTCAGGTTTGGATTGAGTCTTAGGTATACATGTACATACTCGAATATGCATATAAGTATATATTGGGTTTTGAATAAGAAGTACAATTCTAATTGAATCCAAAACTTAATTCACATATAAAACATTATTTAAGGGTTAGAAATCATTTCTTAAAATTTATAAAACAAATTTCTTTTGAGTCACATAAAATTTGTTCATATATATATATATATATGTATATACCAAAGTATATAAAAATAGGTTTTCATTAATGAAAAACAAAACCTAAAACACTCTTACATAGACTATACAAAAATAAACTCTAATAAAGCATCAATGATCTCCTTTACCTTAAAATAGAAGGGATCGAATTATACATATGTATATATATTTAAAACTATATATAACAGAGGTTTTATAAAATAGAAACGATTGAAAAATAGATCCTTACATTTTAAAAACATCATTAAAAATAAAAACTTGATAGAATTAAAACCATGGGTATTAAAACTATATGAATATATATATATATATCAGCATATACAAAGTTTATATTCAAGTTTGAAAAAGTAAATCAAACTGTATTGAACCCTTACATGTATTCAAGGAGGAGTTTGAGCAGCCAAAGCTTGCTGGAGTTTGAGGAAGAGAGAAAAATATACACGTAGGGTTTTAATGTAATAAGGGGTTTATATAAAATATGTTTATACATATTAAATGACTTGCTTCATTCATCATTTATAAACAAAGAAAAACCCACTTGACTATTGCGGATGCAAACAAGGGTAATAATTGAAGAAAATCTTAAATAAAACAATCATTTCAAAATATAAATATTTTATGAGAGTCTTACACAAGAATCTTGGGTTTTGTAAAAATAAACAAAAATAAACCATGTACACTTGTGGAAACACAAAATAATTGAGGAGAGTTCCGACTAATTGGTGCGATGCAGACAGGTGTATTGGGACAGGTTCAATGAAGGAGAAGGGTTAGAAAATAAGCGGACGACTCATATCATCTAGGATTGATCGAAGGGTTGAAATAAACCCTAATATTTTTTAAAAGGTGGCCGATTAGATGAGTAGAGGGGATGGCCAGGATTTGAATTCCTTTTCATGGGTGGTCTAAAAACATCCCACATATCCCATTTCAAAAAAAAGAAAGAATTCACGTGTTGATTTTTTTAACATACGTTCTTATTTTTATATTCCCAAAGTTTTCTCTCTCACTTTTAGAAATCATTATTGACTCTATTATACATTATAATAATTTTTTTATTTCACGTTTTACTTTAATACACATCATTTTTTTAAAAAAATTAAAAAAAACGTTGCTTTTCCATAAAAAAAAACAAATCAAGTCATGTTTATAATATAAAAAATATATAATAGAGTAATAAAAATGATAATTAATTTTTTTATAAACACATAGTCATATTAACTAATATATATATATATATACACACACAAAATATTTATAAAAAAAATATTATTTATATTTTCAAGTCAAATCATATTTTTATTCTTTTGATATTGTTATTACTTTATGTTTTTTTATATCTTTTTTTAGGTTCCATGTTTTCTACACTTTACCACTTACTTTTTTTTACTTGTTTGGTTCAATTTCCAAAGTCACCACGTGACTTTCATTAATTCAATCTAACCATTCAAATTACCATTTCATTTATTATTTTTCTTTAATTTTTTTTTACAATTCATGTAAAATTTTATATCTAAATAAATTCGTTTTTTTATAATCACATATATTTAAAGTAAATGTGTATATATATTTTCCATATGTATTGATTAGTTTTTTTATATAATAAATATATAATTCATTTTTTATCACATAGGATACTTTAGTAAATCATTTTATAAATTTTTCATCATATATAATTTCATATTTTTATAATTATAATATAAAATCATAGTTTTATAACACAAATGTTATAATAGTATCAATTTTATAATATATTCATTATAAATTCAAAAAAAATATTTCTTATACATATATATGTGTATATTACATTTTGAAAATAAAAATTTTATAAAAATAAACTCATTATATTTGTTAAAAAAATCACACATTTAAAATATTCTATTAAATAATTATTCGATAAGAATAAATTATTGTTGACAATAATAGTTATTTTTATTCGTTAAACAAATTGAGATTATATTTACATTGAAGTTTTTTACTTTTCTCGGATAACAAAATAAAACCTCAATATTACTATTAAATGAGAAACAAGTTTTTTGGGGCATTACATATATGACTGAGTTTCTATTAGGGAGAAAGGTGTGTTGTTTAAGTTAGTGAATTCCGTGGTGTTCCATAATCCATTTTTTTTGCCTAGAAATTCTATGTGGCCTCATATGGAACTAAAATAAGAAATTTCAGTTAAGGAATTAGTAACTCCTAACTGTGAGGTAGTAGATGCTTCATACATCAGAGGTCTAGCCATAGGTCCCGAAGTGAAGCTGATGCGTAGTTTGGAATCCCAAAGGATTAAGGAGTCTGGTTAAATTTGTGCCTCTACCATTACGGTGAGGTAGTTATAGTGTTTTTATCTTGGTTTCTCTATCACGGAGAATTCCCTCTTATTACCAAGAGTGTGGTGGACTTACCCCTCACACGGTGTCTGTGGTTATGCCTTCTAGGATGCGAGTTCCGATTAGTGTTCTTGTGTGGACCACCCATGTGAATCAGGTGCGGTCTTAGATTTTGTCCATTCAAAGGTGAAGAGTTGTGGGTGGTTGTTAGCTATGGTTTTAGTGGTCCAATTTTTGGGACCCTCCCCTCCCCTTTCCATGTTATGGGGGTTTTTGGTCCGTGTGGGAAGTTTTGGATCACTTCTTGTCCCCTCTATTCGGGAGTAGGTAGTTTAAATGATCATGTTGTGTTCTTCTTGGCCTGGGTTGATAGGCCATTGTAAGGGAGTTTTGGTTGGTCTGTGTGGGAGAGGTCTGGTTCTAGTTCATGTATAATTCTCATTTGGTCACAGTTAGTTGGTTCTTAATGGTGGGGAGTCCCACCTTGGGTCTCATTGAGTTTTATCCTATGAAGTATCGAGTGCTAACTATTTTCTAATGTTGGGGAGTCTATTTGGGCCTCCCCTCTGCTGGTGATCTATTTCTAGTTTGGTTTCAGTTTGATCCAATTGAAGTGGAATCTTATAAAACTATTGTATTTTTTCAGTTTCCTCCTCGTTTTGGGTAAAGGTTGGGATTCTTGGGATAAATTCCAACAAATTGGTTCTCATCTTGGTTGTGGATGTAGTGGTTTGATCTTTCCCGTTGTTCTCTGGAAGTGGTTTTGGGTTGTTACTTCATTTTTGGAAAGATGATTGAGTTTTGATATTGGTGGGTGAAGTGTCCCTAGATTAAGAGGTTGGATCATGTTAATATGTAATCCTTAGGTGTTGATTAGTCGTCTTAGAAGTGTTGTGTCTTTCTGTGGGTGGAAATCGTTAATGGTGAGGAGAATTGTCACACCCAGTTTTTCAAGTTTTGGTTTATGTTCTGGTCCAATGGGAATCCCAGCCTTTTTTATGGTTCTGGGTGTGATGGGTGTTGAGTTTTAAAGTGTTCTCATGTCTAGTTTTTGTCCCATGTTTATCCCTTGGTTCGTGTTGGGGGAAAGTTTCATGGTGGAGAGTTTGTGACACCCACAATGTCACTATATTGTGTTTAAATCATTCAAGGATCATTGGGTGGAATATTCAAGTGTTTGGGGTGTCATTTGAGGGATTTTGGAATTTTTTTTGGGTCGCACGGTTTGAGAACGGTTTTCCCAAAATGTGTAACTTAAACCTACAAAGTGTTAGATTTTTATAATAGCATTCGCATGGTTTACAAAACCTTACAACAAAACTGTGCATCCCGTTATAGGTTGAATAACTTTTAATTTAAAAATCCAATTTGAGTGATTCCACCTCCCATTTGAATTCCTACCTATTGGGTATCGACAATAGGGAACCCCCCTTCTTTATTCCTCGTTTTGGTCCACTTTTTGATCGATTTATCACCAAATATTAGAGATTCTTAATGTTTTCTTCATCAAATCCTTCCCTTTTATCTTCTTCTCCCTTCCCTCTTCCTTCTCCTATCATTCCTTGGTTTTCTCTTCTCCCATGGTCATGTCGACCTAGGGTTTGGTTTTACCCTTGTTTATATTGTGGGTTTTGTTATTTTAGGGTTCATATTTGTATATCTAGGGTTGTGGAACCCTCATGGAGCATTTTCGGTGGTTCGTTGTCATTGCGCCATGGATCCGAGGTAGGTTTTCCCATGCACTTGACCTTTTAATTTAAGGAACTTTGATTTCATGATTTTCAAACCATATATTCATGCTTAATATTATTGTGTAACCTTTTGGTTAGTTTTTTGGTGTGAAAATGGTGTTTTAAGCCATGTTTTGTTAGAACTATAATTTTTTTGGTAAATAGCACACACCAAGTGTTTGATTCAATTCTCTGTTGGATTTTGTGGTTGTTTTGTGATATGAAATGCATGGTTTAGATTTGGAAATGTATTGGTAATTTGTGAAATGATGTCTTGGGTTCCTTATATGGGTTTTCCAGGTGATTTTAGGTTTTATAAAGAAATGGTTATTGGTTTTTAGCATGTATTGCCAGTGAAAGGCCCATTTGGAATCTTTATAAGATTGAACTTGATTTGAAAGTGTGATGGAAATGTTTTTAGGAGATTTTTTAAATGGTTTTTTTATAGAAAATGGGGTGTTTTCACCTCTTTAAAAGATGGATTGTATGTTTAATAAATGTTGATTTTTGTGAAATTCTTAAAGTCCCGTTTTGAAACTTTGTGAAATTGATAAAAGGTGTTTATTATAAAATCCTATGTTGGATGTTTTTCATGCCTTGTATACATATAATGGATGGGATTTCATCACTGTGGAATCCTTTGGATCCATTATTAGGGTTACTCGATTATAACCCTTTGTGATATATTTATTTTAAGGCATGATTTTAGTCCTTGGGGAGACTCGGGTCGAGGCATGTTATGGATTATATATATATATTGTGATTGGATGCTCGAATAGCATCAATTGGCTCACCCCCATTAAATACACGAGATATGGGAACCTGACATATTGAGAGAATTTTCTAAGAATGATTGCTGCACTGGTAGGTCAAAGTACTGACCAGTGGCCCATAGTAGGTGGATATATTGGGTTTATTACTATGGGATTTTACCTCAGTCTATCCTAATAAAGGGTGGATGAGCGTATTGAGAATTTTTATTTTATCATGTGAGGCATGCTACCGTAGATGGGGTCTCAGGTATTGGTGTCTTCTGAATTATTCTTGATCTATTGGGTTCTCCTATGTCTATTAGATTTCAACTGCTCATAATAGTTATTGGGATATTTGTATGATTATTTTAATTTCCCCTGTTGTGTGTCTACTATGGTACTTTCATGTGTAATGTATTTATTGGAAAGTGATGAGTTGGTTTTAACAAGGCTTATGAATTTTTTTTCAAAGAAAAGAATTTTATCCTCTTTGTGCAAGTTGAAAATAAAAACATCATTTTCCCCTTGAAATTTCTAATACCTCACTAACAGAATATACTTGGTATTAGAAATGAATAAGGGTAATGAGTCATACTTTGTTTTTAAGTAAATTGTATTAAAAAGAACAATTTTATATATTTTAGTTAAAACTTGAATTCTATGTTTCTTTTATTTTAAAGTAAGTGCATTGGGAATAGATTATTGGGCTACCCTACTGAGTTTTAATACTCAAGTCTATAGTTCTTTTATGTTTTTATACCTTGTGTAGGTTCAACTTGAGTTTGATTGCCTTGGGAGATGAGTGATCATTATATTAGAGAGTGACCCACGGGGTCACATGGAGATTTTGTGGTCGTCTGGTTTGGTTAGTCTTGTTGTGCTATTTTGTTTCAATTTTCAGATACTTTTATAAAGGATGTTTAGTTCAGTTTTATTCATATAATATTGGGTTGTTTGGTCTCTTTCCATTGTTTGGTTATTTGTTTATTTTTGGGTGAAATTGTTTCTTGTTTGTACTCTTTTGATGACCGACACTAGTTTGCAGCTCATGGGGATCGAGAACGCCCTTCGGGCCTTGCCACAGATCATCTTGAGTGACTAGTTCAGGGTTGACCTAGGTTAGTTTGTGACAATAAATATCTCCATAAAAACCATAGCACTGTTTCCTCTTTATTCATGTAGAATAAGTCTCTAATAAAATTATTAAAAAATAATTTGAATAATTCTTCCAATAAAATATATAGAATAATAATAGTTTTGAACAATTTAAAACTTTGATTTAAATCCATTCAAACCTATTTAAAACATAGTCAAAATAGTTCCTGAAAAATAGCAGCACAATCCATAAGTAAATTCAAATATTTGAATTTAAATAAAATTATATCCTCTCATTTTATGGAAAAAGATGTTGAAATAATTTATTAATTTTTCTCTTTAAATATTGCACTAAAATCATCCAAAACTATTTTATCATAATCCTTAGATTTAATGTGAATTTATTTATTAGAAAAACCTTTAAAAATAATCCATATAAATATGCAGCAGATCAATGTTTAGCATAAAAGCACAAAGCAACACTAGAAAAGTAGGGCTATGAACAATAATATAGGGTATGAACAGTAATGTAGGTTATTAATAGTAATGCATGGTATGAAAATTAATGTAAGGTATGAACAATAATGTAGGGTATGAACAATAATGTAGCATAGGGAATGAACAATAATGCAGGGTTGCTGAACCATACTTTATGAAAAACTATACAAAAAACTTTAACAAACTTCAATGAATTTTTAAAGGCTCTTAACAGATGAATAATACTTTGGTCAAAAATACTTATTTATATAAAAATTTATTATATTTCCAATAAATCAATAATATAATAGAACAAACTTATACATCTCCTAAGATCATTGAAAAACAAAATCAAAAATATTTTGGAAAACTTTTACTGGGAAACTGCATTCCATAACTTCAGATAAATAAATGAACACTCAAATAACCTTTTTAGAATTTTATGTAAACTAATGAAATGAATATAAATAAGTTTTACTTCTATAAAAAAAAATTCATGCAAATCCAATATAACTATAACTTGTAGAAAAATAAATACAATAATGTTTTTAAAATGGAATACTGTATAGTTTCTAAAACTGTAACAGTAACTAATTTTAATTTTTAGAGCACTAAAAAAATTTTTAGACTTCCTCATAAACTAATTAAGTTTAGATAAATCTCTTATATATCCAATGGTATAAGTATCACACAAATAAAACTATTGTGGATTGATATATCATCAAAATACAGAGGAAAATTAATCAAACAAAATCATATGTAATCAAACAAAAGAAAATATGAACATGCACAAACAAGGAGGCTCTACAATTTTAAAAGAGCCATTTTTCATGGTTGGTACATTATTTTCAAAACCGTGTATCTAAATCGTGTAGTTTCCCCTTCCTCATAGTAGGGTGAAAAAATTTGGCAAATGGTTTAGAAAACCATGCGGCCAAATTGTGCGATTACCAAGTTTTTTAAAAAGTTGAAATTCCTATTTTACCCCTATTTTATTTTAACCCAAATCGGCCTCCCTCACCTCTTTCTCAACCTAGACACACAAAGGGGGCTCTCAATCTCTTCCCCCCTTGGTTCTTCCTCCTCCTTTGGTCCTCCCTCAAGCTTCTAAGGTAGGTTTCTCTTGGTTTTTGGGGGTGATTTGTTCCTCCTCTTCTCCCTCTCTTGGTTTCTTAGTTCTTCTTGGGTGGGTTCTCTCTTGGAAAACCCCACGGGTTAAGGTTAATGTATGTATTATGTTTCTTGGATGTTAGTGTGTGCATATTGTCTGTCAGGCCTAGTTATTCCTTATCCTGAAGTCTCACTACATTCACATGCCGTTGAGGTAGGTGTTTCCTTCCATTTCCTTTTCAAAGCATACCATTTGATTCTTGAGTACTTCTAATTAATTCCTAATGGTATTATTCATGCTAGTGATGTGTTATATTAATTTATTATGTCATTTTTATGTTGTAAATTGGGTAAAAATGGGGTTTTCAAATGATTTCCTTGGTTTCACCTATGTATATACACATATAAATGGTGTCTGATAAAATGAAAATTGGCCTTCTAAGATGGTTTTGGACATTTTAAAATGTATTTAGCCCTTATTTATGATCATTTAGTTGGTTTACTTGTGTATTGAGCCTTTTGAGTGATTTTTGGGGCCTTTTATGTTTTGATGCTTTTGTGTGAACCCTTGTAGTTATTTAGAGTGCCCCTTGTGACTATTAAATTAGAACCTTTGATACTTTGTTGGCTTTCAATGAGGGTGACATTGAATGTGGACACATACTTATGTGAATAGTGTGCACATATGGATAGGCACACAAATGATTATGGTTGATTTTAAACACTTCCTCACCTTCCTTTTTTCCTTCCCTCCTCCTTCTCTCAAATGGTTATTTTAATTCTATAGTTTTACAAAATGTTTCCTTGGTTCCTAAACAAAATAAATTATGTTTTCAATGTGTTTTAAAAATGATTATCCCATTTTGAACCTTCAAGTGTAATCTGGTAGTTAAATGAATCAAAAGGACCTTTTGGAATCTTCTAAGCATGAGCAGTGTTTTCCCCTTGGTTTTTGAAATGGTTTTGGAAAGGTAGTTGGATTTGTAAATGTTAAGGCCCAGTTGGTATCTTATAGTGTTTTGGAAATTAGTTTTCAAATTCATGTGACATGTAGGCCCAGTTGTAACTTTGGACGATTCTACATGTGTTGGGAAACCTATGGTCATCCTTCCGATGATAGGGTCTTCACATAAGTGGTGCTGAATTTTGGGAAATGCATGCATGATAACATTACATTCTATGATTGATTCCCCATGTGTGATAACCTCCTCATTATCAATTATACTAACATCATGGGATTACTAGGAGTTATCTAGAGGGTTGAGTGGCAGTTTCTTGCTGATCCCGATTAGAAGGATTGGTACCCCCTAGATAGAGGATAGGCTAGGTGGGCTTTTCCACTAGAGAGGCTAGTTTAGAGTATCTAGGTTGGTTATGGACTATGGAATTGTACCATACACCAGAAGGTGAGTCTGAACTAAGTACATCCATGGATTTATTCTATATATGTTTAGAAAATGTCCATGATTACATATCTTTATGTTATTTATTTTTTTTCATCACTTTAGTTGCTTGTTATATTAGTACTTACTTGAACACCCTTGTACTGTTTCCTTAATTTATGGTTTTATTAGATATACTCTACTGATTGTTCTTAGACTGAGTTTTCCTTTATTTTTTTTCATTATTTGGATTGTGTTTCCACTTGAATTTTGTGTTTTTAAAATTGGGTTTAATTTAAAAAATATGAGTTATGTATTCTAAATGTTGAAAAAATTATTTCCATAAATGTATTTTCAAGATATAATTTATGGAATACTTCAGGAAAGGACACTCATGGATTCTATGGTGTTTACCTACTGAGCTGTTTTATGATAACACCCTACTTGTTCGACTTGACATCAGTAGAACAGATATGTTTTGAAGGTCTAGGATTCTATTCAGGTTTTCCATAGGTGTAGGCTATTTTTGTGGATGGTGGTGACCAATAGGTTGCATGGAGATCATGTTAGCACCAGATGGTTTTAGTTTTCCATTTTGTTCTTCTTTAGTTTTATTTGGATCTTGTTTAAGTTTTTATTATATTTAGTGTTTATGGATCCTCTTGGTTTTGGTGCATGCTCTGTTTAGTTTGTTTTATCTGTGTTTATCTTGGGCTAAATCATTCCCATCATGTTATCCATCATTCTCGACACTAGTTTCTAGCCTGGGAGGATTGAGAATGCTACTTGGGCCTCATCGTGGGCCAACTCAAGTGACCAGTTCAGGGTTGACTTGGGTTTTCTCATGAAAACATGGCATAAGAGGAGCCCTTTTTTATTTTGGGAATCATGTAGTTTGGAGATAGGACTATTGGGACTCAGGAGGAAAGTATATGGAGAGCATCATAAACTCTTACATGTCTTGAGCCTCGAGTTACCAGGGGTAGTCCAAGAATTGAGTCTTTTTTTTGGTTTTTGGTTTTACTTGTTGAATTTTTGATTTGGGGGATGACAATGGAAGTAAACTGGTGTTACAATAGGACCTTGAATTGAGTAGAAAACCATGTGGAGCATGAGTGCACAATTCAAGATACTTCCAGTGGTTGGTGTTTGATCAATGTATGGTTTTCTAAACCATGTGGTTGGGTTATGCATGGCCAGTAGTTCCCTATTTTAGGTTTTTTGGTGTGAGTTATGTCTTGGGATGATTTTGGTTGGTGTGAGTGAATTTTTAAAATGGAAAATGGTTTTTTCGGAAAATTATTTTCAAAAAGGAAAATGATTTCGAGGAATAGTTTTATTTTAAAAGTGGATTTTGGGTGTTTAAAATTGGTTTTGGAAATGATTTTTGGTATCTAAAGTGTGGATTTGGAATAAAGTGATTTTAGATTTTGGAATGAAAATGATGGGTTTTGTAAGAGGATCTTGGTTTTGATTTGTTATGTTTGGTTTATGAGATTGGTGTTTCGGTTTGGAATTTCTTTTTTGGTTGAATTTTGGGTTGATGCTGATTCAGTTTTGTGTTTATTTTTTATTAGATTATGCCGCCTAGAAAGGTCCCAAAGGTTTCTGTTGAGTCTCTTCTAGTTTTTAGCCCCACCCAGACTTTTGGTGGGGTGGAAGAGTTAATAACTTCTTAGTTGTTACTGGTTTTCCATGGAGATCGAGGTCTATTATTGGCTGTGGGGTGGCTTGAGAAAGCTGACAGTGTTTTCAGGTCTTTGGGAACTCCTGAAGCCATGAGGGTGTGAGTTGTCTTGGGTTTTTTTGAGGGTCCTAGAATGGACTAGTGGAAGGTGATCATTCCATCCTCATTACAAGTTATGATTTCTTGGGAGGTGTTTAAGACTGCTTTTATCTAATGGTTTATACATGAGGAGGTGAATGTGAAGAAAGTGGTAGATCTCTTGGGTGTAAAGTAAGGTCAAAGGATAGTGAAGGCATATTTTGATCATTTTGAAGAGATGGTTCCTTTTTATTTGGAGATATAATTAGAGGACCAGTTGAAGTATCCTCTCTTCATATAGTTTATTCATCTAGAGTTTAAGTAGTGAGTCCTATCATTCAGGGAAGTTCTATTTGGGAAGTTTATGAATGTGGTGTTTCTAACCGAGTTGGTTCCCAGAGTGTAGTCTGTAATAGTTGGTAGTCCGATTTCTCTTTTCACTCATGAGGGTTCCCCATCTGGTGATAAGGGTGCACTAGAGGAACCCATTCCTGAGGATCCTTATTTTCCATTTTCCTCCTCTCATTATTTGGATGGTTCGTTCATGTACTTCCAGTGTGGTCGGTTCGGGCATTCGAAGTGGTATTTTCATATCCCTCCAAAGGCTTACCGATGATGTAGTCATTTGGGTCACCTATAGAAGTTATAAAAATAGAGTATCCATAATAAGTCTTGGTCAGAGGTCACAAGATCCCCGTGTAACACCGGTTCACTTCCATTTTCATCCACCAAATCACAAACCCAACTAGAATAAAACCAAAAACCAAAACAAAAGACTCAAGTTCTGGACTACCCCTGGTAACTCAAGGATCATGATGAGTAAGAGTTCATAACACTCTTCCCGTACCTACCTCCCAAATCCCGACAATCCTATATCCAAACTAATTGACTCCTCAAATAATGAAGGGCTCCTTTGATACTAATATAACAACCAGGACTCGCTGATAGTATATACACCCTACCTTAACAAGGCTGCTAGGTCCTGATAGGCCATGTACCACCAGTTTCCCCACAGACATGCAATACACTCTCTATGGAAAACCCACATGCCTGAACATGTCATCATACTAATGAATGTCCCTATAGGCCAACACATGTTCTTTACAGTGTGCTTTATCCTCACTCACACACACCCTGAGAAACTTCTCAGAAGGTCACCCATCCTGATCACTACTCGAGGCCAAGTACAATTAACTATGAATTTATAATAAGGTATAATCCCAAAAATAAAGGTTCACCTTATTAACACGAGTCATATCACTTAGTATTTTATCCCTTTAACATTCTAGGGTATTACATTCACCCCCTTTGGTATAATTTTATTCCAAGAAATTTCTATAGTGGTGCTTCATAGATGTGGATTGATGAATGATTGCCTCTCTTATGGATTGGTTTTTGGTTTTTATTTTTTCTTTCTTGGATATGATCATGTCTTGTGGAAATGATGAATCATGGTTTGGTTCGATGCTTGGCTTGAGTTTCTTCCATTGGGGTCCCTTGTGTTGGGAGTTTTGGTGGTGGTTTCATTATGCTAGTTCACTTTTAAATGGTGGGGATACCCACCATGAATTTAGTTTTCTCTAGTGTTGGTTGGGTGTGAATTATAGATTTGATAGGTCACATCGGGGATCATGGTTTCATTTTGATTCATTTGGTTTTGGGTTTTGGATTTGTTCTTCGTTTGGATTGGTGACTTTCTATGGGCAGAAAGTTTTTTGGTGGGGATAATTGTCACACCCCAACCCCGATTCTCCTTTATTTTTTATTTATTTCTTGGTATTAGATATTTCTATTGAGGTTTGGTTTGAGTTCTCGGTGTGAATTTTTGAGTTTTGGAGGTTTCAAGTTGTTTTTAGCATTAGGCCTTATTTGTGATTGTGTAGTTGGTTTACTTGTGAATTGAGCCTTGTGAGTGGGTTTTTGTGCCTTTTATGATTTGGTGATTTTGTTTGAACCCTTATAGTTAATTTTAGTTCCCCTTATGACTCTTAAATTATAACCATTGATACTTTTTTTGATTTCAATGAGAGTTGCATTGAATGTGGCCGCATCCATATGTTCATGGGGTGCACATATGGATAGGCATAAAAATGATAATGGTTTATTTTAAACACTTAATACCCTTACTTTTTTCCTTCCCTCCTCTCAAAAGGTTCTTTCAATTCTCTAGTTTCCTAAAATGGTTACATAGTTCCTAAACAAACTCAAGTGTGGTTTCAATGTTTTTTCAAAACACTTAGCCTGTTTGAAATCTTGAAGTGTAATTTGGTAATTAAATGAATCAAAAGGCCTATTTGTCATCTTATAATAATTAGTAGTGTTTTCCCCTTAGTTTTTGAAATGATTTTGGAAAGGAAGTCGTATTTGTAAATGTTAATTCATGGTTGGTATCTTATCATGTTTTGGAAATTGTTTTTTAGACTCATATGGTATGTCATCCCGATTTTCACTTTAGAGGATTCTACGTGTGGTGGGAACCCTATGGCGGTACTTTAGATGAGAGTATCTTCACATATGTGGTCCCAAAGTTTGGGCAAGGCATGCATGGTAGCATCGTATGCTATGCCTGATGCCCCATGCGTGATGACCTCCTCATTCTCCATTATACTAACATCATGGGATTATTGGGCATCATCTAGAGGGTTGAGTGATGGTTTCTTATTGATCCTAATTAAATGGATTGGTACCCCCTAGATAGAGGATAGTCTAGGTGGGTTTTTCTATAGGTGAGGCTATTTTAGAGAATTCAGGTTGGTTATTGACTATGGAACTGCACCATACACTGACAGGTGAGTTTGAACCAAGTACATCTTTGGATTTATTCTAGATATGTTTAGGAAATTCCCATGATTATATATCTATATGTTATCACTTTGTTTTTCATCACTTTAGTTTCTTGTTCTATTAGTACTTACTTGGCCACCCATGTACTATTTCCTTCATTTCTATTTTTATTAGATATACCATACTACTTGTTCTTAGACTGAGTTTTCGTTTCTTTTATGTATTATTTATATTCTGTTTCCTCTTGAATTTTGGGTTTTTAAAATTGGCTTTAAAATGAAAATATGAGTTATGAATTCTAAATGATTAATACCTTATTTTCATATATTTATTTTAAAACTAGCATTTATGGACTATTTCGATAAAGGACATGCATTGATTCTATAGTTTACCTACTCTATTTTATGCTCACACTCTACTTATTCCACTCGACATCAGTAGACCCAAACTGTTTTGAAGGTTCAAGTTTTCCTTTAGAGAAGGTTGGTTTTATGGATGGTGGTGACCAAGAGGTTATGTGGAGATCTTTTTAGTACCAGGTGGTTTTAGTTTTGGTTTTAGTTTTCTGTTTTGTTCCGCTGCAATTGTATTTGGATCCTATTAAAGTTTTTATTGTATTCAGTGTTTATGGATCCTCTTGATTTAACTGCGTACACTATTTGGTTTGTTTTATATCTATTTATCCTGTGATAAATCATTCCCATCATGTTATCTTTGATTCCCAACACTAGTTTACAACTTTGAAGGATTAGGAACACATGTCAGACCTTGTCGCGGGCCATCTTGAGTGACCGGTTCAGGGTTGAACCAAGTTGGTTCGGGAAACTTCACCCTAGAACTTTTAGACTAGGGGTAATTGGATCCTCACATAGGTCCTTAGTGTTTAAAACCATGGAGGAATTCTAATCCCTATACTCTCATTAATTCCATCTTACTTTGAGTCTTGGAGAGAAACCTGAAAAGTTTTGGGGACTTGGGTGAGGGACTAGGTAGAGCAGAGCTTTGGGATAACTCTTCATCATCTAGTCATCAATTGGGGATCCTAAGGTTCCTATTTATAGGAAATATCAGGACCCTAGGTGAAGGAGGTGGTTCACATAGGTCTCTAGTATAGGTCTCTTGTGCATATGGAACATGTGTGAGTCTTGTCATGTAGGATGGACCTACATGGGAATAGCCACTCAGACCTGTGCTAGCCTAGTCACGTAGGTTAGACATGTGTGAGTCTGTTTGTGTAGGTGGAACTTGTGCATGTATGGCCACACAGGTTGGACCTATGCATTTATGGACATGCTGGTTGGACATGCATGAGGTCCACTTGGGAAAACACTATGGAACCAAGGGTTGTTGTTCACCATTCATTCCTTTTCCTCCTACCAATATTTGGGATGTTTTTCTTTGAAATTATTCATCCTTATATGAAAACAAGAGTGTCAACAAATTACCCCCTCCGGTTTGGTTCCGATCGAAATGAGGGGATTTGATCTTGAGGTAAAGAAAAAGAAATATGGATGTTGATGAATCCTTCATTCATTGGTCTTCATGTATTCATATGCATTTATTCTCATGCATGGTGAACATTAAGGATTATGTATCTCATAAGGTAAAAATAAATAGATGGGCCATGTAGGTAGGTCACATAGGCGGACTGCATAGGTCTTTCGTATAGGTCTTCCATACAGGTCATTTTCACATGTATTATACACATGTCGATCATACAAGTACATGCACATCTAAAAATAGAGTTTCCTACCCAGTGGTCCTTCTCCTCACCCACACAATTTGGTCACTTGCGTGCTCTTATTTCACTAGTTAGTCACACCATTCATTCACACATTTATCCCAGGCATGTTTTTCTCCCATATCCGTGGTAGTACTTCACTAGTGTTAGTCGTTTCCATGACATAACATTAGTGAGGTTTATCTTCCCTTATAATGTTTCAAACTAGAACCTTGGATCTAATTAAAATATTGGTGTTTCCTTGAAGATTTTCAATGGCTGTTCAAATAGTTCATGTTTCAGAAACACAAAGTTACTTCATGTGTTGAGGATATATTGGATATTATTGGGCCAACATACCAGAGGTCATATGATCCTATGCTTCTAAATCCTGTGAAATATTTGAAGAAACATAATTTTGAATATCCTTGGAGTGACCTACATCCATTGTATGATTGTGGAATTTAGGGGGATGTTACCATCCCAAAGACAATGGATTTCATGCTGAATTCTTAGTTCAAGGAATATACAAACCTCCCCAATTGAAACATTTATACTATGGGAGTGTATATTAATGAAGTAACAAATCCCATAGTGTGCTTGATTCTCTATACTTATAGTACCCCAAATTTGGAATCCCATATTTCTGAGCCAAAACCCCACTTCTATGCATCCATTTTCTATCAATTGGAGAATAATAAATCAATGGTTTGGTAGGAAGATTGAGAATTCCACCCTGAAGGATGGGTTAGGCCTAAATGGATGTGGGACTATTGGGTGCGCAAGACTAGCACATAATTTTCAATTGAGTTGAAGGATGTTGGTATTTATGAAGTTTTTTGGGTGGTGTAGATGTATTTGTACAAACCATTTAATATCATTATAGACTCAATAAGCCATTGAATCCTAGAGACCAATATGTTCCACATGAATATTGGAGAGGTTGGCATCAATTTTTGGGATGTTTACAAGATTTTGAGAGTACCTATTCTAGGAGTGGTGTATGATGAATTCATCCAACCAAAGGTATAATGGGGGTGATATCAAAATAACATCTGCAATGGACCATGAATTATTAGAAATGTATTGGGAAGTCAGAAGGGAAGACCCCCGCCATAGAGGAGATGTTCATCCTAAGGATTGGATGAATGTTTTCCTAGAGCCCAAGGGGGAGGGTCCCACATGTAAATTCAAAAAGGGTTATCCGGTAGTTGATAAGAGAGGAATCCCAGGAAGGTATTGGACCATGTGGGAGTAGGGCTTGAACACTACATGGGGGCATTCCATCAACCCCAAAAATTTATGCGAAGACCCCCCGTGCTGGGTTTCTAGCTATGCGGATGAGCATTTATATACTACTGGTGTGAGATTCTAATGGTGGGGTAAGGTCATGAACATTTTTCATGGCAGGAAATATATTGGAAGGAGATCATGTAGTATTGGAAACTACTAATCTATAGAAGATCCATTGGTGTTTGCTACATGTGTATGCAAGAAAGGCCCCCTTCAGGATTTTAGGGTCGTTCCACATGTTATGGGGGTAAATCACAGTGTATTTCATCTCATAAAAGGTGTTTAGTGGGGTCAACATCTTGAGAAGTTAGTTTCATCCCTTTTTACAATCCATATATATTATTTGTACCCTCAACTTGAAATATAGGGTAGCCTCGAAGATTCTGATAATATCTAATGATTTTAACTTCTTCTTGTATGGTGATCCTCCCACTGGAATGATCATCGATAATGGTAGTAACACATATATGATCAAATCATACATGATGGATTTTAGAGACTACGTGTTGGTGATGAGGATTTATAGGGAAATTATTTGTGAAGCATATTTTCCCTATAGATTTTCACACCAATTCAAATGTTTATAATAACCTACTATCTATACCCCTACGGATGTTCAATCGGAGAAGTTTCCTATGGTATTCAGATAACTCTAGGTGATCATGGCCTAGGAAATATCAGGGAAAGTGATTGAGTTTCCATCATCGAATAACCCCACCAGGTTACCTCATCAGTATGTCAACTCCTGGATTTCCTCATATCCTGATGGGGTGTTATCGAAGGACGTACCTTGATTTGAAGAAACTATTTCCAAATGAGGTCATAAGGGAAAGAGGGATCATTCTGGGAGTGATAGTAAAGAAATTCCTCCATTTAATTGATCTCTATCTACTTGGTGATACAAAACTAAAAAGAATACTATCCCAGTTGGAGCTGAACCAAGGTATTCTATCCATCACTGTCGAGAGTGGGCTCAAGCTCCAGTTTCCCATCCTCCCTATAAAATTGTGAGGCCTAGAAAATCCATAAAATCAAGGGTTGTGGGGAATTATTCATAGTCATCTATGGTAACCTTGAACTATGTGTGTACAGAGGCATTTTTGTTTTGGCAAGACATGCCTTTCAATGACAAGGAACTGTGGAAATTTATTCATGCCGACTTATAGATCCCATAGTTTGGGGACGTTTGAGAACCTCCTGATCTCCACTATGATACTAAACAAGATAAGGCAGGGAATTATATCTGATAGATGGAGATGATTATATGTGACACTAATAACTAGATCCCATCCAAAAAGTGGGTGAATGATATGATATAATTGATTCTTGCTGAGGGGATGGATGATAAATCTATTGATGAATGGTATGAATTCATTGATGTTGGTGATGTATGTTTACCTTATTCTCTTAATTTTCCTTTCTTCCCCCTTTTTTAAGAGTCTTTTTCTGAATAATTACATAATTCTGATTCTCAGAGGGAGGAAGAAGAGGCATTAGAGTTGGAGTCACCACGATATGGTCTAACCTGTACCCCTATCAGGGTTAAGGGGTCTACTTATGAATTTTTGGAATTATCCCTAGTACAAAGGATCATGGAGGATTAAATGGAGGGAGGATGACCCTTCCTTCCTCCCCCAGTACCCATATTTGAATAAATGATTCTCATCCTCCCTTCTTAACAAGTGAAGGAATGACAAAAAATGAAAACCATGGACAAGTGTATCACTAGTAATGGTGAGTTTTCATAACCCCATTTGATATAAAATTGTATATAGTATGAGATTTATCATTCTTATGGATTTTAGAAGTCACTCCCATCTCTTCTCTCAAGGGGCTTAGAGATGAACCTCAAGAATTGAGAAGGATACTCTAGACAAGGCATATATTCTTTCTAGTGAGTGCATTCCCTCATTAGGAGAAACGCTAAGGGGTGGGACCACATTGGTTCCTACTATAGTGGAGGGAGAAGAGAATCCTAGAAATCTCAAATGTGAATTATAAAGAATCATGTGAAAATCACTGACATTTATCCCTCATGGAATTTCAGATCCACCATATATGCTGGAGGACCTTGCAACAAACACCTTTGACCCTATCACAATCCCAAAAGGGATTGATAGGGATCTTAGATAGTCTGATGAATGTGATTCTAATGATCCTTATTTATCGGGACCTAAAAAGGTCATGCCTGCTAAAAATATAGTGGATGAAAGAAATGGAGAAGCCAATTTGGGTCTTAATCCAAGAATATCAGATACCCCTAATGGAGATAATTATAGAGACTTGAAGTATTATATAATGAAATAATGGAATAAATTTTTCAATATATTAATATTTCATGATTCTTGAAGGAGTTTTAGGACTTTAATAAGGAATTGGATGGATTTGAATTTCCCCTTCAATGTTTTCTCACATGTCCGACCTCCTTATGTCCAATATATTAAATCAAAGACCTTGACTGGTGAAGCTTTATCTATATAAAACATTTCCAAGGAGATCCAAGACTAGGGTGTCGAGGTCCCTCCTATTCCCATTATGTAAGGAACAATATCTCAAGGTTATTAAGTGGGGGATTCTCATGAGCCTTCCATGGAGGGTCCTGAGAAAACTCAGGAATATGATCCTCAACAAGAGATCTCAGCTCAAACCACTGAGTCTAGCATTTATTGGGAGGAATACATCCAAGAAACTAAACCGTTAATGAGTGGGTTTCATAAACAGCTTTGATCTCCTTTTTTACTTTCTATTTATTGTCTTCAAATGTCGGTGAATAATTTCATTTTTCTTTCAATTAAAACTCAATCAATAGTGTCTGACCCAACTCAATTGATTGTGTTAGATGGGGGCGACATTACTCAAAGAAGGATAACACAATCTACTTTTATAAGCGAGTTAATCTTGAAGTACACCTATCCTATTTAGACCAGTTCTTAAGAAAACTAAGAGGCTCCAGATTCTCTTTTGGTATGTCACCAATTCATATGGTAGGATATATGGGACTTAGTCTATATGACCCCTATGGTGGATCTACCGTCACAAATTCATCAAATCCAGGGAATGTTAAACATGTTGGTTTATAGTGGACTAGACTATTGTGGGATCCAATATACTATGAATAAAATTGTTCACTGATGGGAGTGAGAACACGAGTAACAACAACTCATTATTAAAGAAAAATAGCTCAAAAAAACTAATGATCTCCTAGATGAATTATACATGGTGTAACTTAATAACACCAAAAGGATAGAGGATTGTAAGTAATGGGTTGATGAAAAATACATTCAAATATTACGTCTCCAATAAGATATACATACCACCAGAGGGGAGCTCGTACAACTTCACCATTTGCTGGAAGAGGTTTAAGCTGAGGGAAGGACTACCATTATAGCCATGGTGGAGGAGATTCACCTTATTGAGGAGGCTGAGACTACCTAGCTACCCAAGCTTTGACAGACTATTGATAAGGCTCCAGATACCCTCCAATAATTAAAAAGCTATGTTTGTGGTCTTTTGTAAAGTATGGAAGAGAGATTCCAAATTTTGGATTATCCTGCAACTTTTACTCCAGGAATGAAAAGAATTTTTTCCTCAACCATATGTGTCTTTGTCCATGTTTTCCATGAATTTATAAAATAACAATGAAGTTGGATCGTTTACATGAATGTTCTTATGTCAATGTGTTGTAATTACAATGATAGAAATATGAAGATGCTCTAATTTTTATAAGATCTTGGGACCCTGTGAACATAGTTCGACTATTTCTAAGGCCACATAAAAGACCCTATAAACTTATTGTATTTTTCACCATTACCCAAATTTTTTCCTAAGTCAGATATAAAGGTAAATTAGTGAGCAAGACTTGAATTTTTCTTAGGCCTCCCTTTATGGGGTTTTAACCTATCAAGTTTTGTGCCATCTTAATTTCAATTGATCAATTTTTCAAAAATCATGTATAGTGCATGCTTAGAGAGATGAGACACAATTTTTTCCTAGGATTACCTTTTTGGGTTTTCATCTTGGTGAGTATCATGTCTCTTTCCATTGCCATTTGAGGATCTTTCAAGGTAGACCGATGAAACTGATGTTTTAGGTCGAACAACTTTGACCATGAGTTATGGGAATAATAAACCAAGTAAGAATTGTGGGCCAAGAATTCTCCAACAATTTTTGGATATGAGGATACAAATTTTTAAGTCACGGTCTAGTAATTTTAGGACCTAAATAGATGACATGGGACCAGTACACAAGGAATGATCACTGAAAATGTTTCAAAAGAGACTCCCATTGCGACGTTGTTGGGGCATAAAGATATAATAGGACTTTCTCCTTGGGATGAAAATACCTTTGATTGATAAACCATATTTGGTGTCATATTATGAAAAGTAATGTTTGAGGCATATTATGCATAATCAATACAAAGGTGTCTCTTGGATTCAGACACTATCATTATCTATGGACATAGGAAGTTCATGAAGTATTGAGTTTCCCAAAACCATGAAGTGTGGATTGTGAAAGGAACGTGTCTGGGGATGAAGGAAACATATATATTGTAATTTTATGTGGATAAGGTAATGTAATTTTACTCTAATCATGAGTTTTTCAATGAAGGGACCCATGCTGGAATTCCCAACATGGATTAGGACAATGTGTGGGAGAGAGAGGGTGGGAATTTTTTCTATAGAGGTTTGGCCTAGAATGAGAGATCTAGGTGTCACTATATATCCCATTATAATGAGAATAAATATACATATAGTTCTATCATAAAGTAATAATAGGATATCGACACCTGGAATGGTGTTCCTCTTAGGAGAGGGCCATAATAATGTGTTTTTTACATCATACGATAGGTATTTGAACCATGAAGTTTAATATCTTATAATGAGTATGTTGCATAGAATTTTAACATTATATGAAAAGGAAATTTGGTGTGCCTTTTAAGGTCTAACATCCAGGACCATCCATTTCATGGTGATCTAGCCAAGAATACTATGAAATTCTCTGGACATGAAGAGGGAATGTTGTAAGCTATGGACTTGGGGTTCTCAGATCAAAAGGAGTGGTATAGGATAGGAATGTAAGGGATGACCATGAACCATATTCAAAAATAATTTTCCATTATGACATTGTTAAAGCATATGGAGTTAATAGTATTTTTTTCTTGTGGATGGAATGCCTTTGAATGACATACCACATTTGGAGGCGTATTATGTAAATTCATGTTCTGAGTTGTATTATGCATAGTCAAAACTAAGCTTTCCATCAGAGTTGGATTCTATTATTACTGATAGATAGAAGAATTTTATGGGGATCTAGGTCTTCTAAGACACAAAGTGTGATTTTTTAAAGGAATGTTCCAGAGTATGAAGGGAATATTTAGGCTGAAATTTACCAGGAATAGGTATAGTTTTCCCAACACAGGTATGAATCGCATGTAATGAAGGGAACATTTGTGATTGGATTGGGGATTTGATATATGAGAATCACTATGTATCCAATGGTAATAGTAATCAAGACACACGTATTTCTAGGAAATTTCTCTATACAGGCCTGGTCTGTATACAGGGAGGGTAATTTTTTCGAATATGGGTTCATGAATAAAATGTGAACCTACCCCAGACTCTCATGCATGGATCTAGCTCATACAAAGAAGAGTGGGGTTTTTTTATTTTTTGGATGGTCCCATGTTAGGGATTCTAGGCATCACTACTTATCACATTATAATGAGAATCAATCCACAAGTATTTTTATGATATATTTCCCACACTGATCGAGTTATCATGCAGGGAGGGGTCATTTTATTATATTGTGGTTGGGCCAGGTTGTAGAATCTAAGCATCACTATATACCTCATTTGGATGAGAATCAAGCCACATGTAGTTCTAAGATATAGGTGTGTCAAGGGACCAACACCAGTAATGGTGGTTCTCTTAGTAGAGAGCCACAACAATGGACAAGTTAATGTCATATAAAAGGGATGTCAACCACATAGTTTAATATCATGTGGAAATTTCATATCAGTGGTGTTATTTTGAAGTATTATATCTTTTATTTTTGGTATCACCTTTATTACATGGATTTCATGGGAGTTTTTAAAAAAATTGGTGGTTTTTGGGCTAGACAGAAGGAGGTTCATGGTTGGTGCACGATTAGTAGAAACCATGCATCTCCTTTAGTGAAAACCATATGCCTTGGACAATGGCACTATCTAGGACGCACAACCTAGAATATGGGTGTGTTACCCTCTCAAGATAACCATGAAACTAGGAGTATGGAATGTCCAGGCCACACGACTAGGTGCACATGCATATACCCTCTCTTGGTAAACCATGTGACCTTTGTTTCTCTTTAATACAGGTTCCACACAGTTGGTGCATGTTCTGAAAGACCATGTGGACAAACAGTGCGACCTACCAGATCTTTAAAACTTTTTGAAATTCCAACTTTTCCCTCTTCAATTTTAAGATCCTAACCCCTATTTTCACACCATTAGACCCCCTCTACCCTAGTTAAACATCCCTCTCCTCCTCTCCTCCACTGGGCTTCAATTTTTGGGTGGGTTTGGTTTGGATCTTTTAATAAATCATCAAGCAAGCTTCTCCTCTATTATTTTCTTCCTTATTCTTGGTCTCTTATCCCTTATTTCTTTTTTTATATTTTATCTAGTGGATAGATTTACCTAAATTGGATTCAATATTTTTTCCTTGGGTTATATCTTATTGTTTTTAGTGTGCTCTTACCTTTATAGGGTCTCATCTTGGTGTAGATTGTGTTTTAAATCTGATTCTAGGTGATTTAAAGAAAGAGGTAGATGGTTCCATGCCTTCACATTAATTAATAATTTTATTATAATTGATTTAGTTTTAAAATGGGTTTTATAAATTGTGTGGGTGGTGTGAAAATTATTTTCCATGGGTTTTGATGTGAGTTCATGGTTTAATGGTTATTTAAACTATTCAAATGGATTTTTATCATGTTTGGTTTCAATTATTGAAGTTGTGATTGTACAAAAGGGTTTTTTATTTGGTATATAGATTGGAAGAAAGAACATAGGAAACCTAGTTATCTAGGTGGATAGACTAGGTCTAGTATGCTAGGTGATTCGCTAGGTCCTAGGTCCAATATCCCTACCAGGATATTTTTTCAACACTAACTAAACATTATGATGGGGATTAGTGGCTCGAGCAGGAGACAAACCTTCATGTCCAAGGATTTGATCACTGAAAGTATGAGGATCCTATAACTATGCTAAGTCTAGTACTTAGGTATTTCCTATGGTTCTTATGCTGTTTTTTCTGTTTTATTTTGTTTTCACATTCATTTTATCTTCTACGATAAAACATGTTTTCAATTAAATTGCATTATTCCTTTTTCTAAAAACCAAAATGTTAATTTTTTATTAAATTTCATTGCATGGAATCTATTTTTGTGGTATCTTAATGTGAAATCAGCCCAAAACCTATATACACTCTTAGGTGTATGCAGACCTTTCTAGGTTTGACCCAAGTAAAGAAAATGTTCCTTATGGCGGTGACGGTGGTTCTATGTACAAGCAGTTTCTTTTTGGGTAAGGGTTGGTGGTGGTGGAATAAGGGAACCAACCCACATGTTGTATAGATTCTTGTTTTTATAGTTTCCCCCTCTGTTTTTTGGTATTTTGGTTTTTGGTTGTAAATATTAAATGTTTAACTCCTACTTGTGGTGTTTCCTTTAACCTATCATATTATGGATATTTTATAATGTAATGAAAATTTGTGTGTTGGTGATAGTTGGTTATCATGGGAATAATCATTCCCAAAGGTGTTAAAAAATGCCCAGGAACTAGTTTCTAGCCCATGAGGATCAGGAATTACCTTTTAGACTTTCCATGAGCTGATTAGGGTGTCAAGTTGGATGGAAGGCTAGCCTAGTTCATGAAAAAATGGTATCAGAGGTAGTTTTTCCCTTTCATTATTTCATGTTAATTAAGAGAGTATGGATTGACATGATCTAGGGATGTAGTGGTTTGAGGTTATAGTTATTTAATTGTTTAGAAGCCTCATGGGTGATGTATTGATGGTTTATTTTGTATTGTTAATTGATATAGCATTATTCCTCCTTGGAGACTTCCTATGAAACAACAGGAAGAGGCCGGAGAGAATTATCCATCACCAATTGAAGAGAGATTAGTGGATGTATTGATTCAGGATGTCCAAAAAATAGATCAGGGAGTAGGCTCTAGTTCTACTCATGCTAAAGAAACCTAACCAGGTTCAGAGAAGGATAAGGCTTGTGAGTTACTTAAGAATAAACCTCCCTATTTTCTGGGTAGAATGGACCCCCAGGAATTTGAGGAGTGTATTGAAAAGTTTGAAAAGATTTTTGAGTTACTAAGTACCCCTGAATCCATTAAAGTTAAGTGTATAATGTTCCTACTGGAAGGTCCTAGTCACAGGTGGTGGGAATTAGTAGTTCAATCTAGGAAGAAATAACGGATGGTTTGGAAGGATTTAAAAATTGATTTTAATAAGTAGTATTGCTATGAGACCTTGGGCATTCCCAAGACCTAAGAATTTATAGATCTTCATTAGGGGTATTAGATCATGTTGTAATATGACATAATATTTTTATAATTGGTCCGTTTCACACCCAAGGTGGTTTCTAATGAGAAGTTAAAGGTTTGACTCTCTGAAATGGGGTTGTGGCCAGATATTCGATCCCAGGTATTCCTGTTTAAACTGAAGGGATATGTTGAGGTAGTTGACTGATCCATGATGGTGAAGATTGATCACATTAGTAGATATGGTTTTTTTGGGCTAGTCTCAACATCAAGTCAAGGTGGTAGTGGAATGTATGAGAAGAAAAGGAAGTGTGATGAGTTGGAGAAGAAGGGAGGTGGTAGATCTGACCACCGAGCCTGACTACCTTCATCTGCAACCAATGGTGGTGGGTCAGTTGTCTGATACCAGTGTGGAAGGCTAGGGAATATGTAATAAATGTTTTCATTTTCACCTAGAACCTACCATCAGAGTTGGAGAGGTTTTTTAAGAGTGGTTTTTTAACTCAGAGTAGTTGTGGATACTCAGTGCACAAAAAAAATTCTAGCTCAGTCTGGTGGTTATGATTTATTAGTTTGATGTGTGTGGTAGAATGGCTAGATCCTATTATGGTAATATTCAGATCATGTCTGAGCCACAAGTCAGTAATCGACCATAGGCATCGGTAGAAATGAAGCACCTTTATGCTATGGACCAAGCACCAGTAAAATCAGATGCAAGACATCTGACTGTTCAAGGTACTGTTTTTATTATATCTTCCATAATCATCTATTTATTTGAAATGGGTGATTCTAATTCTTTTATTTCTGATCATCTTGTGGAACTACTGAAATTTATGATCGAGTTAATGTTGTATTCCATGGAGTTGGTTACGCCACTTGGTAATAAGAGAGAACATGGTTTCTGATGTAAGTCCTATGTTCTATCCCTATTAGGGGTTAAATTGAAATGTGACTTCTTGGTTCTAGAAATGTATCTTTTTGATGTGATTATAGGTATGGACTGAATGGTGCATTTCAAGGTTCACATTAATTATTATCATTGGTCAGTAACTTTTTTGGCACCCTATGGGAGTACTCGGGTCTTCTTAGGTGAATGGTTTCCCCAATCAGGGTGTTCCAGACCTCCACTTCTGGAGTTGGGAAACCTCATTTTCTAGGTCACTTATATTATGATAGATGATGATGTTATAGGTTCAAATAATGGGTTACCTTTAGTAGTATATGAGTTTCTAGAGGTGTTTCTAGACGATTTCTCGGGTTTACCTCTAGAACGATATGAGGAGTTCACCATCATTTTGGCACTGGGAACATGACCGATATCTATTACCTAATTTTTTATGTCCCCCACTGAGTTAAGGGAATTAAATATACAACTATAAAATTTATAATCCAAAGGATTCATTCACCCGAGCATATCACCTTGGGCCACCCTAGTTTTGTTTTCTAAAAAGGATGACAAATCCCTCTAGCTATGTATTGACTACCGGAAGATGAATGGGGTCACAATCAAGAATAAACCTCCCTTTCATTATATTGACGACATATTTTATTATATCAAGGGGGAAAGGTAGTTTTACAATATTTAACTATGCTCTGGGTATCATCAAGTCAGAGTTAGAGAGGCAGATATTCCCAATAATGCTTTCCGAACTAGGTATGACCACTTTGAGTATTTGGTCATGAAATTCAGGTTAACAAATGTTCTGTAGGCCTTCATGGCTCTTATAAACTAGGTTTTCCATAGGTACCTCAACTCCTTTGTATTGGTGTTTATAAAAGACATCCTAGTTTACTCTAGGTTAGAGGAATATCATGGGAAGTACTTGAGGTTCATTCTAGAAACTCTTTGGGATTACCATCTTTATTATAAACTCTCCAAGTTCAGCTTTTAGATCCCAGAAGTCAAGTTTCTGGGCCATGTGATCTTGAAGCATGGGATTTCAGTGGACCCTAAGAAAATTAGAGCAGTGATGTCATGGGAGAAACCAAGAAATTTCTTCAAAATTAGAAGTTTCTTGGTCCTAAAAGGATACTACAGGTAGTTTTCAGGATTTTTTCTCAGCTTACTTCACATATGACCATGCTTAACTAAAAGGGGGTATGGTTTTAATGGGCCCCATAATTCCAAGAATATTTTGAGGTGCTCAAGAAGTGGTTCACCATCATCCCTACTTTGATTATACTAGAATTAGAAAGGGGATAAGTATTCTACTATGATGATATAGTTATGGGTATTGGGTTTGTGTTGATGCAGGATAACCATGTGGTGGTGTATGAATCTCTCAAAATCTGACCACATTAAAGGAATTATCCAATCCATGAACTAGAACTAGTGGATATGATGCATTATTTGAAAACATGACACCACTATCTCTTTAGGGAGACATTCATGGTTTACTCGGACCATAAGATCTTATCATACGTTTTATCCTAGAAGGAACTAAATCTGAGGTATCATCGATGGGTTGTGTACCTTCTGGGGTTTGACTTTGATATTTTCTACACCCCCAATAGTGGTAATGTGGAAGTGGATTCCCTAAGCATAAAGATACAAGTAAAACCAGTGAAGGAGTCCAGTGATGAATGGAATTTGATGGGGTCTTTTTCCCAGATGCACATGGAATCCAAGGATCATAGTGGAGGCACATTCTTGGAAAGCATTCAGTGGACACCCTCACTTCTTTATTTGACTAGAGAAGAGAATACTAATGATGATATGTATTAGCTCTCTAGGAAACTATTAAATAGTGGGGAGGTTTCTATAGAGTGGTCATAATATTCTAAGGTAATCCTCTATTTCAAGGATATATTTGTAGAACTATTATCTTTACGGAGGGTGGTGATGTAGTAAAACCACTAGTCTTAATGGTCCATTCATCCTAGAACCACCAAGATGTTTTACACTGTGCAACATTGGTTCTAGTTTCAAAGACCCCGACCCCATTTTCCCAAAGCTGGTGCCTTATATTATTAAAATGTAATATAAAATAGGAAGTCATATCCTGAAGGAATGAATAGTTTATTAGCATTGGAAAACCAGATACATATATAATATTTTCATTACAACTTGAAATAAAGTAAAACATATTAACTATATTAGAAAGACCAATAAACTTCTAGATTATCCTCAAAAGTTATTATTAATATATATCTTCTAATCCTAGGGAAAAATAAAACAAAATAAAGGGGTGAGATTAGATGCTCAATAAGGGTAAGTAATACAAAAGAATAAAAAATATAAATCATGGTGAATAACTAAAAGTACACATTCCAGTAAAAGTAAACTTGAGCATAAAATGGTAGGAATTAAAAACTAATAATTCCATAATAAAAAATAACCATGGATATTATAATAGTCAAATACTAACATGGAAAAACAATTACTAGATTCATAATGAGGGGATACATAATGTCAGAAATCATAATCACACCATCAAGGCCTCAACCAAGACACCATACACAATGGGTAAAAACCCAGGCTAGTTCGCCTCATGATAACTACCGATGCATCAAGGGGCTATACCAGGCCCCACATATCAATTAATAAGTCCAATTAATTCCTCATTTAAAAGGAGAGAAACATAATCAATATATACATTCATATTGAAACTAACATATGAAATTTAAATAACTTTTTTAAATCTGTAAACATAAACACTAACCATTTAGAGTAATGGTGAATGGTATCAAGATAGAACATCCAAAATAAAAATAATCATAAAACATTAAATAAAATATGGTATATGATATCATAAAATATTAATCCCAATTAAACATAATAATCATTAAGATTTTTGAAATATATGAAAATAATCTTATAAAATCATTGAGTAATACTTGAGAGAAATCTCTTTCACTTTGCAAAGAAGTTTTTTTTGGAAAAATATTTGTATAAAACCAGAAGTGAAATAATATAGTTTTTCATAATAAAATGAGTTATTTTAGAAAAATAATGTTGTATTAACACATATTATATAGTACACTTGAAAATAGGTAAGAATTTGAGAAGTTTCCTTGAATCAGGCTTGTTTATCAAGACGAATTTGAGAAAGATCCTTTAAAACATGTAATTCTCCATAAAATAAAGAAGGATTATGATTGGTAAATATATATAACATTAAAATATAATTTATTAGGAGTAAATAAGAATAATTAATAATTTAATTGGGGTAAATAGAGAAAAAGAGTAACTCAAAATAAATTAGAGGTTCGGGTAGAAAACCCTTACCTTATGTCTGAATGTGTTCTGTAATTGACCTTAACATCCTAGATAATCAAATTAAATCCATTAATTAATTAATTAATAACCTAATATACATGTATTTTATTTATTTTAATTTTATTAAGTTCATTTATGGCATTTTTTATGAGTTATAAGATACAATTTTGTTGACTGGGAGCGTTCGTTTCCTTGGTTTTTACAATTGGTACACTTGTATATGAGTAATGAAGTTCATGAAAAATGGTTATAATTCTCCAGAATTAGGATTAAATGTTATTAATGAACAAAAAAGTATAATTGGTATTTTTTTCAAATATGAGGATGAATCATTAGACAACATGTTAATGATAATCATTTAGCTTAATTTTTGCAATTTTTTCGATCACAATGAAATGGTTTTGTTCTATTATTTAATATTATGTATATACAATGGTTCCAGAACCTTAAATAATATATAATAAATATTTTATAATCATTTTCAACCTTATTTTTTTTTTCATGTACAACCTTTAAGGAGAAATTAAAGAACAAAAGTTTGTCATCCATGAAGGTTGTAAATAAACACCTCCCGAATGATGATTTCATTTTTAAAAATAAAATAGAGAGAGAGTAAGAAGATTGATAATGTATATTAAATTAACATAATATAATTATAGTATATATATGATAATAAATTTATCATGATCATTTGGACAAAGTAGGCGAGGATAGGAAAAGAAAAGAAAATAAATTGAAATGAAATTAAAAGAAAACGGAAGAGGATTTACCACTTGAATTATCCTCCTTGAGAACCTTCTTAAGGGAAGGGGTTCTGGTCTTTTTGCAAGACAAAGAGATCTTAAATGTGGGGAGATACTAGGGAAGAGTATTTGGGTAGAATTTTTACAAGCTTAAAGGATTATAGGTGTGAGGATAATTGGTGATGAGGGGTGGTATTTATAGTGGAGAAGCGGAGTGATTTCTCGTTATTCTATTCATTATTTTATTATTTTTATCAAGACAAGAAATAATGTTGATTATTGCAAAGAAATATAGCAACAAGTGCATGTGATTTCGAACCAAGTTTTATTATATCATCCCTGACTCAAGGAATAGTTTATTTAGCTTATAATGTATTTATACGGTAAATTACCGTATTTTACTATTCACTAAAAATTCAAGTATTTCAGAAAAATACAAAAAATTAACCCTAACCATTTTTTGATGTGTAGAATTAAAAAATGAACTCCATTTTATGAAAATAATTTTCCAAATATGATAAATTTAATTTTTAATTAAAATCATTATTTACTCGAAAAATATAGTTTTTAATTTATAACTCATTTTATAACCCTTTTAAAAATTAACTAAGGTCTCATAAAATTATCATAAAATCATAAGAATAAAAAATATTTATTTATGAATAATTTTTATGAAAATTAATTTTCTTTTAAATCATTTTATTAATTATAATATTTTAATTAAATATTTATGACTTACAAAAATACCAACACTTAAATATTAATTTTTAAAATATTCTTTTACTTATACTATGATATAATTATATCATGATTTCATTTATAATATGACAAAATTTTATTTATAATTTCATTGGTGAGGTTACTATTCTATTGGCTGGTTTACTATTCATAAGGTTCACATTACTATTCCTAAGCGCATGTTACTATTTCATCGGTATAGGTTCCTTAACTTCTAGAAATACCTTTTATTTCATTAATTCTTCATTTATGATGTTTTTATTGTGTTATATAAGTGATTTTATATGATATATACTATAAGAAATAAACATAAGAAGAGGAATTTCGTTGATAGAGTTCTGGGTCATTACATTCTCCCCTTCTGTACAAATTTTGTCCTCAAAATTCTCAGATTGTCACTCCATAAAAAGATTTGGGTAGTTATTCATCATAAGATCCTTAGGATACCATGCCACCTCTTCAATTTTATAAATTTTCTAAAGTACCTTTACCAGCTTAGTCATCCAATTTCTCAACAACTATTTTTTAGTGTCCAGAATCCTAATAGGCTCTTTACAGTAAGAAAAGTCAAGTTCTAATTCTATTCATTCATAAGTGAGTATATGTATTGGTTTTGGAATGTAATTTCTTAACAATGAGATGTGGAACACATTGTGTAACTTAGAAAGGCTAAGTGACATTGCCAAATGATAATCCACAACTCCATTTCTCTCTATAATTTCAAAAGGGCCAATGTACCTGGGGCTCAGTTTCCCATTCTTCCCAAATATTATAACATCCTTCCATGGATATACTTTCAAGAAAACATGGCCTCCCACTTGAAATTAAAAATCCTTCCTTAGAATATCGACATAACTCTTTTGTATACTTTGATCTTCTTTGATATGGGTTTGAATAGTCTTTACCTTCACTGTTGTTTCCTCCACAAGATTTGGGACTATAAGATTCCTTTCACCAACTTCATCCCAACAAGTTGGTGTGAAACATCTATTTCTATATAATGCTTCATATGGTACCATTTAAATACTTGAATGGAAACTATTATTGTAGGAAAACTCTACTAAAGGTAAATACTGATCCCACATACCTTGAAAGTCAAGTGAGCATGATATAAACATGTATTCTAAAGTTTGGATCATCCTTTTTGACTGCTCATCAAATTGAGGGTGATAATAAGTACTCAAATAAAGCTCAGCATCCAATTATTTTTGGAGACTTTTCCATAATTTTAATGTAAACCAAGGATCATGATTAGAAACAATTGAGACAGGTGATCCATGAAGTCTTAAAACTTCACTAATATAGAGTTGTGAAAAGTTATCCAGTGGAAAATCATCCCTTACAATGAGGAAATGTGCAGATTTGGTAAGTCGATCAATAATCACACATATTGCATCATTCTTTCTTGGGGTTTTTGGTAATCCAGTGAAAAAATATATCGTGATGTCATCCCATTTCCATATAGGAATAGGAAGGGGTTGCATGAATCCTCTAGGATGTTGTCTTTTAGCCTTAACCTATTGACAAACTAAACATCTTGATATATAATCAGTAATTTCCCGCTTCATATTATCCCACCATAAATGTTCCTTCAGATCTCTATATATCTTATTGCTACTAGGGTGTATAGAGAAATTCAATCTATGCGCATCATCCAATAACTCCCTTTTTAGCTCAGGTATAGAGGGAACACATAGCCTCATCCCAAATTTTATAATTCCATTCTCACACACGAAGTCTCATAACTTCCCATCACTCACAACTTTAATTTTCTTTTGAATATTATCATCATTACACTGATAAATTTTAATTATTTACAACAAATATAGTTGGACAAATAGTTGAAAAAGTAATGATGTTTCACCTTCCTTGTAATGACCATATATATCTTTGCTCGATTTAGGTACACATGATCTTTTTTAATCCTCATTTTGTTCAAAACTCTATAATCCTTCTTACTCAAAGCATCTACTACCTTATTTTTCTTCCCTAGGTTTTAGTGTATTGAACAATCATAATTCTTGAGTATTTTGATCCATTTCCTTTTTATTATGTTGATTTCTTTATGTGAGAAGATATATTTCAAGCTATTGTGATTTGTATATATCTCACATCTTTTTCTATAGAGATAGTGTCTCCATATCTTCATAATAAAAATTACAACTTATAACTCAAGATCATGAGTTGGATAGTTCTATTTATGAGTTTTTAACTTCGTTGATTCCTAGAAAATAACTATTTCATTCTGTATAAGGACACAACCAAGTCCTTTCTTGTATGCATCACTATAAATAACAATTCCACTATTTCCCGATGGTAGAGCAAGGATTAGAGCATTCAATAATATCCTCTTTAATTCTTCAAAAAATTCACCACATTATTTTGTCTGTATTAACTTTACCCCTTTACAAGTAAGCTTGGTTAACGGGTTAGATAATTAGGAAAAAATATTAACGAAATGCTGATAATAACCCGATAAGCCAATAAAACTACATACCTCGGTTATGTTTGTTGGTGTATGCCATTCTTTAACTGCCTTTTTCTTCACTAAAATCAACTAAGATTCCATCCTTAGAGGAAGTATGGCCAAGAAAAGAAATTGTTTGAATCCATAATTCAAACTTTCTAAACTTCCTATATAAATCGTTCATTCTAAGAGTCTTCATAACAATGCACATGTGATTCTCACGATCTTTGTAGCTTTTGGAGTAAAATAAGATATCATCAAAAAATACCACAACAAAGTCATAAAGATATTCATTGAAAACCCAATTCATTAGATCCATGAGAACATAGAGTTCATTAGTTATTCCAAAAGACATTAGTGTAAATTTATAATGCCTATACCTCATTCGAAATGCTGTCTTTGGAATATCTTCCTTCCTCACACACAACTGATGATATCCAGATCGAAGGTCAATCTTTGAAAAGTATTGAGCTACATGAAGTTAATCAAATAAATCATAAATTAAAGGTAGGGGATACTTTTAATTTATTGTAATAGCATTTATTTCTCTATAATCAATGCACAACCTCATGGATCCATCTTTCTTCTTGACAAAGAGAACAAGGGATCCCCATAGAGAAACACTAGGGTGAATAAATAATTTATCAGTCAATTCCTCTAGTTGTTTCTTCAGTTATACTAATTCCAAATTGTCCATTCTATAAGGAGTCTTTGATATAGGTCTTGAACCAGGAATTAAATCAATAGAGAACTCAAATTCCCCATCTGGAGGATGTCTAGTTAAATCCGCTAGAAACACATCGATATATTCTTGCATAATAGGTACATCCTCAATTTTAAGATTTATTTCCTCACCCATAGATATGGTAATTATCATCCTCCCTAATAATTGAATTCAATAGAGCTAATGGGGTTGAATCTAGATAAGAATCATATGGAGATGTTTCTACTCTAAAGATAATGGATTCTACATCGTTCTAAAAAATTGAAACTTCCTTCTTATTACAATAGATTTTCACATTATAATTTGAAAGACAATATATACTGAGTATTATATAAAAATAAATCATGGGTATGATGATACATTCAATAACTAAAACATGTTTATATGTCATATATGGGAAATATAGATACATCTTTGTTGCAATGATACTTACCTTAGGTGTTTTGATTGAAAAATATTTTATTAAATCAAAAGGTAATGAATAATTTTCTTGGAAAACTGGGAAGATATAAAAGAATACAATGATCCAAAATCAAATAAATCATTGGATAAGTTTTAGGAAATGATTAAATTACTTGCCACCACATCATTAGTAACTTCAACCTCAACAGTTGTGACTGCATAAGCTTGGAATTTCTCCCTTTTCCATCTTCGGGGAAAGTTTCCTTAACACTAAAGACAATCATTTTCATAATGTACCATCTATTTGAAATTGTAGCATTTAATATTGGTAGCTTCTTTCATTCCCTTACAATCACAGTATTGATGGTATTTTCCTCCACACTTGTAAAAAACACCCATACCCTTCAGGAAAGTACCTGGGTGTTTCTTCACACAATTATCACAAGATGGGAAATAAATTCTTACTTACTTTCCATTTTCTTTATTTAATTTTACATCATGTTAAATTACATTCTTATTCTATTTCATTCATTTAAATTCATAATAATTAGATAATTATTTTTCAGTCTTGATAGCACATGAGACTATATCTTCATATGATGAGAAATTTTGGGAGAACAGTTACCTTCATAGGAATGGTTTTAAACCATTTAATTATTGATAAAACTTGATCCTTGGATTATGTATGTAGTCCACAACATGCCTTGATAATCTAGTAAAGTTGGATTCATAATTCACAACATTTTCATATTATTTCTATCTTAGACTCAAGAATTGCCTCTCTATATCCACTCGCTATTTGCGAGGAAAATATTTTTCTTGGAAAATTTACTTAAAATCATTCCACTCCATATTTTATATTTCATCCAACTCCTTTTTGTTTTGAATTAATGACCACCACTGATCCACATCTTCCGAGAGATGATAAATTTCCATGATAACCTTCTCCCTTTCCTTACTTCCCAAAGTGAGAAATATATTATCCAAGGAACTTATACACTACTCTTCTATAAATGGGTTTATAGTCCCATTAAATAATGGTGGATATTTTCATATAAGGAGGTCTAACATTTCTCTTCCTTGTTGTGGATCAAGATGCTCCATATGGGTAAGGTTATTATTCATAACATGAGTGAGCTATCCCAGTATAGTTATAAGTTTCTCAACACTAGTCACAACTCCAATAACGAAATTATAATCTTGTATAGGAATGAAATCCATATAAGGGATACATGAATTCATGAAGTTCCCATTCCTTCCATTAGGAACCATTTCTAAATAATGGAATACAATAAATTAGGTTATAAATCATAATGTATAATATTGAACAAGAAAAAAACTTAACATGAATTGAAATTTTATGCACGTCTAATATCATAATCAAAATTATGGTTTATTTGGGGACATATTTACATTTAAATCCTTTATAATGGTTAGTAAATAAAATGTGAATTATCCTAAAAATATCCCTCAAGAGTGTCAAACCATGTGCGTAGTAAGGCATGTTGTCATGTACTAGGTTACCCCGAGTCAGGCCTGGGACACCTTGTCGGAGTTATTACCCCTAGGTAAATTTATGCCAGAATAATGTCCACTTGTAGTATCTAGGAAAGAATGTATTTCTAGGAAGATCCACATAATATATACTTTACAAAAATTCTAGGATTTTATTCTATTATTATCCTCAAATACTATCTTAGGGTTATGTTTCCTAATCTATTTTTTCTAAATCTAGTTTCCAAGGTTTCTACTAAAAATCCTCTTATACAAAATGTAAACACCCCAAACCTAGTTTCCTAGAGTCAATGAATTATATTATTACATTTTAATATAAACAATAAAGTCATATCCTGAAGTAATGAATAGTTTAGTATCATTGGAAAACCAGATACATACAAAATAGTTTTATTTCAACTTGAAATAAAGTACAAAATAGTAACTATATTGGAAACACAAATAAACTTATATATTATCCTTAAAAGTCATTATTAATATAAATATTTTAATCTTAGGTAAAAAAAATATAATAAATGGGTGATCTTAGATGCTCAGTAAGGGTAAGTAATACAATATAATAAAAAATATAAAGCATGGTGAATAACTAAAAGTACAGATGCCATTAAAAGTAAACTAGAGCATAAAATGGAATAAATTAAAAACTAATAACGCCATAATAAAACATAACCATTGATATTATACTAGTCTAATAATCACATGAAAAAATAATTACTATCTTCATAATGATGGAATACATAATGTTGAACATCATAATCATACTATCATGGCCTTGGCCAAGATACTATACATAATGGGTAAAAACCCAAGCTAGTTTGTCTCTTGAGACCTACTGATGCATCGAGGGGCTATATCAGGCCCCGATCATCACTTACTAAGTCCAATTAATTCCTCATATGAAAGGGGAGAAACATAATCAATATATACATTCATATTGAAACTAACATGTGAAATGTAAATAAATTTCCCCAATCAATAAACATAAACACTAACCATTCGAAGTAATATGGTGAAAGGTATCAAGATAGTACATCCATAGTAAAAATAATCATAAAACATTAAATAAAATATGATATATGATATCATAAAATATTAATCCCAATTAAAAATAAGAATCAATAAGAGTGTTTAAATATGTGGAAATACTCTTATAAAATCATCAAGTAATTCTTGAGAGAAATACTCTTTTACTTTGCAAAGAAGAGTTATTTTGGAAAAATATTTGTATAAAACAAGAAGTGAACTAATATAGTTTTTTCATAATAAAATGATTAATTTTAAAAAAATAATGGTGGCTTAAACCAAATTATAGAGTACACTTCAAAATAGGTAAGAAATTGAAAAGTTCCCTTGAACGAGGCTTGTTTACCAGGAAGAATTTGAGAACGATCCTTTAAAACATGTAACTACCCATAAAATAAAGAATTATCATGATTGGTAAATATATATAGAACAATAAAATATTATTTATGAGGAGTTCGTAATAATATTTAATGATTTCATTTGGGTAATGATAGAAAAAGAGTAACCTGAAATAAATTGGAGGTTCGGGTAGAAAACCCTTAACTTATGTTCGAATGTGTTCTACAAATGACCTTAAAATTATATAAAATAAAATTAAATCCATTAATTAATTAATTTATAACCTATTATACATGTATTTTATTTATTATAATTTTATCAAGTTCATTTATGGACTTTTTGATGAGTTATAAGATACAATTTTATTGCTTGGGAGTATTCGTTTCCTTGGTTTTCACGATTGGTATACTTGTATATGAGTAATGAAGTTCATTAAAAATGGGTATAATTCTAAAGAATTAGGATTAAATGTTATTAATGAAAAAACAGAAGTTTAATTGGTATTTTTTATTATTTTTTTCCACATATGAGGATAAATCATTAGATAACTTGTTAATTATAATCGTTTACTTAATTTTTGTTGTTTTTCGATCATAATGAACTAGTTTTGTTCTATTATTTAATATTATGTATATAAAATGGTTCCATAACATTAAATAAGATAAAATAATTATTTAATAATCTGGTCCAACCATAAAAAAGGTTTCATGACCAGCCTTGAAGGAGAAATTAAAGAATGAAATTTCTTCATCTACGATGGTTGTAAATTGGCACCTCCAAGATGATGATTTCATTTTTAAAATAAAATAGAGAGAGAGAGAAATAAGATTGATAATGGACATTAACTTAAAATGATATAATTATAGTATATATATATGATATTGGATTTATCATGATTATTTTTATAGAGTAGTATAGGAGAGGATAAAAAAGTAAAATAAATTGAAATGAAATTAAAAGAAAAAGGAAGAGGATATACCTCTTCAATTATCCTCCTTGAGAACTTTCTCAAGGGAAGGGGTTTTTATCTTTTTGCAAAACCAAGAGCTTCTAGATGTAGAGAGAGACATGGTAATAGAATTTGGGCAGAATCTTGAGAAGCTTCATTGCTTATTGGTGTGTGGATAAGTGGTGGTGAGGGGTGACAATTATAGTGGAGGAGGGGTGATTTCTCATTATTTTATTCATTATTTTATTATTTTGCTCAAGATAAGAAATAGTATTGATTCTTGTGACTAAATATAGTAATAAGTGCATGTGTTTTCTAAAAAAGGTTTCTTGCATTATCTATGACTCTAGGAATAGTTTAGTTAGCTTATAATGTATTTATACTATAAATTACCATATTTTACTATTCACTAAAATTCAAGTATTTTATAAAAATAAAAAAAAATAATCCTAACCATTTTTTGACTTTTTGAGTAAAAAAATTAAATCAATTTTATGAAAATAATTTTTTAAATATGATAAATTTAATTTTTAATTAAAATCATTATTTACTCGAAAAATACAGTTTTAAATTTATAACTAATTTTATAACCCTTTAAAAAATTAACTAAGATCTAATAAAATTATCCTAAAATCATAAGACAACAAAATATTGATTTATGAATAATTTTTATGAAAAATAATTTTCTTTGAAGTCATTTTATTAATTGTAATATAGTAATTAAATATTTATGACTTACAAAAGCACCAACACTTAAATATTAATTTTTAAAATATTATTTTACTTACACTATGATATAATTATATTATAATTTCATTTATAAGATGGATAAATTTTATTTATAATTTTATTGGTGAGGTTACTATTATATTTTTTGGTTTACTATTCATAAGGGTCACATTACTATTCCTAAGGGCATGTTACTATTTCATCAGTATAGGTTTCTTAACTGCTAGAAATACCTCTTATTTCATTAATTCTTCATTTATGATGTTTTTATTGTATTCTATAAGTTTTTTATATGATCTATAATATATGAAATAAACATAAGAAGATGAATTACATTGATAGAGTTCTAGTTCGTTACACTGGTGTCTAGGTATAAGACATGATATATCTGACTTTGTATCTTGGTGATATACTTGTTAGCAGGTTAAAACCAAGCACCAGAGGCCCTTATGTTTTCTTCAACAACTACCTATTCTTACCTGGAAGTGGGAAGAGGTTTCCCTGGACTTTATCATTGGTTTTCCTCATACACCTTGGGGAAGGAACAAAATTTGGGTGGTTATTGATCGTATGTCCAAGTCCACCCATTTCATTCCGATCAAGGATTCAACCAAGGTGGATAAGATGGGTTAGTTGTATGTTCAGAAGAATGTGAGGCTTCATGGTGTGATGTCAACTATCATTTTAGACAGGGACCCCTGTTTTACCTCACTGTTTTGGGAAGGAATTCAGAAGGATATGAGGTCATAGGTCAAACTTAATTTAGCATATCATCCTCAAATGGATGGTTATACTGAGTAGGAGTACCAAATTTTGGAAGACATGCTCCATGCATATGTGTTGGATTTATGAGGCTCATGGGATTACCATTTGGGATTGGCATAATTTTCATATAATAATAGTTACCAATCCTCAATAAAAATGGATCCCTTTGATGTGCTTTATGGACAACCATGTCAATCGCCTCTATGTCAGACAGAGGTGGGTGAGACTTATTTATAGGGACCAAGCATTATGCAAGATACATATGAGAAAGTTTTGATCATCTGACAGTGGATTTTGAAAACATAGAGTTTCCATAAATCCTATTTTGATTAGTGGCTATGAGCCTTGTAATTCTTAGTGGGTGACTAGTTGTTTTTAAAGGTGGCACCTTTCTTGGGTCACCAATATCTTGGTAACCAGGGTAAGATTATGGTAAGGTATTTCAAACCTTTTGAGATCACCAAAATAGTTGTTAAGGTGGCATACCAACTATCTTTGCTGACCTAGTTAATGTTGATCCATGACATGTTCCATATCACAATTAAAAAAGTATAATCAAGACCTATATCACATGTTGAATTGGTAAGAGGTGGAGTTAGAATTTGATTTGTCTATGTTCGAGTGACTAGTTCCAATTATGGATTCCCAAGTGAAAGTTCTTTGATAGAAATCCCTATCATTGGTTTGGGTCCTTTGGAAGTATTAAAATGATAAGCATGAGGTGGGAGAATGGAATTTAGGGGTGGTGGAGTAGTACCCTCATTTATTCTATAATCATACATCAGTTTGAATTTCTGAAGGTGGATTGTTTTCATGGTGGAGAAAATTATCACATCCGTGGTTTTTTTCCTAATAATTATCTATTTTATTTTTGATATCACCTTTATTACATGGAATTTCTGGGTTTTTTTGAAAAAAATGGTGGTTTTTAGGCTGTAGAGAAGGAGTCACATAGTTGGAGCAAATTTTTTAGAAATCATGTGCCAACCTAGTGTAAACTGTATTCCCTAGACAATGGAACTATATAGACTGCATAGACTAGATTATAGGCATGTGACCCTATTAAAATAACTGTGTGGCAATACAGTGGAATTCTCTAGGACGTACGACTAGGCACACAGTATTTTACCCCCTCCAGGTAAACCATGAGGCCTTTGTTCCTCTTGAATAGTGGTGTCACATGGTTAGTGTATGGTCTGGAAGACCGTGAGGCCAAATCATACGACCTGACAGATCCATAAAACCTTTTGAAATAAAAACTTTCCCCTCTTCAATTTTAATACCCTAACCCCTCTTTATCACCCCATTCGACATCCTATATCATTGGTATTCCTCCCTATTCTCTTCTCCTCCCTCTAGATTAAAGTTCTATGTGGTTTTGGTTTAGATCATTCAATAAATCATCAATTAAGTTCTCCTATATTATTTTATTCACTCTTCTTGGTCTATTCTCCTTTATTTCTTATTTTATCTTTTCTCCAGCAAATAGGTTGACCTAAAGTGGGTTCAATATTGTTTACATGGGTTGAATCATTTTGGATTTGGTTTTCTTTTTCTATTATAGGGTCTCCTCTAGGTGAGGCTTGTGTTTTCCAACCAGTTCCCATTGATTTCAAGCAAGAATTATAAGGTTCCATGCCTTGAAATTAATTTATGATTTTATTACGATTTCTTTGGTTTCCAAAATGGGTTTTATAAATTGCGTGGGTGGTGAAAAAAGTGTTTTCCATGGGTTTTAATGTGAGTTCATAGTTCAATGGCGATTTTACCCTTTGTAAGTGGTTGTTTATCATGTGTGGTTTCAATTATTTAAATTTTGATTATACAAAAGGTGTTTTCATTTGGTATAGATATTGGAATAAAAAACATGGGAATCCTGGGTATCTAGGTGGGTAGACTAGGTATAGTACACTAGGTGAGTCTACAAGGTTGAGGCCCGGTCTCCCTATCAAGATTTCATTTCAACAATAACTAAACATTATGACAGGGATTAGTGGCTAGAGTAGTAGGCATACAGTCATGTCGAAGGATTTTATTACTGAGAGTATGAGTATCCTAGGACCCTACTAATCCTAGTACTTAGGAATTTACCATGGTTCTTATCCTACATTTTCTATTTAAGTTTTTTAAATTCATTTTATCTTCTATGATAAAACATATTTTCAATGAAATTGTATTCTTTCCTTTTATAAAAACCAACATGTTAATTTTTCATTTAATTTCATTCATGGAATCCCTTTTGGTGGTATCCGACTGGGAAATTAGCTCACACCCTACATAAAACCTCGGGTGCATGTAGAAATTATTATTTTTGACCTAGGTAAAGGAACGTTTCCTCGTGGTGGTTATGGTGGTTCTAAGTGCTAGTGGTTTCTTATTGGGAAGGTGTTGGTGTTGGTGGCATGAGGGTGCCAACCCAAATTTTGTATGGAGTCTTGTTTGTCTAGTCAGTCCCCCTCCCCTTTTGAGTATATTGGTTTTTGGTTGTAAATGTTAAATGTTTGACTCCTGATTATGGTGTTTCCTTTGATATCTCATATTATGGATATTTTTATTATTTAATTAGAATTTATGTGTTGGTGATAGTTGGTTATCATGGGAGAAATTGTTCCCAAAGGTATTACTCAATGCCCATACACTAGTTTCCATCCTGTGGGGATTGGGAACACCCTTCGGGCCATTCCATGGGCTAGGTTGGGTTTTGTGTTGGATGGTTTCCCAGCCTGGTTCATGATAGGAAATGACTTAGGTTACATGACATGAAGATGTGGCATGAAGTCTTGCATTTCAAAAATTCATTTGGAATTAAGTACACATAGTTTAAGGTCACGGTTGTTGGACTAAAAAGTGACCTGTTTGTGAGACGAGGCTATACCAAGATTCCCAATACTCTGTGAGATCTACTCGATGTGAGAAACAAGGAATGGCAAGGGTTTCCCTTTTCATATGGGGAGAATTTAAGGAAAGCTGGTAAAGCGACTAATTAACATGAGTGAGTATGGAGTGGATTTTTATGTTGGTAAGGAAGAATATTACATGAATGAATGACATGTATCCAAACACTAGTGAATAAAATCGCCCCCAGTTTTGGAATTTGTGGTTGGGCCTCGAAAAAAAGGTCTAGGCATCAATACATTTCCTATGGTAATAAGAATAAAGCTATACGTAGTTCTGGGTAAGGATTCCCTACACCAATTTGGATCATATATAGGGAATGTGGTTGCATTTATCATATTATGTAAAGATAATGATATAATATTTAGGAATCACTACATATCCTGTCCAAGCGAGAATCAAGCCACACATAGTTCTTAGCATTATATGCAGTTTAATGTCAGGGGGTAAGGATGCTTGTGCTATGGAAGTAGTGAAAACAAGGGACTTGGGGATTATGCATTAAAAGATACACATGAATTCGAAAAATCATATAATAAAAAGATTTTCCTAGGATTTTAGGAAATCATCTCATAAGAAGAGTTTCCCATGATCATTGCATAGGGATTCCTAGTCTTGTTACCCAGGGCATCCTATTCATGGTGCACAGGGTAAGACTACATTTTAACATCACGTGCTGAATATGTTGTCATACAATTTAACATATTGTGACTATGATGACATGGTTTGGGACTTTTAGGGTCATGTGATATGGACCACTCTTTGTAGTTCAACACCGTGCGATAAGGAGGAATGGTGTGTTGTAGTATTAGGTCATATGACTAGGACTATATGTCATTAATCACATGGAATATTTCTTGAAAAATATTTCATTAGTAGGGGGTATAGTATGATCATCGTCCATGGTGATCAATGAATATGATCCATTAGAATAGAACTTATAGTTATTAAAAGTTCCTCCTCATTTTGTTTCAATCTTTGGAGGTTTCTTCCCAAGTATCATTAGGGTTCTAAGGGCCAAAAACCATTTCCCCTTATAGGAAGGAATGAAGGAATAATTTATATTTTAAAGATTGAGATATTCTATTTTGGTGAACCTATAAATGGTGCAAGGTTCACACTCTCTTATAATCATGCCATTTTAATTCATCTAAACACTTTTAGGACTGATCATCTATAGACAAATGATTTCAAATGGTAATGCATACTGAAGGAAATTGGACATATATAGGCAAAAATGCTTCTGTCCCATATATCAGTGAATACAGGATCACTTTCATGGACGTATGGGTTGTGGTGAGGCAGTCCCACGAGGAATATAGAAGCGTATCAGGATAGGATTTATTATTTTTTCCCACCATTTTCTAAAGAATATTTGATAGAGTTTTGTTGAAATCCTCTATCTGTCCATTTACTACTTCATGATGGTGGTATGAATAGTTAGACTCAATGTTATATTCTTAGTAAAACCTTTTAAATTTTGAATAATAGAAGTTAGTGACATTTTTTGTCAATATTTTATGAGGGACATCAAACTTGGTAATAATGTTGGATTTCAAAAAATTGGTAATGATATTTTCACTAACTTATTTGAGGGGTATTGCTTCAACCCATTTGGAGAAGAATTCAGTAGAACTGAGGATATTTTTAAACTTTTTGGATATAGTGGGAGGGTATGGTCCCAAAATATCTATTTCCTATATAGAAAATGGCTAGGAGTACTTGGTAGTGGGAAACATCTCTGGGGGTTGATGGATGAAATTGGCATGCACTTGACAGGGATGGAACGTTTTGGTGAATTGTGTACAATCCTGCATCATTGAAGGAATGAAATATCCAAACCTTCTAATTTGATAAAAAATCATGGTCCTTGAGCGATAGCCACCATGGGAACCATGATTGGACCACACGACATTGTTGATTACACATGGGAATTGATCAGATTAGAATTTATATTTCCCAAACCACACTCAGTTACAAATGTATAACATAGTGGAAATGTGGTGTTGAACCCACAAAGATAGTTGGTATACAGGTAACCTAGAGGTAAGAACTTTGTGGTAGGATTCCTCATGATCTATCATAAGCTTGATTTTATTAAAACTACACATCTTACATTTTCATTCATATGATAAAGTAGATATAATGGTCAATTTTAGGGTTTATGAAGAAGATTAATCCTAGATCTAGATTGGGATAAACCTATGGATTAGGCTGTGAAGTGGTGAAAAGGTTACCAATTGGTTTTGGACCAACCAATTGGATCCACCTAAGTTGTAAATATTCTTTGTTCTAGAGTTAGTCAATAACTTAGGTATAGTAAGATTAGATTCAAGGAAGAAAGTATCATAATATATTAGTCCTATCTTTCTCAACTCCAACTAGGTCAGGGTCCTTTAATTATATCTCCCATGATTAGGGTAGTGAAAAATAATGAGATAAAAAATTATTTTTAACCTAATTACTAGTTATAGGGTTACAATGTTTTGATTTAGAGATTCGTTATGTTTAAAGACACCCTTACTCTTGACCCCTAAACCTAATAAGATTTTACACACATGAAAATATTAAATAAAAGTAGGGAAGCAGGTATCATGATTGATATAATAAATAAACAACTCAAATCAATGTAATAAATGACTGAAAACATATAAAATCAATAAAATAATAACTTTAATGAAGAAAAAATGAAGAAACAAGTGAAAATTGAAGTTGAACGACAACCAGAATTGAAACTTTATGTTTGGAATAGAAAAAAACCAACAAAGAGTATTGGAATAGTAACCAATTGAAATATATTGATAAATCAGGAAAAAGAAAAAAAAGAACTAGGTTTGAATTAAAGCGTAAAATAAATGAAGAATAAAGGAAAAAGGGTTCAATGGTGTCCAACTATTTTTTCCATCTAGAATCACCCAAATATTTATAAGCCTGACTGGTTCATGATGTATAAATTATTCACATTATAAAAAAAACTTCAAGTGAGTTTTATTTTTATATTTACATGAAATGTAACTAGGATTCACATCATGAACTTCAGATCTACAAAATTCACCAAAGATCTAGGATCTATAGGATTTTACATCTTGAATCTTCAGCAGGATTTAGGTTTCAAACTTCTCACATCATGTATGATGTTCACATCAAGTATCTTCATTAGGATTAAAATTCAAGTCTTTCATAACATGTAAATTGGATTCTCATTGTGTAATTGGTTCATTTATTGCAATTCAGATTCATGGGTTGGCCTTTGGCATGTAGGTGCTCTACTCAAGGAACACATATTGTATACTTAAGATTCATGATGTGTAATGTTGAATTTTCTAATTTTCAATCATCTTATCCTCTGAGTCTTGAGTTCCTATTCATTTCAAAACAAATAAAAATATAATGCATTATCGAATAAATCATGATTAAACCTTAAATAATTGCATCAAAAAGGTATAAATGAATTCGTCTTATCAAATTCCCTCACTCTTGAAGAATTTATTGTCCTTAAGAAAAAATAATCTCAATAGGAATTCCAAATCATTAAATTTTTGAATAGGAAACATGGATAACAACCAAGAAAAAAATAGTGTAAGAGGAAAGTAAATTCCTCCAGAATCACTCATGTAGAGAAAACCATTCACACCTCATAGTCAAGTTCTCTATTCATATTCTTTCTTCCTTTTAATACAATTTTTCAACTATTCCTCAGAAGCTATACCCATTTTTCAATTTACCTCCCAATGATTTTTCTCTCATCACTCAAGGTAAAATGTAATTGGAGTTATGATCATAACCTGAATACATACTCTTAACCATAATAATTCATTGGTTTTAACATATACACTCTGTAAATATAAGTACAAAATTAGTTATGAGGGATTAAGAAAAAGGGTTCAAATGACTCTGAGGATGGGGTAGGTAGAAAGATAGTAAAAATAAAGCTAAAAAGGAAGGTAAATTATTAAGTATAATGCATGATAATCATGAACAATGTAGTACAAAAACTTCTCCTAGAAAAAAATGATGTCTCCGTGATCTTAATAGATCCAAGAGGGTCCATGAATATGAAGAGAAATCATAAATAATGGTCCCTATTTCTTTATATATTTCATTTTATTTATTTTTTTAAAATCGTATTCATGATAGATCTCACATCCACTACTCAACCACATATGTTATTTCGTAAGAAACATCGGTAGGAAAATGGTGTTTTTTGAATTTCCTAATACACAATCCATTTTTTTATAGGAACAAGGTAAGTATATAAAATTAAAAAAGTAATCATGAACCATTTCATAAAAATCTAGTGAAAATACCACCATATGTCTCCTAATATCAAAATCCTGTGTATGGAAGTGATGAAAAATCCCCTAGTCTTGTTACAAATAAAATAAATCATAGTACAAAGAGTAGGATAGGAAGGGATAATAGGATTTAAATTGTTCTATCCAAACAAGGTTATTCATAACTACAATAGGCTAAAGAAGGATAGATGTACAAGTGGGTCTCAGAAAAAATGGCTAAAAAAAGATTGTCTTAATCCTTTTAAAAGTGTATTTAACCATTCATATCCTTAATAATATTCCAATGAAATTTCTAATAGGTTTACATTCTCCAAGTATCTCTAAATAAATATGCTCAGAAAATAATATGAAAATATAGGTCTAGAATCCTCTCTAGAATGGGAGTATATAAAATAACTAGCAATCACTTAGGGCATCATATCTAGTAATAAGTTAATAAAAATATACTACATTAATTTTGAATTAGAATTAAATTACTCAAATAAAAATAATTCTAAAATTAAAAATAGTAATAAAAATATATTTCAACAATATCCAACCAAAATTTGTATTTTATTTAAATGGATGTAGTGATATTTCAAGTGAAAGCTTGATTTTAATGAAAAATTCATCATAATAAATCTCAATAAAGACCCCCACACATAAAATGATACACTAGACACACTATTATAGAAAGTAACATAGGAAAAAAACAATAAAATTATAGATAGAATGAAAGGTAAATTTATGAATTTTAAAATAGGGAATCTAGAGCTCCCTGTAGTGAAAGTCATTCCATGGGGGGAATTGTCGGAATGTGATTTTAAATTGTACTACCTATAAAAATTATTAGAAAAAATATAACTTCAATAGATAAAACATTCTTATATAGGGGTTAATAAATATATGAGAAGAAAAATGGGCAGATACACACAATAATTAATAGGAGAAAGCAACTTAGATAAATGAATGGATTGACTAGAATAAAGTTTTGGATGAATAGTGAATAAAAAGTGGTTGAATATAAAGAACAAAGGTCCTAAACACTCAATGAAAACATAGAAAATAAAAAAGTATGGGTTGCCTCCCATAAAGCATTAAAAATGAAGTCATTATCTAGATGGATAGAAAAAAATTAGTTAGTGTTTTCCATCAGCTCTGACATCATTTTCCTCCTATAGGAACTAGTGGCAACACCATTGAGCTCATAAGGGGTGCTTGGTGGGATTAATGACCTCAAGAATGGGTCGACCAAAACGTCCATGTGGTACCAGTAAATTCAATGAAAATCATGGAGGATGATCTTGTAAAATATGGATCTAAATCTCCTTAATATGGTTTTTTGTGTCATCTAGATTCTTATATATCTCATGGGGAGGCCATATGGTGGCCTTATAGTCTTTTCAATAACCATGGATTATGACAACCCTGTTCTTTATTACACACTAAATCAAGATTTATTATATAAAATTCACTTATTACAACATATAAGATCAATAGGTATAGTGTCTTTGGGGATTAGGATCATTAAATAACAACTTAAAACATTAAATACAACATCTTTATTGAAAACTTCCTTTACATGACCACTACATTCCCTCGTACTTAGCATTGCATGGGATAACCTAAGGACATTCCTAAAAAAGGGTGAGCTATAAAGCCCAGTAAGAAAATAAACAAGGAATAACATGAAGAATACAATAAATGTTAGACAATAGGATCAATGGAGAAAAAGAGAAAAATGAACATAAAGGCATGATAAAGCATGATAATCATAACCTGGAAATGTTGAAACAACACTTAACATAGAATTAGCATGAGCCAAGGCTCATTGCACATAGAGCATGTGTAAACCCTCATTGCACATGAAGCACAAGTAAACCCAAATTTCACTTTAATTAGCATGAGTAAATATTTATTTCACATGAATTATCATGATACTATATTTCACCCAATGCATTGGAGCACTATCAGGGCGCACCCTTCTTGAACATTTCATTTCATGCATAAGTGTGACACATGGATCATATAACATAGAATCAATAAACATCATAAGTTATTCCACGATTAAGTAATGTGGAATAAATACATGAAAGTACCATTCAATATTATTATGAGCATAAAGGTGAATACCCTTGATAGAGACATGAGTATGGTATTCACTACACAATGATCTTGGATTGGAAAAAATGCAATGCAATTTCGGCAGTATAACAACGTGACATAAGGATTCATGAAAATGGTTGATGAGAGGTAAATGGGTGTCTCATCATATTTACATGAAATTGAAAGTAAGGGGGTCATATATATACATTTACCAACAAACTTAATGGAATTTAGATGCATAATACAAAATAATTACTTGGATGTAAAAGAGGAGATAGAAATCCCTCACAGAATTTTGGCATGGTAACAGGTGTACATGGGAGGAATTAATGAGAGAGAAATAGGTCTAAAATCATCCAAACATAAAGAGTTAAGTATGGGGGAGGTGTGAAATAATATCCCAATATTTTTAATTGAAAACAAAAGGTCATAACAACTTAAAGAAAATTTGATAAAAATGAGAAAGGAAGAAATCCTTTGGAAGTGTGATCCCAAAGGCTTGGGAGAGGCTTGAGAGAGGATTATTGGAAGATTGAGGCACCTTGGTAGGATTATATAGAGAATAGGGAAGAGGTTTGAATATCTAAAAAGTATTTGAGTGAATAGGAAGTGGGATCTTGGGTGTGTTTATATAGGAAAAAGAGGGAATTCGTTATTATTTAGGTTTGGGTCCCCACACATTAAACTAATCAATACCATAAACCAGCCCATGGTTTTTGCCTGTGTTTTTTTCCAAAGGGGATTAGAAAACAATATTTTACAAGGATAATGGAAGAAAATATTAAAATAATAGGGTTTCTTATGTGGAGGTGAGTCACACTCTTAAGGAAAACAATTTAAAAAGACAAAATATTTTATAAGCCTTGAAGGGTCCACCAAAGCTTTGTAAAATAAATAAAACAAACCCAAAATAACATTATTTTAATGGTAAAACATATATTGGCCCAAAATATTGTTTATAGTATTTTATTACATTACTATTGGGTCATTATGATGTCATAAAACACATTATATATTTAAACGGTATTTAATTTTTACCAAAAAATTCGACTATCTCGGAAAATTATGAAAAATTCACCATTGGATAATTTCAATGTCATAATTACAAAATTAATATTCTTTTTATCTAAATAATTTTCTAAATATGTGAATTTTTACTTTTAAAATAAAAACTGACATTTATCGAAAATTCAAGGGTTTTGAAAAAAACAGCTTTCAAACCTTAATAAAAATTACAATTGCATTCATAAAATCATATGATAATTTATGTTTAATAAAAATTAATTTAATAATAATAATAATATTTTATGAAAATATTATTTAATTCAAAAATCCATTAATTCATCAAAATATATTTCTTAGTTGAATATTGACTAAAAATACTATTTGCACTTTAAAAACTATTTACAAAGTAACAATAATGAAATGAATGCACATTTTTTATACAAAAATAATGTACATCGTCATAGTAATAGGGTCTTGTTACATAACCCCTTATAAAACCTGCATAAGACTGAAGGGTAAGGTGTACGATGGTGACAGACTCTTGGGGTGGCTCAGATAACATCGCTCGGGTGGTAATCTCTATTAACTTCCACTTCTCCCATAGTCAGTTCCTCTAAAGCTTAACATGTTCAAAATTGGATTGGTCTTGGTCAAGAAAAAAGACCAATGACACCACATCCTTTCCTAGCTCTGACAAATGGGCTTCATACGGGGCAAGTCTACTGGATGAGGCCATTACTTTTTTTGAGTAAATTGGATTTGTTAAAGCCCTATATTTATACTAATCAAGTGATTACTGTTCAAAGGCTATATTAGCAACATTAAAAATTCTTAACAGTATTTTAAAATCCAAAAACATAAAACCAATGAAGTTCACATTTTATATAACCATAATAAGACATTTAATTAGATCAAGATGAATTTTCATTAATGAAAGTTTGGGTCATTACAATCTTCCTCCCTTAAGAAATTTCACCCTCGAAATTTCCTTTCCCCACACTAAAACAGATGTGGGTAACACTGCTTCATCATTTCCTCCAATTCCCACACCGATTCTTCAAACTTGTGGTTTCACGACAACACCTTGATGATGGGCATTATCTTATTTCGTAGAACTTTTTCTCTACGATCTAAGATCATCACTGGTTGCTCCTCATAAGAAAGATCATCCTCTAACTGTACTACCTCTGAAGAGAGTACGTGTGAAGGGTCTGGTATGTACTTCCCTAATAGGGGTACATGAAAGACATCATGTACTTTGGCCATAGTAGGTGTAAGTGCTAGTTGATAGGCCACAACCCCGATACGATCAAGAATCTCGAAGGGGCCGATGTACCTGGGACTTAACTTCCCTTTCTTTCCAAACCTCATGACCTTATTACATGAAGATATTCATAGAAATACCATATATCCAACAGTAAACTTAAGGTCTCATCGATGGTTATCTACAAAACTCTTCTGTCGACTCTGGGCTGCCTTGATATGCTGCTGAACGGTTTTCACCTTCTCCACCATTTCTTTGACCATTTCTGGTCCTAGAAGCTTATGATCACCGACGTTATCCCAACATGCTGGTGTTTTTCACCTCTTCCCATATAGTGATTCATAAGGTGCCATTCAGATTCTTGAGTGGAAACTGTTATTGTAGGAAAATTCAACCAGAGGAAGATGTTGATCACATCCTCCTTTAAAGTCCATTTAGCATGCTATCAACATATCCTCAAGTGTCTAGATAGTCCACTCAGATTGGCCATTAGTTTGAGGATGATAAGCTGTACTGAAGTTCAACTCAGTATCCAGAGCATGTTGAAGGCTCTTCCAAAACTTAGAGGTGAATCTTAGATCTCGATCGGATAAAATAGATAGTGGTACTCCATGCATCCTTACCACTTCCTTGATATATATCTGTGCCAGTTGATCCAATGAGAAATCCTCCTGAATTGCAATAAAGTATGTAGACTTTGTAAGACGATCCACAAAACCCATATTTCATTGTCACCTTTGGATGTATTCAGAAGTCCGGTTACAAAGTCCATGGTGATATTCTCCCATTTCCATGCTGGTATGGGTAATGGTTGCATTATCCCCTCAGACTTCTATCTCTCAGCCTTCACTTGCGGACATAACAAGCACTTTGATGTAAATTCAGTGATCTCCTTCTTCATATTATCCCACCAATAATGCTCTTGGAGATCTCGATACATCTTTGTGTTCCCTGGGTGAATAGAGAAATTTGAACTATTTGCATCATCCAAAAGTTCCTTCTTCAGCTTTGAAATTGATGGAATACATAGTATTTTCCCAAATCTCAAAATTCCTTCTTCATTAACATTGAACTCCGAGGATTTCCCTTTTTTTATAGCTTCCACTTTCTTCTGAATTCCCACATCATCCTTTTGAGCATCTTTTAACCTTTCCAAAAGAGACGGTTGAGCAATAATTTGTGAAAGGATTGATGATGTTCCCTTATTTATGATTCCTATGTCCACCTCCATCAAATCTAAAAGGATTGGATCCTTCTCAATTCTCATCAATGATAGAATCGCTGGGTCCTTTATACTTATAGAATCTGTCACCTTGTTCTCTTTCCCAGGGTGGTAATGGATTGAGAAGTTATAGTCTTTGATTAGCTCTAACCATCTTTGTTGGTGCATGTTCAACTCTTTCTGTGTGAATATATACTTGATGCTTTTTTGGTCTATATATATTTCACACTTCTCCCCAAAGAGATAATTCCACCACACTTTTAAAGCGAAGATCACTGCAGCCAACTCCAGATCATGTGTTGGATAATTCTGATAAAGAACTTTTAATTGCCTTGAAGCATAGGCAATGACTTTGTCATTTTGCATCAACACACATCCCAAGCCCTTATTCAAATCATCACTGAATACCACAAAAAGTTCTCCACTTGTGGGTGCGCAATGATAAGCCTCCTTTTTAACTCCTTGAAGCTTTCTTCACATTCATCACTCCTATAAAACTTTACTCCCTTTCGAGCTAGCTTGGTAAGAGGGTTGGAAAATCATGATAAAGTTCTCACAAATCATCGATAATATCCAGCTAACCCCAAGAAGCTATGGATATCAATTACCGATGTTAGCCTCAGCCATCCCTCTATTGATGTTGTATGGGAGGGATCCACAAATATCCCATTGCTTGTGATGATATGGCCCAAGAATGAGACCTCCTTCAGCTAGAACTCACACTTGTTGTACTTTGCATAGAGATTCTCCTTTTACAAGGTCTGTAGTATAGTTCTTAGATGCTCCTCCTGAACCTCCTTGGTTTTGGAGTATTTTATAATATTATCTATAAATACTGCCACAAATTTGTCGAGGTAATATCTAAAGACTCTATTCATCAAGTACATGGAGATTTATGGAGGATTAGTGAGTTTGAAAGGCATTACTATGAATTCATAATGCCTGTATCTTGTACGAAAAGTAGTCTTGGGGATATCATCCATCTTCACCCTTACTTGATAATATCCTAATCCACCTTGGAGAAGTATTGTGCTCCACGCAGCTGATCAAACAAGTCATAAATTCTTGGGAGAGGATACTTGTTCTTTATCGTGATTTTATTAAGCTCATGATAATCAATGCAAAGGCACATTAATCCATCCTTCTTCTTGATGAAGAGGACTAGTGCACCCCATGGTGAAGCACTTGGGTGTATAAATACTTTATTCAGATTCTCCTGTAGTTGTTTCTTTATCTTCTCAAGCTCCGCAACAACCATTATATAAGGAGTATTGGATATTGGCAATGCCCCAGGTATAAGATCAATTGAGAATTCAATATCTCTTATAGGAGGAAGATCAAACAATTCCTCGGGATACACTTCAGCAAATTCTCTCAAAATAGGCATGTCTTCAAGGATGGTTGCCTCATTAGACTCAATCATCTGATCCAGATACGCGTGCTCATAGGGCAGTAATATCCACACTTGAGATGATGGAGCTAAAGAAGATTCATTTTCCTCCTTGCACTTGTATAGAATCAGGGATTGATTCTCCACATGGAGAGTGATTCCCCTATCATGGAAATTTATGTTGGATCTATATAGGGAAATACAATCCATGCCAAGAATTGCATCAAATTTCAATAGAGGGAGTATGATGAGGTTCACCGGGAAGTTCAATCCACTGATTATGATAGGGGAGGAGTTATGTTCATGGGATGCAATGATTTACCCATTTTTCATACTCACCGACATCTTTACTTCCATGATTTGTGGTGGTGCTGGGATTTTTCTACTAAACTTTTGGGATATAAAAGAATGCATAGAACCAGAATAAAAAAGTATGTTCGCTATTCTTGAATGAATAAATAGAGTACCTATCACCACTTCATTTTTGGGGTTCACTTTGGCAGTAGTGATGGAAAAAGCTCTCCCTTGCTGCCATGGAGGTTGTTTGTTGCCTCCAGAAACCCTTGGCTTAGGGAATTGATTTGCAAGATGCCCTGGTTATTTGCAGTTGAAGCAATGAACAACACATTGAGAGTTGATCAGAGCGTTCCTCTCCTCTGTCGCAGTCATGGGTTTTTCTTGCCGACAGTTAATAGCTAGGTGGCCATCTCCTCCATACCTAAAGCATTTCCTCATCCCCTTGAGGCAATTTTCGGGGTGCTTCTTTCCACACCTTTGGAAAGTGGGGTGATGAATTTTCTTAGCACCATTGGATTTATCCATCGGACTGCCAGAATTTAATTCCACCTTACACTTCTTATCCCCATGATACCTCTGAGGTTTTCTAATCTCCATTTCAACCTTGAGGGCACATCAGACAATTTCCTCATAGCTGTCGAAGTCATGGATCGCCAGGGCTTTCTGCAGGCTAGGTTTCATCCCACCAAAGAAGCAGTAAACCTTGAATTCGGGGGTAACAACAAAGATGGAAGCATATCATGCAATCCTTGTGAAGTTTTCCTCGTACGCTCCGACATATTCTTCATCTTTTTCCTTAAGGGCAAGGAAGTCCCTTTCCATCTTAAGCCGAAGGGTGTGCGGAAAATATTTATCAAAAAACATCATCCGGAAATCCTTCCATTCCAACTCCTCGATCTCCTCCTCAGGCTTTGTATTTTTTATCAATTTCCACCATTGATCGGCTAAACCCTCCATATGATAAGCATTCAGAAGAACCTTCTATTGTTTGGATCATTGAAGGATGGAGAAGATTTTTTCAATGAAGTTGATCCATTGTTTAGCGATTAAGGGATCAAATAATCCATTAAAAGTTGGAGGCCTTTGTCTCATGAAGTGCTTGATAGCGACTTGTTCTTTCTTGGGGGGGGATTGAATGTTCCTCTTGACCCATGTTTTTATTTAAATCTTGATTTAACTGAGAGAGAATCATGACAAAGTTCGTGATTCCTACTCCCATCGGATTGGGAATCTCATTAGCACAGTCATCACATTGATATTCACATCGGTTGTTAGCCCGAGTCCTCCTATTACTGGCCATTGTCTTTAATAAAAGGAAAGTTAGGGGTAACACATAAAGGTTAATCCAAGGACAAAACTGATTACTTATAAATAGCTTTTATTTCCTTAACTTATGAATCTATAGGCTTCAATCTATGTTATCCATCATATATTCTTAGGGATTTTTTAATTCACTTAATAATGGTTCATACTAAGCTTGTGAATTTACTAATGCATATCCCCCGGGAGTGTCATAACCAAGAGTGTAGCAAGGCCCATTTTCATGTACCAGGATACCTCGGGTCAAGCCCTAAACTCCTTGTCTGAGTTTTCACCCCTAGGTACATCTGTGCTAGAGTCGCCTCTACCTGCTCGTATCCAGACATGGATTTATTTGCTTGATAAACCACTTACTAAATACCCACCAAAACATAGGGATGTTTTTATTATACTTAGTCTTGTTTCTAAGGCTTCACTAGGATTTTCTAATCCTAATCCCAAAAAATAACTAAACCTTCCTTTGATATCAACTATGACAACCCTGTTCTTTATTACACACTAAATCAATATTTATTACATAAACTTCACTTGTTAAAACATAGAATATCGAGAGGTCTAGTGTATTTGGGGATTTAGATCATTACATAACAACTTAAAACATGAAATACAACATCTTTATTGAAAACTTACATTACATGACAACTACATTCCCTTGTACTTAGCATTGAATGGGATAACCTCAAGACATGCATAAAAAAAGGGTGAGATATAAAGCCCAGTAAGGGAATAAACAAGGAATAAAATGAGGAATAAAATAAATGTTAGAAAATAGGAATATAAATGGAGCACAAGAGAAAAATGACCATAAAGGAATGATAAATCATGATAATCATAACATGGAAATCTGGCAACAACACTTAACATGGAATTATCATGAGCTAAGGCTCATTGCACATGGAGCATGAGTAAACCCTCATTGAAACTTAAGCACAAGTAAACCATTGTTTCACTTGAATTATCATGAGTAAACACTCATTTCACATGACATATCATGATACTATAATATACCCAATGCATTGGAGCGCTATCAGGGTGCACCCTTCTTAAACATTTCATTTCATGCATATGTGTGCCACATGGATCATATAACATGAAATCAATCAACATAATAAGTTATTACACAATTAAGAAATGTGGAATAAATATATTAATGTACCATTAAATATTATTATGTTCATAAAGTTGAATACCCTTGATAGAGACATGGGTATGGTATTCACTACACAATGACCTTGGCTTAGAAAAAATGTGGTGCAATTTCTGCAGCATAACGACGTGACATAAGGATTCATGAAAATTGTTGATGAGAGAGAAATGGGTGTCTCATAATATTTACATGAAAAGGAAAGTAAGGGGATCATATAGATACATTTCCCAACAAAATTAATATAATTTAGATGCATAATACAAAATAATTACTTGGATCTAAAAGAGGAGGGAGAACTCCCTCACAGAATTTCAGCATGGTAACATGTGTACATGTGAGGCATTAATGAGAGAAAAAGGGGTCTAACATCATCCAAACATAAATAGGTAAGTATGGGGGATGTGTGAAATCATACCCCAATATTTTTAATTTAAAACAAATGGGCATAACAACTTAAAGAAAATTTGACAAAAATGAGAAAGGAAGAAATCCCTTACTTGGAAGTGTAATCCAAAAGGATTGGGAGAGGCTTGAGAGAGGATTATTGGGAGCTTGAGGCACCTTGGGAGTATTATATAGAGAGGATGTCATAGTTTGGACGAACCCCAAAGGATTTTAGTGAAGAGGAATTGGGATCATGGGTGGGTTTATATAGGAAAATAAAGGGAATTAGTTATTATTTAGGTTTGGGTCACCACACATTAAACTAATCAATACCACAAACCAACCCTTGGTTTTTCCCATAGTTTTTGCTGAAGTGGAGTGGAAAAAAATATTTTATAAGTATAATGGCCGAACATCTTAAAATAATAGGGTTTCTTATGTGGAGGTGAGTCACACTCTCAAGGAAAACAATTTAAAAAGACAAAATGTTTTATAAGCCTTGAAGGGTCCACCAAAGTTTTGTAAAATAAATCAAACAAACCCAAAATAACATTATTTTAATGTTAAAAAATATATTGGCCGAACATAATGTTTATAGTATTTTATTACATCACTATTGGGTCATTATGGTGTCATAAAACACATTATATATTTAAACGATATTTAATTTTTACCAAAAAAATTCGACTATCTCAAAAAATTATGAAAAATTTACCATTGGATAATTTTGATGTCCTCATTCAAAAAATAATATTCTTTTTCATCTATATAATTTTCCAAATATGTGAATTTTTACTTTTAAAATAAAAACTAACATTTATCGAAAATTCATGGGTTTTGATCAAAACAGCTTTCAAACCTTAATAAAAATTACAATTGCATTCATAAAATTATATGATTATTTATATTTAATAAAAATTAATTTAATAATAATAATATTTTATTAAATTATTATTTAATTAAAAAATCCACTAATTCATCAAAATAGATTTCTTAGTTGAATATTAACTAAAAATACTATTTACGCTTTAAAAAAAATTTACAAAGTAACAATAATAAAATGAATGCATATTATTTATACAAAAATAAATTTCATAGTCATAGTGCTAGGGTATTGTTACATAACCCATTATAACACCCACATAATACTGAAGGGTAAGGTGTGAGATGGTGATAGAATCTTGGAGTGGCTCAGATAACATCGCTTGAGTGGTAATCTCTATTAACTTCCACTTCTCCCGTACTCAGTTATTCTCAAGCTTAACATGTTCATGCTCAGCTTAGGATTGGTCAAGAGTGAATCCCAATGATACCACCTCCTTTATGAGCTTTGAAAAATGGGCTTCTTATGGGGTAAGTCTATTGGATGAGGCCATCACTTCCTTTGTCTGAGTAAATTGGATTTGTTAAAGCCCTATATTTATACTAATCATGTGATCACTGTTCAACTGCTATATTAGCAATGGTCACAATTATTAAAAATATTTTAAAATACAAAAACATAAAACCATTGAATTTCAAATTTTATATAACCATAATAATACATTTAATTAGATCAATAGAAATTTTAATTAATGAAAGTTTGGATCGTTACATGGATGAGGTAACATAGCTAGACATGGCTAAATTAATATAGAAGTAAAAATGAAAATAAGTAGGAAAGTAGTATATTAAAAACTATGTATCTTATATTGATATAAAAAAATGATACATCAAGAAACATGGAATAAAAAAATAATACAAATAAATAAAAAAACACCCAAGATAAAGTACATCGGGGGATGGTTACATGGGAATAACTGAACAGAATGGGAAGAATCTTCATGAGCAGTATCAGTAGCCCCCTCTTGAAGAATGGGTACCTAAAGATTCCACACCATGTATATCTTAGCTATGGAGGTGGGTTATGGTGGACCAATGTAACACCCTGATAATTTTTATGAAATATTTATCTTTAAATAATTTGATTTCTTTGGTAGCTTGTGTTGCACGCAACACCGAGTTTAAACAAACCATGATATTCTATTAAAATTTTATTATTCTAAAATGACTGCTATAACCTATCCATTTAATTATTGAGTATGAATAGGAATAAACATAATATGAAATGTATATATTTATTCATTCTTAGGAAATTTACACTTAATTTTTATTAAATTCATTTTATTCTTCAAATATATGTTTTCTTCAAAAACAATTTTATTAATTTCTATGAGAAAATAAATGTAATTTTTTTTTTCAAAATTTTATAAAATGTATTTTGAAAAAGAAAATTTATTTTTGAACTCATAATTTGAAAACTATATTTAAAATAATTTTTGATAATTTTCTAAAAGTTTGAAATTTTAATGAAGACTGAAAAATACTAATTTACATTGAAAACTGTATTTTCTTTTAAATAATTTAAAAAGTAAAATTATATTTTGGATTATTTTCAAACATAAATTAGTTCATTTTTATTAGAAATATTCTAATTATGGTTTTTTAAATATATTTAATACTTTAATTTAGTATAAAAAAATTTATATTTAAAAAGAGCATTTTTCTGAAAAACTGTTTTTCTTTGCGTTATGACGGTTTAATTTTAAATTAAATTCTACAAATTCTATGTTTTGAATTTTTGAAAATTGATTCAATAATTGTAATTATGTTTCCAAACATATTAAATAGGTCCCTTTTATTTTAATCATAATGAATAGAAACCATAATAATTTTTTTACCATGGTAAGGGGTAAATCAGGAAATTTAGGGAAAAAAATAAAATCATAAGAACTATTAAATAACCTCAAAAATTGACTAAATATTATTTTATGAGTTAATCTCTTATATAATAATCCATATTTTGGTTATATGACCTTTTATGGTCACTTGGGGTGAGATTATGACCTTTATAGTATTTTATTTAATGAAAAGTCAAACATATCACACTCTTGTTTTTGATAAGTGTAATATTTTTAATATGATGTTATCCAGAGTACATGTTAGAATATAAATATTATTTTAAAAATTAAAAGATTTATATTCATCATGGTAATTTTTTTTTTAATTTTTAGGGAAGAAATAACAACCTTAAATTCTTCCACAATACTGGTGCGATAATTATTCAATTAATAGAAAAATCAAATAAATGATATTAAAAATATTAAAATAAATATAATTTGAGATATTTAATGTCATCCATGAATTATATATATGAACATGAAATATTTAAGAAAAATAAAATACTTGGTTTAAATTATACTTGTTGTCTTGATGTTTTTAATGTCAATGTAATGAATAGTAACAAATTTGAAAATAATGATATTTTATGGAATTAATATTTTATAAAATTATTTTAAAATATGAAAAATATTAATTAAGAACAAGTGGTATAATATATTGTCTAAAAATACATTTCATGTGAATTTATTAGGCATTTGGAAGCATTTGGATCTAAAATAGTCTTATTATATTTTAATATTTTGAGAAATTCCAAAAGTGCCCCTCACCTCAATTATAAAAGGGAACCCCTTCGTTCACTTCTTCACACAACTTTGTTCCATATATCTTAACCATAATATACCCATTTATATTCTAAACATCCTTATTTTAGTTCTTGTGGTTATGTACCTTCCAAAAGATCTACCCTAGGTCTCTTAAGGGAAGTTATAAAGTAGCTCCTTCGTAGAAGAGGTAATCGTCATTACCGATTATTTCAAAATTTATTTCTTATTATACCTCCTATTAATATGTTATAGACATAATAAAATAATAACTCCAGTATCATATACATATTGATATTTTATTATGATTATGAGACAATTGTATTCCAACTTTTATCCATCCTATAAAAAATGAATACGCTGCACGTGCGTACGTTTGACTTACCATCTCTATGTAGTGGTGTAATTAATTTTTCATCACCACTTTACTTGGATAGTTATAATGAGTTTAATAATTAATATATATTATAATTATGTCATGATATTTTTTTTTAAAATTAATTTATCATCCATTTATCTATCCATTCACCATTAAGGGAATGATACCATCACTCGTGCGTACGTATGACCCACCGTCTCCCCAAAGCGATGTGACTCATTTTTCACTTCCAAATTTCAATAATGTTTATAAAAATTAATTAAATAAATAAATATAATACTTATAAGAAGTAATAAAATTATTTATTTGATTAATATACATCCCATGTACATTAACCGAAGCTTACGAGACAAAACATGCATGAAAAAATGAAGCACTTAACACCCAGAACAATGGTAAAAATGAAATATTATTCATGATTAAGTGGTTATAGGTTATATAAGGATTATATATAATATAATAAATATTAATATGGTTCTTTTATAAATTAGTAACATTATTTAAACCATTATACATGAGGTTAAATCACATTGAACTAAAGGAAAGCGCAATGTACGAGATCTCTCTAAACCTCTATATTTCCTTTATGTTACGATTTATCTCTATTTACATCAATTTATCTCTTAATTATTATTATATAATTATCCTATATTATATTTATATGTAACAAACATATGTATAAAACTCAATTCATCTTTCTTTTATGGGTAATTACATATTTTAAAATGTTCTCTTCTCAATCCCTCTCGATAAGCAAACCTAATTAAAGAAAACTTCTCTGTTTCCTACCCATTTTCAATTACACTCCATAAAATATTTTAATCCTATAGTATTTTTTAAAAATAACTCAATATATCTTGAAAAACTATTTTAGTTAATTTTTGGTTTTTTGGAAATAATTATGCCTTTATCCTCTTTAAAGAATCTATTATTTTATATAAATTTTTTCTTAAGTGGCACATTTTTAAAGTTACCTAACCACACTTTTTAATGTTTGCAATTATATTGGAATTAATTATTCATGATCTATTCTTATTCTTCATTTATTAATATACACTAATGAGTTAAATCCTTTCTTTCATGGATACCATTATGATACGCCCTTTGGATATTCCTTATGACATGATTACAAAACTCATTTCCTTCTATGGGTAACCCTTATGTATATTCCTTAGATTTTTTTATATGGAACATATATTCATGTATATGTTATGGTGGGTGTGACCAGATAGTACTCTTTTTATTTCAAAAAGGGGCCTAGGTACCCTAAGAGGGGGGGGGGATCATGGTATGGATATTATTTTCAAACTTCTTCCTGTCCCACTGAATCTTGACCTACTTATTACAAGGGTAACTTATTATGATATTTAATGTTAATGGTGATTGTATACTTTCTAATTTTATATGATGATAATGCACTAAAATTAATTAAACAAATCATGCAGAAGGACATAGATATTTTTTCTTGGTTTACCCTCACCGGGCTATATCCAAAGAGCATACAACGAAAATGTTCTGATTGTACCAAATTCACTAAGGCTCACTAACAATAATCATGTTCAAGATAGATAAATTATATTACTAGGCTCACTGCCTTTACAATATTTAGGGTCTACTCATTGAATTCCAAAGGGTCACTCCCTAAGTCTATTTCTCTAGCTCACTGCCGGTGGAAAGGATCACCAACTTCTTCTTCCTTTTCTCACCCCTCATAGAAGGGATCCAATCACAATTTATGGAATTTTTGGTCCCTTAATTTGTATGAAAAAATTCATCATCAACTATAGATAGAAGCTCTATTGAAGTCCCTTTTTCACCTATAGATGAAGTCCACTTTTTCACGTACTATTAGTTTACATAAATTTCTTTTGCAAACTATTTTAGTGCCTCTGCAAGATTCTTTTAATCCTCCATGAATAACCTTAATTCCTTCATGAACTATACTACACTGCATGGCATGAGTGCTTTGTGGACCACTTCCTCCTCCATGGACTACCTCTTCTCCCATGGTCCCTTTTTCTTCCTCAGGCTACCACCTATGCTATGGACTATCACCTATTTCATGGACTGTCACTCCTTCTATGTACAATATTCCTTTTTGAGATACAGAACTTACAAAAACCCCTTTTCCAGAACTATTACCCATGAAAAAAATTCTTCACATAATTTACCCTCATGAACCACTTCACTTCATAGAATCATCCCTCACGAACCTTTCAGACTTTTCTGAATTTATTCACAGAGTGAAGATGTTTTCTAAATAAAATCACTCTAGGTAATGATGGTATTAATGGTCCATATATAGAAAAATGGATCCACAAAATCCACTAATCTATTTTAATAAATTATTCTATGTGGTAAAACACTCACTAAGGACTAGGATCCTCCCATGAACCATTTTACTTTCACGGTCTGCGTAACACCTTTCTTTCCTCACGACGACTGATCTCTTCCAAGAATGAAAATCCTTTTTGGCCCCTAAAATATCTAGCTCCTTTCCACAAAAAAAGCTATACCATGACCTGAAATCCTTATGTGGACCCCTATCCACCCATGAACTGTTTTTTATTCATGGTCTACATAACATCCTTTTCAGTTCGCATAGTGCTGCTATGCAGATATCCATACTTTGTTGATTTCCTTCACCATTCCGCAAACCTCCTTTGCAATCTATGAACTGTGCTTTGAAATCTGCACACCATGACCCCCTTTGAGGAAAACATTCCTTTTCCAAAAATAAACTCCCGATTTTGAGGCCCAAAAATTTGGGAAACACTGGGAAATTGTGCCACCTTAAACACCTACTTCAGCAAAGACCAACCATACCCATTTTTGGTCATCTGGCTTTTTCAACAAACACAATCACACCCAAAACACCGATTGGATTCCTTGAGGGATTTTTTTCCAAAAAATCTTCTTATTTGGGTTTTTTTGACAATTCTTCTCAATTTTATACATCATTAAAGCTTCTTCTAACTTTTTCCAACAATCTCTTCTTGCAATTAAGATAACGATCACAGATTTACTCAACATAGAATCTAATCCCACATGAATAATGCTCAACATGAGAAATAAAATTATAATGAAAACTTCATTAAAGAAACACTTAATTTTATTCCAAACCCACTCTTCTTATTTCATCAAGAACCTCAGATGTCATGATATATTATCTTTGATCAATCAACATTAGCATCATCAGATTTAATACTCCCCCTATCTCGCTACTCCACCTATCAGATTATTCTTGTGTCTTGACTAAGTCATTTTATCCATTTTAATAGCCATAATTTATCCCCCTTTGTCAACAAACTCGAAGGACATTCCTTTTAGGTCTTTAAAAGGCTAAAGAATGAATATTATCACATTAGGGGAAAACAAACCATACCTCAGGGAGAGGGGGTCACACATCCACACTTTTTCAAGTGCGAGGAGTTAAATAGACTTTTAGAACCAGTCGATGACTTTAAAATGATTCTTTGGGTAAGGCCTTTGTTAGAATGTCTGCAACCTGTAGTTCTGTAGGCACATACTCCAACTTCACAAACCCTTTCTCCACCTTCTCCTTGATAAAATGAATGTGATTTTTCCTTTAGTGATGGAATATATTTTTTCTAAGATTTATAGAACTTGAATTATATCATTGGATTCCAATCAAAGACTTCACTTAAACTCCCATATCATCAAGATGCTACTTCATCCATAATAACTACGTTCACGGTTGAGTAGCTACAATATACTTAGATTTAATAGTTCTCAATGAAATTCAATCCTATTTCTTTCTTAGACAATAAATACAAATTCATCCAAGATTGAATGAACCACCTGATTTTAATTTTCTATCATATACTGAACTGGCCCAATCTGAATCTATATATCCCAATAGCTCTTGCTGAGATTTTTCATTATAAAGAAAACTAAAATCTACCATTTCCTTGATATACCAAAGTATTATTTTCTCTTCAAGTAAGTGGATTTACTTGGGATTAATTTGATATCTTACTTCTTAACATGTGTAAAAAACAATATTAGGTCTTGTCTCTATTAAGCCCAATAGACTACCAATGATTTTCCTATATTCTAGGACATTAACTTCATTAGCTTTATCATATTGTGACAGTTTCATATGGGTAGCTATCGAAGTCATCATTTCCTTGGAACTATCTATTACAAATCATATCAAAACCTCCTAGGAATATTTATATTGATAAATGAATGTGCCATTCTTTCCTTGTGTCATAATAGCACCATCATCCTTTGATTACCACTATTGTTGACATAAAGATTATAATCAACTTCACCATGCTGGAAACCAAGCTTCTTCAAAAACTGATTGAGCCTTAAATATCACGCTCTCGGTTCTTACTTTAACCCATTAAGCGACTTTATTAGATAAAAAACTCTATTATAATCTTCATAAATGAGAAAACCAACTTGTTATTAAATATAATCCTCTTTTTCCAAAACCCCATTCAGAAATGCTGACTTAACATCCATCTGAAAAACTTTGAAATTTCTTCTCACTGCCATGGATAAGAATAATCTGATTGTCTCTGGCCTTGAAATAGGTTCATATGTTTCATCAACATCGATACTCTCTATCTGGGAGTACCCTTTGTACACTATCCATGATTTGTTTTGAATCACTATTCCATATTCATTCATCTTGCTGTGAAAGACTCATTTAGTCCCAATGAAATTCTTTTCTGTTGGCCTCGAAAAAATCTCTCATGTCTGATTATTTTATATTTGGTCAAGGTATTCATTCATAACTAGAACCTAGTTATCATATCCATCAACTTACTCCTTTTCATCACTAGTATATTCTTATGAATCATCTTTTTCCACTTAAACTTCCCCTGAGTTGCTTACCTCTTTGTCATTATCATCCAGAAACTGTTCAATGTGTTATTGAATATTTTGATCATTCTATGCTATAGTGACATCATTTCTTTCAACCACTTTCATAGGCACTTGTTAAACCATTTTCAATATTCTCTCATAGTTTCTTGGTATCTTGAAAATAGTCAGCATTGAGATCTTACATCTGGTTAAGAGAAAGAATGCTCTCCCTATGATATGAAACTCTTCTAGTTGTTAGTCCCACTTTTTAGACCCACATACATTCTTCTTCTACTATATCATTTAATCATAGGTGACTGTAGGTTTTAGAAACTTCTTAAGATCAATAACATTTTCCATTTATAGCTGTCTTCAATGAGATTTTCATTGGGTGATTTTACCACTTAGCAATGAGCCATTAACAAAACTGCTAATCCTATTGAGTCGAAACTCAGTGTAGGAAACAATAGATAAAGTTAAAAATGCCATCAATATCCATGGAACTCAATTAAATCCAAATATCTTATGCATCCATAGAAAATTAACTATTTTCAAGGAATTAATCTAGATTTCTTCATCATCTCTATTAACTAGTTTGAATCATTTGACATTTTGGAGCACATCACATCACCAATTTTCATCTTTTGATGACACTTACCCTTGGATCATATATCCCATTAAACCTAAAACACATGAACATATATTAATAGAATTTATAAACATAGGGATAGGGAAACCTATAGAATCTTAAAGAATAGGATTGTGGTCAATCATGATGAATCAACCCTTTGATACTTTCTTGCAAAGCACTGTACTATTTTTATGCCTGTTCAAACTATCTATCAAATATTAACTATTTTGGACACATGACTAAATATTATTTACCCATATGTTGAGTATTCTTATAATGTTTGGATTATGTAAGATTGTCATCTTTCAAAATTTTGGGTTGAATCCCATTTGTATAAATTTTATTATTTGATGCTCCGCTGATATTCCATTTTTCATGAATCTTTCTTTGAGTAGGAATCTTTTCACTAGTCATCTACTCTTACTTATTCATACATTGGAGGACTCTTTTTATTGCCTTCTCTTCTCACCATGTGTCTTGACATGTGAATTTTTCAAGGAATTATTTATTAATTCTTCTTTTATAAGTCATCTGAGTCATTCCACCCTTTCTTATTGGGGTTAAGTCTTACACTAAATTTACATTCTTCTTGATCAAAACTAGATCCACTCCTCCCTTTTTCTTAAAGGATTGTTTAAATTCTCCCCAAGAGAATTTTTTTGAGTGTAATAGAGGATATGATTGATACACCTTTTGTTGAGCTCCTTGTGATTCCCCTAATCCTATAAATCTATTTTTCAACTTATCATATTGTCTTCCAATAGAGGATTTTTCATTATAAACTTCCAGAGTTGGGGATCTCCTTATGGGTTCCCTTTACTTTCTTTATTTCTTATTACTACAATGTATTTCAAAATTTCAGTGATTAAAAAATATAAAACATCTTCCATTAAAGGAATACCTTGTTTCATCATTTCTTGGATGATATACTGATGTAACTAAAGTTCTTCTTTTGACATTGATCCCTTTGAATTATTGACAGATACTCATGTTGTGTCCCGGTCTTCAAAAATAGTATGATTTATTGGATACTTTATTATGAGAGACTCTTCTTTCCAATTTCTCAAGATTCTTCTTCTTATTCTCAGATTTAGAAATATTTATATCTTCACATAATGAAATATATTCCAATGCCTCAAAAAAACTTGAATCATGATCATGAATTCCATAGAAATAGCACATCCTGTCATTAATTCCTATAAAATATTTTTTTTGTTTGCTTCTAGTAGATATAGTATTTTCCCCATTTGTGAAACTATTCACATCAATCTTCCTGTTATGCATAGGAGAGGGCTCATCATATCCAATACTAATTCTTCCAAAACTATATGGCCTTTGTGATGATACAATCCTTTCATGTTTTTCCTATGAAATCACATACTTACTTTTTTATTTCATTAACACCAACTAAAGGATAATAAAATAGTAAGTTCAGAGAATCCTCTTCAATTTGGGATTTCCATTGGCATTATATTTCCCCATTTCTTTCTTGACTGACTCTAGATATTTTACTAATTGTTGAATATTCTTGTCTCTAGATTCAAGTTGAGAATTATGTTATTTTAAGAGTCTTCCCACTAGTTATCTCAACTTCTAATTATAATTAGATATTATCTATCATGTCACATTAATCATTTATTTTATAATATTTCTGAGAAACAAATTCATTATGGCATGAATTATCATTATGTAGCATTTGGATCTTATGAACAAGTTCAGATTGTTGTGTAGTAAGATCATTATTTCTGGATTCCAGATTATGAATTTATTATGAGTTTAAACTATTTCCCATGTAATCATATTTGAGTTTTTATACCATTTTAGACATGTTTTTAAATACTTTACAGAAATTACTCTTGCGAACCACTTCACTTGGTGGAATCCTTCCTCATGAACCTTTCAAACGTTTTCTGAATTGATTCCTAAAGTGAAAATGTTTTCTAGTGAAAATTACTCTTGGTAATGATGGTATTAGAATTCCTTATATAAGAAAATAGATCCACAAAATAATCTAATCTATTTTACTAAAATCTTTGATGCGGTACATCCTTCACTGAAAACTATACTTTCCCATGAACCATTTTTCATTCCTTATTCTGCATAACACCATTATTTCCTTACAGTAACCGATCTATTTTGTGAATGACAACCCTTCATAGCCCCTAAAATTTCTACCTCCTTTCCGAAAATGATGATGAATCCTGTGAACTATAAGCCTTCCACATACCCCAAGCCTCATATTAACTATTTTTCACTCACGGTCTAAATAACATCCATCATGGTCCACAGTACTACTATGCAGTAATATATACTTTTCTGATTTCCTTCACCATTCTGCAAACCTCCTTTGCATTCTATGAACTGTGCTTCGCGATCTGCACACCATGAACCCATTTGTGGAAAACCTTCTTTTTCCAAAAAAAAATCCCAATTTTGAGGACCAAAAATTTAGAAAACACTAAGAAACTGCGACACCTTAAACACCTGTTTTTGAAAAGATCAACCATACTCATTAACGGTCATCTGGAATTGTCCAAAAACACAATCACACCCAAAGACACCAAGAGGATTCCTTGAGAGATTTTTTCCCAACAAATACAATGAATTGTGTAACATTTTAGTCTTATGGTGTGTTATTTATTGGATTAGGGAGTAAACATAAATCATTATAGGAATCTATCCACCATGTGATATAGTCTTAGTAGTTAGAATTAACTCATGTTCATGTCATGATATATGTTTCCTCCACATTACTATTTTGTCATGATCATATGATTCCATATTCTACATGATATAAATCCATTTGTTTATTTTAGATCCATGATTTTGGTGTTATCATGTTATGCCTTATAACTCATGTGCTATGCATAATTTCCATGTTTACTCCCTTATTAGGCCTTTTAGCTCATCCCTTTTATCTATATATTCCCCAGGTTATCCTATGCAGTTGTAGGATCTCAATGGGAGTTAGGATCTTATTATGGATATTAACAAAAAGATATTTTGTTCTAGTTTTATGATTTCTATTTATGTACCTAGTATTCCAAAGACACTAGGCATTTTGATACTTAGTTTTTATTTAATGGATAATTATAACTAAAATCATGTAGTAATATGTGTAAAAATCTTGGGTCACTATAGTTTTTATCATATGATGGTCTAGGTACTTTTGGGGATTAGAACTAGAAAAATTTAGTAATAACCCCAAGGATAATTCTATCACCATAAATAACCTAGATTGAAACACATGGAATCATAAGTTAGTATATGCTTTTAATTTATAATATATTCATTATATGTTTATGGTTTCCTTTTTATATGCTCATTATCTAAGTTTTCAAGCCCCCTAATTTTATTTTTATTTTCTAGATAATGGAGGAAAATATGATAACCCATGCAAAAAACCAATTTGATAGTCAATGTCATGATTTCCATAATTAGATGCCAAAACTTATTGGAAAAGGAGATTAAAACATCATTACAATACAAGATCAAGTTATGAATAATAATTTGAATCATGTGGAATCCCCTCATTCTCCTAAGAAAGATCAAGTTGTGGTTAAATTCTTTGTGAGACAAAGGCCTCCTACCTTTAGTGTATATTCTAATCCTATCATCGTAGAAGAATGTATTAACTCCATTGAGAAGATATTATCTATCCTCCAATGCTTATAAGAAGAGAAAGTTGTGCTGGCGGTCTATTGTTTTGATGGGGAAGATGATTAGTGGTGTAAAAAGATCAAAAACACTAAGTATAAAGATGAAATTTATTTCATGGATTGGGAAGGATTCAAGAAAATGTTTTTCAATAAATATTTTCCCTAAACTCTCTATCTTAAATAGAGAGGGACTTTCTTAGACTAAAGTATAAGGAAGATGAGTCTATCACAGTGTACAAGGAAAAAATTACAAGGATTTCAATATATACATCTTCCTTTGTCATGAACACTAAAAGAACATTGAATCTATTATTTAGTGGATTAATGTTGATTCTATGAAAATCCTCAGTGATTCGAGCCATTGAAAGATATGAGAAGATTTTTCATTTTGTTCTTAAGGTTGTGATGGAAATTGGAGACTCTTAGTGGTCTCATAGTGTTATAGATAATAAGAGGAAGATGTATTTTAATATGTGAGGATCAATAAATAAATCCCATGGAATAAAGAAGACTAAACATCCCATGGGTCAAAAGTGTGGGAAAAAACATCCTAGTAAATATCAAAAGGGAACTAAGAGATACTTCAAATGTGAAAGAGGCAAGTATCAGGATATTCATTACCAAAGGGATTTGAAGAAGCCCACTAATGAAATAGAAGAAAGGAAGGATCAAATCAATACTCAGAGCCAGTAGTACAATGTTTCAATTGAAAGTAACATGATAATTATGGGATCCAATTCCCCAATCCAAGGGTCATATGATACAATCAACGATAATAACATCTAAGGCAGCAAGGAAGGGAATATTCTATCACTACTACTGAGGTTGATACTGAAAATTTTGTGGTGATAAGTACACTGGTTATTCATTCAAGAATAGAAAATGTAATTTTTGATTTTTGGTTTTACACATTCTTTCATATATTTCAAGTTTAATAGAAATATTCAAACACCACCTAAAAATATGGAATTCGAGTTATCTATGAGAATAATTAATGGAGAAATGTTTGAATCTAAAGTATATAACTCCTCCCTGGTCAATTTTTGTGGATTTAATTCCCCAAAAATTCTATTCTTACCTCCTTTTGTGGAGTTTCATGCTATATTGGTCATTGATTGACTATATTTATACAAATCCAACATCAACTATTCAGAGAGGGAGATCACTCTTCACATATTGAGGTATCCTCCAATTATTTACAATTGTAAGGAAAATGATTAATCTCCCTTAAAATCATCAACTCAAATGTGGATATTATTTTATTATGATAAATAATATCTAAATAAAATGATTGAGGAAAAGGAGAGGATCATGCATGAATAAATTCCCATTTTGAGGGACTAAACAGATTTATTCCATGAAGAATTTCCTAGTCTTCATCCTGACCATGAGGTTGAGTTCTCAATTAAACTTATACTTGGATCTCTTCCCATATCAAATAATCCTTATAGGATGGCCACCATTGAGTTGGAATAACTAAAGAAGCAGTTACAAGAGAATCTAGACAAGGGTTTTATACACCCCAGTGCTTCATTGGGGGGTTCTCCAAGCCTCTTTACCAAGAAGAAGGACGTATCAATGTTCCTATGCATTGATAATTTTGAGATCAAAAAATTCACGATAAAGAAAACATATCCCCTTCCATGGATAGATGAATTATTGGATCAAATGAATGGGGAAAATTATTTCTCTAAGGTCTACCTTTTTTTTGGGATATCACCAATTAAAGGTTAAGAAGAAATATATTCCAAAGACTGCCTTTGAAATGAGGTATGGATACTATGAGTTCACAATGATTCCCTTTGGACTCAGTAATGCTCTATAAATTTTCATGGAATTAATAAATAGAGTCATTATATATTACCTCCAATTTTTTTTCTGGTCTTTATAGATGATATTTTAATATACTCTAAGAGCTAGGAGGAGCATGAATATAATTTGAATACCATGCTAATGTTTTTTAGAAGGGATAAAATATATGAAAATTATAGTAAATGTGAGTTATAGATGGAGGAAGTATCTTTCTTGGGGCATGTTATCACTGACAAAGGGACATCTTTAGACCCTTATAAGATAAAGGCAATTGAGGAGTGGACCAAAAAAAAATATATAATGAAGATTAGTATTTTACTTGGTCTAGATAGGTGTTACCAATTATTTGTGAGGAAATTCAAATGATTATAAATCCCACTAACCAAGATGTCTCATAAGGGAGTAAATTTTGTCTCGATAGGTGAATGTGAAGACTTTTTCAAAGAGTTAAAAAGAGTCTTATCACCGCACCAACAATTACACTACCCACAAGTGGAGAAATATCTGTTTTATATAATGATGGATAAAATAAGGTATTAAGATATATACAAATTCAAAATGATAAAGTGATATCTTATTCCTCAAGGTAGCTGAAAGTTCATGAGAAAAACTATCCAATACATGATCTAGAGTTAGTGGTTGTGATATTTGTATTGAAAATATTGTAGTACTAACTATATGTGAAGAAGTGTATGATATATACGGATCACAAGATACTATAATATATATTCACACATAAAGATATTAATATGAACTAGTGAATATGGTTATAATTCATTAAGGATTTTGAATGCTCAATCCACTACCATCTTTGTAAATAAAATAAAGTAAAATATTCTTTAAGTAGAAAGGATCCTACAACTTTATCAAGATAATAACTGAGAAGGATCCAATATTATTATACATAAAAAGGATGGAAATGGGATTCATAAGGGAAGGAACATAATCATTCATTTCTCAAATGATCGGTCAACCATCCCTTATGAAGAAGACAAAGGATGCTCAAAGAAATGATGTGGACATTCATAAGAATATGGAATATATTAGAGATGGGAAATCCTCATAGTTAAAAATTTATGTGGAAGGAGTTGTATGATTTGGTTCATGAATACATGTACCATAAAATCTTGATATAAATAGGTATATTTTGAATAATTCACATAGATTAACCTTCTCCATCCAACTAGGGAACACAAAGATGTATAGAGATCTCCAAGAGCACTATTGGTGGGATAAAATAAACAAGGAGATAGAGGAATATACATAAAAGTTCCAAGTTTGTTAGAAAGTGAAGGATGAAAGCAAAAAGTATAAGGGGATGATACAACCATTACCTATACCAACATTGAAATGGGAAAACATCACCCTGGAATTTTTCACTAGACTTTCGAATACATTTAAAGGAAATAATTATATATGGTTTTTTGTGGATTATATTACAATGAAAACTCACTTTATTTCAATTAAAGAGGAATTCTCAACTGATCATCTTACATAGATATACATCATAGAAGTGGTGAGGATGCATGGAATACCATTATCGATTGTATACGACCGAGATCCATGATTTACCTCCAAGTTATTGAAGAGTATCCAACATGATCTAAAAACTAAGTTGAACTTCTGTACGTCTTATCACCCCCAAATCAATGTCCAATCAGAGAAAAATATCCAAACACAAGAAGAAATTTTGAGATAATTCTCAATGGGATTCAAAGGTGTATGAGATCAACATATTTTATTAGTTTAGTTCTCCTATAACAATAGTTCCCACTCAAGCATACAAATGTATCTATATGAAGCCTTTTATGGGAAGAGATGTAAAACACCTGCATGATGGGATGAAGTTGTTAAAATTAATATATTGGGATATGAAATGGTCAAGGAAATAGTAGAAAAGGTGAATACCCTTCAGTAACACATCATAAATTTCCAAATTCAATAGAAGAGCAATGAAAAAAATAATTGATGAGACTTAGATATTGAGGTTGGAGATAAGACATTCCAACACATATCTCTGCGGAAGACAATCCTGATATTTGGAAATAATATAAAGATAATTACCAGGTATATCAAACCCTTTTAGATTATTGATCACACTGAATCTGTGGCATATTGACTAGCACTTCAACCAATCGTGTCTCAAGTACATGATGTATTCCATGTATCTCTCCTGGGGAAGTACAAACCATATTCATCACATGTACTGACTTAAGAGGTGGTACAAATGGAAAATGATCTCTCTTATGAGGAGCATCCGATAAAGATATTGAAATATAGATATAAATTTCTACAAAACAAGACTACTCACCCAATTAAAGTACTATGGGAGAACCAAAAATATGAAGAGGCAACATGGGAACCAGAGGAAGTGATAAAGGAGAAGTACCCTCACCAATTTTCACCTTGTTATGTAAATAAAATTTGAGGGAGAAATTTTATAAGGGGGGAATAATGTAACACCCTAATATTTTTTAGGAAATATTTCTCTATAAATAATTTTATTTCTTTAGTACCTTGTGTTACACAGAACATCAAGTTTAAAGGATCTCTGATATACTATTAAAATATTATAATTCTAACATGAAAATTATAACCTAGAAATTGAATTAGATTTTGTGAATTTAAATAACCATAATTATAAAATATATTTATTTGTTAATGGTTAATAAATAAACACTTATTTTATTTATTAAAGTCATTTTATTCTTCAAAAATATGTTTTCTTCAAAAAATGATTTAATTGCTTTCTATGAGAAAATAAATTTAATTAGTTTTGACACTTTTATAAAATTTATTTAAAAAAAAATTTAATTTTTGAATTCCAAATGTCAAAATTATCTTAGGATGAATTTTTTATAATTTTCTAAAAGTTTGAAATTTTAATGAATAGTAAAAAATACTGATTTACATTGAAAATTGTATTTTATTTTAAAGAATTTAAAAATTAAAAATCTATTTTGGATTGGTTTTAAACTTTAATTAGTTAATTTTTATTATAAATATTCTAATTATGGTTTTTTAAATTGATTTTACGCTTGAATTTAGTATAAAGACATTTTAGATTTAAAAAGGGCATTTTTCTGAAAAATTGCTTTTCTTTGTGTTTTGTTGGTTTAATTTTAAATTAAATTATGAAACTTAGGTTCTTTGAATTTTGAAGAAAATATTTAATATTTATAATTAGTGTATCCAAATTTATTAAATTGGTCCATTTTATTTTGGGCATAATGAATAGAAACCACAATACTTTTTATTACCATGGTTAGGGGTAAATCAGACAGTTTAGGTTAAAAATAAAATGATAAGAACTATTAAATGACCCAAATAGTTGCCTAAATTTTATTTTATGAGTTAATTTAGTCCATAATAATCTATTTTTTCATTATATGGACTTTTATGGCCACTTTGGTGAGATTATGACCTTAATAGTATTTTATTTAATGAAAATTCAAACACGTCACACTCTTGTTTTTAATAAGTATAATAATTTTAATATAGAGTTATCCAGATGATATTTTAAACTATAAATTGTATTTGGAAATATAAAATATTTATCTTCATAATGGATATTTATTTTTAATTTTTATGAAATAAATATGTAACTTAAATTATTTCACAACGTTGATGCAGTAATTATTTAATTAATGGAAAAATAAAATAAATGATATTAAAAATATTAAAATAAATATAATTTGAGATATTTAATGTTATCAGAGAAATATATTGATTTCCATGAAATGTTTATGATATAATAAAATAGTTTTTTCTAATTTTTCTTATTATCTTGATGTTTTTATTGTCAATGTAATGAATAGTATCAAATTTGACAATAATGATATTTTATGGAATTGATATTTTATTAAATTATTTAAAAATAATAAAAATGTAAAATAAGAATAATTAGGATTAGATATGGTCTTAAAATTCATCCTATGTGTATTTATATTTCATTTGGAATCATTTTTACCTAGAATGGTCTTATTATATTTTAATATTTTGAGAAATTCTAAAAGTGCTCATCACCTCAATTATAAAAGGCCACCCATTCCTTCACTTCTTCACACAACTTTTAGTCATATATATTGACCATAATCTACCCATTTATCTTAAAAACATCATTATTTTAGTACATGTGGTTTTGGACCTTCCAAAATACCTACCCTATGCCCCTTAAGAGAAGTTATAAAGGAGCTCCTTCATAGAAGATGTATTCATCTTTATCGATTCTTTCAAATTTATTTCTTATTATACCTAATATTAATATGTTATATATTTTATAAAATAATAAATCTGGTATCATATATATAATTATATATTATTATGATTATGATACAAATTTATTCAACCTTTTATCCATCCTATGAAAAACGAAAGCACTGCGCGTGCATACATATGACTTTATATCTCTACGTAGCGGTGTAATTAGTTTTTCATCATGAATTTAATTGTATGGTTATAATGATGTAATTAATGTATGTATATGATAATTATTAAATTATATTTATTCTATAAAATTAATACATCATCCATTTCTCTAACAATTCACCATTAAGGGAATTATATCATCGCTTGTGCGTACATATGGCCTACCATCTCCATGAAGTGATGCGATTAATTTTACAAATAAAACTTTAAATAATGGTTAAAAAAATTATTAAATCATTAAATATAATAATTATATAATTAATAAAATTCTCGAGATTATTAATCTACATCCCATGTACATGAACCATAGTTTACATGACAAAACATGCATGAAAAAATGAAGCAGCTAACACCCAACACAATGGTAATAATAAAATATTATTAATGAGAGGGTGGTAAGAGGCTGTATAAGGATTATATATGATATAATAAATATTATTATTATTATTTTATAAATTAATAACATGCTTTAATCCATTATATATGAGGTTAAATAATATTCAACTAAAGGAAAGCACAATGTAAGAGATCTCTCTAAACATCTATATTTTCTTTGGGTTACAATTTATCTCTATTTACCTCAATTTATCTCTTCATTATTATTATATAATTATCCTATATTCTATTTATATACACCAAAAAGATGTATGTAGATCAATTAATTATTGTTTTATGGGTAAATTTCATGTTTTAAAATGTTCCCTTCTCAATTCTTCTCGACAAGAAAACCAGATTAAATAAAACTTCTATGTTTCTTATTCATTTTCAGGTACACTCCGTAAAATTTATTAAGAAACCAATATTTTTATAAAATTACTCAATTTATCAGGAAAAAATATTTTAGTTCATTTATAGTTTTAAGGAAATAATTAAGCCTTTATCCTCTTTAAACACTCTTTATTATTTTCCATAAAACTACACTTAAGTGGAACATTTCTAAAGTTACCTGACAAACATTGTTAATGTTTTAAATTTAGTTTTACTTATTATTAATGACATATTATTATTATTAATTTATGAATTTGAAAAAATTATTTAAATCCCTTATGTCATGGTTACCATTATGATACGCCCTTTGGTTATGCCTTATGACATGATTACTAAACCCATTTCCTTCCATGGTTAACCTTTATGTTTATTCCCTATGTTTGATTATTTATGTAGAATACATATGAATTTACATGTTATTATGGGTTCATACAGATAACACTCCAATTCATTGGGTAATTTTTTAGTCTCATGAGACATTATATATGGGATTAGGGAGTAAACCTAATCCATTACGGGACTCTATCCACCATGTGATATAGTATTGGTAGTTATACTTGAATCATTTTTATGTCATGATATATATTACTTCCAGAGTTTTATTTTCTCAGGATCATTGATTCCATGTTGTACATGGTAATCTTCCATGTGTTTATTTAGGATCCATTCATTTTATATTATTATGTTATGCCTTCTAACTCATGTGCCATGCTTCATTTCCATGTTTCTTCCCTTATTGGGATTTTAGCTTAACTCTTTTGTCTATGTATTCCCTAGGTTGTCCTATATAGTTTTAGGATCTCAAAGGGTGTTAGGATATCATTATGGATATTAACAAACATATGTTTTATTCTAGTTTTTGTGATTTATATTTATGTACCTAGTCTTCCAAAGACCCTAGATTTTTTGATCCTTGGTTTTTATTTAATGGTAAATTATGCCTAAAATCATGTAATAATATGTGTAAAGGGCCTAGGTCTCTATATCCACCACCATAATAGGTGTCATGGTTATGGAAACAGGATTAGTTGAGATGGTCGGTGGTGACATGTTGATCCATATGGGGGCCAAACATCTGGTAGTTGGACCAATCAGAGGCACCTCATAGGTAGATGGAAGGGTGGGGACTTTAACCCATCAGGACTACTCTTCTAAAAAGCTCTACTGGGAGGAAGGGTCTATAAGCTTTAAAGTTAGGTTGACCTGGTTGGTAATGGAGGTAGAAATGGGGTCGATAGAGGGTGGTGGGTGGGTAGATACAGGGGATGGTGGTGGGGTAGGGGTGGTAAAAAATGATGGGTTGGTTAATGGGATATAAGAGTGGTTGAAAATATATCTCCCATTCTCCAGAAGACATTAGAGAATAAACCATATGTCTAATGAAAATGGTGGGGTAGTTGCATATGGGTATAAGAGTGGTGATGTGTAGGTCAAAGGTTTATATAGAGCAACAAAGGAAGTAGGAGAAGATGTAGAAGTAGGGTTTGAGGCTGGGTTAGTAGTATTAGGCGCCTCATGAGTGGGTGTAGGGTTCGATGTAGGGTAAATTAGGGACTCATGTGAACCCTCCATGTACTCAGGGTCCCACTGGTAGCTCCCCTCAATATTCCTCCAGAGCCCCTTTCTTGGATCATGATGAGGTCGACCAAATCCATCTTCCCAAGTGAGTAAATAGGCTGAGCGACGTCAAATACACTGAGATGACAGGTGAGGTGGGTGATCAAGCATCCTCCCATAAGTATACCCCAAGTCCTCCTCACCTGGGCCTAGTAGGATAAGGTGAATTGGAGAGCCATGTTGATGGAAGGGCCTCCCAAGGATGAATCTAATATAATGAACTCAATATGAATAAGTCTCCCATGTGCATCCCCTATAGAGAACTAAGCATTATCCATATCTCAATAAAGAATCTATTGCGAGACACCCTGTAAATAGGTGCTCTTAACCGTATAAGGGTCATGGAAGGTATATAGATCTAGGGTGATCAATGACCAACTCATAAATGTATCCCCCTTTCTCGACTCTAGTCACATGGTAGCATAGAAAGGGGAAACGATGAAATCCTTGGCATAGATACAATTCTGATACCAAAGTCTCCCATAGTGATCTCCCAAGGCCTTCCACTAAGTCAGAAGGTGACATGTGTCACTTCAAGATCCAATTTGTCCAAGAAATTTATAAACATACCATGATACATATGTTTATGAACCTCAGTGATGCTAGAGAGGTGCATCAAACTAATGAGATCAAGGACCTCCTCATACATGTGGATATTCTCGAGCATAGACTAGTCGAAGGTATTTTTTTATCCTCATATTCTTATCCTGTAGATGGACCAATATAATCTGATGGTCGATGGTAGATAAATGGATGCATGAGTACAAGTGAGGGTGAGGGTCACCACCCTAGGATGGGCTGGAAGAGGTCTTAGTGATGCCCACATTTACCCAAGTTTTATGGTGTAAGTGGTCGCATTGTTGAATAGATTAGGTTATCGATTCCTTAGAGGACTAAGAAGAAACATAAAGAAATGTATATTTTAATTTTATAAAACAATAAAAGAAAAAAATAACTTGAATTAAAAAATTTAAAGATTACAGGGCGATCCAAGGTTGTTGTTAGGTTAATAAGGGATGTAATTGTTTTCTTATAAATTTTCCATTCAGTAGTTCAAGAGATATTCAATCAATGAGATAAGTCCACAATATCATTCTATAATTTAATCCTTAAAAAATTCCAAGGATAATCACTAATTAAATTAGAGGAACAATTTCATGATCACTCTAAGTAATTGGATCATACTAGTACTCAAAATGTGTTGTCGTTAAAGTCAGTGAAGATGAAGAAGAAATAAGTCAAAGAACAGAAATATCAAACCAAGGAATGAATTAAGGAATTTAAGAAAATTAAATAAAATTGAATACAGACCCAAGAAAATTCATATAATCTAACCACAAAAGGGTTATCATTCCATTTATGCAAATATCTCAATGGAAGGTGAGATTTGACTTAAAGGAGTGGGATTGAACAAGTGAAAACACAGAAATAACGATCACTCCACCGCTGTGTGAAGAGTTTCAAGAAAGATGATGTGAATATCCTCACTCTATAAGGAAATAGTATCAATGTGATATGAAAAATAAAATATTAAATTAAGAATAAGAAAAAGAATAAATTTTATTAAGAAACTAATATGATTGATAAAAAACTTACATGGGAAAAAACCAACAAGCAATTACAAAATGAAAGTGTGAAATTACAATTGAAAGAAAAAAAACATGGATCCTATATCCCTTCACCAGTATATCCTTATATAGGATTATTATGAGCCTTATTTCTACCTCCCAAAAATCAATTACATACCCATTTATTAGGAGAGTTAAAATGTGAGTGAGAATAAAGAAATTGGAAGTTTCAAAGTTAACCACAAAAATTGGACCATATTCACCCCCCTCTTGGAGTAAAAAAAATTAATTGAATATTGCCAAATATTTTATGGTAATAGAAAATAAATATCTTCTTCCAGGTTTCCTATAATATATTTCAAAATTTCATGACAATTGGATTTGCTGTTTGGATGTTATTCATGAAATGGTGGGATGACTTTATAGGCGTTCAGATCTGGACGTAAATTTAATCTCCATCTTTTACTTCATGGATAATTATAAAAAACTATGAATTAGATCCATATAAAGTTGAATGAAATTATCACCATTATTTTATATTTCTAAATTTAAAATTTTAGATTCATTGGGATTGAAATTTGGGCCCCAATTTTGTTTGATGGGACTAAGGCCCATTATTCTTTGTCCATAAATTTCTGCATTCATTTCCAAAAAATATCCATCATACCTTATGATTATTCCATTGATCCTAAAAGAAAAAATGTTCCAATAAACGTGATGAATCATATAAAAAAATATCAAATTCAAATAACTAAAATGATTAATTCCACAAAAGATGATTGATTGGACCCAAATTTTCACTTTAAACATGAATTGCACATGTGATGAGAAATGAAGTTCAATTTTTAAAATTAACTAAAAATGATTTTTATGGAATTTTAAATACTTTAATATTAAAATATAATAAATGAATATTTTCCTCTTGTGGTCACTAATCACACCCAAAACTTTATTTTTTCTAGTCCCGAGCAAAAAGTATCGTAAAAACATGAAATTGAATTCCCTTTTTCAAAAATATTTTAACATATAATGCTCACAAAAAGACATCATTCCAAACAATCATGAAACCTATAAATGTAATTTTATAAGAGATTGGTTCACAAGAATATCCCATTCCCAAGACCATTTCTTTGATCAAATTCATCATCACATTTCATCCAATTTCAATTAAGAATAATGATGTGATGTGCATTACAAAAATACATGGGACCCATTTTCTTATTCAAGGGAAAAAATAGAAGTTCTAGGTAGGAATCACATTAAAACTTAATATGAGTATCCAATTTTTTTATTTTCCCCATTTTTTTTGTTTTTTTGAACCAAAATAGTGATTAAAAAACTAACTCTGGGCAAGAAAACTATAGATTCATGATACCCAAGTACCAGATGCCACACATATTGTCAATTACATACTCTACAATAGAGATATAAATCTTAACACTGGGCAGGAAAATAATGGAGTCATGATCCCCAAGTGACTAAAGCCACACATTTGGACAAAATATTTCTCTATGTGGTCATTATTTAAATTTTTTTAATACTCAAATTAAAATAAAAGTGACCCCAAACCTTATGCTATATTGAAAGGGGTCCATGAACTAAAATTTACACAAAAAATCCAATGTATGTGCATTATGTAATTTTAATTTAAAGGATGAAAATGTAATCATTGAAAAATCACATTATAAAACCACACTTTCCAAAAAATATACTCATGTATTTAAAATTTCATTAAAATCATAATCAGGGAATTCAAAATTATTATACTTTTAGCTTTTATGATTCACACTATATATTAACGCATGCAAGGATAATGAAATAATTTTTTCATAAAATCCCAATTTTATTTCTTATAAATCTCACATTTTTACTCCCCCAAAATTAGAATGAAATGAACCTCAGTTTTGGAAGAGAAGACAAGAGAGAGATTAGAATTGGGAAGAAATAGGGGGAGATGTGATTTGAAATGAAATAATGGAACAAAACCATCTGGTTTTTAGTTTATGACCCATAAATAAGAAATTAATCACTTTAGCTTCACATAACAATTAGACCAATCAAGGATGATTGATGGAAGGGGTTCAACTTTTGAAAGCATTAGTTTTATTTGGAAATATTAAAATGATTTAGCTGCTAAATATTCAGACACAAGAAACATTAGATCACATTGGAAACCCCATTGGGGTTCCCTTAACATAAAAAACACAAAAACACACAAAATAAAAAAAATAAGAAAATGTAGAAGCCTAATTTTTTCACAGAAAGTTCTTAGTTTAAAGTCTTTAGATTTACTTGAACCCCCCAACTTATCCAATACCAACTTTCATCATTTTAAGGACCCCATTTTTATCCACTTCTACTATATTGATATTGATTCTTTATTTATAATTTTTTTCATGTTTAATCCTTTGTTCTACAATGAATATGAAAATACAAGGAATATTAGAAATGGTTGATCTATATTCATTTGTTGTCTTGACTAACACATCAAGGATCATTCCAACATTATTGGTTTCATGAGAATAATGAATGACTAACGCAAGGTCTTGGTTATCAACCATGATGGGATACTTGAGTGGGGAAATAAGGAAAATAATTTTGAGTTTGGTTTGATTGAAATTTCATAAATAAGATTGAAAATTTGATTCAAAATCAGTTTCATCTCTAAAAAAATTAGAAATAATTGGTTCAATTTAAAAATATGATTCTTCCAAAAAAATTCACTTCAATTTCTAGAGTGGGTATAGACTCAATTTTTGTAATTTCTCCCAATGTTTTAGTGATTTATGGTCCTAAAAATCATCCTTGGTGCTATATTTAGAATATTCAATCCATAAAGACAAATTAACCTCTCGTGAATAAACAAAATCAATTTCCTCATTATTTAAAGACCCTTCACAAATTCCTTGATCTTATTCATCTATCCCAAATCCAAAGGATGTTTCTTTAGTAAATCCATGAGATGTTTGTGGGTTACAAGTTTCTTATAATAGTGATGAGGAATGGAATGCCTGAGTAGGCATGATTTATTTAATTATTTCAATTCCTTTTAGTTCTAATTTCAATGATGAAACTTCCGAATTCATTTTATCCATTTGTTCACACATTTTTTCAATTAATTTTTGGGAATTTTTCTAGATAGGAGTTTGGATATCATTTAATTCCCTAATATTGATATCATTAATCATTCTTTAGGGGTCTGGAAATTGATCCTTTAAACATTCACCATCCAAGTTATTTTACATCTCATCCGGTGTGGTGTAATCATTCCATGGTTGATCAATGAAATTCCCTAAGTTTGGTGATTCCAAAAATTGATTTTATATTTTGTTATAACTCAGATTTTGGTTGTAGTATTTTTGAAGATACTCCATTGGATTTGATATTTTTATGACACACACAAATATAAAGGGGAATAGAGAAGAGAAATGAGGTTGAGAATAAAAAATTTGTAATGATAAAAGGATGGTATGTCTAAGATAACTTAATTAGGTCCATCGCAATTATTCAAAAATTTGGTGAAACCTAAATTTACCCATTTTTTGTGGTGTATGCAGTTTATTTTAAGAATATCTTGGGTTATTAAATCCTCAAATACCTAAGAATAAACATAAATAAACATACATTTGATGGCGGTGACTTGGCAATGAAGTGGACAAAATTTTAGACAGATTTTATTTTAAGAGCTAATGAGTTAATTTAAAAAAGAAATAAAATAAACACAATAAGTTAAATTAAAACAATTAAAGATGATGGGCCGATCCTAGGTCATTGTTAGGGAAATAAGGTATGTAATTGTTTTCTTACAAATTTTCCATTCAGTAGTTCAAGATATATTCAATCAATGAGATAAGTCCACAATATCATTCTCTAATTTAATCCTTATAAAATTCCAAGTCTAATCACAAATTAACTTAGAGGAACACTTTCATGATCACTATAAGGAATTGGATAATACTATCACTCAAAATGTGTTGTTGTTAAAGTTAGTGAAGATGAAGAAGAAATAAACCAAATAATATAAATCTCAAACCATAGAATGTTAAATAATTTGAGAACATAAAATAACATCTAATACTGCCCCAAAAAACTCACTATAATGGATCTAAAAAAGGTTTATCCTTCCATAGATGCAAATCTATCAGTGTAAGGTGAGAGTCTACTTAAAAAAACAGGATTGAAGAAGTGAAAACATAGAAATAACGATCACTCCACTGTTGTGTAAAGAGTTTCCCAAAAAATGATGTGAACAACCTCACTACCTAAGGCAATGATATCAACATGATATTTAAAATGAAACATTAAATGAAGAATAAGAAACATTATAATTTTTTTAATAAACTAATGAGATTGATAAAAAAACTTACATGGGAAAAATGCACAAGCAATTACAAAATAAAAGCGTGAAATTACAATTGAAAGGAAAAACATGGATCCTAAATCCCTTCATCACCAGCTTCTTATAAAGGGATATTAAGAGCCTTAGGTATACCCACAAAAATCAATTCCCTCCCCATTATTTAGGATAGTAAAAATGTGAGTGATAATAAAGGAAATTGGACATTTTAAAGTTGACCACAAAAATAGGACCATATTCACTACCTCTCTTGGAGTGAAAAAAAATTCAATGAATATGGAGGAATATTTGATAGTAGTAGGAGATAAATATATTTTTATAGGTTTCCTCTAATATATTTCAAAATTTTAGGAAAACTAGATCAGGATTTTTTATTTCATTCTCGAAATGGTAGGATAACTTTATAGGCATTCAGATCTGGCCTTAAATTTAATCTTCATCTTTGACCGCCCACATCATCATGAAAAATTATGAATTAGATATGGTCATAGTTTAATGAAATAATCCCTATAATTTTCTCTTTCTAAAGCTAAAATTTTAGCTTCATTGGTCTTGAAATGTGGTCCCCAATTTAGTTTGATGGACCTAAGGCCCATTATTATTTTTCTAGAAATTTATGCATTCATTGAAAAAAATATCCATCTTCCCTTATGATTCATACATTGATTCTAAAAGATTTTTTTTCAAATAAATGTGATAAATAATATCCTGACATATAAAATTAAAATATTTAAAATAATAAATTCTACAAATAGATGATTGATTGGGCCCAAATTTTCACTTTAAACATGAATTGCACATGTGATGAGAAATGAAGATCAATTTATAAAATGCATTAAACTGATGTTTAAGTACTTTTAAACTTTTTAATATTAAAATATAATCAATTAATATTATCTCTTTTGGTGGATAATTAGGCCTCAGATTGGATGGAGGCAGATAGGGTGGTGGAACTGGATGCATTTGTTGAGGGGGTGGGATCTTCTGGCGGCGAAAACAATGCAAGGTCCAAATGCTTGGGAGATGGAGGACCATATTCATATTAGGATGAAAAATTAATGGTTTTAGTGTGATCTATATTCAAAATAGAGGGTTTGGTTTTGGAATGTAGAGGGTGTGTTGGATGATCAAGTGGTAGAGGAAAAGGGATGAGGAAGGAAGAAGGGATATCATATATGAGGGGGACTCACATGGGAGGGGCGGAGAGGGGGTGGGTGGGGGGTGTTCTATTTGTGAAACCTAACTCATGGATTTTAAATCCATACTAATTGTTTCAAATTGTTCATTTAATACACGATGTGTAAATCTCAGGATTTATTTTTTCTAGGCCCTAATATTTTCCCATCCCGTAACTTCTTTACCATACATGAATTTTTTATTTTTGTTTAATAAAATTTTACAACATTTGGAAAAACTAATATAAAAATTGTCCATCATTATAGAACCTTCTTAAACTCTAATATAACATTTTTAACCTATCATAGGTTTCCTCCCACTAAAAAATTCATTTATTATTGAGAACTAGACATGATTTGATTTAGAATATTGGGTCTCCATGTTGTCCTCATTGGTTATATAATCATATTTATCATCAGTAATATAGATGGATTGGCAATAAAATTACTTGCTTCTTTACTTGGTGGATTTCAATAAATCGAAAACAAATTGTTCTTCACCAAATATAAATATTATCCTTCCTTGATTTACATCAATCAATGAATTTCCAGTGGAAAGAAATGGTCTCCCTAAAATTATAGGGACATATCCTTATTCTTCCATGTCCACGATAAGGAAGTAATTGGGAAAGTTGATCTTACCAAACTTGACCAAAATGTTCTCAAGAACTCCTTGAGGGTACTTGAATTATCAGTCACCCATTTGATGTGTAAATCTCATTAGTTTCAATTATTCGAGCCCCAAATTTTTGAAAACACTCATAAGCATGATATTGACACTTTAACCAAGATTTCACAAGATACTTTTGAAATTGCATGTCCCTATAGTGAAAGGAATATAAAAACTTCCAGGGTCTTTTATCTTTGGTGGAATCTTCTGCTGAACAACTATAGAGCATTCTTCATTTAAGGAGGTAACTCTAATGAAATTTATTTTCCTTTTACTAGAAATCAAGTCTTTCATAAACATGGAATAAGTGGGCATTTAAGTAATTTATTCTTCAAAGGTAATGTTGATGTGCATTTTTTTAAAAATATATAAAAAGTTTTTTTATTAACCCTATATTTTCTCTTATCTCAACCTCTCCAGAAAGGGGAGATGGGGTCTATATGGTGGAAATTCCATATAAAATTATTCTTTGTCATGCTTCTATTTTAGAGGATATTTTTCAATTGGATCTAATTCCATATTTTTCTATTATCTTGATTTTTTTGTTATCATTTTAATCCTCATTGATGACTGTCACACATTTTTAGGTTCTTCTAACCACTTTTCCTTTACTAAGAATAGATGCTGGAAGTCCATCATTTTTTCACTCTTAAGAACCATAACCTTAGACTCCTCTCTCAAATGAGTCATGGTATAACCAAGATACATATCCTATAATTGATCCAATAATTTTTTAGATTTTTCCAACATAGTGCTCAAGGTTTCATAAGGAATCCCTTTGGTTTTTCATTTTAGTATATTGGGTGTTCATCTTATGATATGATTTCTATAAAAAAACATTGAGTAGGTTTTCCAGATTTGATTGTGAACGTGGGGCTTGTTACTGCTACCATAGTGGAACTTGATAAAAATATTTTTGTTGAGTTCTCAGGGGAATTTGTTTTTGCTGATATTATTATTGTTGTCGAGGAGCTCAAATTTGAGGTGAGTACCCAGGTAGTTCCAGATTCCATGGTGGTGCTTGACCAATACTATGTTGAAAGTAGCCTTGGTTTGATTATTGTGTCTACTAATCCTATCTATGCTAATAATACTACTGTTGATATTGTTGGGGTTACTGGAACTGTTGATTTTATTGATTATAATACACATAATTACAATATTGTATTTGAGGATCCTCTATTTTTGTTCGAAAATACTGGTATGGGTGTGGATATCCATACATTTTAAAATATTGGAATTCCATAATAGAGGTAGGAGGGGGTGGTGATAAAGTAGGTAGCTGAAATAAGTGAATATTTTTATTAAGGGCTTCAATATGTTCTGTTAGAAAGGTGTTCTCTTCCACCTGATGGATTCTATGCTAGGGAGGTCCTTGATCTCTCTACCATAGACTGGAATTTCTAGATATATCATATAATATTTATCTACTAACTTTAGGAATCTTGAGTATGATCCCACCATCAGTGGTGGGGTTTATAAAAGTGCGTGCAACTAGTTAGAGCCCCTGATAAAAATATCACAACTAAAGCCACACATCGAGTCCGTGATATGGGAAATTATAGGTTAGCTCTTTGCAGTGATCCTAGGCTTCCCAAGATGATTCTCCATCTACCTGGTTGATGTTATAGATTTCATTCCTTTGCTTCCATGTTTGGATTTGTAGGAATTATTTATCTAAGAAATTATTTTATAAATCTTCATAAGTCATGATAGACTCGAGTGATTGGATTTTAAGACAATCTTTGGCTCTATCACGTAAGGATAAAGGAAAGGCATGAATCATTATGGAATCATAGGATATGACTTGGTTGAGAAAGTTGTTTCAAACTTCTTATAAATTTTATATGTGGTTATGGATAACTTCACTCTTAATTCCACTAAATTGTTTCATGTTCTAGATCATGTGTATGATTCCATGCTTTATTTCAAATGAATGTGCCTGAATTGAAGGGCATGTAATGATGGGTTCAACATCATTGGTGGAAAAAAATATATAGTACATGATGGTATGCTCCAAAATCATTGGATACTCTTCCTAATGATAAATTGGTGCATATTGGAGGATCTTGGGGTGTGGCAGTGAAAGATTTTTGTGTTCATCCATAGTTAAGATTCGATATATATCTAGGTATCTGTCTATCATGGGATCAAAGGTAAGTGGTTCTTGAGCATCATGGATCTTTGAGTGAGTCCAAGGGCCTTGAAGCATGTACTAGGCTAAATGATATCATACACATGTTCTAGTCCACAATAAAAAGTTGTAAAAATAAGGGAGGGGGAGAACAAGTGGTGAGGAAATCCTCAGTTCATATCGAATGTCACTATGTCTAGGTAAAGTATTCCCCAAAAAAGATTCCAAAATTTGACTGGCATGCACAATGTCATTTATTATATAGGGGCATTGATCAAATTATAATTTATATTTCACAAACTACACTAAACTACAAAGGTGTAGCATGGTGGAAGTTTGAGGTCGAACCCACATGGAGAACTAGTAGGCAAGCAACCTAATGGAAAGAATATTGTGTTGGAGTCCTCACAATCTCTATAAAGTTTTATTTTATTAAAACTACATATATTGGGTTTGAATTCATATGAAAAAGAAGGGATAATGGTTTATTTCAGTGTTTAAGTGGAAGATTAATCCAAGATATAGCTTGGGATAGACCAATGGCTTAGTCTACGAAGTGACGCAAAGGTTACCAATTGGTCTTGGTCCAACCAATTAGATCTACCTAAGTTGTAACTATCCTTTGGTACATAGATAGTCAACAACCTAGGTACAGTAATCTTGGATTAAAAGAAGAAATTATCACTATATATTGGTCCTAGCTTGCTCAACTCCAACTAGGTTAGGGTCCTTTGATTAAATCTCCCACAATCAGGTTAGTGCAAAAGAATGAGATAATTTTTTTAACCTAATTACTAGCCATAGGGTTACCAAGATTTTATTTATTGATTCATTATATTTAAAAAACCCTTATTCTTATCCCCTAACCCTAATAGGATCAGTCACACATGATAATATTAAATTAAAGAACGAAAACTGGTAGCACAATTAACATAATAAATACACAAATGAAATAAATTCAATCCATGATTGAAACCATATTAAAGAAATAAAATACTGATTTGAATAAAGAAATAATAAATGAACAATCAATAGTTGAAGTTGAACGACGATAAAAATTGGAACTTGATGTTCGGAACAACAACATGAAAAGGAGTCTTAAAATGGTAAACAACATCAATGGATTGATAAAACAATAAAATGAAATAAAATAAACTAAGTTTTAATGAAAGTAGAAAAGAAACGAAGAAGAAAAGAAATTAATAAGAAAAGAAAAATGGGTTCAGTGGTGTCTGAATTTTTTATCTATCATGGGTTGCTCAAATATTCATAATCCCATCCAATTCAAGAAGTGTAAATTATTTATGTCATAAAAATTCTTTAAGTGAATTTTTTCTACATTTACATAGTTTGTAACTGGGATTCACGTCATGTAATTAAGATCCACAAAAGTATTTGAAGATCTTGGATCTCCCAGATTTCATAGTTTAAATATTCAATGGGATTTAGTTTTTAATCTTTTCACATCATTTATGATTTTCACTTCATGTATCTTCATTAGGTTTCATATTCAAGTCTTTCATTATGTGTAACATAGATTCACATCATATACATGGTTCACGTCTTGTAATTCTAATTCACAGATAGGCCTTTGGCATACAGGTGCTCTGATAGAGGAATACACATCATGTACTTTGGATTCACAATGTGTAATATTGAATTTTCTGATTTTACAACATCTTCTCTTCTGAGTATTGAGTTATTATTCCTTGAAAAAAAAACATCAAAAACCATTTTATTACTAAATAAATCATTATTAAACCTTAAGGATATGAATCCAAAAGATATATATAAATTTGGATTATCTCACCGACATGTACTTCTTGCATAATAGTGATAATATCCTCTCCATTAATGAATTTGAGGAGGATCCCATCAAAGCCTCATTTATAGAGGACCTTCTTGTGACCTGATTTATCATAGAGGGTAAAATTAAGTTCCCCCATTATATATTCTCTTTTATAGATCTATCTGATGGAAGAGTCTCACTTTAGAGATTTTTTAGGATGGGAATCATCTAACCATTCATAGGATTATCTAGTTCAAGGGTAGAATTGACCTCTTTGATCTATTCCATGATAATCTGAACAAATGGTGACACCATTCTATGATTTACAATGCTAATGAATATTTTTTCCCTATCTAGATATAACAAAGCTATAACTACATTTTCCAGTGCATCTTATTGAGAATTTTTCAAGATTGGGATATGAGTCAATGTTGGATATGAGGGGAATCCATCCATCAATCCTAGGATAAAGTAATGAAAGGTTACTAGAACTTATTTTTTTTGAGAGAATAATCACCATTTAATTATTTGATCAATGATATTGAATCACCTTTAACATTCATATGGGTCACCAAAATTTGGAGTGTGAGTTCTAACCATGCAATGAGGGCTTGATACTCTGCCTCATTATTTGTGCATTCTTTTGAAAACATTAAGGAATAAGGCAAGGCTTATTTCATGGGATAGATAATAATAACTCCCAATCTAACTTTATAAATCTTGGGGTTTTATATCCACTTTCCTATTAGGCTCTTAGAGGCACCCTCAAAATAAATTTACCATGTCTTGAGGGAGTCCTGGAAAGAGAATATTTCTTCATATGGCAGTTCATTATTCATAGTCATTTATTCTAAATAAGGTTTATTGCAAGGAAATCTGCTAAAGCATGACCCTTTATTTATTTTTGTTTTATAAACCAAATGTAAAAATTCTATAGTATGACCGCCCACTATGCCAATATATATACAACATAGGGCGATTGAGGGTATACCTAAATGGGTCAGTTCGAGAGATAAAAATGGACCTCGTGACATTTCAAGTATCACCTCAACTTCTTAAACATAAATATGAATTACATAAAATTATTCTCAATAATTGAATAATGAGTCTCAGTATTGAGCATGGTCCAACATAGATAATAGATACTATTTTCATTTTCAGTGCCATTCTTTTGTGTGAAAAAATAACTTAGAGATCCCTATAAGGATGTAACATATAATATGAGTGGATTACCTTCTATTGAAGGAATAAAAACTAGTGTAATAATCAAATAATTCTTGAAATCGTCGAATTATTCTTGACAGTTTTCAGTTTGCTGATATGTGACCCCTTTTTTCATCAACATGATGAAGGGTAAGCACTTTCCAAGAAGATTTTCTATAAAGAATCAAATATAGGCAATAAATCCTTGTATTCCTCTCAAATTTTTGATGTTTCAAGGATGTATAATTTCAAGGATATCATTTGTCTTCTCAGTATCTAACTTGATTCCATGATGGCATACTACAAAGCCGAGAAACTTTACTGAGGTTACATCGAAATAACATTTCAATGGGTTCTTTTTAAGGCTATTTTTTTGTAGTTTTTTAAAAACCATATCAAGGTAGGTAAGATGGTTAAAAAAATTATGACATTTCTCCACCAGATCATCAAAATATCACTTGACATAATTTCATATAAAGGGTTTAAATATGTTGTTCATGGAACTTTGGTATGTAGTGCTAGCATTTTTCAGGTCAAAGGGCATCACCTAATTGCAATATACTCCTTGGGGTGATCTAATGGTAGTGGATTATTCATATTTAGGGTACATATAGATTTGGTTATATCTCGAATATCCATCCATGAAGGAGAGGGTTTTCTAGCCATCCATCACATCAATTAGAAGTTCTTTAATTAGAATTGGGAATTCATATTTTAGACAGTGCTGGTTAAGATCTCTGAAGTCAATGCACCCTCTAATTTTTCCATTCTTCTTCTTGAATGATACTATATTGGAAATCCATTTTCTTATTTAAATTAAAAAATTAATTAGGCTCTAATGGTCATGTCAATATATACTTTGACTTTGGCATCATGGGTCCGATGTGTTCTTCTAGTGTCCTTCTTGTATCCATGATGATCTTTTGGCAGAACCATGTGGTGGGCAACCACACTAGGATCCAGGCCTGACATTTCTATGTAATTTCATAAAAACATATCTCTATGATCCTTTAATAAAAGGATATATACCTTTTTAATTCAATGTGAATAGCCACACTAATTAGCTTAGGTTGTGGATCTTCTTATGTGCCCAGATTTACCAGTCAGAGTTCACATATAGTGGTTGAGTCACCCTACTCAAGTGCTGGAGCATCATCTTTGAGGTAATATTCCTATTCCTCTTCCTCTTCCTCTTAATCTTCCTTTTACTCTTTCTCTCTTATTTCTCATATGCCCACATTGGTACATATGAGTGATGAAGGGGAATATTTAAAGTTTGAATAAATATTTATATTCTAATATTCAGAGGTAAACATATCTCCATTTCCTAGTGGTGATGTAATAATTACTTCAAATTAATATGATTATGTTGGGGCCTGATAAATTCCTGGGGAAAATGTGAGGGAATTTTCACCTGAAGTGTCACTTTCGATAGGAGTATTAGAGACTTCTTTAGTATGGATAAGTTCAACTAACATGATTTATATCATTGGGGTTGGCAAGTTCATTCCCAATTTTTAATTGAAATATTTAATCTAGTTGATGGGTAGCACATATTCATCATTGATATCCTTGAATGGGTTGGTTGGGGTCATTTCTAGACCATTCACAGTAACAACCTGAGTAACATTTCAGCTATGGGTTGCTTCCCTTCTCTCTGATAAAATCATGCTTCAATGTATTGAGCTTCACAAGAATCAAATATAGATTTATCATTGTATAGTTTACCACTTTGTCCATTAATGTATTAAATTATACATTGATTATGTGATGAAGGTATTTATATATGTTAGTGTAGACAAGGTTCTCTAATAAATAAATTGAAAGATTTATCTTTTCAGAAGACCAAGTATTCTGAATTGAAAAATAGGTATCCAAATTGAGCTTTGAGCTTCATCTAGAGAAGGGGATTTTGTTTACTCTTGTTGTATCCTGATAGTGTCATAGGAGACGGAGATAAGTCAGCTTCACTGTAATCCAACTAACGAATAATTTATATCAGAATGATATTGACCCCTGATCCATTATCAATGAAATCTCATTTGATGTCAATGCTATCTAGTCTGCACAACACATACAAGGGATTGATGTGTCTCTATATCACAACATCTTTGTCCTATTCTTTAAATAATATGAAAATATGAAATTCCACATAGTATATCTCTTCTCTTTATGCCTCAACAATAGTGACCTTAGCTTCAAACTATTGAGGGCTTAACAAAGACTCTACAAGTGATTCCTAGAGATCCTTTTATAGGTTAAGAATATCTAGAATTGAAAACTTCTCTAGAAATAAAACCAAATGATTTTGGATATCATTATTATAAGTAAAATTCCTACACCTTCTTATAGGGATCTATTCTCTAGAAGTCACTTTAGAGGTTGAAGTGCCTAAGGCAGGTGAGTCGGGTGGTTGGGAAGATTTTGAGGGCATTTTTTCTACTGTTGGATTAGGTCGACTTGGTCTGCCAACCATCCTAGGATGACAAGATTGTTACAACTATTCTATTTGATCTTCCAAAATAATTAGGCCTGAAATAATTGTGTTAAATATTGGTTTATTTTCATGTTCTTCATGTTCTCATTGAACGGATCTTCCATGAGTCTCAGCAACATAAAAAACTCTGGTGGGGATGTGGATAGAGTGCTGAACTTGGCCAGGATTATGCCTTCCCCTACCTACTTGGACTTTGCATTCTCTACCTATAGTTTCTTGATTTGACATAGGGAAATTAGGTTTTTAATATTTCTCATCATCGGATAAGGGATCCATTAAATGAATGAAATTAATGGAACCGAAGATCAAATCTTTATCTAAAGGGGATTCCTCCTGATCGGAAAATTAGCATGGTATCGTTTGGTGGGACTATTCCCATGGTATTACTATAGGCATGAAGTCTAAAAGGGTTAAAACTTATTTTGGTCTTAGTGTTGGGTTACCTTACCATTCTTGTTTTCTACTCTTCATGTTATATCTATTTTTGGAATATTGTATCTTAAAAGACTACAGTGTTACTGAAACTGGTTGAGATATAGCAGATGAGACCAAGGGCACAATTTTTTGGTTTAATTGTGACATAATGATAACATGAGTTTAATTGATTGTTTTTCTATCCATATAATCATTGAAATTTTGTGCACTCTTTCTTATAACTTCATATCATTTATCTTTTTTCCTTTGGAGTGGTAGTGGAAACACATTCCACTTGTATTGGTTGTTTACCCGAATTTAATTTCCTAGAGTCAACCATATTATATAGGATGTATTTAATAAAAAAAATATGGGATGGTGTGGCCCAATGTTTGATAATATAGGAAATAATTTGGGCGGTCATCAAGACTAATTTGATCAATCCTATTGGGTACTAGTATACTCAATAAATTGTTTTCCATGGCTGTTATAAAGTAGCCCAAAACTTTCTCATCTCAAAAGGAATAAACTTTATTCTTCCGTTCCTCAAATTAGTCACATTTGGGTTCTCTATACTTATCCTAATGGGGGTATAGTTTCTAATTTTTATGTTCTAGAGTTGGTACCACTTGATGAGGTGTGTGTTTTGGATCTAGAGTTTTCATTGAGGCCGGTTTTATGGCAACCATTATAGTTTCCACACTACCCATTCTCTTTTCATGTGTTATTGGTACTGTTCAAGAATTATCCATGTTTTTTAAAATAAAATCTTCTAAAAAATTTCTACAGAGAAAAGATCTAGAAATCCACCTAATTACTTCACTGAAATAAGTGCAATTTGAATTTCATCACAAATATTCACAATGAAAAGACCCAAAAAAATCCTCTTGAGGAAGCTGAAAATTCATGGAGTAAGTCAAAATATTCTATTTTGAAATAAAATATTAAACCCTCTCATTTTTTTTATTTTTACATTGAGGGATCAAGGAAAATTTTCTTCTACAACGTAGAGATAAATTTATAGAGGAATCATTATCAAAGATCTTTCCACCCTTTAATTGATCAGACTGGTAGATTGGTATACCCGGTGAAGGCTAGTCCCTATAAGGTCTATATGAAAAAACTGATTTTAGAAACCCCTTTCTATATTAGGGTTCCGATCATGGGACCACATCAATATATGAAGTGCATTAAATTCTATTCCATATCCCCCAAGCCATTGAATGCTAGGAATATAGGATTCCCAAAGATTGGTGGGGGAAGTGTCACATCCAACCATTTAGGGTATGGATTCCCTTATAGTTGTACCAGTGTACATTATCCTTTTACATCCTCCAATTGATCCATGTATGATTCAATAGTATTAATGAGATTATTAGAAACAACAAACTAGGTAGGATCATGAATAGGGGAACAACATGTTAATCCATCTATAGAAGTTTTGTTTGTACTCATGATGGGTAACCTGCAGGGGATGTCCTATGAGGATGTGTCTAACCTAGCTCTATTTGCATCACCTATGGGGGGAACTGGTGATATCTCACTATTGTGGGGTCCAATTTTATTGGTTGTCGATATCCCATATAGAGTGGATGTTCGGAATATACTTCAGTTGTTGCAATGAATCCTATTTGCAGAGGTACATCAACTGGGAGAATGTGATGAGGTTCTACTTGAAGAATATATCTAGTAGGGATGTTTCCATAGAATAGTTCTACATTGAGATTTCTCAACTCCATATCTTCCTCATACTGAGAAAATCATTCCTCAATTGTGAGAGGTTCAACCTATCCAGAGGGTGGGTGAGATAAAACTGCACCTTTACCTTATTCCTTAGAAGATGCTCACCTAGAAGGTTGTAAGAGAGAATTTTAGGGATTCCAAAAATTCTTATCAAGCCTATAGTTCCTAGTACATACACATTCTTCATTTATTTACATATAGATTGTATTTTGGATGGAAACATCCCCCTACTTTTCTCTTATATTGGCCACATGTTTTGCAATGTCCATAGGGGTGGTGCTAATGATGTTCACCAATGCATAATACATTATCAGTATCACATTAGCATTGGAATGATAAGAGGTTGAGTTTCCCCAAGGATATCTACTAAAAGTATTATGATCTTTTGGGGTTTTTTTAACCTTGATAGATCAATTTTTCTTCTATCCCAACGGGGCCTCATTTTCACCTTCAATGATCCCCTTAGAGCCTCAAAGAAAAGGGTGACTCGAAGGGAATCACTCGGTAGTTTCTTTGTGCATGTATTGATCGAGTAAGTCATGTTACAAAATGGGAAACAAATGAGAGTTTTCTTATTTCGTCATCCCTCATAATCAAAAAAATATTGACCTCCATTGGGGATGAGGATGAGTTAAAAATTCCCCTAGCCCTATTGCTAGGGTTTTTCTCACTCCACTACTGAAACCTATATGATTAGATTTTGTGTCCTTTTATGGGTAAGTTGAGTTAAAAAATCCACCATCCCTGTGGGTCAATTAAGTTCCTGTACCACATCAACTACAATTTCCCTGGATACTCTCTTGATCTTAAAGATCTTTGTTCAAGAAGGATCGAGGTACATCTTATGGTTTTCACGTGAGCTGATTTATTTAAAAGGAATTGTTGTTGTTTAGAGATTGAAATTACTTAAAAGAGAAGCATACTCAACCATATTAGATGACTCATGAAAGAGTATTTCAATGGATCATTCTCATTAGGTCCGACACATATGATATTTTTTCAGGTAAGATTCCTATCAAGCATTCCATCTTTCATGAAGAGAGTTTTCTTATGAGAGCCTTCTAGAAGCAACAACCTTGCATGATGTCACTAATGGTGGTCCCTACTGATTGGGGAGCAGGGTAAAACAAAATTCCCCCTGATCAACTCATCCCATAATTCAAACATCAAATGGGGAATTAGTGAGAAAGTGGTGTATATTTTTTAATGCTTTAATATATTCATGTTGGAGACCCTCCCACTATTTCCTTGATTTCGGGAATTACACATCCAAAAGGGCATATAAGTCAATTTGATTATTTAATTATTTTATTACCTCAAAATGATCTTTATATTTTTCGAAAGGAAATAATTTATTCCTTAGGAGATAAAGAGTCATCCATATTATTTAGGAAAATGTTATGCAAGCATTATTCAGACAATGTTTCTAGAAATCAATTTTGAGGATTGTCTAAGGGACAAAACATGACTGGTATATTGTCTTTAACCAATTTTTTTCTCATAATCAATGTGACTAAATAGTATTATATAAAATATTCCTCCACCTGGTCTGACCAAAGAAGAAGTTTCCCAGCTAATTTTCTATAATAATGCGGTTATGAGGAATCTTGTCTACTTTTTTGTATAGAGGTTGATCCAAGGGTTTCCCATAAACTGATCATTTTTATGGATTTTCTTTTAGTTAAAAAAGGATATCACTTTTCAAGGATAAGACATCAGGCATAACTTTCTTCATCTTCTCAAGTTCCTCACGATATGAGGAATTTATCACAATAGATTTAGTAAGGTGAGGACCCTATTTTCAAAATCAAATATTACCTTGGAGAGGACCTTCATGGAAAATTCCATAATTTGTAGGACTACTATCATGGTTTGACATGTGACTATAATGAGAAATTATATAGTGTATACCCTAGTAAGGACCTTTTGGGGGGAAGATTTCAAGGGGAGGACTTTGTTATTATTTTGTCTTCTTACCACGAGGAGGATTTTTGTGGTACTGACCAAGAAAAGGATTCTCATTATTGGTCATTTTGTGACCACAAATGAGGGATTCATGGTGGATATTATAGGAAGGACATCCAAAGTTGTTGGTCATAATGTTGTGATGAGGATCTTCTTAACCATGACAACTGATTTTGTAATTTTTTAAAAGATCAGTTGGATCCTAAGACACCATTTATAGATATTTGATGGCATCAAAAATTATATCCTTAACTAGATAAGGATCATTGAACCACTTTACATTTTCAGTTTTCATTTGGTGAGACTTATTTTTTTGGATATCTCCTTTGGAATGTTGTAGTCACATATTATAGAGATACACTTTCATAAACATGAGCTTATCTCAGTGATTCTGATGCTATTTATATGATTTTTTGACAAGATTTTGGAATTATGGTAAGGATATATGTCTTCTATGAAGTGTCCACTAATGAATAATTGGGACATCTAGTTGGATCAGAGATATATGCCTGACCATGTTGTTCTTTTATTGCAGAATTGTTCTGGAAACCCTACTAGACAAGATTAGAGATGTATTTCCTCTCATAAGTGACCATCTTAATATGATTATGGTCCACTCTGATTACAAAGTCATGGTTGTATGCCCAAATCCTAACAACCTCTACTGTGGTCATTATGTCTTAGCAGTTTTGTAGAATGTGGGTAGAGACTTCTGCCTATCCTTCTAGTATTTCCAAGATATACTACATGAGTTATTCAGCTAGAATAGGTATATATACACTTTTTGTGGTTAGAGTAGTGATATACCCTTGATTATATCCTATATTTCTTGTTAGGATATACTAAAAATCATCATGTGAAGGGGAAGAGACATGGGTGTGCCCCTTGTTTACTATTAGGGAATTCCAGCAGGTTTCTCTTATTGCCAACAAATTATATTAGTGGGCTTGATATGCATGAACATATATATGGGCCTACTCATAGGTTGAAAAAGTATCTTGGGGGAAGTATTCTCTAGAAAGAAAAAGGATTTAAGATTATTTCCAATTGTTTGATCATCAACCTCAGTGGGTTGTCCAAGGTGTTTGGGTCTAAGTGACCTAATCTGGAGCTTGACGGGTGACATCCCCATCATGATGAGGATTTTTTTCATAAGAAATTGGCAGCGATGGTTGCTGGTAGAAGACATTTGAGTAAACTCATTTCCTTACACCTTAAAGTAACATAGGAGCTCATTGTTTTGTTCTGGAGAAAGGATCTAAAAATAGTTTGATATGGTAAAGGGTTCCATCTATTTTTTTTGACACCAGTCATCATTAGGTGGATGGATGGTAGGACTTCATATATTTTAGGGTTGAACTGAAAACCTCCAAGGTTAGGACAATACCTTTTACATGGTATTTCCAAACCAATGCATTCTAAACCTGGCATTGAAGATGTTGGGTTGGTGATGACATCATATGGTAGGACATGGACCCAACTTGTCTGGAAGTTGACGTGTATGTTTGTGTCAATTGGTAGGATTCCATTATATTGATGAGATCTTTGAAAAAAGTACCTTAAAGTTTATATGAAAAATAAAATATAGATAAATTATAAAAGTAACATCATAATAGATATACACACGTGAAATTTATTTTCTTAAGAGATCCATGTTCTTCCCACTTTCACTTTATAAGAGTACAAAAGGGGCCTAACAGGGGGGTTACATAGTTATTTCAATTAATGATAGGATTGAAATCAGGTTCACCATTTTTTCTGATGAATATTCATTAGGTCCTGATGGTTTATTGTGTAGGGTTGAATGTCGTTGCACAATCCTTCACATCATTCCACCATTTTTTCTTCATACTCCATTTTAGGTTATTTTCAATGGGGTTAATTCATGGAACCAGAAACACCCAATGGTTCCCACATCCATGATGGTCCATGAACATACTTTAAAAAGGTATTTGGTCAGAAATGTTCCTATCAAAAAATGCTTAAGAACTCACATTGGTCGAGGGGATAGGAGGTCAGGCTCATCACACCCTATTTTTGGGAATTGTTTTATACTCTGGAACTCTATCATAGATTTAATACATACTCATTAATACCTTTTTACTACCAAATAATGAACCATTCAACCTTATGCATTAACAATAAATTATATACATGTGTTTATGGGAAACCATCTGCATGTATTTGAGGAACTCCATCCTGATTACATTTGTTGTTTTGTGATGATAGTTTCAAGACACATAGTTATGTGCTATAGAATTTATTATAATATAGGGAGATGGGATTTGTTTCAATGGTGGGATTGGGCCCATGATAGGGGATTCCTGCATATCCTCATAATAGGAATCAAATCCTACATAGTTCAGTTCCATTTAATAGGACACATCATAATTTTTAAGTTCACGTAAAAAGGACTAAACCTTTCATTTTAACATCACATGACAAGGAAGTATGAGCAAAAGGATCCTAGAAAAATTTGGTGTGGGACTTACACCAAAATAGCCCAAGGGACCTAGAAGGGATATAACTTTCTAGGTAGGGGTAATGATATTACTAAGAATATATCCCAATAATGATGGTGATGGAGGGACCTAGACGGATTATGGTCCTCCAGGTTGAATATGAAACTACTTGGAATATGGCCCATAGAAGATTAGGGTGAGTTTGGGGTGTTATGTTTGAACCTTAGGGAGGCTTCCTATGTATCCTATTTGTATGGGAATCAAATCCCATGTAGTTTATAATGTTTGGGGCTTACACTTATGGAGGATTCCCATTTGGTTGGTTCATCGGGAATATGACCCTCATAAGGTTTTTCTCATTGGGAATATGGCTCTTTTAGAGGATGGTAACATGGTTTTGGGGATTAAACATAGTAGGAGGCCCATATAGTGAAGTTTTATCATGATAGTGAAATGATCACCACTAATATCTAAGGCCACATGATTCATTCTTGGTGTGAGAAACAAGAGAAAGTGTAAGATCTATCATTTCACACAATCTGCTTTATTCACTGGTGGATGAGGGTGAGAGTATAGATGGTGGGAGAATTCAACATAATAAATACTAGGGCTTACTCCAAGTGTATTCTATATCATTAGAGATATAAAAATAATTACCAAAGGATTCCTCACCTAGGTGATACCTAGGCGAGTAAGCTTTGGCATCATCCATGTGATACTTGGGTGAATTGGGTTCATCTTCACCCAAGTGATATCTAGGCAATCTTTCTATGGCTACATTTCATAGGAAATTATTAGGAAAATGGGGGGGGGGGGACCTCACCCAAATATTACCTGGGTGAATTTTTATATTCCTCATGCAAGTTTTTCGTGTAATTCTTTGATGAAGAACAACTTGGGAAACCAAACCCGGGTGAGACCTTGCTCAGACCTCCAAGGGTCTCCTCAGGTGTTCCTAGAAGGGTCTCATATAGGTCCTTAGTTGGGGAGGTACACTTTGCCTTAGTAATTTTGGACTAGGGGTAAGTGGATCCTCACATAGGTCCTTGGTGTTTTAAACCTTTTATTAACCCTAATCCCTATACTCTCATTATTTCCCTCTTACTTTGAGGTTTAGAGAGCAACTTAAAAGGTTTTGGGGACTTGGGAAAAGGACTAGGGAGAGAAGAAATTTGATATGACTTTTCATTTTCTTTTAATAAAATGGGGAGCCTAGGTTTCCTATTTATATAAAATATTGGGATCCTAGGTGGAGGAGGTGGTTCACGTAGGTCCCTCATATAGGTCTCTCACGCAGATAGAACTTGTGTGATTCTGGTCGCACAGGTTGGACCTGTGGGAGTTTGACCATGCAGGTGGGACCTGTTTTTGTCTGTATATGCATGTTGGACCTACATGAGTCTATCGTCATAGGTTTGACCTATATGAGTTAGGAAATTTAGGTCAGAACTATGTGAGTTTGGCCATGCAGGTTGGACCTATGTGAGGTACACTTGGGTAAACACTCGGGACCCAAGGGGTATTGTTCACCTTTCATGCCTTTTCCTCCTCCCAATACTTGAGATGTTTTTCCTTTAATTTATTCATCCTTATGTAAAAATGGGAGTGTCAAAACCTATAAAGGGATCAAAAATACTTTATATATATTCCATGGTCCTTCTTGAGGGCTAAAATCATTTTCCATTTAGAATCTCACTTCGTGTCAACTCTATTGGTTTATAATTCATCATTTTTGTACTAAACTCTAGGATTAATAAAATAATTATGAATTCTAAAATAATAGAGTTGAAATGAAGTGTGATTCTAAATGGGAAATTATTTTATCCTTTAATAAGGACCCAAAACATTGTGTATATGCCTTTTTTCTCTTGACAGGCACAAAATACTTGGAAAAAAATAAATTATCAATGGAGGATTTGGTAAGGATGATGAATATAGTACTATTTAATGTTATATTTATGGTTATATTTGTTTTTTATTTTATTTATTTATGTTTAGTTGTGATTCAATGAAATCCAATTTGGGTTCAATCCCTTTTAATTACATGATGTTGAGATAACTCTTTGTTTTACTTTTAGAAAAGAAATATGTTGAATTTGATAAAGTAGGAATTTTGGGAATGAAACTATCACTTGTATACATTTATTATTAATCCCTTTGGGGTACTTTTATAAATTTATGATTACTCCCTTCATGATTGTATAAGGTTATTTGAGATTATCCATTCCTCTCAAATTAACATTTTAGCTCACAACGCATGTCACATAGTCAAAAAAAATGAAGTTGCAATTGGGATATGTTAGATGTTGAACCATTATTTGGAGGGAATTTAAAATATATGGTTTTGTTTTTTATGGATATTCTTGATTTTATACTCATACACTAGGAAATTTCTTAGAGGGAATGAATATTTTGGTTTTATGGTTTCTCTAAATAATTTTGGATAAATTAATATTGAACCATATCTAATTTACTAAGATAGGAATATTTGGAAATGGTTTCGTAGGTTTTGGAATTGAATTTCACAAGTTGGTATCACTTTTGTAAATTTATCTAATTAATAATAAAAAAGGAGATAAGGGGATTTATATTGTTAAAAACTGATCAATTTATAGTTTTGAGAGTTGAATCATATCATAAATAGTTAGTTTTAAGTTTTCAATGTGTTCTGGGTGAGTTTAGAGGCCATATTGTGGGAATGTGATGCTAATTGAGAATTCCCAAAAAATTTATACTTTACTACTAAACATGCATGATTAATTTCTATTTTTTAAACCTTTTGGTCAAAACATGAATGATTCCCTGGATTTGGAATTTTTATGGTCATTAAAGAATGTTTGTTTTAATTAAAATGAAATTATGAATTTTTACCCTTTGTATAGTGTATTATCGATCTTTTAAGTATAATCAATGATTTTAAGTTGTATTTGGGATAAGTTAGAAGTTGAAGTATTATTTGGAGTGAATTATGAATATATGGATTTAGTTTTTAATGGATATTTCTAATTTTATGCCTCCCATATACATGTTTTATTCCTCCCATATACATGTTTTATAATAGTAGGAGCTTCTCATGATAATGCGGTTCCAGTAGAGGGTGGGTTGTGAAAAAGGGTAATTCATCCCACAAAAACATTTTATCATTTATGTTGAAATTAGTGGAGTTAAATGAATATATAGTGGAGTTTGATTGAATTTAGAATATTTGGATTTGGGTTTTAATAGATATTCCTGATATTAGACTTATACATTAGGAAATTTCATAGAGCGAATGAATGATTTGGTTTAGTGCTTAAACTAATTGAATATAGAGAAATGAATATTGAAATATATCTAATTTAATAAGAATGGTATATTAGGTAATGTTTTGGCAGGTTTATGTGGTAAATTTTAGAAGTTGTTATAGATTCTATAAAATTAGATACATTGTAATGGAAAATGAGATATGAAGACCTGTATTGTTATAAATTCACCCATGTCAAGTTTGAGAGTTTAATCATATATTAAATAAGTAATTTTATGTTTCAAAACTGTTCTGGGTGAGTTTGGAGGCTTAACTTCCTGAATTACTTTCCGATCTTCATTTAATCTGTGATATGTGGGATAATATATCATTTTGTTTTGTATTGATTTTTCATATGTTTGATTAAAAAAATAAAAAATATTTTGTTTCATGTTCCTCTTCATAAATTTTATGGTTTTGTATTACATGTGACAAATGTCAACAGTTGGTAAGAGGTTAACCAGTTTGATCTACAACACTCTTCAGATGGTAGTCATGATGGTTTATAGTTTTTTATGGTATTACTAAACATTATTATAGATTCTATTTTTATTTTTTATTTATTGTATTTATTTTTTATGTTTTTATCTTTTAAGATTGTTTCACTTGATATAACAGTGATGCGGTCCATTGTATGTATGATGAGCCTAGCTATAGGGGTGGTCAGATGCAATGGAGGTGGAGATATGAATGTGATGGGTTGAGGGTTGATGTTGGAATTATTCTGTCAGTATGATAACCAAGTTTATGACTGATGGTTTTTGAAATGTTTTAATATAAATACTTGTGTTTTATATATTGGTTATATATGTGTGTTGCATATATGTGTTGTCTACATTATTATATATTTATGTTTTTAATTATTAATATTTAGTTGCATTTTATGCTGTATAAATTATTTAAAAAAAATTTATTTATTCATTTTTATTATTATTTTAAATTTTTAGCGTTGGTTTCTATAAACTGCCACTAAATAGAACTGCCACTATATATATTAGAGGTGATTTTTCTTCTTCAAAATCATTATTTTAAATTATTAAATTTAGTATTGATTATGATAAACCACTGTGAAATAAAACCACCACTAAATTATTTAGCAGTGTTTTTTTTCCAATATTTTTTAAATAAAAAAATTTATTACAAGAACAACTGCTAAATTTATAGAAAACTATTTCTAAATATGAAAAATGAAACTTTTATAAACCACTAGTAAATAAATCAAAACCTCCACTATTTGATTATTGATAGTGAAATATTCAGCGGTTTAAATAACCATCACAAATCGATTTTTTGATGGTTTAAAGCACATCTAATCGGGAATAACTCATCGTTGTATGTTGGTTTTTGTGAAGTGCATGTATCAGTATGACCAAATATAAGAATATAAATGCAGTCATACATACATACATATATATAAGTATATTTATATATAAATATTTATAATTATATTTTAATACAAGCACGTACATACATCTATATATTATTATATTCACTTACATACATACACATATATACATAAATACACATATACATACATATAAATATAAGTAAGTACATGAATATATGCATGCATGCATGCATATATATTAATGTAATTATTTGAAAATATACATAAATATAAGTATATACATCAATACATACATTCAAATATATTGGTATATACAAATATATATTAATGTAACTATTTACATGAATACATATATATAGGTATATAAAAATATGTTAATATAATTATTTACAATTATATATCTATATTAATGTAATTGTTTATAATTATACATCAACATGCATATATACATACATATTAATGCAATTATTTACAAATACACATAAATTTAAGTATATATTAATATAAATATATACATAAATATGTACACACACATATATGTATATAAAAATGTATTAATATAATTATTTACATATATACAAATATATTAATATAATTATTTATAATCATACATCCACATATATACATGCATATATATTAATGTAATTATTTACAAATATACATAAATATTTGTACATACAAATATAGGTATACATGTAGATACATATATACATACATATATATTGGTATATACAAATATATTAATATAATTATTTACACACATAAACATATATAAATTTAATTATTTATAATTAAACATATATAAGTACATACAAATATAAGTATATACATGCATACATATATATAAGTATATATTGACTAAAAATTACATATTTTTAGTTTTTGATAATCCCTCTTTTTTAATTTTGTTGAGAGGGAACCCTTACATCACTTGAAAGCCACAGGCATAAAGAAATTAGAATTATATGGCCCAAAGTCCTGAGGCACAAAGGTCTGTAAAACTTTTTGACCTGATTGCACTGGAACAACCCCCCGACACATTCTTCAATGTCTGCGCCTAACTCACCACTTGGAGATGCAGTTAGATTACCTTGTCCCATGCAAAGATGCACTGGGTATAAACCCAGTGGTATGTCTGTTATGTCCCACCTTAATTCTTCTGTCTAACAAGATCCACCAGGTGACTATTATTTCTTAGGTCCATCATTATAGTGTTATTCCAATATATCAAAACATGATCTTATCCATATCCCAGAGGCCTTGTGTCCTGAAGGCCCATGATGTAATGGAGGCCCTTTTCCCCAAAGAACCAATTTTGTGGCCTAGAATCCCATTTAGGATAAATAGTACCACCACTATAGTAATCCACTACATTACCTATAGTGTTACAGTGCTACAGTACCTTTTGAAAATTTCTCCCCCAAGTTTTGATCTCGGGTTATTGACATAGGATTACATGGTTTTTTCTACTCATGAACCACCTCAGAAACTATAATTATATACAAGTATAAATATTTATAAGTATATTTTAATAAATTTATATACATACACATATATATATATATATATATATTATATGTAAATTTTTTATAGGCAATCTACAATGTAAAATTTTCACTGAAAGTCACTAGGCTAAATTTTTCACTGAAGATTTCTAGTGTATTTTTTACATTGTAGATTTATAATTATAAATATATATAAATACACACAATTATAAGTACATATATTTATATATACACTATTTATTATTAAAATTTTCAATGCAAAATTATACTACATGTGTGTTTGAATGCAGGCTTATATGCAATCACATATATATATATATATATATAATACATATATATAAATCTATAATATGTATATAAAATATGTATAAAAATAATTGATAAAAATTATATGTAGTAATTATTATTCATTAGTATAATTTAATTTTATCATTTATTATTATATAATATATATATAATATTTATCATTAAATTAATAGGTTAATATGTAGTAATTATAATTTATTATTATACCTTACTTTTATTATTTTTTATTATATATTTAATATTTAATATTTAATAGTTTTCTTTAAATTATTAGGTTATATATGTATATATTATATAATTTTTTATCTCGACTTGATCGGAAATTTGGCCTAGAAGAATCCAAATGATGACACCAGTTTTTAAAAATCATTTATTACAAAAAAACCTATTAATTACATGCCTCCCTCATCCACTTGTCAAGATCACATGGTAGAAATTTAGCCACCATTTATAGGTGGGTATGTCACACCCTCGATGTCATTTTTAGGTATAGATTATATTATTTATTGATTTTTATTATTATCCTTTATTTTTTTGGGTCTTTTTATTATGTTAATTTAGAAAAAATGGTGGATAATGGATTTCAAACAGTTGGATCATAGTTAGTGAAAGCTGTGTAACCCAAACATGTATAGGACTATAATAAATTGCAGTGGTATTCACATGGTTGGTGCATGAATTTCCCAACCATATATCCAAACTACACAAATCCACTTTGGGGTTCTAGTATCATTCACATAGTTATAACACAATTAGTAAAACTGTGAATCCAAACTATGAAGCCTATCAATTTTCATTCAAAATGTGAATTTACCACATTTTCCTCCTCAGTTTAACTTGACCCAACCTCCATTTCTTTCCCACTAAAACAATAGCTCTATATTCTCACTAAAATTCCTCCTCCCATAATTATAGGGATCAATTTTAGTGGGTAATTTTAAACCTAATTAATGAAAACATTAAGTTAGTGTCTCATATATTCTCATTTGGGTATTTTACTATCTTATCTATTGTTTTCTCTCTTCCCCTATGGTCATGGATTCCAAGGGTTCATGTTACTTAATTTTTGAGTGTGGGTTGTGATGTTCAGGGTTTATTCGTTCCACTAATACAAAACTAGCATTTAACAGTGCTAGAAAAGTACTGACTACATGAGCGATGTTAAAATCCTAAGACTTTGATCAGTGCTGAAAAAGTTCTGAAAATTGATGATAAAGGGGACATTTATCAGCACTAACAGAATCATTGATAAATGATACCTTTATTATTACTCTCAAAAGTGGGGATAAAGGTCCCATTTATTAGAAATTTTATTTATCACTGCTAAAGGAATATTTTATTAGTGTTTTTATAAGAACTAATAAAGGAATTTTTATTAGCACTATAGAAGTGCTGATAAGGTCCATATTGTAGTGTGCTGTTATAGAACACAACAAAACCAGAAGCACCAGAAGCACTAAAATCACCCAAAACACACAAAACACACATCAAATATCAAGAAAAACTAGTCTTAATACATAATTTAAATGAAATGAAATTTACAAAAAAAATAAAAAAACACTATATTATAATCATTTTTAACATTGGTTTATACAATTACATAAAAAAAATTATTACATACATTCAAAAACAATCCTAACTGTCAATGTTACCACAATTTCCATCGACTTTCTTTGTCAAACTACCAACACTGCATGAGTAGCTTCAAACAAACCACATCAACTCGAAAAAAACATTCCACCTATATAATAAAATAATTATTATGAGTATTACTAAAAAATAAATTAAACATAAATATGAACTAATTCATTAATTCTATGGACAATGATTTTACTATGAAAATATCAAGATTACCTTTGTAATTTAGTAGAGGAAACAACATTTCTCTTCCTACAAAGGTAGTTGAGAGAACCTGAAAGAAAGTGATAAATGAAATACTATAGGGGTGAAAAGGTTTTGAGGGAGAATAAGCATGAAATTTGGATAGAGCACCCAAAATCAAACAAAATAATACACCTATATAAGAAAACAATTATTATGTGAGTAATAATAAAAATAAATAAATCAAGCATAAATGTGAAAAAATTAATTAATTAAACGCAAAATTATTTTTCTATACAAATAACAAGATTACCTCTGTGATTGAACAGAGACAACATCATTTCTCTTCCTATAAAGGAATGACACATGTATAGAAATATTATAAAATAAATAAACTCTGTAAGGAATACTTAAAATTAAATCAAAATTTCATTATATAATTTTTTAGTAAAATAGTGAAAGTATATTGTAACCTCACATTTATATCTTTCCAAAGGGTTTCTTTGGTCTAGATATAAGCTAATAAAAAAACTTAGGATTCTCTGTGCACTTCACTACTGTTGGTTAACTACCATTTAACATAGAATCTCACATGAACTTCCTACCCGATGTCCCCATGATGCTCTCATCCCATACATGATCTCTACCATCTCTATCATATCACCATTTAGAATTCATTTTTCCTTCTCTTCTTTCACCTCTTCACTACTTGTAATGATGCATGATGCATACAACTATATGAATATTGTAAATGGGTGCAAGAATATAAGGAAAAGTGAATAATGAATGATGATATGATATAGATGGTGGGGAGAATGTGTGAGATGAGATCATCATGGGGAAATTATTTAGGAACTTTAGATCAGATTCTATGCTAAGCGGTAATTAACCGACAATATTAAAGAGCATAAAGGATCCTTAGTTTTGTTATTAACTTTGTGAGTGATACACAACCAATCCATGTTTTGGCTTCATTTATCAATTTAGCCAAATAGACATCAATATTATTCCAACACACTAAATCATTAGAAAAAATAGTATAAATTAAAAAATACAGAATATAAATGAACCCATACACAAGGAACCAAGAGCGATTTCGAAAAAAATAGACATCTCTAAACAAGAAAAACAGAATGAGGGGAACTAATTAATGAGAGTATTAACCATTTAAAGGTTCACATTAAAAATAAAAAAAACCATTTGAAATACTAAAGGATAATTTAATTAAACTTTTATAATGAAATATTAACTTACAACATCCCAAAAAAATGAGGAAACTTTGAATGAATTCACCCCAACACAGGATACAACAACTAATACAATGTGTTTAGGATTATTTCACAAAAACTCATCCAAAAATGATTCCTCAACCAACTTATAAAAATAAGGATCCTCGGAGAATAGGACTTGATCCTTGATATCTAGATGACGATCCTGAATGAAAAGAGAATCTTTGAATAGATCTTGCGATACCACCTTCGGAAAAAAGGAAACCAGATCTTTGAAGTGCTCAACATTATCCTTCACCGTTTTCTGACCTTTCTGGACACTCATGAGCTCTTCCCTTTTTTTCATCTAAACCTCCTTAGGTATAAAACATCAGACAAAGAGGGAATTAAAATCTTCCCACATCATCCCAACTTGCATATGGGAAAAAAACACTCATTATTCTAAATATATACCCCTAATAAGACCCATAATAGCATGAAATTTAACAAATTTAGGAGTTCCAAACACTCTAAAGACATGCTCAACTTCCTCAAGCCACTTCACTAACTCTAACGAACCTTGATTGCCACAGAATATGGGAAGAAACTGATGATAACTAGAAATAGGGCGTGACCCACTAGAAACTTCAGGGACCTTTTTGGGAAGTATATTATGAATAACACGAAAATCATAAAATTAGGTTTGGTATCAATCTGAAAAATAACTAAAAGGAACATCTCAGGCAAAAATATCTCTCTCACAAGCCAAATTTCATAACAAAACAAGAATTTTCTCTTAAAAAAACTATTTCGTTTTCAATTTCAAAACAAATTCTTCTAAGGACACTTTGGACAATATAATAACCCAAATTTTTAAAGAAAATCCAATTCTGGAAATTATTTTTTTTCTTTCCAAAAACCATTTCAAAAAATCAAGCCAAGAATTTGATTTCAAATTCCCTCCCAAGGCACCCTACGAACCGTCACATATGTGTCCATCAATTTCCATCCACACATGCCAACACACACTTTCCTCACCTAACCACACATATTAAAATTCTCATTAGGAATACCAAGGGTCACACTTACCACTTTATAACCAAACCCAATAATTTTCTAAATTTTCAATCCAAAAATTTCCCTTTAAAACCCATTTTTTTAATCTAAACCATTTCAAAGAAATTATTTTAATTTAAAAAATCATTTTCATTTTAAAAGATTACTCACATCAACTGAGACCAAACAAGACACAATTCACAGTAAACCACTAGAATGAGAAACTAGTAGTCATTCTCAACCCGACTACATGGTAGTGGGCCATGGTTTACATAGTATACGATTTTACTATGATTAAAAAGATCAAAAACCCCAATCACTAATTAAATCTAAAAATTACCACGATATACATAATACTAGGCCACTAGGTTCTTGGTTGTGTTAATAGTAGCCCTACTTACACTATACTATAAACATGAACCTGGTTCGATTCCATTAGGTACTCAGTGTCTACCACACAAGGGTACTGTAACGACCCAAAATTTCATTAATGGAAATCCCTCTTGATATGATTAAATGTATCTTTATGTAAAATGTTTATATAAAATGTCAACTTATTTGGTTTTATGTTTTTGGATTTTAAAATACTTTTAAGAATTGTGACCATTGTTTATGTAGCCATTGAACGGTGATCACATGATTAGTATAAATATATGGCTTTAAAAATCCAATTTACTAAGACAAAGGAAGCGATGGCCTCATCTAGTAGACGTGCCCCATACGAAGCCCATTTGTCAGAGCTCGGAAAGGAGGTTGCATATTTGGGATTTTCTATTGACCAAGCCCAAGCCGAGATTGAACATGTTAAGCTTGAGCACAACCACCTATGAGAGAAGTGGAAGTTGATAGAGATTACCACCCGAGCAATGTTATCCGAGCCACCCCAAGAGTCGGTCACCATCGAACACCTTAACTTTTGGTCTTATGAGGGTGTTATAAGGGGTTATGTAACAAGAAATTAGCACTAAGGTCATGTACATCATTTTTGTATATAAGAATGAATATACCTTCATTTTATTATTGTTACCTTGTAGATGGTTTTTAAAGCACAAATAGTATTTTTAGTTAATATTCAACTAAGAAATCTATTTTGATGAATTAATGTATTTTTGAATTAAATAATATTTTAATAAAATAATAATAATATTATTAAAGTTATTTTTATTAAAAATAAATGATTATATAATTTTATGAATGCAATAGTAATTTTTATTAAGTTTTGAAAGCCATTTTTTTCAAAACCCATGAATTTTTGATAAATGTCGGTTTTTATTTTAAAAGTGAAAATTAACATATTTATAAAATTATTTAGATAAAATGAATATTATTTCTAGAATCAGGATGTCAAAATTATCTAACGGTTATGAGACAGTCAAATTTTTGGGAAAAAATTAAATACCGTTTAAATATATAATGTGTTTTATGACATCATAATGAACTAATGGTGATGTAATAAAATACTATAAGCTTTATGTTCGGCCAATATATGTTTTAACATTAAAATAATGTGGTTTTTGTTGTGTTTGACTTATTTTACAAAGCATTAATGGACCCTTCAAGGCTTATTAAACATCTTGTCTTTTTAAATTGTTTTACTTGGAAGTGTGACTCACCTCCACATAATCAACCCCATTATTTTAAGAAGTTCAGACTTTGGACTTATAAAATATTTTTTTACACTTCCCTTTTCCAAAAACCATGGGATGGTTTTTGGTTTGGATTAGTTTAATGTGAGGTGTTCCAAACCTAAATAATAAAAAATTGTCTCACCTTTCCTATATAAACCCACCCAACCTCTCACTTTATCTTCACTCAAAGCCATTGAAGTTAATCCAACCTCTGACCTACTCTCTCTAGAATCCTTCCAAGGTTCCCCAAGCTCCCAAGAAGCCTCTCTCAAGCCTCTCTCAAGCATTTGGAAGCACACTTCTAAGTAAGGGTTTTTTCTTCCTTTCTCATATTTGTCCAATTTTCTTAATGTTGTTATGACCTTTTAATTTCAATTATAAATGTTGGGGTATGGTTTCAAACCCCCCCATAATGACCTCTTTATGTTTTAATGATGGGATACTCATTTCTCTCTCATTAAATGCCTCCCATGTACACCTGTTACTGTGCCAAAATTCTGAAATAAATTTATCTCTCTTCTTTTACATTCAAGCAATTCTTTTGTATCATGACTCTAAATTCCATTTCAATTGTTGGGACATGTATCAATATAACCCCTTTAATATCCATTTAATGTAAATATTATGAGACACACTTTTCTCTCTCATCAAACATTTTTATGAATTCTTACATCACACCGTTACGTTGCCGAAATTGCACCGATTTTCTAAGCCAATGTCATTGTGTAGTGAAAACCATGCCCATTTCTCTATCAAGGGTATTCACCTTTATGCACATTTACTTATTTATTATAAAGTTCCATGTATGAATTCCACATTCCTTTATCGTGGAATAAATTATTATGTTTTATGAATCCATGTTATATGATCCATGTGGCATACTTATGCATGAAATGAAATGTTTAAGAAGGGTGCGCCCTTATAGCACTCCAATGAATTGGGTTAAGTATAGTATCACGATACATCATGTTCAATGGGTGTTTACTCATGATAATTCAAGTGAAATGAGGTTATAATAATGATTCATGTGCAATGAGGATTTACTCATGCTCCATGTGCAATGATCCTTGGCTCATGCTAATTCCATGTTAAGTGTTGTTGCCACATTTTCATGTTATGATTATCATGCTTTATCATGACTTTATGTTTATGCCTATATTGTGATATAATTATATGCCTATTTTCTAACAGGTATTGTATTCCTCATGTTACTCCATGTTTATTCCCTTACTGGGCTTTATAGCTCACCCTTTTATTTTGCATGTCCTCAGGTTATCCCATGCAATGCTAAGTACGGGGGAATGTAGTGGTCATGTAAAGGAAGTTTTCAATAAAGATGTTGTATTTCATGTTTTAAGTTGTTATGTAATGATACTAAGACCCAAAGAAACTAGACCTATTGATCTTCTATGTTGTATCAAGTGAGGTTTATGCAATAAATTATGTTTAATTGTGTAATAAAGATCAGGGTTGTCATAGGTACCTCTATCTCTTCACCACTCTCTCCTATTAAATCCTCTAAACTCTCATTTAACTCCACTTAAACACAAAATAAACCCAAAATGAGACTAAGATACTAACATTAAAGGGTATTACATGGTTAGATCAGATGGGACATTTAAAACCTCCACATCCTCTAGCATTTCATACTCAATAAGATTCAACCAGATTTGTGAGGGAATATATTCAACCATTGGGTACATATTTATGATATCATTGTATATCTTTATGATCCTCATGATCCTTACATGAACCTAGAGGAGTCATGCCAATAGTGGTTAGGAGATTTGATGTAGATTTCATCAAGGTTAACAATAGTGAAAAAATGAAAATCACAGAACCCAAATGATCAAACAATGATATAGGAAAATTAGAAAATAGTATACATAGGATTCTATCATTGATTCATCTAATGGATTCTAGTTGAGTCACATCGATAGCAGATGAGTTCCACGAGAGATTAAGAATCACGATGAATGAGTACCGGTTAGAATTATTTTAAATAGACTGAGAATACTTTTAACAGTGCTTTCAGAAAAGTGCCGAAAAGATCCCTTTTATCAGTGTTAAATTGCCAAGTGATGATAAAAGGGATCTGTATCAACGCTCAGAAAGTGCTAATAAAAAACATCTTTATCAACACTAATATTTTAGCGTTGATAAAAATTATTTTTAACAATGATTTTTTAGCGCTAATAAATATCAATCTTTATCAGTGCTAAAATTTTAACACTGATAAAGGATTTATTTAAATAAATTTATTATAATTTTATAATTATTAAATATATATAATTATTTACTTATAATTATATATATACTTATTTGTGAAATAATAATAATTTATTTATAATAATTATAAATATATAAATTTATAAATATAGTAAATATACATTTATAAATATATTTATTTATAAATATTTATTTACAAATAAAATTTTAACATTATGAGTGTTTATATAATCTTGAATACATGTATTTTAAAAATGAGTGAAATTGAATAATTTCAAATGAGTACACTTTAAAAATAATGAAAAAATGGATAAGTTTTATTAATTAAATATAGATTATCAAAAAATATTGATATATATATATATATATATTTAAGTAAAGATGAATACATATTGAAAATAATAAACAATAAAAAATAAACAAATGTAAATAAATAATAGAAAATTATCAAATTCAAAAATAAAATAAAAAATAAAAAAATATTAAAAATGAATAACTATGATATTATTAAAAATAAATAAATAAAATTGACTTATTTAAAACGGAATATATTAAATGTATCATGTTAACAATGAAATTCTAAAATATAATAAAATTCGAATAAATTACATAAATATTAGGTGTATGTGTTTCTATATATTTCGTAAATATATTTGTGTGTGCGTTTGTATATAAATTTAATTAATTACATATATATATGTACATGAAATCATTGTAATACATGATGTTTGATATATGTTAATTTGAAAAATTAAACAATATTAAAAATGAATACAGACATTAATATGTTTTTAACTAACATTCTATTGATTCTATATATATTTATATTTGATATATATTATTTATTACTGTTTATAATTAATATATATATATATATATATTAAACTTATGATTTTTTATTAATAATTGATTCATTAATAAATTTTTAAATAAATTTTTAATTTATTCATTTTTAATTTTTTTGTTTAATTATATATTCATTTATATATGTAAATTATATATATATATATATTATTTATCAATATTTATAATATATATATATTATGTTTATTCATTTTTATCAATAATTATTTAATTAATAATTTTTTAAATATTTTTCTTAATATTTTTCTTAATTTACTCATTTACTCATTTTTATTTGTTTAATTATTTCATTTTATTCATTTTACATATTTATATATTTAATATATACTATTTATTAATTTTTAAAATTTATATATATGTTTATTCATTTTTATTTGTAATTATTTAATTAGTGAAATTGTTAAAAAAAATTATTTTATTTTTTTAAACCATTATCAACTCTGATAAAGGTTGCTATTTATCAGCACTTTATTTTTAGTGCTCATAAAGGGTAACTTTTATCAGCGCTAAAAATAAAGTGCTGATAAAGGGTAACCTTTATCGGCACTAAAATAAATCATTGATTAAGGTGACTGTTTATCAACGCTAAATAAATGGTGCTGATAAAGGGCACCCTTTATCAGTGCTTATTTTAGCACTGATAAAGATGGACTTTCTTAATGCATTTTTCTAGTGCTGATTAATGCCAGCACTGTTAATGGTCAGTTTTGTAGTAGTGTTCCATTAAGGATCCCTCTTTCATGTTTTATGGGGACTCTAACCCACTAAAAGTGTTCACAAAGGATTAAGGTATGTGGTTTCATAAGATGGACATTTTTTTATAAACCTTGTGTTCTGGATTGTTTCTAAAGAACATTTATAATTGTTTCAAAGCATGGTATTTGATATTTGATGGCATATATACATGTGGTATATTTTTTTTGAACTCCTATCTTCTGATATTGGAAATTAAAATGATTTGTAAATCTAGAGTTGTAAATGGAAATGAGGTTTTCTTATATTATGTTTGAAATGATATCTCTTTGAAAGGGGATAGAATATAGGAACATTGGGTATTTAGTTTTGATGATTATGAAAATCATAAATAGACCTGACACACCATACCTAGATTTGTTTTATAGTACTAAAAAAGCTAAACATATTTAGGATATGTATATGGTGCCATTTCTTTGCGTGACCCTTTTTTTCTAGGCACTAGGACTACTCTCCCTTGTAGTGTGTGTGTAATTGATTATTATTTTTCAACCATCAACATTGTGTAAAGATCCTAGGATTCCCTTTACATATGATACATTAGGGATTCCCCTTGGTTCTTATTTAGATCATTTATTCACATGGAATTTACTTTCATCCTTATAAATATTGTAAAGCTTTTTATTTATTATTTCTTCTAAAATGTTAAAATCATATTTTTATGTAGTTTATTTTCAAACTAGAATTATTTGATTTATCTAAAAAAGATATATTATGAAACAATTATTTGGATTCTACTGGTTTGGATGTGCCTATAACCTACATACACCTAATTAGTGTATATCGACCTATTGTTTTCAAATGTTGGTGAAGTAAAGGCACTGCTTAGTGGTGGTGATTTCTCATGTTAATGTAGAATGAGTTAGTAGTGGTAACAAGGTTGTTAATGAGCCCTCGTTTCACAAAAAATATGGGTAGAAATATTTTCATTTCATTTTAGTCTATTTTTTAAAATTTTGTAATTTTATCACCTATTTGTCTTCCTGTCCCGTCCCTTCTTGTATATGTATGATGGATCACTATTTTTAGTTATGTTATGGTTGATGTTTATATTGTTGTATATGGTTGATATTATTATTTCAGATTTTGTTTATATAGTGGTATCATGATAATTATTGTCTAGTTTTGTTTACTTTAGTGCAAAACTTGTCAAAGTATGTCGAGGTCATGCTAGGTCCTAGGTTCAGACCTTATTAGAGGTTTTATTGGAAAAAATATTCCTAAACAATGTTTTTGATCCCAAGAACAAGTTTCTAGACAATGGGCATTGGGAACACCCTTCAATCCTTACCATAGATTGGATTGGGTTCCCAAGTCAGGGGTAGCCCAGGTTGGTTTGTGAAAAAATAGTATTAGAGCACCCAATTATAGGTTTATGATATTTGGGAAGTTTTGGTAGATATGAGATAAGATCTTTAGGGCTTTATGGTTTGGTTTTTGAGGATTTTTAAGATTGAAATGAAAAATAGTGAGTAATTTTTGGGTGATCATGTTTTAGGTGCATAGGTTTTAGACCATTTGGAAACCATAAGACCCATACTGGAAGTAGATTCCAAAGTTCCCTGCATTGTTGGTGCACAGTTTGGAAAATAATGTGATGAAACCATGTGAAGATATAATTTTAGGTATTTATGTATCTTTACAATTTTAAATGATGTATTATGATTCTTGTTGTATTTTAAAGAATGTCTATGATCTAAACTAAGCTCATTTTATTGTTTTTATGGTTTTAATTTCTTCTTATTAAATTTTATATAGTTCCATTCCCCCTTAAAGTCCTCCTGTGGACCCTACAAAGGAATATGTAGATAATTTTCCATAAGAAAATACCCTGGAGGACTAGAATATGATTGAAACAATAGTTAGAAAAGTCTTTGATATAGAATAATTAGTTTCCTCTAACCCAACTTAGGTTCATGAAGCAGGTTTGGGATTGGGTGGAGTTAGGGACCAAGCTCAAGAGGTATAGGATTAATAAACCTCAATATTTATAGGATTAACTAGAGAAGACTGATATAATCTTTTAATTTCTAAAGATTCTAGATCTTATCATGGTGAAAATTTATTCCTTTATGCTAGATGTTCAATGATGAAAGTTGTGGTAGGTGGTGGTTCAAGCTAAGAATCATGTAAACTTAGAGGGGAAAGACTTCATAGTTATTTTCACTTGATAGTTATAGCTATATACTCTAGTTCTAGAAAAGTATCACGAGTTAGTGTTCCTTAAACAAGGTGATCAAATCATCATGGAATGTGTTAATCAATTCACTGATCTCGTCCACTTTTCTCCTGAGATAGTTTTAAATGAAGAGCTGAAATAATTCCATTTTTAAATAGACTTGTGACTAGATATATAATCTTAAGTTTTCTTAAATAAGCTCTAAACTTTTTCTAAGTTCATAGATCAGGCCTTGATAGTGGAAATTGGACAAGACAACATGTCAAGATTATTTGAGGATCCTTATATTCCTATTGGCGGTGAAACCAACTCTTTAGAGAAGAATTAGAATTGAGGTAAGGCTAGAAGGGGAAGTGGTAGTGGCTCTAGAATCTCATCTCTGTCTTCATCATTTGTAGCAATAGGTAGTGGGTCTCGTACATGATATCAATGCAATAAAACTAGGCATATGAAGCCTTAATTCCTATCATACTATAAGACTTGTAACTTTAGTGGGTGCTTATTTCATCGAAAGATATTTTATAAATCTATCACTGCACCCTAAATCAGTGTAGTTTCTTTAGATCTGAGGGGAACCACAACATATTCTAATTCCTCTAAGGTGGATGAGACTTGACCTAATGGGAGAGGATGCAAGAATAGTTCATCTTATGGGTAGTGTCAGCTTAGTATTGTTCCCCATGATAGTGGATGAACTCAGGGCCACTCTCTAGAAAGAAAATTTCACTTTATATAGGAGGTTTCGATGGAGTCTGAGATAGGTCCAATGGATGTGAGAGTTATTATTATTATTATTTCATCAACGGTGACTATTTTATTTTATAGGGTTTCTTCTACTTAATTCATATCTCTTCATGATATAGAATTTATAAATCATCCTTTTTAGTACATATTTTATCTTATGAGGATATCAACACCTCTCCAGATCAAAAAATAGAAAGGATATCTATCCCCTTCCTATACTATCTCAACATAAAATGTTGAGTTATTATGGTATTTAATATTTTTTAAAATGGATCTTTTTTATGTTATTATCAATATGGTATGGATTACTACCTCTAAGGACCATGTTTATTGTTGTCATTAGAGAGTGGACTTCACTACCCCGGATAGAAGCTCTCATGTGTTTCAAGGGGAGTGGACCCATGTTCTAGATGCTTGGGACCTCCTCTTAATAAGGGTGGTAGATTAATATTTCTTCTATATTCTATTATTATAGAGGTTACTAAAGGAAGATTTAGGATTAGCTTCCTCTAGTAGTAATGGAGTTCTTTGAGGTATTTCTAGATGACTTCTTAAGATTACCCCCTAGAAAATTTGTTGAGTTTTTGATTGTACTGGTCCTTATAACACAACCCATTTCATTGATTTCATATCCTATGGAACCCATATAGATGAAATTACTAAAGTTTTAGTTAAATGATTTAGAAGATAATGGATTCATTCACCTGAGTGTGTCATCATGGGCTTCCCTAGTTTTTTCTAAAATAAAGAAAATGGGACACTCCACTAATAAATTTACTATATAAAATTAAATCATGTGTCTCTCAATAATAAGTATCTATTGCCCCACATTATGACCTCTTTGATTAGTTAAAGGGGTGAGATGTTTTTCCAAGATCGAACTCCAGTCAGGTTATCATTAACTAAGGATGAAAGAGGTTGATATATCTATTACTAGTTTTCATAGTAGGTTTTCCTATTTTGAGTATCTCATGATACTATTTAGATAAAAAAATTATCAATCAGTCATTATGGATCTCATGAATCAAATATTATATCGGTACATTGAATCCTATGTTATGATATTTTTAGGTGATATCTTGGTATATTACGAGACTTTGGAGGATCATGAATATCATATGATAATGGTTTGGGGGACTCTTCATGATCATTACCTTTATTCTAAGAAATCAAAGTGTGATTTCTAGATTCAAGAATTAAATTTCTCGGGGTATGTGGAATCAAAACAGGGAATATCAGTCATTCCATAAATGGTGAGAGATCCTATTTCTTGGTAGGTTCTAAATAATGTATTAGAGATATAGATATTCTTAGGTTTTGTGGGATATTATAAAAAATTCACGAATTATTTCTACAAGATTGAATCATCTCTGACAGCTATTACCCATAAGGGGGTGAAATCATTATCGATACTTAAGTTCAAATAATCCTTTAATGAATTAAAGAGATGGTTAATCTCAATAACTATTTTGATTCTTCTGGAGGCTGATTAGGTTTATTATTTTTACTATGATACATTAGTTATGGGTTTTTATTGTGTTCTCATAAAGGGTGATAATGTGGTGGTGTATAGTTCTCACTAACTCTAACCACATGATAAGAATTACCCAACCCATGAACTTGAACTCATGGCATTCATGAACACCCTTAAGTGTCAGACACACTATCTTTTTGGTGAAACATTTACGATTTACTATAGCTATAAAATTTTATGTTGTAACTCTTCTAAAAAAGATATAAATATTAGGAAAAGGTTGTTGGAAGAATAACTTCAAGAATTTTAATTTAACATCACCTACACTAAAGTTAAATGGAATGTGGTTTTTTATGTTTTTAATAGAAATTTAATTTTAAATCCTCAAAGGAGACCAATGATGAATGAAACCTTATGGATCTTTTTTTCTCAAATGAATTTAGAGGAAATGGAGGGGAAAATGATATGTTTATTACTAGAATTAAGCTTCTGTATCTTCTTATTAATAAAATATACCTGGAGAATTCTAGATATGGGGAATTCCGGTTGATTAGGTGGATCTTAAATGGTGGGGAGACCACCAGCAATTGGTCTCTATCTTTCAAAGAATTTTTTTCTTTAGAAGATGGTATGTGGTTATATTATTAATGAGGAATGTTGTGATGTAGGATTATCATAATTTTAAGTTATTTATCCACCTTGGTACCACAAAAATGTATTTTTATATAAATCACCGATACTAGGGGTCAGGTGTTAAATTTCATTTAGGAGATTTCGTGTCATGATGATATAACTTTCAGTATGTTAAATCCAAGAACTAGAAGACTTATGGTTTTATAAACCCATTATAGTGACTACTTAGAAGTTAGATGATATATCCAAAAACTTTATCATTGGATATTGTCATACCCCTTTTTGTAATATTGAAATATGAGTCATGATTGATTGATTGACTAAATATACTCATTTTATTCTAATCAAAGATTCCATTAAGGTGAAGGATCATAGGAGGATGTACCTAAAATAGATTATAATATTTAATGGGATTCTATCTATTTTAATTTTTGATAGAGACCCCTATTGCACCTAATCATTTTAAAAAGGATTCCAGGATGAGATGAGGTCCCAATTAAAGATGATCATATCCTAGAATCTATATAAAGATTGGTAAATAAAGTAGGGAATCCATATTTCGGTGGAAATGCTATGAACCTGCTTCTTAGAGGAATATTTTGGCAATTTGTTAGAAATTTGTGATAGATCTGAGTCCCCATAAGTCTTATGAGGATATTCAATACCATCCTTTCAAATTTTCAGTTTGTGACTATGTTTTCTTAAAAGTTTCAACCTGGTTAGGTCACTGACAACTTAATAGGCAGTGAAATGTTACTTTGAGGTATATGGAAACTTTTGAGATCACTCATATGATCCAAAAATTTTATTATCATTTTCAATTACCTACTCAATTTAAATTGATCCATAATATGTTCCATGCCTCTCAGTTAAAGAAGTATAATCTGAATTCCACCCATGTTATGAACAAGGAAGAGTCATAGTTAGAACCTGACATCTTGGTGACTATAAAACTAGTATGGATTTCTGACTCCTAGGAGAAAGTGATTTATATTAAATCTATCTCATTGTATTGAGTGTTATAGAAACACGAGGATGATTCTTATGAGACATGAGAGAAGGAATCATTGGAGAGGGATCAATGTATTCACCTCTTTATCGACCATTCATCTTCAAGCTAACTTTCTAGGGGTAGAAAGTGGCATGGTGGAGAGAATTATCATACCCCCAGTGTTTATTTTATGTTAGGAATATATTATTTGTTTATTATTATTATTCTCCTTTATATTTTGTTTTTTTTTATTTTTCAATTGAAGAAAAATGAGGGGTTGTGGATATTTCATAGTTGGCACATAGTTAGATAAAACCATGAAACCTAACCATGTATATCCATACAATAAATTATAGTGGAATTCCCATGGTTGGTTTATAGTTTTCAACTGTGTGGTTGAATCATGCGACTCCACTTGGGATTTCCAGTTCCATATATATTCTTAGCATATGGTTTGAAAAATCTTTCATCCAAACCATGATTCCTACCCAACTTCATTAAAAATATGAATTTACCACATTGACCCCCATAATTTAACTTGATTTGACCCCTCTTTTCTCCCCCACTCAAACCCAACTCCCTCCTCTCAATAGAACACCGCCTACCCTCCTAGAGTTTTATTTTAGTGGGGATTATTAAACTTTATTCAAGAAATCATTAATTGTCTTCTCTCCACACCTTTGGATATTTTCCTATCTTATTCATAGTTTTCTCTCTTCACCTACAGTCATAGTGACCTAGGGTTCATGTTACTCAATTTTTTAGGGTGGTTTAGGATTCTTAGGGTTTTTTATTTCCTTTGGGGATTGCTCTTTCACATTTTAAGTGGTCTCTAACCCATTATATATTTTGAAAAATTATTACGGTTGGTTGCTTCACAATTTGAACTTTGTTTTATGAAACTTGAGTGCCTTATTATTTCTAAAAAAACATTTATAATTGTTTCAAAGCATGTTATATAATTTTTAAAGGTATAAATATATTGTATAATTGTTTGGAACATCTCTATTTTGGTATCATAGATTAAAATTATTTGAAAAAAAATCATTATAAATTGGAATTAGGAATTCTTTTATTGTGTTTGATGAAATACCCCCATTGAAATGTAAAATAATTTTGAATGATAAAATGGAGAATTGTTAAAAGGGGATAGCACATGGGGAGCCTAAGTATTTAAGTAGAAGGACTGGGATAAGCACAACTATGCATGACATGCCCTACCTATCTTTGGTTTATAATGAAACACTAACTAAAATTATTTATAATATGTATAAGGTGTAACATTTTGGGGTAACCCCTTTATGATAGACATTGAGATTACTCTCCTTTGTGGTGTGTATGCAGTTGATTGTGGGTTTTTTGATCATAAAGATAGTGTAAGGAACCTAAGATTCCCTTGACATTAGATGCAATTGGTATTACCCATGGTTCTTGCTTAAATTTTTTATTCACAGGGGATTTACTTTTATCTTTACAAATATTGTAAAACTTGTTATTGCTTCTTTACTCTAAAATGTTAAATCATATTTTTGTGTAGTTTATTTTCAAACTATAATTCTTATATTTATCTAAAAATGGTATCTTATGAAACACTTGGTGGTATCCTTCTGGGCCTAATGTGATGACATACTAAATACAACCATTGGGTGTATGTAGACCTTATTTTGACATATATAGGTAATAGATGGTGCATCTTGGTGGTGGAAGGTACTTATGTTAGTAGAGCATGAGTTGATGGTGTTGGTAGGGTGGGGATTAAGACCTCATGTCACACATAGATGGGTAGTGGTATTTTGATTTCCTAATATTCTATTTTACAGAATTACGTTATTTTATAACCTATTTGACTTCACATCCCATACCTTTTTGTATATGTATCATGTATTAATATTTTTGGATATGTTATAGTTGATGTTTATATTATTGTATGTGGTTTCTATGATTGTTTTATTATTTTATATTTTGGTATTATGATGACTATTTTCTTGTTTAATTTACTTAAGTGCATGAATTTACAAAGTATGGGTAAGTCATGCCAGGTCCTAGATTTAGGCCTTCTTAGTGGACAAATTGGGAGAAATCATTCCCAAAGAGTGTTCTTGATTCCCAAACAACAGTTTCTATCCCATGGGGATACAGAATTCCCAATGGGATTTTCCATGGACCATCTTGGGTGACTATGTTAGGGATTTCCTAGGTTGGTTCATGATAGGGTAATTGAGATGGTGTAAACCATTATTTGGGAGGGTTGTGACTTAATTCATAGAAAATGAAAAAATAAATAAAAATAAATAAATAATGATAATAAATATTAAATTAAAGTAAAGTTAAATTTAATTATATAATATTAATACTATTAATATTATATAATGTTATAGATGTGTGTGTACACACACATGTATATATAAATATATTTAACATGCATATTATGTGAAATATAAAATAATAAAATTGATATTTCATAAGATATTATTAATTATATTGAATAATAATAATAATAATAATAATGTATTTATCTATGTGTGTGTGTGTCAACATGTTTAAATGTGTATCTATGGTGGAAAATTCATATTATTTCACAGGTATTTGATTTTAAAAAATTAACAGTTTAAATCACCCGATTTATCACTTATATCACGATGATAGTAATTTTAAAGGTGTTCAGGTTCATTGTAGTGGTGTTTTAAGGATTATAAAAAATTTCGAGTTATTGGATAACAACTAACTATGTCAGAAAATTTATAAGAGAACTAACCAAAATTTTTTCTTTATTATAGACAAATATTACCCTCTCTTTATTGATTTGAAACTATAAAGTAGATGAAAATGTGAATTTTTCAATTTTTATGTGGGTTCACGTGTGGATGATTCAATGAATTTTTCATTGACTATAACACACAAGTATCTCCTAGTGGGACCTAGAGGTGTAAAAATGATAAGAAGAATAACATTTATTATATGAAATAAGGTTTAAATAAGATCACCTGATATCAATATAGTTACAAAAAAAAATAAGAGCACCAATGATAACTGATTTTAAAATAAGAGAAAAATAGAGAAAAAGAAATAATAAAGAGAAGAACAAGAAGACAATGATTTTCATAGTTTGGTAATAATATCTATATCCACGGAGAGGCAAAAAATCACTATATATGGAAATAAAATTACTAGGAACACTCTCAAATTAAATAACCCTAGTTCAAAATGATCTTAAAAAGAAACCTAGTGATATAGTAACCCGTACTACTAGAGTTCAAAATCCAAACTATTGGTCCACTATGCTACAATAGTGATGATAGTAATGTTTACGGATCTATATTAACAATGTTTATTTAATCGACCAACTTTTCTATAGGAACCATATCGAAGTCTACACTGAAATAATACTACAATTAGTGTTACCGATCATCTCTTATATAGTTGTTCAACACTAATACTATTGGTGTGACCACAAGAGTTATAGATTGGTGTACAATACATGCCTATAGAAATTTTTCTTAGCCTTATCCAATAGATCAGGCTCTACAATTCCAATAAAAAATTTAATTTATTTTTTATCCTTTATTATGAAGGATGAAGTGTATGAGTTGTAGTTTAACAATGAATGGTAATTATACAATATAGTTTGGCAAGTGATGATGATGGAAAAATTGAAGAGAGGATGACACATATTGACGTGTCCTCAATTAGAGGATGATCCTATAGAAATGAATTGAAATGGTTTATAATCCAAAAATTTAAATCTTTATGATGAGTATGATGATGATGATGATAATGTTGATGATGATATTGACTTGATAAGATTCATAATGATAATTATGATGATTATAATGATGATACCAAGGGTATTTATGGTGATGATAATGTGGATGATTGATGATGTGATTAGTACAATGGGTGATAGTATGATTTACTCTCTTCTAAAATATGTGGTTGTTATATTGATATATATTTATCAATAGTTTTACATGGGATATGCTAGTTATATACTATCTCCTTATAGAGTTTTCCTAGTTATAGGGTAATTTGATTACTTGGGGTATTCTTATGAGTTAATTAACATGAATGTTATTACACACCCACTCTTAGGTGTCTGGGATAGATACATTTTCCATGATATGGGAGGACCACATGTTATGCTAGTGGAAGTATCATTGGGAATTATTAATGATTTTTGGGGACATCTCTATGCCAATAAGTGATTGAAGAATAACCCAAAACCCACAAACAAGATGTAATAAGAGAGGAATAAATAAAATGAAATGAAAAAAAAATGATTGAACCTCATTATCCATTCCAATTCATCACCAATAGTGAGTTTGATAAAGTTCCCTTAGCAACAACTAATAGGTTCTTTATACCAAAGGTATCCACTAGCCACTAGAATTGTTGAACTATTGGGTAGGACCTTTCTCTATAGAGGTTTGTTAACACCTACTACTCAAATGAAAATGAATAGAAAGGAATAAAGTGAGCTTAAACTATCTATATCCACACTAGTATTAATAAATGAGGTTTTTAAAATCTAGTTAATATCCATCCATCATTTAATAATAAATCATATTCAATTCATGACTTTTCAAACATTTTGAAATATAAACGCTTTGGAATTAAATGTTATAACTCTTTACAACAATATAATCATTAATAAAATAACTTGTTAAAATAATTTTTCCATTCATTTAATATAAAAATCAATATATATTGTGTATCGGGATAAAATAAACATGATAACCATATTTAAATAATTGGAAGAATGATATACCATATCATTCCACACATACAGATTATGTGGTATTAAGAACCAATAGAATACATAAACCACAACAAGTTGTCTTCGACTACATCATGGTTTATTATTTAGTGAATAATTACAATAATATATCACTTGTACTAAATCCTCACAAAATTTATAAAAAACTTTAAAAAACTTTTTGAATCAAACAAAATCTCTTTGGACATGATTATCATAAACCCTCTCAAATTTTAGAGAAACACTTTGTACCATGATTAATCCATATTCCATGAAATTATGTTTGACCTTATTGGACTTCTTAGTATTTAAAACAATTATGAGTTATCTAATCCATAATTGTAAGCAAATACTGAGCTATAGAATAATTTCATTTATACACAAACTACACAGAGGTCTAGTGTGATATTTATGAAAATCACTCATATCTTAGAAATGAACATGTTCAACCTATTATATATCAATATAAATCAAATAAATTATTATATTATCCCTTTTTCCAAGACATTGAGTGACCACTAGATATGGTGCACGTCAATATAGTATAATATAACTCACATGTTTACAATTATTTTAAATAGACTAACTAGTTTGAATAAATACATCACATGTTATTTATTTAAATATTTGAGAACATCACATGTCAATCAACTAAGAATGGCCATCTATTTACTCAATATAATTCAATTAATGTAAAAAATTTCATACTTATCATATAAGAAAATAAATCCCATATTATTTAAACTCAAACAATGACATGATAAAAAAACACACCCAACCATCCCTAAATAGCTCATCCTAAAGAATATAATAAGAAAAATATCCAAGTATAAAGGTTCAAATTCTAGTTATATTATCAACCTGTGGTAATAAGGATTCATATTAATCATACATCCTTAAGTATATCAGTGACCATATTACATTCCATTTGATATACTTTTAAGGGTCAATCCAAATAATAAGTCTCTATTTATTATCTCATAAGTATACTTTATATTATATTAAAGATTCTATATATTCTAATCTTAATATATCATTACAACTCTCAATAATCCATAATGAAAATCTAATATAGAGAAATCAAAGAAATACTTTGAGGGGATTTTATCATTTTATCATTCATGTAATATATGAAGCATATACGAATGAATGATAAATAATTATTTCCTTTTTTATACAACCATGATATATTCCCATTAACAATAATAATTGTATCTAGTATCCCATGTATCTAATACCCCGAGGCTTTAGATGGCCTTCATGACTTTTCTACATTAATGTCTCTATCAATATATCTGATACATTCTCCTCGATATCTATCCAAGGGATCTTTACATCACCCATATTAATGATTTATTATATGAGATGGTATTTTAGAAGTATGTTATTGGTTATTTGGTGAGACCAAGGTTATTTTGTATGAGTAATACCTTCATTATTTTCATAGAAAAGATTAATTTCCTTTTCAATTCTAGGAACCATAACAAGTTCAATGATAAAATTCTTGATCCAAATATATTTTTTCATAGAATCAAATGTAGTGATGCACTCTATCTCTATTTTGAGTCCACCACAATGTATTTTTTAGAATGATTCCTACTAATATATTCACAGTTGATAAAAACACAAAACTAGATTGATATCTCATATCATCCTTGTATGTTTTGAAACCAGTATTAGTGAAACACCTTATGGTGTGATCACCCTTACCCTTAAAGATCAAGAACATATACTTACTTATTCTGGAGCACTAAAGGATGATATTAAATACAATCTAGTAACTCTCACTTGGATTGGATTGGTATTTAATTATTATGATAAATGTATTAGTGACATTAGGGTAAGTACACAAAATGGAATACATGATATATCCTATGGTGGATGCATAAATAATATTTTTCATGTTTCTCCATTATAAATACATAAAATAACATTGAGTTTTTAAAAGACTCGTGTCATGTAACACTAATTAAAACCCCTTCTTGAAGTTCTGCATGAAAAGACTCTTTATCAATTTACCAATATAAGTGATCTGACTTAGTCTAAGAAACCACTTTAATCTATCTCTACAGATCTTCATACCTATCATGCAGGCTTATTCACCCAAGTCTTTCATTGAGAAGAATTTTCCTAACCATTCCTTTATATAATTTAATATTGGGATATCATTTATGAATAGTAGTACATCATCCATATACAAACCAAAAATACTATATAACTCAAACTAATTTTCTTGTATACAGAAGAATCATATATGTTATTGATGAAACCAAACTTTTTATTGCATCATTAAATTGGATGTTCCAACACTAAGAACTTTTTTCAGTCCATAAATAGATTTTTTTAACTTGAAAACCGTTTAATACTAATTTTTCACTTAAAGAACTTCAGGTATTATCATAAAAACATACTCAAATAATTTCCCATTAATTAATATGGTTTTGAAATTAATTTTATATATATCATCATCATAATTATCTATTATGAAAGGAAATATTTGAAGGGATGTAAATATTGTAATCGGTGAAAATATATCTTTATAGTTAATCCAATGAATTTTTTTATAAACATTTTCCACCAAATGATCTTTGTAGGTATATTATCTTCCGTATATAATAGTTTTCTCATATAAAATCCACTTGAACCCTATTGATATCACCCCTTCAGGTCTATAAACCTAATTTCAAACTTGGGTAGTACATATAAAGTCTATCTCATATCTCATAACCTCTAACCATATCTCAGAATCAGAGTTATCGATGGATTCTTAGTATGTAGTAGGTTCATTATTTATGAATATTACTTTGACATAATTTTCATAAGAAATCCATATCTTCCAAACAATCAATGAATTATACCTATCATTAAATGTTTTTGTGTAAACTAAGTTGATCTACTTCCACAACCTCATTTATAATTGGATCAATTTCCATCTCAAGAACTATTCATATTTTTTAGTTTTAAACTTCTATAACTTTACCATTCCTAGCATTGACACCGTCATTTAAATATTACTTCTTAATGAAATTACTATATTTAGAAACAAAGACATTGTTTTCAATAATATTATAGAGATAATATACCTTAATTTCCTTGGGATAACAAAAAAATCATTTTTTGGATTTTGGGTTATGTTTCTTTGATAAATAATGTAATACATATTCTTCTATAAATCCTCATAAAATAAAAGTTAGGATGATTTCAAGTCCATTTGTCATATAGTGAATTTATAATTGCTTTAAAAGGAACTTAGTTAACTAGAAATGAAATAGTTTCTAGAGAATATCCCCAAAAGGATATAGGAAAGTCCCATTAACTCATCATTGTAGGATCGAAATAATGAATGTAGATGGTCAATATACAAGATGGGGGGGGGGGTGAATTGTATATTTTAAAAAATTATTTTGGAACTTTTAAAGATGGTAATGTTCAAAAAAGTTAAACAAGGTAAATTCACAAAACCTCTTAGTTCTACAAACTTGATTGATTCCAGAAATGTGGTTCTGAAAATGAAACTTAAGAAAAAGTTTACAAAGATAAAGATTCTACCTTAGAGCGTATAGAATCTTACTAATCAGAGTACAAGTATAAGAAAGTATAAGATAGTTATACTTTCCTTAACAACCAAAATGCAGCGCAAAACTTGAAATAATACAAGTAACAAATAGTAAATCTTTTAACCCAAAGAGAAGGGTATCCAATAACATTGGATAAAGGTCACTTGATTTATACTTTCAAGAAATTCCTTTTTACCCACACCAGGGTAAGCCCTCGATACGAATATCAAAATCTGTCTTGCTATCCCCGCAAGCCCTCTAACTTCAAGGTAGTCGACACCTATGTCTTCCTATCCCTAGAATCCCTTGAATGTACTCAGAAACATTTGGAGTCGCACAAAGAAATTTTGAACAATATTTTCAGTATGCACAGAGCATGTAATCTCTAGAGTCGTAGAACAGTATTGAGCTTGTTCAAATAAGATCCTATTTATAGGTGTATTTCCAACGGTCAGATCCCTCCTCCAATAGTCATATTTTTCCTTGAATTTCGGAGGGACCTTTACATGTGTCACTCAAACAATGGTTGGATAGAAATAGAAAGAACGACATCATTTTATAACTATAACAAGAGTAGGAAAAATATGGTTGCTTGGCCAAATTCATTTTTTCAGAGTGTAAGGAAAAAATAAAAGTTCGGAGTCTAACCAAAAAACCATTCGGTGTCTATAATACATGAATATTCAGATTCTGTATTCAAAAGAATTCGAAACCTGAATTCTATAGAATTCCAGAGTCTGAATTACAAGGAAATTCGGAGTCTAAATTCATAAGAATTTGGAGTCTGAATTTAGAAAGTTCAGAGTCTGAATTCAGAGAATTCATAGTTTGAACTCAAAAAGTTCAAATTTTGAATTTAGAGAATTTGGAGTCTGAACTCAGAAAGTTCAGATTCTAAATTCAGAGAATTCATAGTCTGAACTCAGAAAGTTCGGAGTCTGAATTCAGAGAATTCAGAACCTAAATTCGGATTCAGAAAACAGAATGCTATATATCTAAGTATTTATAATATTTTTAGGTTTTAGATACAAAACCGAATTTTATACTTAGAAAGAAAATGAGTTATATTATAATATAAACAAAGAAAACATGGTAAGGATAAATTTTCTTGGGGAAGGAAAATTTTCCTTATGAATAAAAAGTAGAGGGGAAAAGAAATTCTCCTTAAGATAGAGTGTTTGTGATTTTCAAAACAAGAAGGAATGAAAAATTCATAAGTAAACCTTATTGACTCAACAATCATCAATCAAACCATGTACAATAAGGTAAAATTCCCTCTCATAGAAACAATATTCTAGTAAGGTATTATAGGAGGAGTGATATGTGAAACAATTATACAATCTCTTAGATGACCAGTAAATTTCTGAATCAACTATTCACCACCCTGATCTAATCAAAGAATCTAAATATTCTTACCTATTTGTTTTTTTACTTAATTTATAAACTCTTTAAATTTTTTAAATGTTTTAAACTTGTGTATCATAAGAAATTCATAACTATATCAACTGAAATCATCGCTTAAGGGTAATAAGTACATATTTCCATCGGTTTCTTGAGTGCTCATTAGTTGTTATATATCACTATGTCCTAGATCCAACAGTCCACTATACCTCTTATATTTTCTACTAAAATGTGATTTTTTCATTTTAGATAATAAACATGATTCCTAATTTTCAGACAATTCATAATGTAATGAGTGAAATAACCCATTTATATAATGTTTTTGGATGTGCTTTTCATTTATATTTCCAAGGTGAAAATGAAAATGATAAGTGGTGTTATAACCAAATTTGAATTTATTTTCATTAATATTATATTTCATATTATCTATTTATATAATGTACAAAATATTTATCATATTACGAATACCATAAAACATTTAATTCATGTATATAGAAAATCTCTTTATATTAATTATGAATGATACTCCCTTCTAATTTAAAAAACAATATAAATAAAATTTATATTTGTGGTTAGAACATAGTAATAACTTTATAATTCCAAAAATAATACACTATATATAATTAGATCATATTTTCTATATTCCAATGTAGAAAATCTTTCCACAATTATAGTATGAATATCCAATTATCCTTTCATAAATTCTTTCAAATTTCTGAGTTTGAGTTTGTAAGAAAAAATGTATGATGCATACCCAATATCTAATGCACATGATTCAAAATTTAGAAAAATTAATTTATGTAATATTCACATTCATATTATTATAATACCTCACTTTGCAAACACTTCATAACCATATATACTAATATATTAAACTACATGTCAAAAGAGATCTAGAAATTATGTTCCTCATGCATGCCATTATCTATAACAACACATATCTTTAGGTGATTATCATATTTTATATCATATCAATAAGGATGCACTCCCACTAAAAATGATAACCCCATACATCATATACATTTAGTGAGCCAATATTATTATTTCACTAAATATTGAATTACTTTGTAATTTCACTAAATATTTAGATATTATGGTAGTGAGTCATGTTAATCAATTCAAAAAATGGATCTTAGATAGTTAGGTGGAAAATAATTTTTCAATTAATCATTTTAATTATCCTAACTCTATTTTAGGGGATGCTAATCCTATTAGGGTCACCTAGATAAGTGTTACCCAATAATTAAAACAGAATATAAAAACCTAATCATATTAATTTCATCTATATCCCACATGCCTTACACTAGATAATACATGGGAACCTATCTTTGGAATGACATATCCATTTGGATGATCAAGGTATTGACATGTGTTTTCTTTGGAAAGCACCTCACACTTAGTTTTTCTAGGGTTTTCTTAGTATCAACATTTCTATATGCATCTTATGATTATGATACATAGCTATTGTATCTCATGCAATAATTATATTTCATGTGATCCCTAAACATATGCATGATTTTAAGGATTTAGTTTTTGTATAATATTACTTCAATAAAATCAATATGTTCCCAACATATTAATTTGTAACACCTTATACATATCATGATTTGTGTTACTCAACCAACTAAAAAATACAATAATATCTACACATAATCAAAATGCATCTCATGAATAAGGGACCTGAAAAACTTTCATGTAAAGTTACAAAGATATATAAAACTAAAATTCCCATAGTAGAAAGTATGGTGAAACATGTATCCAACAACAAATTTTCTTAGGAAGGTCATAAAACCCATATCCAGTGAGAAGTCTGGCCCAAAATCCCATTACCCATGGATTAATACTCAGGATAGACTCTAATTCCAATATAAATCTAACACTTAATATGCATAAATCATAACTGGTCTGTATTATTAAATCTATAACTAAAATAACAAATCATATTTTTTGTTGAATGAAAACTTAATCTTTTATGTCATACCTATCGTGTAACTTGTATATGATTTCCATTAAAATAATAAGAATTAGTTTGAACAATTTAAAATAAATCATATAACATTCATAATATTAATATTTTATATACATTAATATGGATTTAATAAATAAATGATCAATTCATATATTTAACATAATATATGACAACTTTGTACAATTATACTCTATATAAAACTACTTTTAATATGATTTAATGTCAAATGGATGTAGTGAAATACCTTTAGGCATTAATCGATGAAGGATTTTGAGATAAATATATTTTATTATTTTTTCTTTGAAAACTTTGTCCAAGAACCACAACGTGGTTTCACTTCCAAATCCATTTTTTTATAGTTTATTGATTGAATCACCCTCTTTTAATCATAACATAGTATATTAGAATAAGGTTTTTTTTTATTATGCGGCTGCACCATAAACGATGAACAATGAACATATATTATGATGTGGTTTGTCCTTATAGAGGAAAACTCAGTTCCATAAACCATGTCATAGTGATCAGAAAACCAAAATGTGTTTATTTAAAAAAATTATGTTTTATTTTATGGTTATAAAAATCCATATATTGTTTTTCAAAAAACACACTAATTTTCATGATAAATTTTATACATCATGATTTAATTTCATAAGGATCGATATTTTTTTATTAAAACATGTTAAATGAAAATGTGGGTTTATAAAAATGGTGATGATTCTAGAAAAAATTCCCTAACTATTTTTCATGTTTAATATTCATTATAATATATTTATATTTTAAAATAAAAGACTATGTTCGATATCGTAAAAGATATGAAACATTGAGCTTGAACGAATGACGAAATATTATTATTTAAATGTGACCATTATAGCCGAGCCATTAATTTGGTTGGTATGAATATGAATAACTGATTTATTAAATAAATATAAAGGTCTTAATAAATATAAATGTGTTGGTAAATTCTTATAAAATAATCATATAATTTTTAGTAAAGTCATTTTATTCTTCAAAAAAACTTTTTCTTAAAATGTTTTTTATTTCTTTTTATGAGTTAATATTATAATTAAATCCTAGAAATTTTATAAAATGTGTTTTATAAAATTAATTTCATTTTTGAAATTATCATGTCAAAATTATCTTACAGTGAATTTTTTATTTTTTTTGAAAATAATGATTTTTCAATGAATGGTGAAAAATACTAATTTTTAATTAAAAAAATGTATGTTATTTTATAGTATTTATATTTTAAAATTCTATTTTGGATTATTTTTAAATATAAATTATATATTTATTATTTAAAATAAACAAATTATTCTTTTTTAAGTTAATTTTAAATTGAATTTAGTATAAAAACATTACATACTTAAAATGATATTTTTCTGAAAAACCATTTTTTGTCGCATTTTACCGATGTAATTTTAATTTAAATTATTCCACTTATATATTTTTAATTTTTAAAAATGTATTCCAAATTTAAAATAAGTTTTTAAAAGTTCAATAAATAGTCCCTTTTATATTTTTTTAATATTAATAGTAACCTTAGTAATTTTTGTTACCATTATTAAAAGTAAATTAGGTAATTAAGCGTTTAAAATGATATGATAATGACTATAAAATTACCCTAACACTTGAACAAATTTTATTGGATGATTATATATAATCCGTAATCATCCAAACTCTAAATATATGACCTTTTTTCCATTTTTATGTGATTATGAACGTTATAATATTTTCTTTGAATAAAAGTAAAAAACATCCCACTCTTGTTTTTAATAACTATAATAATTTTAACATGGAGACCAAAAAGAGATATTTTTGGTTATAAATATTATTTTTAAATATAAAATATCGATATACATTTTTAAAATTTACTTTTAAATTGTTTTGAATAAATGAAAACATTAAATAATTACATAGCGATGATGCAATAATTGTTCCATTAATGGAAAAATAAAATAAATGTCATTAAAAATATTAAAAGTAATATAATTTGAGATAAATAATGTTATCAATGAATTTTGTAGATGAAAAAGACATTTTAGGGATATAATACATATACAGACACAAACACAGACACACATATATTTATATTAATTTTACTTTTTTTCTTGATATTATTAACATCAAAGTAATGAATAGTTACAAAAATTGATAATAATGATATTTTATAATATATATTATTTTAGTAAATGATATTAAATTAATAAAAATATTATATTCATAAATTTTATTATTATATGGTTGATAATATCCTTAAGTGAATCCACGAGACCCAGGTTCAAAACCAAGTAGAGGCATATTTCTGGTACTGTAGCAGTTCTGTAGTAGACTGTACACTATGCGGTACTGTGCAGAACTGTACACTATACAGATACTATAGCAGTACTATACACTGTGTAGGCACTATAGAAGGCACTGTAGCAGGTACTGTTCGGTACTGTAGTAGCTTGAACTATTCACCTTGGTCCACCGGTTTGGGCTTGGAGTACTTAAGGCTTTCGGGCCACCTAGGCCTTCGGGTCAGTAGAGCTTTTGGGCCACCTTTAAGGCCTTCGGGAAACCTCAAGGCCTTCAGGCCACATGCAGTTTCCCCGGACATACTCTACAAAAAAGGAGCATCCCTAGAAGAGGATTCAGAGTAGGTGCACTCACCAGAGTAGAGCCAAATGAATTTGTCAGAATGAGAGGGTATGGCTATGCCATCGGGACCAGACAGTGCTTGCATGGGAAGCCTAGCCAGATGGCCATGCGAAGGTGAAAGATACTATCAAGATGCAGATGCTGGGAAGGGGAAGTTCCTTGTAGATAGTCTGGTTGAATTCCCTAAGACCTTCGGGTCATGTAATCTCCTAAGCCTACGTGTCATGTAATCTCTGAGCCTATGGGCCTTGTAAGGGTTCCACCTCATCCTTTGAAAGGGGGGTTATCAAAAATCAATAAAAATGAAGGCCTTCGGCCCATTCAGACATTTCTCCATTTATAGTAATTATCTTGACCCTCAAAGGGAAAAAATCCTTGTTTTCACGTTAAGTGTGAAAGGGGTTAAAACCAAAAGATAACGGTAAATATATATTCAAGGCCGGTATAATTTTTATTACATGAAATTATTTTTACCCATAATCACCCTATATTTGAAATAAATTATTTTGGTTCCATTTGTAAATGAAAATTAATTTATATTAATTTAATATTTTGTAAAATTCCAAGAGTGCCCCTCCCCTCTCTTTTAAAAGGAAACCACTTATTCTCAATCCTTCACCTTAAATTTTTTTTTTCAACCAATAACTAACAAAATACCTTCCTATAATCCATTAAATAATTATATATTCCTCAATATTGGAATAATAACAATTTTATAGGTCTTAAGGTGTTTGGAAAAGGAGATTTTCAAAAGAAGTGGTATAGTTTTTATCTGTTTGTTTTAGTTTTATTTATTCTTCCACCAACATAAAATACTCTTAAACCATGTTAAAATAATAAAAATAGTATCCTATACAAACCAATATTTTATTATGTTAATGTAATAAGCTATATCCATCTCCAACATCCATAAAATGGGAAAGTAATTAATTGTTCGTGTGTACGGTGAACTACCTCCTCGCAAACTGATGTAATTATTTTTCCATCACCGTCTCCCAATATTGGTTATAATGATGGATTTAAGTAATATATATGATATTAAAGAAATATTTATTATTATTTTAAGATAATATAACATATTTTTTCTTACCTTTCCATATATTGGAAAATGATAATATTGTTTGTGCGTACGTGTGGGAAACCACCTCAGCGAAGTGATGTGATTCATTTTTTGTCACCACATCACATGGATGATATATATATATAAGTATAAATAAATAATAAATAAAATATTTATGATATTATTATCACTATTTAATGATAAAATAATACTTAATTTCTTTCCATAATGATCATTGAAAAATGGAAACGTTACTCATGCGTACTTACAACCTACCGTCTCCATGATTGTAACAAAGTTCATTTTTTATAACCATATTTTATAGAAATTTTTAAAAGTATAATTTATTTATAAAAAATTATAATTATTTCATTATTATTATTATTTAGATAGTGTATTAATGACTATGTTTACTATATTTAACCTACTGAATCCATTTTTGACATATGAGTCTAATATCATCAAAGACACCCGACATGAAATTAATTGATTAAGTAATTATATATAACATTGTATTAAATTAAATAAAGTAATAATTAACTTGTAAAGGATTATTAATAAATTATAAAAATAAAATATTTTTTATTTAGGAAGACAAAGGATGTATGTGACGATTTATACACAATGCAAGTGAATTTCTTTTAAAAATCGTCTTTTAAAGTTTCCCTTAAAACTCTCTTTTTATTCCATATTCATATTTTATAATTTTTTTAGATAAGGTTTTAACTATTATACTGTGATTTTTTAAATCAATTTTTACCCATGTTTAATTTTTTTATAATGTTTTGAGATAAATATTTTTGTCATTTTCCAAATAAGGAACTTTATGACTTTTCTAACATAAGTATAAAAGAAATGTTTTTTAAAATTTTACATAATGAAATTTTTTCCACTATCATGACTAATATTTGGATTAAAGATTAATTTATAAGTTCATAGGGTTATTTTCAAAGAAAAATTTTTTCCTTTAAAATTTCATAATTTTTCTAAAATAAGTGCTTTCAAAATGGAAAGGATATTTTCTCAAAAAATATTCTCAGTGAACTTTCAAAGTAATTTTCCATATAAGATGAATTCCATTGATGTTAATTAAAGTGAAAAGGTTATTTTCCAAAAAAATCTTTACAGTGATCTTTTATTCAAATAAAAACCCTCATTCTCATTCTTAGTGTATTTTGTGTATTGAAAATGGGTTTTTAAAGAAAAGGGTATTTTGATATACAAATGTGTTTTTCATTTAGATTGAAAAGAGTTTCTCAAAGGCTTTATGGTGAAGAGGTGGTAGAATATATTGTTTTATATGGTACTTGAGCAGTATATGTGAAACTTTTTAGACTAATATAACGTATACAAAGGTTTGATCCCCATTATAGCTCATGAGTGAGGCCGATACAGCTTATACATTGGGTGTGTCCAAATAATGTTGGATGATACCAATATAGATTTTCCAATGGGTGCACCCATATAGTTATATAATTCATTGTATAATGTTCCTTTTCTTAATAGAAAAGAACGAGGGAGTAACAAAGGTGGTTTCTCTAATGTATTTAACCAGGCACTAGTTATTCTTAACATGGGTGATGAATGTAATGCTCTAAATTTCCAAAAATGGTTTTTATTTTCTTACTATGATTTTATTGTTATTTTCGAGAAAAAAATGTGTGTTATTATCATGTGGAAATTATTCATTTCATCTTCTCTAATATCATCTAGATAAAGGTATAGTTTTTATGTATTTTCATGTTTTCAATGGACTAGTAGTTTTTCTTTTTTATATCCCTTATTGAGATTTTGGTGCCCATTCTATGTTTTAAAATGTTTTTTCACAGGTTTTAAGGATGAGTAGGGACATGGATAAAGTCAAGATGAAAATTGTGAATATTTTTCATGAAAATAAATCATATTTTACTTTAATGTGTTTTTATAGGAAAATGGATAATGAGTTAAAGTGTTCACCTGTAATGTATATGATTAATTTGTAAGAGTTTATCCTAATTATATAAAACTCTAAATATAAAATATATTTGGGATTTAAGTTAAGTTAATTCTAGTATAAATACTCAATATTATGTTATATTTAAGGTTTTTTTATTACTGTAGAGTCCCAAAAAATACATAATGGGAAAGAAAATACTTCTGCAAATTTGATAAAGGAAAGAGATACATGAGTAGATGACATTTGAGGAGAAGATTAAAGAAATACAATTTGGAAAAGGAACCAAATTGGGCCATGTAATGGTTATCAAGAAAGGTCTATGGAAGGTGTAAACTGCAAACCAAGCGGTATGCATATATCCTGTGAAATGCTAGCCTATGGATCATTGGCCAACAAACCAAGCCATTCGTAGATAACAATAAAAAATAAAGGTACTGCGAACCGTGTCATTAGAGAAAATGCGATGGAGAAGTAAGTCCTTGTATATCATCCATGTAGATTGAGGAGTTCATGGAAGAGGTGGGGTTGGAAGCATCCTAAAAACTGTGTCATTTGCGAGATTAAGGTGATGATTTTCTCCACCGAAAACTGCATCACTGCGAACCTCGGTTGTCCAAGTTGTTTGCGGGTCGGATGATCCCTCCACGGGCTTCCGCAAAAGGTGTTGCGTGCCTGTAGATATAGCTTCCCTGGAACTCTATACAAGGACTACTAGGGTAATTAAAAAATAATAAAAAATGGTACGAGGAAGACTTTCAGAGACTGGGTTACATTTAACGCTAGAGAATTGAGACTTCGAGCATTCAGAGATTATGTAAAGAAGACTTCAAAGGTGAAAGATTTATGAAAGACTAAGAACCATTTTTTCTAGCAGGTATAAACCCACAAAAAACCATAAAAAGAAGGAAAATTAATAGAAATGAACTTTCCATGAACCTAATTGGTGAATCACAAACTATAGGCCCTTTACGGATGAACTTCCCAAAAACCGCAGACATAGTGCACATCCTTTAGTCCGGTGACCCACATAGCACTTTTCTATGTAGACAAGACCCTGTTCCACATAACACAACTCTATGAGGATGGAAATTGAGACCACATACCACCATGATATGATGCGGCTCGCATCTATATCCATGTACCGCTTCGGTACGCGGATGACAGTTCACTCGCATAGCAGTATGCTATGTGGTGAAACCCCCATTCTGTATGAGAAAGTGGTACGTAGAATGGGGTGTCTTCAGGTTTTCCACCTTCCAATTAAAATTTTTTCCTTCCCTTCCCATCACGTCCTCCATGACCCCTATGCTAACCAGTTCACCCCCATCAGGCCAAAGCCTCTTCCAAATCCATCAGACCCATATGACTAGATTTTTATTCACATTAGTGTGACATTCTAAGTCTACATACCCAAGGTAAACAGAGGCACAAAGGTAGTCCCCAAAATGGTTTTAACCACTGGGACTTGCTTAATTCTACATTCTTGAGGTAACCCGAAGTTCAACCTTGGGATGTTGATTTGAACCTCCCAATTCTAGGGGTCAAGGGTAGTCACTAGACTTTCCCTTCCATGAGCATCAGTGTAAAATGATGAGGTCACACTTTCTTTCCCCTTTGATAAGGGATGATTCCCATCCCCTCTCCCAGAACGCATTTTAGGGCACTCCTCATGAGGTAATCCCCTAGAATTTTTATGGGAGATGGAGTTTTCTCCCCTCTATGTCCTGATTCGAGATTTTTCTAGATGGCTCACTAGACATAATTATCCTAAATATCAACATGGTTGAGAGGATGACACATTAAAGGTCCCTTTCCCTCTCTTGTCTGGTTCATAGGTGCGCCCTTTTCCACCATCTCCCTCCTCCTTTTACCACATAGTAGAAGAGAAAGTTTTCCTTTGTTGAATCTTTAACATACTATTTTTTATCACACTGTGCATGAATCACATGGGATTATGGTCTGTGATGATATGAGATTTTCACAACCCAATTCATGAACTATGAGAACTCTGATCTGCAACTCAAATGGGATATGTAGGAAACATTTATTTAGGACTGAGCTCCATATCATCTCATCCGTAAAATGAGAGATCTCAACCCCTTAAAATGGGAATCCCCCACATGTAATACCCAATAAAGTCACAACCTTGTATCACCCCAAGCTTCTACGGTACGTTTCCCTTCGAATAATGCGATAGCGTGTGTTGTACGCAACCTCGAGTTCTAACACACACCACAACTAATTAAACTAGCCGTTGTAAATAGTGATACCTACTTTTTGAAATCATATATATTTTATATTTCAAAATGGACTTCATTTTTGGATTCGGAATATCGAAATTATCCTAGGGTGAAATTTTGGTACTTTTCGGATAACTTTTATATTTTGATGAATAGTGAAAATTACTAAATTTTAATTAAAAACAACTTTTTTAATCAAAATAAGTAATAGTAATAAATTATGAATTTGAGTGGTTTTAAAGTATATTTAGAATATATTTTTACCATTTAATATAATGTTGGTCATTGGACATAATTTTACAATTAAACCGAACATAAACAAGTGTCAATCTTTTGGTAGTTATTATCTCTTAAAAACACGCTTTTTGTTTTGACAGCGGGAATTAATTTTAAATTAATTTCTGCCACTTCTGTGTTTTGAATTTAGAAAAATGGATTCCATATTTGGAATCAGGATGTTCAAATTGTGTAAATAGGTAACTTTTATTTTTAGACATTTTGAATAATTACTGCGGTAAATATTTTATTTACCATGGTTAAGGGTAAATCCGGTAAATAAGGGTTAAAAAAATAATATTATAATAATACTAAATTACCCTAAAACGTGTCTTAACCCTATTGGTTGATACATAGTCGACCATGGGCATCTTTGGGTCTATTTTGGGACCCCATGGATCCACTTGTAAGTGATAATGACACTTTATTTTAATTAAGTCAAAATGAATACAAAAATGACACAAGCATATATCTTTTAGAACAACAATTTTTACATAGGGTTATACATGTTGGATTTTCGATTATAAATATTCATTAGAAAGATAAAAAGATTTCCTACATAATGATATTTTATTTATAATTTTTAGACATTAAATAAGTTATTTTATTTATGACACAATGATGATGCAGTAATTACTATAATAGTGAAAAATTAAAATAATTGATATTATAAATACCCAAATAAATATAATATGAAACTTTTAATGAATTAAACTAATTTTCTAGGCTAATATGATATATTAGGATTGATTTAATGGACTTTTTTCGAAGTAATCAATCTGTTATGAGTTTCACAAAAATCAACTATTGAATAGTGTCAAAATTGACATAAAAGAGTTCTTAAAACAAATATTATAATATTAATTGATATTAAATTCCTAAAAATATACGGTTCGGCCAAGAGACTTATATTATGATAGTTTAATCATTAATGGACCACTTGGGGGTCTCTTGGATGTATATAGTAAGTTTATTAACCATAATATATAAAATACAAAGAGACATTGTAAAAGTGAAACTAATTAACTTAGAGTTAATACTTAAAGATAAGGTTAATATAAGTACCCAAACCTGTCTAAATTCTATTGGATGAGTTGTTTTCGACCTATCCCCACCTCATCCTTTGAATAGTCAACTTTGGAGCCTTTAGAAACCGAATATGAATTTATTATAAATTAATATTTCTAGCTTTTCCAAAGGTGCCCCTCACCCCTCTTATAAAAGGGCACTCATCCTTCTCATTTCTTCACACCTTAAAAGCCTTTTGGTTCGGCCAAACTCTGCCCAAATAATCTCCCAACATCCCTCACTACAACCTAGAGGCCTTATTTTGATCAGAAAGCCAACCTAAGGAGCCCTTTTGATCAAATCAAAAGGAAGAACCCGAAGAAGAGGTAATGATTTCACCACCCTTTTCTAAGTTCATTTCTTCTTCCACTTCTTCTTCCTTTGTTCTTACCATTCTAAAATAATAACTCCAGTATCTCACATATACTGTGATGTTATTATAAGTATGGTACAACCATATTCAGTATTCTATCCACCCTTTGAATAACATGTCACCATACGTGCGTACGTACGACTTACCGTCTCCACGTCGTGGTGTAATTGTTATTCAATATAATATTATTTGGATGGGTATAATAATGATGTGTAACTCATGTAAATAATAAATATAACATGTTAATGATTCTGTATATATGATATACCATTCATTTATATATTATTTTAATATCAAAAGAATGATATTGTCGCTCGTGCGTACGTACGGACTACCGTCTCCACGAACGCGATGAGATTCATTCTCCATCGTATCCATTCAAGTATAATTATCATTTTATGATTTAAAAATGATGTTTAAGGACTTGATATCATTCTGGATATGAATAAGATACAACAAACATGGCTTATTTAACAAAACATATAAAAGAAAATGAGTAAGTTAACACCCGAAACGATGATAATTCTAAGATATTATTAATAAATCAATGTTAAAAGATCATATATGATATCATATTAATATATATGATTCTTGTATAATTTAATAACAATTATTTCACCATTATACGGGAGGTTAACCTACCCCAACCAAGGAAAAGTACAAGGTAAGGGTTATTTCACAATCTCTTCATTATCCGAGGTTGTTTATATGTAATAATCTACTGGGATCTCTTTATCATCCACATCCATGTTTCTTAAAAATGTATTTCAAAACATTTTTACTATTTACAAGAATATGGGTTAAAGTCATTTATACCCTTTTTTGACTTTTTATAAGAGGTTTATAAAGGAATCTTTCCGTCGTTTTCAAAACAAGGTCCTTTTTAACCTTTTCGACAGAATTGAGGTAAGAATGTTTTTTTTAACTTATACGGCGGGTGCGGTTATTTTACGCCGTTATAAAATCTTCAAAGCTTTCCTTACAAGCTTATAAGAATATTTTCAAAGAAAATGTTTTATTTTATATGGATCTTAAATGATTTCAAAATAAAAGGAGATACTTCTTTAAAAAGAATTTTGATTTCATCTATGTCAACATCCTTTGATGGATTTTAAGATTATTTGAAGTTGATTTATTATGATACAAAACTTCTATATTGTAATGAAGTTTTTGTGATATGTTTGACTGTGGATGTGCTATTTTTATACCATTCATAGTTTATGGTGAAATTATTGACATTTCGTATGCTAGTTTTAATACGAATGTTTATGTTATGTTTAAAACTTTTCATATGGGAATGCATTGGACTTAATAAGTGACGGGTGGAGCCCGCTATAGCTCCTCGATGCATCGGTAGGTCTCATGAGACAAACTAGTGTCTTGGCACAAGGCCTTAACAAAATCTTATTTGTAGTCTTGGCACGAGGCCTTGGCTATGTGGTTATGATAGTCTGGCATTATGCATTCCAACATTATGAAAGTGGTTATTGATTTTTGCATGTGATTATTCGATTAGTAGAATATACATGTGAATAAGTAAATGGCATTATTTCATTTTATTTATGCCATACTGTGTTAAATGTTCAAGTTTAAAAGGCTTTTGTTTTAGTTATACATTGCCTTAAATGTTTATTTTTATTTATGAAAGTTTCCTCTATATTGTTATCCTTACTGGGCATTTGAGCTCACCCCTTTTCTATGTTTTATTTTTCCCAGGTAGTGAAGAAGTAAATTATGAATGACTTGCAGGGATATTATGAGGGGTTAATAGTGTGGATATGAAGACTTTGTTGTTGTAGTAGTTTTTTACTTTGAAATGTAATGTAAAACTTTATGATTATATCTAGTGTTTCCAAGGCTACTAAACCAATCGGTCTTTCGGGATTTGATCTTTCTTGTGATCATGCCAATGTTATGTAATTAATGCACCGACTCTGGGTAGATGGGGTCAGGGCGTTACAGTTGGTATTAGAGGAAGTTTAGTACAAACCTTGGAAGCTAGATTTAGATAAACTCTGATTAGAGCACGTAGACCTAAGATGAACTTTGAGGATTAGTATAGAAGAACTTCCTAGAATTTTGGTATTGTAGAGATTTTGTGAGTTTTCCGAGCAATACATCCCTGTCTGGATACGAGCAGGTAGAGGCGGCTCTGGCACAGATGTACCTAGGGGTAAAACCCGAAAACACCGCTTTGAGCTAGACTCGAACGGGAACTGGTGCACGACAACGGGCCTTGCTGCACTCTTGGTTACGACACTCCCGGGGGATATGCTTAGGATAACTCTCATTTTCTTTACAAATCATTATGAAGGGTTTATGAGTATATACTTTCTCAAAGAAAACATTTTTATGATTATGGATTATATCCATAAATAGTTCAATTTATGTTAAGTGTTTTATAAGTATGGGATTATGTATTTTGATTCATAAACTGATCTAGTTTATGCCATTGTTTAGAAATGGCGCCTAGTGGAAGAAATGGAAACCGTATCAATGCACGCACTCCATGTAGGGATTGCCCTCCTGCTCAAGATAATTATAGTGGGGCTGGTGATGCAACTGGTGCTGATCAGCTAATCACCGTACTGGGACAACTTACTCAGGTTATGAATAATAACCTTACCCGTATGGAGCACCCTGATCCGCAGCGTGGAGGATCAATGTTAGATCGATTCATGAGACAACAACCACCAACGTTCAATGGGAGTACAAATCCCTTAGTAGCTGAGCAATGGATATTTTCCCTAGAGAAAATATTTCAGGCTTTGGGGAGTAGTGAAAGGGAAAAAGTTACCATGGCAGTTTACCGCCTCACTGGAGATGCTGATCAATGGTGGTCATTGATTCAAAACATGAAGGAAGATGATGAAGTATCAAACATGGAATGGAGGGAGTTCAAAGATCTGTTTTTAGAAAAATACTTTCCTCGCGACCATCGAGCAGATATGGAAAGGCAATTTCTGAGTCTGAGACAAAAGGAGGATGATAATGTCACAAAGTATGAGGCTAACTTTACAAGGTTAGCGAGGTATGCTGGAGATTATATTCGCAACCCAAGAAGTAAGATTGATCGTTTCTTTGATGGGTTAAAACCATTTCTCCGTCGAGCATTAGTCTCACAATCCTTTTCATCGTACGAAGACATTGTCTCATGTGCTATCAAGACCGAAAAGGAATTCTCTAAGTCTTATGACTTTAAAGCAAAGCAAGAGAAGAAGAGACCTGCTGATCAATCTGGGAATGGAAATAAGGGGAAGAAGGGAAAGGTTGAATATCCATCTTGTGGTAAGTGCGGGAAGAAACACCCCGGTGCTTGCCTGAAGGGAATGGGAGTCTGTTACAAGTGTGGTGAAAAAGGCCACCAAGCTCATGATTGCAAGGGGAAGAAGGAATCTACCAACGTTCAGTGCTACAATTGCAGGGAGATGGGGCATTATGCAAATGCATGTCCTAAGCGTCAGGAGAACTTACCTCAGAAAAGGCCAAGGGATCAAGGCCAGGCTTATGCTATCACTACTGCTGAGGTAGAAGCTCCGGAAGACGTGGTGGCAGGTAATTTAATGGTTTCCTCAAGTTTAGCAAATGCATTATTTGATTCTGGATCATCGCATTGTTTCATATCTTCCCAGTTTGCTAAGAAAATTAGATATTTCCAATTTGATTTAATAAGGGAGTTGTCAATTAAAACTCCTAAGGGAAGTATCGTTGCAACAAAGTTTTGTGAATCAGTCCCCATTAGAGCACATAAATTTTCTTTATCTGCTGATTTCATCGTCATACCTATGATTGAGTTTGATATAATCCTCGGTATGGACTGGATTTCGGACTATGATGCGAAGATTTATTGTAAGAAGAAAGAGGTTACGATTCTTGATGATAATGATAAGGAGCACCTTATTTTTAGAGCAGAATCGTCACCACCTAATTCTTATTTAGATCCACCCCCTGTAGCTCAACTTAATTCAATTATCGGGGAGGAAGAGAATGAAATAACTGTCGGTGAGGAAAGGAATGTTCAAATAGAGGATGTACCTATTGTGAAAGAGTTTGTAGATGTATTTCCGGAAGATTTACCTGGACATCCTCCAGAACGAGAAGTAGAGTTTTCTATTGATTTGATTCCTGGATCAAGGCCTATATCGAAGACCCCTTATAGAATGGCTACTGTAGAGTTAGTCGAACTAAAGAAACAACTAGAGGAATTGAGTAATAAGGGATTTATTCGCCCTAGTGTTTCTCCATGGGGAGCCCCTGTTCTTTTTGTTAAAAAGAAAGATGGATCTATGAGGTTATGTATCGACTACAGGGAGATAAATGCTATAACGATAAAGAACAAGTATCCCCTACCTCGTATTGATGATTTATTTGACCAACTGCATGGAGCTCAATAATTTTCAAAGATTGACCTTCGATCTGGATACCATCAGTTGTGTGTAAAGAAGGAAGACATTCCGAAAACAGCATTTCGAACCAGGTACGGGCATTACGAGTTTACTGTAATGCCGTTTGGATTGACTAATGCACCCTCTGTATTCATGGATCTGATGAATAGAGTTTTCAAGGAGTATCTCGATGAATTTGTGGTGGTATTTATTGATGATATCTTGGTATACTCCAAAACCTACAAAGATCATGAAAATCACTTGCGCATTATCTTGAAGACTCTGAGGAGGCATGAATTATATGGAAAGTTTAGCAAGTGTGAATTCTGGCTTCAGGAGATTTCTTTTCTTGGCCATATTGTCTCTAAATATGGAATCTCTGTTGATCCTTCTAAGACCAAGGCAATCCAAGAATGGCCAGCACCTACGAGTATAACTGAGGTACGTAGTTTTATTGGCTTGGCAGGTTATTATCGACGTTTCGTCCAGAATTTTTCCCGATTGGCTAACCCATTAACGAAGCTCACACGTAAAGGGGTTAAATTTGTTTGGACAAAAGAGTGTGAAGAATGTTTTGAAGAACTGAAGAGAAGATTAGTCAATGCTCCTATATTGACTCTACCATCGGGGAATGATGGGTTCGTTATTTATAGTGATGCATCAAAGAAAGGACTTGGCTGTGTCCTTATGCAGAATGATAGAGTTATTGCCTATGCATCACGACAGTTGAAAATTCATGAACAAAACTATCCTACTCATGATCTCGAGTTAGCTGCAGTGATCTTTGCTTTGAAAATATGGAGGCACTACCTCTATGGTGAAAAATGTGAGATTTATACTGATCACAAGAGTTTGAAGTATATTTTCTCACAAAAAGAACTCAACATGAGGCAAAGGAGATGGCTTGAATTACTCAAGGATTATGATTGTACGATACACTACCACCCAGGGAAGGCAAACAAGGTGGCAGATGCTTTGAGTAGAAAAGACCATGGAGTTTTGAACAATATGAGAATTGAAAGGGATCCAATTTTCATGGAGCTAGTGAAGATGGACATGGGAATAACCAGGGAAGGTGAAACATCAATGCTTTTTCAAATGGTTGCCAAACCATCTTTACTAGAAAGGATTAAGAGTTCTCAGACTGATGATGAAGAATTCCAAAAGAAGATTAAAGCTGTGAATGATGGGAGATTGAGAGACTTTGCGTATGAAGGTGGAATTTTGAAATTCAGGAAGAGACTTTGTGTTCCCAATATACCTGATCTAAAAAGGGAATTGCTGGATGATGCTCATAGTTCCAATTTCTCTATACACCCTGGGAGCACCAAAATGTATAGAGATTTGAAGGAACATTTTTGGTGGGACAACATGAAGAGGGAGATTGCTGATTTTGTGTCAAGATGTATGGTTTGTCAACAAGTGAAAGCTGGAAGGCAACAGCCTGGAGGAGTCATGCAACCTCTTCCCATACCGGAGTGGAAATGGGACAATATTACGATGGAGTTTGTCATGGGGCTACCAAAGACTCCTAGAAGGAACGATGCAATATGGGTTATTGTTGATCGTCTTACCAAGTCAGCACATTTTCTTGCTATAAGAGAAGATCTACCCCTGGAACGTCTAGCAAGACTATACATTAATGAAGTTGTGAGACTTCATGGAGTACCCCTATCGATTGTTTCTGATCGTGATCCCCGTTTTACTTCAAGATTTTGGAAAAGTGTTCAGAAATCCCTGGATACTAAACTTCATTTGAGCACTGCTTACCACCCTCAGACAGACGGACAATCAGAACGGACTATTCAGACCTTAGAAGACATGTTGAGATCTTGCTCACTTGATTTTCAGGGTATGTGGGATCAATATTTACCACTAGTAGAATTTTCCTATAACAATAGCTTCCATTCGAGTATTCAGATGGCACCATATGAAGCGTTATACGGAAAGAGATGTCGTACACCAACCTGTTGGGATGACGTTGGTGAAAGAAAACTTGTAGGCCCAGAACTGGTGGAGGAAACGGTGGAAAAGGTGAAGGTAATCCAAAATCACATTAAAGCAGCTCAAAGTAGGCAGAAGAGCTATGCCGATAATCGAAGGAAGGATTTGGAATTTCAAGTCGGTGATCATGTTTTCCTGAAGGTATCTCCGTGGAAGGGAGTCATACGTTTTGGTAAGAAAGGTAAATTGAGTCCCAGGTACATCGGACCTTTCGAAATTCTAGAACGAATTGGGGCTGTAGCTTACCGATTGGCAATGCCGCCAAGTCTCTCCAAAGTTCACGATGTGTTCCACGTATCTCTGTTGAGGAAATACATGCCTGACCCAACGCATGTACTCACCTATGAGGAATTAGAACTGGAACCCGATCTTTCCTATTGTGAAGAGCCCGTCAGGATTCTTGATACAAGAGAACAAGTACTGAGAAACCGGACGACGCGTCTGGTAAAAGTTTTGTGGAGAAATCATAAGATGGAAGAGGCAACGTGGGAACCCGAGGAACTTATGATGAAGAACCACCCGAGTCTTTTTATGCAGTAATACCCTATAAATTGCGAGGACGCAATTATTTGAAGGAGGGGAGAAAGTAACACCCCAATCTTCTACGGTACGTTTCCCTTCGAATAATGCGATAGCGTGTGTTGTACGCAACCTCGAGTTCTAACACACACCACAACTAATTAAACTAGCCGTTGTAAATAGTGATACCTACTTTTTGAAATCATATATATTTTATATTTCAAAATGGACTTCATTTTTGGATTCGGAATATCGAAATTATCCTAGGGTGAAATTTTGGTACTTTTCGGATAACTTTTATATTTTGATGAATAGTGAAAATTACTAAATTTTAATTAAAAACAACTTTTTTAATCAAAATAAGTAATAGTGATAAATTATGAATTTGAGTGGTTTTAAAGTATATTTAGAATATATTTTTACCATTTAATATAATGTTGGCCATTGGACATAATTTTACAATTAAACCGAACATAAACAAGTGTCAATCTTTTGGTAGTTATTATCTCTTAAAAACACGCTTTTTGTTTTGACAGCGGGAATTAATTTTAAATTAATTTCTGCCACTTCTATGTATTGAATTTAGAAAAATGGATTCCATATTTGGAATCAGGATGTTCAAATTGTGTAAATAGGTAACTTTTATTTTTAGACATTTTGAATAATTACTGCGGTAAATATTTTATTTACCATGGTTAAGGGTAAATCCGGTAAATAAGGGTTAAAAAAATAATATTATAATAATAATAAATTACCCTAAAACGTGTCTTAACCCTATTGGTTGATACATAGTCGACCATGGACATCTTTGGGTCTATTTTGGGACCCCATGGATCCACTTGTAAGTGATAATGACACTTTATTTTAATTAAGTCAAAATGAATACAAAAATGACACAAGCATATATCTTTTAGAACAACAATTTTTACATAGGGTTATACATGTTGGATTTTCGATTATAAATATTCATTAGAAAGATAAAAAGATTTCCTACATAATGATATTTTATTTATAATTTTTAGACATTAAATATGTTATTTTATTTATGAAACAATGATGATGCAGTAATTACTATAATAGTGAAAAATTAAATTAATTGATATTATAAATACCCAAATAAATATAATATGAAACTTTTAATGAATTAAACTAATTTTCTAGGCTAATATGATATATTAGTATTGATTTAATGGACTTTGTTTGAAGTAATAAATCTGTTATGAGTTTCACAAAAATCAACTATTGAATAGTGTCAAAATTGACATAAAAGAGTTCTTAAAACAAATATTATATTATTAATTGATATTAAATTCCTAAAAATCTAAGGTTCGGCCAAGAGACTTATATTATGATAGGTTAATCATTAATGGACCACTTGGGGGTCTCTTGGATGTATATAGTAAGTTTATTAACCATAATATATAAAATACAAAGAGACATTGTAAAAGTGAAACTAATTAACTTAGAGTTAATACTTAAAGATAAGGTTAATATAAGTACCCAAACCTGTCTAAATTCTATTGGATGAGTTGTTTTCGACCTATCCCCACCTCATCCTTTGAATAGTCAACTTTGGAGCCTTTAGAAACCGAATATGAATTTATTATAAATTAATATTTCTAGCTTTTCCAAAGGTGCCCCTCACCCCTCTTATAAAAGGGCACTCCTCCTTCTCATTTCTCCACACCTTAAAAGCCTTTTGGTTCGGCCAAACTCTGCCCAAATAATCTCCCAACATCCCTCACTACAACCTAGAGGCCTTAGTTTGATCAGAAAGCCAACCTAAGGAGCCCTTTTGATCAAATCAAAAGGAAGAACCCGAAGAAGAGGTAATGATTTCACCACCCTTTTCTAAGTTCATTTCTTCTTCCACTTCTTCTTCCTTTGTTCTTACCATTCTAAAATAATAACTCCAGTATCTCACATATACTGTGATGTTATTATAAGTATGGTACAACCATATTCAGTATTCTATCCACCCTTTGAATAACATGTCACCATACGTGCGTACGTACGGCTTACCGTCTCCACGTCGTGGTGTAATTGTTATTCAATATAATATTATTTGGATGGGTATAATAATGATGTGTAACTCATGTAAATAATAAATATAACATGTTAATGATTCTGTATATATGATATACCATTCATTTATATATTATTTTAATATCAAAAGAATGATATTGTCGCTCGTGCGTACGTACGGACTACCGTCTCCACGAACGCGATGAGATTCATTCTCCATCGTATCCATTCAAGTATAATTATCATTTTATGATTTAAAAATGGTGTTTAAGGACTTGATATCATTCTGGATATGAATAAGATACAACAAACATGGCTTATGTAACAAAACATATAAAAGAAAATGAGTAAGTTAACACCCGAAATGATGATAATTCTAAGATATTATTAATAAATCAATGTTAAAAGATCATATATGATATCATATTAATATATATGATTCTTGTATAATTTAATAACAATTATTTCACCATTATACAGGAGGTTAACCTACCCCAACCAAGGAAAAGTACAAGGTAAGGGTTATTTCACAATCTCTTCATTATCCGAGGTTGTTTATATGTAATAATCTACTGGGATCTCTTTATCATCCACATCCATGTTTCTTAAAAATGTATTTCAAAACATTTTTACTATTTACAAGAATATGGGTTAAAGTCATTTATACCCTTTTTTGACTTTTTATAAGAGGTTTATAAAGGAATCTTTCCGTCGTTTTCAAAACAAGGTCCTTTTTAACCTTTTCGACAGAATTGAGGTAAGAATGTTTTTTTTAACTTATACGGTGGGTGCGGTTATTTTACGCCGTTATAAAATCTTCAAAGATTTCCTTACAAGCTTATAAGAATATTTTCAAAGAAAATGTTTTATTTTATATGGATCTTAAATGATTTCAAAATAAAAGGAGATACTTCTTTAAAAAGAATTTTGATTTCATCTATGTCAACATCCTTTGATGGATTTTAAGATTATTTGAAGTTGATTTATTATGATACAAAACTTCTATATTGTATTGAAGGTTTTGTGATATGTTTGACTGTGGATGTGCTATTTTTATACCATTCATAGTTTATGGTGAAATTATTGACATTTTGTATGCTAGTTTTAATACGAATGTTTATGTTATGTTTAAACCTTTTCATATGGGAATGCATTGGACTTAATAAGTGACGGGTGGAGCCCGCTATAGCTCCTCGATGCATCGGTAGGTCTCATGAGACAAACTAGTGTCTTGGCACAAGGCCTTGACAAAATCTTATTTGTAGTCTTGGCACGAGGCCTTGGCTATGTGGTTATGATAGTTTGGCATTATGCATTCCAACATTATGAAAGTGGTTATTGATTTTTGCATGTGATTATTCGATTAGTAGAATATCCATGTGAATAAGTAAATGGCATTATTTCATTTTATTTATGCCATACTGTGTTAAATGTTCAAGTTTAAAAGGCTTTTGTTTTAGTTATACATTGCCTTAAATGTTTATTTTTATTTATGAAAGTTTCCTCTATATTGTTATCCTTACTGGGCATTTGAGCTCACCCCTTTTCTATGTTTTATTTTTCCCAGGTAGTGAAGAAGTAAATTATGAATGACTTGCAGGGATATTATGAGGGGTTAATAGTGTGGATATGAAGACTTTGTTGTTGTAGTAGTTTTTCACTTTGAAATGTAATGTAAAACTTTATGATTATATCTAGTGTTTCCAAGGCTACTAAACCAATCGGTCTTTCGGGATTTGATCTTTCTTGTGATCATGCCAATGTTATGTAATTAATGCACCGACTCTGGGTAGCTGGGGTCGGGGCGTTACAAACCTAGTAATGAACTACAAGAACTCTAATTCATGATCTAAACTGGATATGTAGGATGCATCTCTGAAGGCCCGAGCTCAAATGGACAACTCCCATGCATAAGATCCAACCACCCACCATCTTTTAATGAAGTGTGAGAACTTTGATTCTTGCTCTAACCAGGATATGTAGAATGCCTATCTAATGACTGAGCTCAAAGGGGCACATTTCACGAAGGTTAATCCCAATCATGTCCCATATAAAGAGTTTCCTCTCTAAGATTAATCCACAATTCACTTCTTTCATAAAGGCCTCCACTTCAGTGTAAGTCCCAACCATGCCTCCTCAAACGGGAAGCATTAAAGTATAAGTCCCAAGTTTAACCAAACTACATGGCCTCTGATTCCACTTTCAAGGATACTAAGGAAGACCATCTCATGGGTTAGACCCCAACATCAAAATAACTCCTTCCCCCCTTGGATGATGATAAAATCTATTGTGCCACATCACATGGATTAAACCAGTGATGTCTCTATATCTCTTGATCCATGTATATACATGATTGATTTTCTAATCAAGGGGTGATCCATGGACACACTCTTAGGGAAAGAACAAAGGATTCACAAACATATGAACATTTCTTAAATCTATAAGAGTGTCCCAGAGTAAGAAATAATTCCCCCGAAAAGGGTGTGATGATCCAGACCTCCCATACTCTCGACCAATGGAGTCCTTAAGTGTTGTTGTCCAAATCTTCATCCAAAGATCACCTGCCTTTGGAAATTAGTTCAATGAATCATGGATACTAGGGTCGTTGGATGCTTCTGGCTCCACAAATAAACCTAATAGAGACCATCCAAGGACTTCGTACCTGTTATGGGATGATTTCACAAACACATAACCCCATGTAGTCACCCAATGGGATCATGAAAATGTGGTACCTCTTTCATAACATAAAAAAGATATACTACCCAATCCTGGTGGGACCATCTCACCCTAATCCAAATGCGGTGCGACACAAATTGAGTCGAAACAATTAAATTTGGTATTAGAGTAGGGTTTAGATAAATTTAGAGGTTAACATATTATTTAATCATAAGTTACTTTTTTTTCATAACCGAAATGGTTGGTATGTTTGGGAGAAATATAATTATTTTTGATAAATTGAAATAGTATGAGATAACATGAATAAGGATATATTTGTGTTTATATTCCTCACAAGATGGTATATTATGATTTTATTGATATGATCACACTAACCTTTTTGGTTTTAGTAATTGGATGTATCCAATAGAAAATAAAGTAACAATACATGTGAAGGAAAATGTGGTGGTTGTCTGAAAATGTAACTGAATGGAATGGGATATGTTTTGATAACTCTTGTGGTTATTCTTAACCATGTATTAAGAGTAATGATTAACAACCTGAACCTTGGTGAGTTTCCTAATGCATAAAATACGAGATAAATCAAGCCTCAAGGAAGTTCAGGTGATAATGATCATAATGGTAAATGTATTCAATGACCAATGTGCCAAGAATGTGGAAAGAAGAACCCTTGAAAATGTCTTAAAAGAATGGGGTGATGTTTTATATGTAGTAAATGTGGTCATAATTCTATAATATCCTATGGAAAATGGAAGCATTTAGTTTATTATATAAATGGGAAAGAAGTTCTTCTCTAGGTATCAATTTAATTTTTTAAATATGGGGAGAATAGATATTAGGAATATCAATGTTCTATTGAGAAGGATTTAGAATTGGATAAAAAAGAATGTAAAAATATATTTTTAACAATACCTAATTCCATTATAGTTAAATATAAGGAAACTAAAAATGATATAATAAAGGTATGAATTATTTATTGTCTTATGTTTTGACATTATTGAATCTTAAGACATGATTCATATTTTTGTTTGTAGTAATTAATTATTAAGGAATAATATGAAAAATAATTGATAAGAGGTTATGAAGAAAGGTGAACAATTAAGGTGTCTTCATTCAAGATTTATTGTAACATCCCAGGTAAATAAAGAATAATACATTTTCATATTTATTAATATTTGCGAATTAAATATTAATTTTACTTTAAAAGGGTTTCTATGTTCGATAGCGTACCCGATACGCAACGATGAGTTCCTTTGAAAACTTACGTTGCACACTAGTAATATAATAATATTATTTTAAATGGTAGTTAACATGTAGCCGTTGTATTGGCGGGAATGGATAGAAATAACTAAAATATGATTATATATGTTTTTTAAATGTTTTTACATTTATCCAACAAAAGATAAAGGCTTAAAATACAGAAAGAATCCAATTTTAGGCGTATATGCCCCAGTTTTCACTAAAGATTCACTTATCACCTTTTGATGGCGAACCGTAATTAAATATAGTTTTGTTCACTCTTATACATTCTATTGGACCAAATAAAACTCTTCTATAGAATCGGGACATCAAAATTTACTTTGTGTAAATTTTTGGTATCTTTCCGATAAAGTTCATTTTTTTAATGAATAGTGTAAAATGTTGAATTTTAATTCAAAACCTCCTTTTAATCTAATTTTTTAAGATTATTAGATTATATTTTGAATTGGTTTTAAAGTGAAATTAGAATATATTTTTACCATTAAATCCAATAGTGGTCGTTGGAATTAATTTCACTTTGAAATCGGACTTAAACTAGTGTCAATCTTTTGATACTTATTGTTTCATAAAAACACGCTATTTGTCATGACAACGGGAATTAATTATTAAATTAATTAATGTGACTTATATGTTTTGAATTTTTTAAAATAGACTTCATTTTTGAATTAGGAGTATCAAATATAGCTTAGGGTGAATTTTTGGTATTTTTCTGAAAAACTTCAATTTTTGATGAATAGTGAAACCACTAAGTGGTACTTATAAAAACTGATTTTTCATTTAAATGAAATTTTACCACTTCTGTGTTTTGAATTTTAGAAATCCGACATACATGGTAGTCATTAAGAAGTAAAATGTGGTTCAATGAGATTAAAATAATTTTTTGGTGAATAGTAACTTTTAAGTTCTTAATCGCGATTAGAGGTAATTAGTGCAATTTAAGGAAAAAATGATATTATAATAAAATTAAAATACCTTGACACATGTCCTACCCTTATTGGATGTTCCATGGCCGACTAAGACAATCCATGGGTCAACTTGGGGACCCCATGGAGCCACTTTGGTTGGGAAATGACATAAATAACTTTTTAATTAATGTTAATGTAAAAATGACACAAACATGATATGTTTTACTAAAACAATTTTTACATGGGGTTATACAAGTCATATTTTTGACTATAAATATTCATTGGAAATCTAAAACTATTTCCTACATCATAGTAATTTTTTTATAATTTTTAGACATTAAATAAATTAAATTATTTATGACATCATAATGATGCAACGATGACCTCATTATTTAACGATTTAAATAAAATGGAAAGATAATGTAAAATATAAGACCTACACATGTCCAAAACCTATTGGATGAGTGGATTTCAAACCCTCATCACCTTATCCTCAAAATAAATTAATGTGAGACCTTTAAAATCCGAAACTCTTTTGAAAATAAGGTAACATTTTGTAACTTTACAAGAGTTCCCCTTCTCTCCTCTTATAAAAGGCCCCCACCTCTACCACCTTACCCACACTCCCAAAGCCTTTGGATTGGCCAATATCTTCCCATTTTGTCTCTCCACTTCCCTCTCTTACTCCTTGAAGCCTCAATTTGGGAATAAGTCTTCCCAAGGAAGCCTTTGAGCTCAAACCAAAGGGAGTTACCCGGTTTTAAGGTAATGTCTTCTTTTGGGTCCTTTTGTTTTATTTTGCTTCTCCAAACCCCTAAACTCTTTTTATTCTTTTCTTTTGTAACAACTCCAGTATCCTCAATATACTAGGATGTTGTTATAAGAAGGATTTGAGCTACACTTACACAAACCTACATCTAATGGTTAAAGAACATACTGTTTCCGTGGATGGCGAATTTCGGCCTCCCGAAACGATGATTGTTCAACATTCTTTTAACACCTTAAAAGGTGGACATTAAGATGACACTATATTTATATATGATATATAATATGTTTATGTTTTCCTTAAGCTTCTGTATTTTTCATTTTGGGCATACCTTTATGGTTTCCATTATGGGTAAACGTGATATCTTCATTTAAGGAAGTGCGGACTACCGCCCCCTCAAAGTGATTTGATTCGTTAATGCCATATGTGGGACGTATAAAGGATGGATTTAAAGTTATTATATATGATGTTATACTGGAATTATAATATACCTCTATATCATTATTATTTGTTTCCATTAAAGTATGAGATAGAAATGAAAGTAGCGTTCATGCATACGTACGGCTTACCGTCTCCATGAACGGTGCATTTCATTTCTTATCCCCAAATGTAATGTACTATTATAAGTACATGTATATAATGGATATATATGATGAATGATACATATAAATTATGAATATAATTCTGGAATTAAAATATACATACCTCTCATTTAGTTTTAATTCCATTAATATGACAAAGAAATGAAAGTAGCATTCATGCGTACGTACGGCTTACCGTCTCCATGAACGATGCATTTCATTTATTACCTCTAAATGATTATGTGATATTATAAATACATGTATATTCTGGATATATATGATATATATGATATCCAAATCATGAATATCATTCTGGATATAATGAAACGTTGACCACCCGAACAACATGTAATTGTAAGAAGTCCACTTTCGACTTAAGAACCAAATATCGACAAAACAAACATTATTAACTTAAATGGTTACATAATGTTTATAACATGACAATAAGTGATATAAAAGGAATAATAAGCTTGAAAAAGGTTCTTAAGCAAGTAGAAATTAACTCAAGTTTATTATTCAGGACGTTAAAGAACGATCGAGTCAAGTCGGACCCGAGGTAAGGGACTTCGTCTCGATCTCCTTTCATTGAGGCATATTTAGTTTTATACACAACTTTCTTTTGTACGGTGTATAAACCCCTTTGACTTTTACTTTTATACAAAAGGAATATTTTTCTACGAAGAGTTTTATAAAACGACAAAAAGGAATGATTCTTTTGACGTACGAGGTGACAACGACCTTTTCCGCCACGACGAGTATTATTTGGTCTTTGGCTTCCTGAACAAGCCGTAATGTTTTTAAAATGGAATAAATACCATATATTATTTTATGTATTTTGGTATTGAAAAATGGTTTTTTATAATGGATTTGTTATGTCAATATATTTAAGTGATATATTGTGATTAAAGTGTGGAAATGTTTTCTTTCCATTATATTTGTTTTATGTATTATGATTTTTATAATGGTACTTGGACATTTGACGGGTGGTTACGTGATAAACCATATGACAGGTGGTGCCGTGAATACTAGGACGGGTGGTTATGTTATAACTTCCAATGCATTGGGTATGGAAGTCGGCCGTATGTCTATTCCATTAAGTATGTATGGAAGTTGGCCGTATGGATATTCCATTAAGTGATATGTGTGGAAGTCGACCGTATGGTTACTCCACTTAAGTATGTTTATGTCCCAAGTTACCTTTATATGTTATGTGATCTTTCTATGGGTTTTATGGTAATCTTTTGGTTACAACAGGGTAAGTAATGATCTTTTATTCAGTGAAGAGTTTTTACTACTTCATAAAGGTGAAAAGTATTACTTTGATAAAGTATACATGGTTTACTTGTTGTTTTGATAAACTAACAGTTTTCATTCTTTGCGTATCCCTTACTGAGCTCTTTATGCTCACCCCAAGTTTTTTTGAAATGTTTTTTACAGGACCTAATGTGGAATAGGGTCAAGGATGGGATCAAGGGAAAGTTATGCTATATAAAACTTGGAACTAGACATGTTTCTTTTTAAGAGTTTTTTTTATTCTACGGAAACTTAGTAGAAGTGTATACTTTGTAATCTTTTGAGATGTAGTAGTTATGTTCTAATTCTCTAAAACTCTAAACCTGAAAAGATCCTCAATGTTAATTATTCATTTAATTCAATATTAAGTAATGTTTAAGGTCGGGGCCTTATATTTATGATGTAGTGGTATATTTAAGGATGATTATAAGTTTAAAATATTTTATAATCTTTTGATGATGTGAGTAATTTGACATTATTTTATTGAGTTTTGATAGATGTTTTAGGTATATATACCCCTTAAGTTTATCATGGGAAAAATTTATTGAAGTAATATGATATTTTCACTTCATGGACATAAGTTTAAATCTATGGATAAACTTTAGGGTTTTTAAGGACTTTGATTTTGTGGTAATTATAGGTTATTAAATTTTTTGGATGCAAAATGAAAGGTATGAGATAACCATTGAGCTAAAAAATTATTTATTATTGAATATATTAATGTTATTTTGAGGATTTTTATCAAATTTTTGGGAATTCTATAAGTATTAAATTAATATAGTTTAACAAAAACGACAACCTATTGGTCGGGTGACAATCCATCACATCTGGAAATACATTGAGGCTTTAATACACAACTGAAGGGTGACAAGGGTGCTTCTCCAACCACTGACCTACATGATTTTCTGGTTAGTATGTCATTGTTTTTGTTTATTTAAATGATCTGATAGATAAAAGTTAAGTTCATTTTTTGGAATATTTGTTTTATTATATTGATAACCATGAGATGGAAAAGTGATTTGGTTATTATGTGATTAATTTTATTTTGGAATAAGATCACAATTATTTTAGGGAGAATTATAGGATTAAATAAAATATAATACTATGTGATTTTATTAGGAAATAAAGGTTTAATTATATTTTCTAAGAATATATGATTTTATTATGGCTTATAGTGATTTGGGTTATTTATTGAAATGACTAGCATATCTTGGAGAATATCCTATTAGGGGAATTTCATTTTTAGTATGAGACATTAAGAGCGATTGATGTAATTTAAAGATAAATATTTAATTTATGTTGGATGACTATGTGATCAAATCCTACAAATATTTGGGTTTCAATCTTATTTTGGAATATTTTTTATGGATTTTAAGGATAGTTGCTTTTTTTCTAAATGATCTATGTTCAACCTTGGGTGTTAATATAATTTTTTTGAGATTAAATTAATTATCTTGATATAAATTTTAATATTTTGGGAATTATTTTACCTTGTGTTAACCATTTTAATTTTGGTTAATGCATAAATACATGAGGAATATATTATTATTCTTCTTTGGATTTTTGATTTGTAGAAGTTGATTCTAGTGCTTTAGGGAAAAAATCTTCTTAAATACTCATCTCTTGGGGGGAAAATGAGTTTTTGGTGGAAATTTATTAGAAGATGAAATTATTCTTGACAAGTAAGTATATTTTATAGAAATCCTATCGTTTTACATATAACATTACATGATTTTAAGCATAATTATGCATCTGAGTACAAGCCATGGACCATAAAGTCTAGTGTCTTCAAAGACTAGGTACATAAAACTGAAAACATCGAATTAAATATAACATTTCATTATTTAGTATTCATAAAGAGACCATAACTTCCATTGTTCTATCTTCATAGGATAACCTAGGGATAACATTAACAAAGGGATGTGCTAAAAGTCCCAGTAAGGGAATAACCATAAGAACAAAGCATTAGAACAAGGAATAGAAGGCATGGCATGATGATATAAAAAGGCATTTAACATATGTAACCTTAACATATAAAAATAAAATCATATAAACATGGATTCATAGAAATGTGTCAGAAACATAAAACATGACTTTAGTATGAGTCAAGTATAACCGCCAAGATCGTTTCACATAGTAGCACAAGCCAAGGCTAAACGCCAAGAACACCACACATAACATCTCCTGAGACTTAACTTTAGCCAATGCATTGAAGTGCTATCTAGGTGCACCCATATTAAATTTTCATGAATATGTTTTCCACATAAATAATTATACATAATCAATCTTACATAAACATAAGGATTTCCCATGGAATGAATTGGGTACCATAATCATGACACAAAGCATTACAGATGGGCGTAACACAAAAGTGTCCATGAAAGAAGGGAAGTAAAGTATACATGGAAATTCATAAGGTAAAATATATATGTATCATGGTCAGTTATTTCAAGTATAAGTGAAAACATTTAAGAAAATTATTCAAGAAATTTTGGCATAAAAACATTTTTGAGTGGTTTTAAGGAAAATACTAGGGTCTTTAAAATAGAAAAGGGAACAATCCTTTATAAAAAACCAGAAGTGAAACAGGAAGGTTTTCAAAATAAAAAGTCTTATTTTATAAAGAAAATGGTGGATTAAAACAAAAGATATAGTGCACTTGAAATTAGGTAAGAATTCAGGAAGCTCCCTCAAAACAGGTTTGCCTAACAGGAAGTATTGAGGTGGGAATCACTTAAAAACATGTATATGCCCCAAAAAAATGATGAATAGAACTTGTTACATGAGTTTGTAACATTAAAATATAATTTAAAATATCAACATAAGAATAATATATAACCTCATTTATTTAAAAATAATGATAAAGAAACCTGAATGAATAAAAGAGGTTTAGGTTGAATCCCCCACGAAATATCGGCATGGTATCACGTGTACATAAGAGGGATTAATGAGAGAGAAAGAGATTTATTATCATTTGAAAATCATGATTAAAGTATGGGGGTGGTTATTAATTATACCCCATCACTAGTAATTACATATAAAAGGTCATAACATAGTGGACAATCTTGAATTAAAGTGAAATAGAGAGGATCCCTTACCTTAAGTCTGATGGTGTTCTCCACTTGATATCAATGTCATGAGTAGTCAAATTAGGTTAATTAATTAATAATTAAAGGACCTATTATATATGTATAATAATTATTATAATATTTCTAAGTTCATTTATAACCATCTTGATTGGTTATGAGGTTCAATTTCATTGTTCGAGTCTGTTTTTTTACATGGTTTTAATGATCGGTTCACTTATATTTATGTTCAGATAAACATGTAAGATGAAGGTGGTTATCCATAATTGAAGTTATATTTTTTATTAAACATACATAAGGTTACATGGTTGAAAATATAATTTGGTTACTTGGATGAATTTGAATCATTATATAAAACATTAATGATAAATGCTTCAATTAATTTGGCAATTTTTCTCATAATTAACGTGTTTTGCATTATTATTTTACATAAAGTGTACAAGAAGATTATAGAACAACATATAAGATAAAATATATTTTTAATAGTCTGTTTCAACCATAAAAATGGTTTCATGATCATAATAGAATATTTTAATAGAAATTGATAAACTGTCGTACTTGAATGTGATAAATTAACACATCTCGGACGATGTTTTCGTTTCTTTCATATAAAAGAAGGGGAAATGAGAGGTGATTATGAATTATCCCATTAGCATAACAACATTTCAGTAAATTTATGTTACTGGAGTTATCATACCATTTGGGTTAATGGAGGTGAGGAAATAAAAAAGAAAATAAAAGAACTTGAAAGGAAATAAAAGAATTGGAAAGAGGAATTTACCTCTTGAGTTTATCTCCTTTGAGAACCTCTTAAGGGGAGAGGTTTTGGTATTTTGAGGAAAAAAAGGCTCTTGGAAGTGGGGAAGGATATTGGGAAGATATTTTGGTAGAATTTATGTAAGTCACAAGGCTTGAGAGGATTGAAGAGAAGAGGTAAGGATGGGTGGTATTTATAGTGGAGGAGAGGAGGGTTTTCATAATATTATAGTAATCACTTTATTATTTTTCCATAAGACAATAAATAGTGATTATTACATGAAAAATAATATTAATAAATGCATGTGAGTTCTATATTTGGGTGCTTACATGACTTATGATTTTAGGAAGAGTGGATTTAAATTATAATGTATTTATAAGGTAAATTAATGTATTTTACTATTCACAAAAAATTCACGTATTTCAGAAAAATACCAAAAATTCACCAGAACCATTTTTCGATGTGTCAAATCCAAAAATAAAATCAATTTTTAAAAAATAATTTTATAAATATGATTAATTTAATATTTAATTAAAATCATAATTTATTCTAAAAAATAGTTTTAAAACATGTATTTACTTATTCCAAAATATAGGTGCATCATAATTTCTATTGAATATTATTTATATACCATCATAAGTAATGTTACTATTCATTAGGGTAAATCACTATTCATAAGGGTAACATTACTATTCATAAGTGTATGTTACTATTCACCAAAAATTAAGTTTTTGATATTAGACTCCAAAAAACATACTGACTGCAACCGTGTATGTCAAATTTTTGAAATTCAAATCACAGAAGTGTCAAAATTATGTTTAATGGTAAAATAGTACTTTTTAGTTAATTGTGTTGTGATTTCATGTGATTATATGAAATAATCATAAGAATGAAATTTCCATTGAAAAAAATTGGGTTGTTACATTATCCCCTCTTATGAAATTTCACCCTTGAAATTTCGTTTCACATTATAATCCATAAATAGGTGCATGTACTTTTCTTTCATTGCCTTCTCTATTTCCCATGTTGCCTCTTCGTACTTATGATTCTGCCATAGTACTTTGACTAGGTGAGTAGTCTTGTTACGTAGAACTTTATCTCTATGATCCAAGATCTTCACTAGGTGCTCCTCGTAAGAAAGATCATTCTCCAACTGTACCATATCTGAATAGAGAACATGTGAAGGGTCTGGTATGTACTTCCTTTAGAGGGATACATGGAAGACATCGTGTACTTTGGCCATGGTAAGTGGAAGTGCTAGTCGATAGACCACAACCCCGACATGATCAAGAATCTCAAATGGTCTGATATACCTAGGATTTAACTTCCCTTTGTTTCCAAACCTCATGGACTTCTTCCATGGAGATATGAATTGAAATACCATGTATCCAAATTTGAACTAATGATCTCATTGACGATTGTCTCCATAAATATTCTATCGATTTTGGGCTACCTTGATATGTTGTTGAATGGTTCTCACCTTCACCAAACATTTCTTCGACCATTTTAAGTTCTAGAAGCTTACGATCCCCAACTTCATCTAAACACACTAGTGTTCTGCACCTTTTCCCATAAAGGGCTTCATACAGTTCTATTTGGATGCTTTAGTGGAAACTATTATTGTAGGAGAATTCAACTAGTGTAAGATGTTGGTCCCATCCTTTTTTGAAGTCTATAGAACATGATCTCAACATATCTTCTAGTGTCTGAATAGTCTACTCAGATTGGACATCAGTTTGAGGATGACTGGTCATAATGAAGTTTAGTTCAGTGCTTAGAGCATGTTAGATATTTTTCCAGAACTCCAAGTTGAATCTTGGATCTCTATCAGACACAATAGATAGTGGTACTCCATGCAACACCTCTTTGTAATATATCTGTTCAAGTTTATCATATTATAAGTCCTCTCAAATTGAGATAAAGTGGGCTATCTTCATAAGACGATCCACAACAACCCATATAGCATTGTTTCCTTTTATATTTCCTTGGAAGTCTAGTGAAAATGTTCATAGTAATGTTCTCCCACTTCCATGTTGGTATGGGTAGTGGTTGCATCATCCCCTTATACTTATATCTTTCAGACTTCACTTATTGAAAAACCAGAAATTTTTATGTACACTCAGAAATCTTCTTCTTTATATTGTCCCAAAAAAAGTTCTCTCAGAGATATTGATACATCTTTGTGATCCCTAGGTGAATAGAGAAGGTCGAGCTACTTCCACCATTTTTTGAATTTCTACATATTTTCTTTGAGCATACTTTATTTTCTCCGTGAGGGATGGTTGAGCAATCATTTGAGAAAGTATTGATGATGTTTCTACCTTAATGATTCCCGTGTCCATCCTCTACAAATCTAAGAAGATTATATCCTTTTCAATTCTCATCATTGATCAAGATACATGATCCTTTCTACTTAGAGAATCTACCACCTTATTTTCCTTACGAGGATGGTAGTATATTGAGCCGTCATAATCCTTGATGATATCTATCCATCTTCATTGGTGAATATTAAGCTCTTTCTATGTGAATATATATTTGATACTACTATGATCAGTATATATCTCACACTTCTTCCCATAGAGATAATGCCACCAGATTTTTAATGCAATGATCACAACTGCCAACTCCAGATCATGCTTTGGATAGTTTCGCTCATGTATTTTCATCTTTCTTGAGGTGTTGACTGTCACTTTATCATTTTTCATCAACACAAAACCTAATCCCTTCTTTGAAGCATCACTGTACACTAAAAAGAGTTATCCACTTGTTGGGAGTGTGAGTACTAGTGCAGTGATAAGCCTCTTTTTAAACTCCTTGAAACAGTCTTCACATTTCTGGGTCCAGAAAAACTTTACTGCCTTCCGTGTCAGCTTGGTCATTGGGTTTGAAAATTCTGAAAATTTCTTCACAAATAAACAATAATACCTATATAGACCCAAAAAGCTATGGAACTCCATTACATATGTTGGATTAGGCCACTCTTCAGTCACCTTTGTCTTAGAAGGGTCTATAGATATCCCTTTACTAGTGATAACATTCCCCTAGAATGATACTTCCTCCATCCAAAACTCACATTTATTTTACTTTGCTTATAGATTCTCTCTTCGCAAAGTCTTTAACACAATATTCAAATTCTCCTCATGTTCCTCCTTGCTCTTGGAGTATATCAAAATATCATCAATAAAGACTACCATAATTTTTTCGAGGTAGTCTCAAAAGACTCTATACATTAAATATAGGAAACTTTATAGAGCATTAGTGAGTTCAAAGGGAATCACTATGAACTCATAGTGTCCATACCTCATTCGAAAGGCAGTATTGGGAACATATCCCTTCCTCACCTTTAATTGGTGATATCCTGACCGAAGTTCCACCTTATAGAAATAAATGGCCCCATGAAGCTGATCAAACAAGTCATCTATCTATGGTATGGGATACCTGTTATTTATCATGATTTTATTGATCTCACAAAAATCAATGCAGAGGCACATTGATCCATCCTTATTCTTGATGAAGAGGACTGAAGCACCCCATGGTGAAACACTCAGGCATATAAAACCCTTCTCTATATTCTCCTATAACTACTTCTTTAGCTCCTCTAGCTCTATGGTGGCCATTCTATAAGGTGTCTTTGATATAGGTAGAGATCTAGAAATAAGTTCAATTGAGAACTCAACCTCTCGATCAGGAGGGAGTCTAAGAAATTATTTAGGGAATACATTAGTGTAATACCTCATTATGGAAATATCTTCAAGAAATATTCTCTCCATTATCTCAATAATTTGAGCTAGAAATGCTTACTTATAAAGAATTAATATCCACACTTGAGGCAATTATTCTAAATGAGATTCATCTTCCTCCTTACACTTGTAAAGAAATAGAGGTGCTTCAGGATGTGAAGAGTGATCTCCCTTTCTAAATATTTGATGTTGGATTTGTATAAAGATATTCAATCCATGCTCAAGATAGAATCAAAATCTACTAAAATAAGTATGATGAGATTTTCTGGGAGGTTCAGTCCAAAAATGTTAACTGGGGAGGAGTTATAAACCATGGACGTAATAATTTCCCCATCTTCTATTCTCATATATAACTTATCCTTCAATTTTTGAGGTGGTGTTTGAATAGTTATACTAAACTTGAAAGATATGAAAGAATGCATAAAACTAGAATCAAATAGTACGTTTGCTATTATTGAATGAATAACTAGCATACCTATCACCACATCATTGTTCTACTCCACCTTAGTTGTAGTGATAGAATACGCCCTTCCTTGTTACCTTTGAGGTTGTTGTTGATTGCCTCTGACAACCCTTGGATTAGGGAAATTATTCGCATAATGCCCATGATCCTTGCAGTTGTAACACTGCACTACCGGCTGAGTGTTGATCTGAACCTTCCTTTCTTCTTCCACATTAATAGGATTCTTCATATCCCGCTGGTAGTTCTTGGCCAGATGTCCCAGATTTCCACATTTTTAGTAATTCTTGTTTTCCTTTATACAGTTCCCAGGATTCTTCTTCCCACAACTTTTTCAAGTGGGATATTCGGGCTTCTTTACATTATGGGATTTTTTTGAACCACACATGTTGTTCTCCATTTTCCACTTCTTGTTACTAGGTCCACAAGATCAAATGAAATCCTCTAATATCCATTTCAACCATGAGGGTAAAACAGACAATCTTCTAATAACTATCAAAGTCTCAAATCCACAATTATTTTGATAGACTCATCTTTAGTCCATTAAAGAAGAGATCCACCTTACTTTCAGTTTTCATGAAAAATCCATAGGCGTACCATAAAAGCCTTGTAAAGTTTGCTTCATACACCCCAATTGACTCATCTTCCTTCATCTTGAGTCTGAGGAACTCTATTTCTATCTTGAGATGGAGGGTTTGAGAAAAATAATTATTGAAAAATATCCACTTGAATTCCTTCTAATCCACATAATCAATTTCCTCTTGGGACTTTTTATTCTTGATCAGTGTCCACCACTAATCAGCTTCCCCATCAAAATAATAGACATCTAGTAAAACTTTCTTTTCTTCCGAGCACTAGAGGATGGATAATATATTTTCAATGGAGTTAAACCAATGTTTTGCGAGGAGAATATCATAAGATCAGCTAAACATGGGAGGACTTTTCTACATGAAGGATTCTATGAAAACTTTATATTTACTTAGATAATGTGGGTGTTCCACATGATTCAAGTTATTATTCATAACTTAAGCCAGCTGAGCAAGTAATTTCATAAAGTTTTGAGCACCCATTCCCATAATATCAGGCATATCATTAGGGGAATCATCACATTCCCTATCACATTGATTTTTGTCATGTGTTATTATATTTCCCTCCATTAACTAAGAAAAGGAACATACAATTAGAGGGATCGAATACTTAGTAATTGAATATAAAAAAAGAAACTTTTGAACATAAAGGATAAATCTGTAATGGTGAAGTATATCCTAACTTGTGATTCCTTAGGTTTAAATCTAGGTTATCCTTGATATATTTCTTAATTTATATTCTTATGGGATTTTTTATTCCCTTAATAATGGTTTTTACTAGGCTCATGAATTTACCAAAGAATATCCCCCAATATTGTCAAACCAAAAGTGTAGTAAGTCCTATTGTTGTGTACCAGGATACCCCGGGTTAAGCCTGGAACTCCTTGTCAGAGTTTTCACTCCTAGGTACATCTATGCCCGAGCCGGCTCTACCTATTTGTATCCAGACATGGATGTATTTTCTTGATAAACCACTTAATATATACTTACCAAAATTTAGGGATATTTTCTTATACATTATCTTATCCTTAAGGATCTTACTAAAGTGCTCTATTCTTAATCTTCAAAAATAACTAGACCATCCTCTGATACCAACTATAGTAACCCTATACTTTTACAAATAACATTACATGCTTTTAAGCATAATTATACATTAGAGTACAAGCCAAGTATCGTAAAGTCTAGTGTCTTGGAAGAATAGGTACATAAAACTAAAAACATGGAATTAAATATAACATTTATTTATTTAGTCTTCATAAGGATCCCCTAACTTCCATTGTAATAATACATCTTCATAATATATCCTAGGGATAACATGAACAAAGGGATGATATAAAAATCCCAGTAAGGGTATAATAATAAGAACAAAGCCTTAGCACATGGAATAGAAGGCATGACATGATGATATAAAAAGGAATTTAACATATGTAACCTTAACATATAAACATATAATCCTATAAATATGGATTCATATAAATTTATCAAAAACATAATACATGACCTTAGTACGAGTCAAGGCTAACTACCAAGATTGTTTCACATGGTAGCACAAACCAAGGCTAACCGTCAAGACTATTGCACATAACATCTCATGAGACTTAACTTTACCCAATTAATTGAAGCACTATCTGGGAGCACCCATATTAACTTTCCATGAATATGTTTTCCACATAAATAATCATACCTAATCAATCTTACATAAACATAAGGATTACCCATGGAATGTATTGGGTACCATAATCATGACACAAAGCATAACAGATAGACCTAACACAAAAGTGTCAATGAAATAAGGGAACTAAATTATATATGGAAATTCATAAGGGAAAATATATATGTATCATTTTGAGTAATATAAACTATAATTGAAAACATGTAAGAAAAGTATTTAATAAATTTAGGCATAAAAACATTTTTGAGCGGTTTTAAGGAAAATACTATAGAGCCTTTAAAATAGAAAAGGGAACAATCCTTTATAAAAAATAGAAGTGAACCAGTAAGGTTTTCACAATATATATAATTATCTTATAAAGACAATTGTGTATTAAAATAGAATATATAGTGCACTTGAAATCGGGTAAGAATTCTGGAAGCTCCCTCAAAACAGGTTTGCCTATCCTGAAGTATTGAGGAGGGAATCACTTAAAAACATGTATATACCTGAAAGAGAATGATGAATGGAACTTGTTACATGATTTTAAAACATTAAAATAGAATTTATAAGAAGAACATAATAATAATAGATAACCTCATTTAGGTAAAAAGAAAGATAAAGAAACCCAAAGGAATAAAGGTGGTTCGGGTTGAATCCCTCACAGAATATCAACATGGTATCGTGTGTACTTAAGAGGTCTTAATGAGAGATAAAGAGATTCATCATAATTTAAAAATGATTAGGATAGTATGGGGGAGGTTAGAAATCAAGCCCCATCACTAGTAATTACACATAAAAGGTCATAACATAGAGGATAATCTTGAATAAAAGTGAAATAGAGAGGATCCCTTACCTTAAGACCGATGGTGTTATCCGCTTGATATTAATGTACTAAATAGTAAAATTAGGTTAATTAATTAATAATTATAGAACATATTATATATGTATAATATTTATTATAATCTTTTTAATTTAATTTATAACCATTTTTATTGGTTATGAGGTTCAAATTCATTGTTCGGGTCCGTTTGCTTACTTGGTTTTAATGACCGGTTCACTTATATTCATGTTTGGATAAACATGTAAGATGAAGGTGGTTGTCCATAATTGAAGTTATATTTTATTATTGAACACACATAAGGTTACATGTTTGAAAATTTAATTTGGTTACTTGGAGTGAATTTTAATCATTATATAAAACATTAACGATAAACGCTTGAATTAATTTGGCGATTTGGCTCATAATTAACTTATTTTGCATTATTATTTTACATAAAGTGTGCAAGAGGATTATAGAACAAAATATAAGATAAAATAAATATTTAATAGTATGGTTCAACCATAATTTTTTTTTCATGACTAGAATAGAATATGGTAATAGAAATTGATAAACCGTTATCCTTGAATGTGATAAATTAACACATCTCAGATGGTGTTTTCGTTTCTTTCGTATAAAAGAAGGGGAAATGGGAGATGACGATGAATTATCTCATTATAATAACAAAATTACAGTAAATTTATGTTACTGGAGTTATAATACCATTTGGGTGAAGGGAGGTGAGGAAATAAAAAATAAAAGAAAAGAACTTGAAAGGAAATAAAAGAACTGGAAAGAGGAATTTACCTTTAGAGTTTATCTTCTTTGAGAACCTCTTAAGGGGAGAGGTTTTGGTATTTTGAGGAGAAAAAAGTCTATTGGATGTGGGAAAGGATGTTGGGAATAGATTTGGGAATAATTTATGTAAAGAACTAGACTTTATAGGAGTGAAGAGAAGAGGTAAGGATGAGTGGTATTTATAGTGGAGGAGAGGAGGGTTTTCATAATATTATAATCATTAGTTTATTATTTTTTAATAAGACAAGAAATAGTGGTGATTACATGACCAAGAATAGTAATAAATGAATGTGAGTTCTATATTTGGGTGTTTATATCACTTATGATGTCAGAAATAGTGGATTTAAATTATAATGTATTTATACGTTAAATTAATATATTTTACTATTCACATAAATTCAAGTATTTCAAAAAAATCCCAAAAATTCAACATAACCATTTTTCTACATGAATAATCCAATAATTAAATAAATTTTTCAAAAATAATTTTCTAAATATGATTAATTTAATATTTAATTAAAATCATAATTTATTCTAAAAAAACAGTTTTAAAATATTTATTTACTTATTTCAAAATATAGGTGCATCATACTTTTACTTGAATCTTATTTATATACTATTATAGGTAAGGTTACTATTCATTAGGTTATATCACTATTAATAAGGGTAACATTACTATTCATAATGGTGTGTTAATATTTACCAAAAATTAAGTTTTTCATATTAGACTCCAAATAACTTACTGACTTCAACCATGTATGTTAGATTTTTGAAATTCAAATCACAGAAGTGTCAAAATTATGTTTAATGGTCACATACTACTTAGTAGTTTATTGTGTTGTGATTTCATGTGATTATATGAAATAATCATAAGAATGAAGTTTCCTATGAAAAACATTGGGTTGTTTCAATTTAGTTATGTTCTTTTTATTTATAGTAATATAATTCCTAAACATTAAGAAACTAATTTTGAAACAAAAATGTTATCCGTTTACTTTTCTTACTGATAAATCAATTTTCTTTTAACCTATCACAGATTTATGGTTTTGTGATGGTAACTATATCTAAACAATATTCTATATCACTCTTTATAAGTCCTTCAAAGTTAGTTTTTTCTTCCATATCCATGTTTTCACTGCCCACTTATGTTCTCCAACTTGGAAACCTACTATGTGTTATTCTATATGACCTTCAAACTTCCCATTCTATCATTTCAAGAGGAAGTTTTATTTACCATTTTTATGATTTGGGTTATCAAAAATGGTATTTTTAAAAGTAAAATATGAGTTACCAAGACCAAATAAAAATTATTAGGATGTAATTTATTAAGCGGGGGAAGGGAATATCCTCAGATTTTAAAAGTAAATACTTTTTTCTATAGCATAAAAGATACACAACATTGAGCTTAAATGAATGATGAAATATGTTATTTAAATATGAGAGTTGTAACCTAATTGTTAATTTGGAATGTATGAATAGGAATAAACAATTTATGAAATAAATTTAAATTTCATACTCAATATATATGCATTGGTAAATTCTTAGAAATTAATAACATAATTTTTAGTAAGTTCATTTTATTCTTCAAAAATATATTTTCCTCAAATGATTTTTATTTATTTTTATGAACGAATATAATAATTAATTTCTAGAAATTTTAAAAAATTTATTTTAAAAAATAATTAAAATTTTGAAATTATCATGTAAAAATTATCTTCTGGTGATTCATTTAGGATTTTCTTAAAATATTGTTTTTTCAATGAATAGTGAAAATACTAATTTTTAACTGAAAACTGTATTTTCGTTCAAATTATTTATAAAGTAAAATTATATTTACTATTATTTATCAAATTTATTTAGATATTTTTTAATTAAAATAATAAAATTATTTTTTTTTGAAATTAATTTTAAACTCGAATTTAGTATAATATTTTTATACATAATAAGGGAACTTTTCTGAAAACAAAATCATCATGTTTTGTCAGACCAATTTTAATTAAAAATCTTATACTTATGTGTTTTAAAGTTTTAAAACTAGATTAAATACTTTAAACTAGGTCCCTTTCATTTTTGGTCCATATGAATAGAAACCTTAGTAATTTTTGTTACCACTATTAAAAGTAAATAGAGTAATTAAGGGTTAAAAATGATACGATAAGGACAATAAAATTAATCTAAAACCTTACTAACTTTTATTGGATGATTATATCTTGTAAATTATCATAAAATTGTCAAATATATGACCTTTTTTCCATTAGTATGTGACTATAACCTTTAAATATTTTATTTAAATAAAAGTAAAAAATATCGCACTCTTGTTTTTAACAACTTTATTTATTTTAACATTCGTAAATATAGGAGATATGTTCAGTTATAAATATTATTTTGAAATATAAAATATTTATCTTTATAATGGTAACTTGTTTTTAATTTTTAGGGAATAAATATATACCTTAATGAATTACACATCGCTGATGTAGTAATTATACAATTAATGGAATAATCAAATAAATTACATTAAAAATAGAAAAAGTAAAATAATTTTAGATAAATAATGTGATACTATAATTCTATAGATTACCACGACATGTTATGGATATAATAAAATATTTTTTTTATAATTTTAATTTTTTTCTTGATTTTATTAAAATCAAAGTAATGAATAGTTCTAAAAATTAACATTAATGACATTTTATAATAAATATTTATTCATTAAATGATATAAAATTCCAAAAACTCATATATTCATCCAAGTTATTATTATATGATTTATAATATCAAACATAGTTAATTTTATGGATTTTTTTTATATTTAAAGAAATTATCTCGACCCTCAAATAGTAAAAATTCTTATTATCATGGTAAGTGGGAATGAGGGTAAAACCAAAAGATAAGGGTAAATATATATTAAAAAATTTTATAATTTTTTAATTAATGAGAGTATTTCAACCCATAATAATCCTCTATTCTAAATAAACTATTTTTTATCCATTTATAATTAAAAATTAATTTATAATAATTTAATATTTAGTGAAATTCCTAGAGTACCCCTCTCCTCTCTTATAAAAGGTAACCTCTTCTTCTCAGTCCTTCACACTTAGAAACCCAATTGGATTGGAAAATTCCTTCCCAAATACCTTTATAGAATTATTTATATCACTCTAGAGTCCTTATAATGGTTATAATAACAATCTTATAGGTCTTAAGGTAATAAGAAAAAAGAGATTTTCCAAAGAAGATGTATAGTTTTTATCCATATGTTTTATTTTTATTTCTTCATATACCTCCTTAAAATATTCTTCAAACATGATAAAATAATAACACCAATATCATAAATATTTTGATATGTTATTATGTTAATTTAATAACCTATATCCCTATTCATAATCCATCAAATGGGGAAGGAATTCGTCATTCGTGTGTATGACGGACTACCACCTCACGAATTGATGTAATTCATTTTTCATAACTGTATCTAAATACAAGTTATAATGATGTATTTGTATTATATAATTTATATTCATGAAATATTTATCATTATTTAAAGATAATCTAACACATATTTTCTTACCTTTCCATACACTGGAAATGATAATGTTGTCCATGTGTATGTGTGACTACCACCTCCACAAAGCGATGCGATTCCTTTTTTATCTCCATAACACATGGATGATATATATAAGTACATATAAAGAATTATTGTGAAATTTATGATATTATTATCATTATTTAAATACAAAATAATAAATAAATTTTTTCCATAATGATCTTTGAAAAATGTAAGATTTACTCATGCGTAGGTATGACCCATCGTCTCCATTATTGTAACATAGTTCATTTTTCATAACCATGTTTGATTATTGGTTTTAAAAGTATAATTTATTTATAAAAATTTATAATTATATCATGATTATTATTTTGGATATGGTGGATTAATGACCACCTTGACCATAGTCAACCTACAAAATTCATTTATGACATATGATCCAAGTATCGTCAAAAATGGCTGACGTGAACCTAATTGATTAAGTAATTATATATAACACGGTATAAATGAAAAAAAGAATAATGAGATTGAAAAAGTTTCTTAATAAGGTAAAAATATATAACATAACTTTTTCATTTAGGAATACAAATAACATAAGTGCCGAGTCACACTCAATGTAAGGGTTTCTTTCAAAAATAATATTTTAAAGTTTCCCTTCAAAATCTGTTTTTTTTCAATATCCATATTTTATAAAAAAAATTAAATAAGGTTTTTAATATTCTACTATGTTTTTTTAAAGTAATTTTTACCCATGTTGAACTTTTAAAAAAATGGTTTTAAAGGAATCTTTTTTTCATTTTGAAAACATGGTACTTTGTGAATTATCTGATAAAAGTATGAAATGAATATTTTTTTAACTTACACAGCATGATTGGATTTTCCCACCACTATTATAAATCTTTAATTTGAATATTACTTTAAAATTTTATGATGTTATTTTAAAATAAAATGTTTTCCTTTAAAATTGAACATTTTTTATAATATAAGTGTTTTTAAAATGGAAATGATATTTTCCTCAAGAAGTATTCAAAGTGATCTTCCAAAACCATTTTCTTTATAAGATGAATTCCATTGATGTTACATAAAGTGAAAATTTTATTTTACTCAATAATTTTTACAATGATATTTTATTCAAATAATAACCATCTTTCCCTTTTTCAGGGTATTTTGGGTATTGGAAATGAGTTTTTAAATTAAATGGGTATTTTGATATCCAAATGTATTTATAATATGGGTTTAAAAGAGTTTTTATAAGGTTTTGTGATGAAAAGGTGTGAGAATAAGAAATTTTATATGATAATTGAGCATTATATGTGAAACAGGTGAGCCTGATATAGATTAAATTAAATGTTGAACCCCATTATAGCTCACAGGTGATCCTGAAACAACTTATACATTGGGTGAACCCAGATAGAGCCAGGTGATCCTGATACAAATTATATGATGGGTGCACCTATATAATAATACAATGAACTGGGTAATGTTCCTTGTCTTAGAAAAAAATGAGGGATTTATTTATGAGTTTTCTCTTATGGATTTAATTGGGCTCCAATTATTTCTAACATAGGTAGTGAATGTAAAGATCTATGTTTCCAAAAAAGGTTTTTATTTTCGTGATATTATTTTTAAAGTTTTTTTTTCAGAAAAAAGTGTGTGATTTTAATGTGAAATGATTTACTTCATCTACTCAAATATAATTGAGATAAATCTAAAATTTTCATGGGTTTTCATGTTTTTCACTAAACTAACAATTTTATTCTTTTTATTCCACTTATTGAGATTTTTATGCTCATTACGTGTTTTAAAATGATTTTCATAGGTTTTAAGGATGACTAGGGTCATGGATGAAGTCAAGAACAAAATTGTAAAGATTTTTCATGAAAATAAATCATATTTTATTTTAAAGAGTTTTTTTAATGGGAAAAATGGATAATAAGTAGAAGTGTCCAATTATAATGTATGGTTTACTATATAAAGGTTTTTCCAAATTCACTAAAACTATATACCTAAAATATCTTTGGGAATAAAGGAAACTATATTATAGTATAAATAAACAACATTATATTATATTTAAGCCCATTTCCTTGCATCTATTTTTTTCATTATACACCAAAAATTAGCTCGAAACCACTAAAGGGTTTTCTAGGATATATCTATACCCCTAATTTTTGAAAGAATAAAAAAACCCATAAAAAAGATCAACCAGGAGAGGAATCAATAAAATGAAATGAAAAACATAAAATTCCCTCTTCCCTATATATATATCAGATATATGTAGTGACATTCCTTTAATTAACCATGAGAACTCAAATTCCTGCTCTAAACAGAATACAAAGGCCGCCTCTCTAAAAGACTGAGCTCAAATGGGATGCCCCCATGCGTAAGCCCCAACCATACACCATCTTTCAATGAACTATGAAAACTTTGATTCTTTATCTAACCAGGATATGTAGGATTCCAATCTAAGTCCCGAGCTCAAAGGGGCACATTTCGTGAAGTTTAATCCCAATCATGTCCCCAATAAAGGGAATCCTCTCTAGGAGTAAGCCCCAATTCACATATTTTAGAATGGCCTCCACTTCGGTGTAAGTCCCTCCATGCCTCCTCAAATGGGAAACTTCAAAGTATAGGTCCCAAGTTCAACCAAACTATGTGGGATCTTATTCCTCTCACGAGGATATGTAGGAATCCCATATCATGGGTTCGACCCCGAAATCAAAATAACTCCTATCTCCCTAGATGAAAATAAACTTCAGAGTGCCTCATCACATGGTTTAAACCAGTGTTATCTTAGTAGTTCCGGATCCATGCATTTTCATGATTGATTTTTTAACCCATGGGTAATATCTGGAAACACTCTTAGGGAAATAACCAAGGATTCAAAAACATATGAACATTGATTAAATCTATAAGAGAGTCCCAAAGTAGGGAATAATTCCCCCTAAAAGGGTGTGATGAGCCCGAACTTTTGTCCTCTCGACCAACAGAGTCCTTAAGTGTTGTTGGCCAAATCATCATCCAATGAGTACCTGCTTTTAGAAACAAGGTCCATGGATCATGGATACCAAGGCCGTTGGGTGTTTTTGGCTCCCCGAATAAACTTGCTGGAGACCATTTGAGGACCTCATACCTGATATGGGATGATTTCCAAAACACATAACCCCCTATAGTTTCCCACTAGGATCGTGAAAATGTGGGACCTCCTTCATAACTGAAAAAGGATATACTGCCCAATATCAGTGGAACCATATCACCCTAACCAAAATGTGGTGCAATGCGAAATCATCATCCAATGATAACCTTCTTTTAGAAATAAGGTCCATGGATCATGGATACCAGAGCCTTTGGGTATTTTTGGATCCATGAATAAACCCGTTGGAGACCATCCGAAGACCTCATACCCGATATGGGCCGATTTCACAAACACATAACCCCCTACAGTCGCCTTCTAGGATCATGAAAATGTGTCACCTCCTTCGTAACATAAAAGGGATATAATGCCCAATCTTAGTGGGAACATATAACCCAAACCAAAATGTGGTGCGACGTGAATCGGGTCGAAATAAATATGGTGTACCCTATGTGAATCCTTAACCAAGGTTGCGGTATTATCCCACCATAAGTCCCTTTCATCCAAAAAGGAAGAGGTATGAGCAAGATACCAATCATGCATGTGATCTTGAGATGCTACCTAGATGGAGTTTCTTTGTCTATACTTGTTTCATGTATTATAGGTTTCACATATTTCTCTTTGATCCAAATGGCATCTCAATAAATTGCTCAGACACGCATGTCAGCATTTGCATGAGTGACTGATTCCCTAACAGATAGGAATCCATCTCCTACCCAACATCTTCAACATTGGGTTTCAAACACTCTGATAAAAGAGTTCCACAAAAATGATACTCTATCCACAGTGGAGGCTACGAGACAGGCCCTCCAGTCAGTGAAAGCTTTCCAGCTGCCTCTTAAACCACATTCCAACACAGGATGACCCCACTGGCCATCTCTAATTAATTTGGGACCCTATCCTTAGAGTGTGAAAATGAGTACCTCCATTATCTTAGGGATTCATATGAAGTCCACACCAATGAATTCATACCAGCTACACATCAACCCCTCTCAAGGGATCCTATCAGAGAACGTCGCCACTAGTGGCGTACAACCTGATATCGTTGCTCTAAAGAGAATTCCATGCCAAGGGAACCTACTGAATTCCAATGGACATGGGACCCTAGGTATTCCCATCGAGGGTGGGAAATTCATAATCATGATAAAGCTATCATTGTGGTTCTTGAGGAGTAGGTACACCACACAAACACGGTTTCATATAATGGGAAGGCATACAATTCTTCTCCTTCTTCTGAATCCCACCATGGAAATACAACAGAAATTTATGAGAGGATGAATATCCCCACTCACTCCTATGAATTAAACCATGTAAATAAGGTGGAAAAATACGAGAAAATTCATATTCCTGCCACTACTCACCGATCCCACCATGCAGAATGAGTGGAAAATTATAGGTAGATGAAAATATCTTCCAATGAACAAGATGTATGTCATCCAAATTGGAATGAAACCATCTATAAGTAGGTGAAAATTCTTTTTGATGCATATAAATATCTCCATATAAATAGGGAGAAATTTTTTTGGAAGTCATACAACAGTTCCAGTGCATATGAATCCCACTAGACAAATACAGTGGCAAGAAAATATGAGTGGAGTCAAATTCCTGTGGATGAAAATCAAGCTTGTGAGAAAAATATAGTGGAAAATAAGAAGACAAAAATTCCTACTCATAAATATAAATTCCACTAGTCAAAAATAGTGGAAACCATAGAAAAAAGCTATATTATCCCAGCTAGTTGGGCACATACTCGTTCCTCTTCCCCGACATAAGAGAACTATCAGTACCTACTGAAAACCCATGGTGGACCAGAGCAGGAACAAACTCTTGCTCCGACATAATAATGGGAATTCATACCCATTCTAGAAAAATACATATCTCAACACATATTAGACATGATAAAGTATTATATGTTGATCCCATATTATGTCCTCCAGACATGTCAAGGCATCATTACATCGACAGTAAAAGTGAGGAGTCGGGTTCAGGACCTGATCTCATCGACCGGGGTGATTTATCCACCAAATAAGATAATCACTCTAGAGTAGACCCACATACCTTATTCAGTCTCGAAGGTTTGACAACCATATTCCATGATACAAGGAAAACTAGATTAGAAACCAATACTCGTTCCAAATGGGGGACACCAGTCTAATGTGGTGGCCACTCCAAGGTAGGCATATATCCATGACAGAACTCAAGATGATCATCGGTTTATCCCAACAACATCGTAGGAACTAATTAGATAGAAACTCATACATGAAGGTCGTTACCAACAACAATCGTCCCTAATTTCCTACAAGAGAGAATACAAAAATGAAATGCACTAAAGGAAACTAGAAAATGAAGAGCACACTCCTGAGTATTCTCTAATAGAAGTTGGAATTCTTAATGCCATCAAACATTTATCAATAGAAGATCAAGATCCTGTCTATCCATTACCAAATTATGGAAGTGATAATGTCATTTGTGAAGGTCCTCCCTCTAATGTTGCTACCAGTAGCTCTGAAGGTCCTGTCAAGAGCACCCGTGGGGCTTACTCTGTGGGCTAGAAGTGATCGATCATGAGAGCCTATCTCATAATGCATGTCAGGGTAACCCTTCCTATGAACAAAATATTGTACAACAAGAAGGTCCTCACCTTGATATAGTCTATCCTTATGGTCCTCCCCAAGATATATGTCGTAGATATATTTATTTCTGTATTCAGACATCAAGTTGTCATGGTAGTCCCAGTCGTGACTATAGTCACTATGAAGGCCCTCCCTGCAGTGTCATCAAGCCACAAGAAGGTCCTACCCCCATTTCAGTACATCTTGAAGGCCCTACCTAGAGTGTACACTGCAGATAATCTCCCTACAATAAGAGCCATGATGGTAGTCCTCATCATGATAGTAGTCATTGTGAAGGTCATCCCCTCAATGAAAGCAATCTTCATGAAGGTCCTCCCCCTACTGAGGTCTTCCCTGAAGGTCCTCCCTAGAGTATACACCTTAGAATCCCTCTCTATAGCTGAATAGTAAGTTGTTATGGTAGTCCTCTCCATCACGACATCGGCTAAAAAGGTCCTACCCACAATCAAAATTTACACCGGCAAGAAGGTCCTCCCATTGTCGAGTTAAATGAGAGAAATCCCTCATATTCTAAGCCGATTGAAAAAATGGAGTGCAACACATGGGATACTCTCTCCATGACAAGCGATATCATTTCTCAACCCAAGGATGTCTTGGGGACACAATCATCTTCCAATCCACCCTCACACTATTCACATGTCAACGAGACTCCCATTAACACCCCTTCATGGAACGAAATAATTAAGGAGCATTCAAACCAAAAAGATTGAGCAGAAGAGTCCCTGGCAGAACAACAACAAGATATGTTGCTTGTGAGAAGACAACTGTCTAGGTATGAAAAACTAGTAATGTATTGGTCTACAACCACTTCTTAGTTCAAAATACCAGGAAAGTTTCTATAATAATGTATTCATAACATTATCCTCAATATTTGGACAACTCTCTGACAGTTTAAAGCATTGATTTTTCCCTATGATGGTTATGCAGATCATGTTAATGTCATGGGAGAGATTCACCATCAAATTGACCTAGAACCCCCCTGTATGCATGGAAGACATAATCAGAAAGGAAAAAGAATGACCTTGAGCTGGCCAGCCTCTGTGCACTACATAAGTTGAACTACCTTATTGACAATGCCCTATTTGGTGTTCATATCTAGGGATGGGGAGAACATGGAGCTCTACACTTCACCACACATTCCCGTCTAGAAGAACTCACTAGAAATGGAATCCTGTAATGTAATTACCCAAAAGAGGAAATAAAAGGAATTCCCTGCTCAGAAAAGGTAGAATACTCAACAAGAATAGGCCTTGAGTAAGTCTCACATTCATCAGGACCGATGAGAGCATGCCATCGAAATGGTCCTGAACCAAGAAACCGAGAATATCAAGTAGGAATCCCACCTAAGGGAATCTAATAAAAGAGAAATTCTCATGTCCTAATAAGGAAACACTTCACGTGAAGACCCAACATCATATCCGGCTCACACCCACTTGGGAATGCATGAGATCGAGAAGGAAAAAATAGCAGCAGTAGACATCATAATACAGGACCAGACCCAACCTGTAGGGATGGGGGCATTTTAAAAACAAATTCCCTCATATGACCAGCAAATCTGGGCCAAGGCATGTCAATAGAAGAATGGGAGAAACCCCATCCTGTAGGGTTGGGGGAATTTTTACCTCAAATTCCCACCCAACAGATGTTTTCCTTCTCCCAACTAGGGATAAAATGGATAGAGGGGTCACTCGTTCCATCCCATCTCGTGAATCACATCCCTCAGGATGGAGTCATACTTCAAGGTCATATCAGGGATCCCTTAGAGTCACTTTTCACCAAGAAACACTACAGGAAAATGGAATATCTGCGACGGGATCCCGTCGCAAAAGACCTTTTGCGACGGGGCTCCGTTACAAATCACCGGTCGCAGAAAACGGCGTTGCAAATAGTTGTTTTTACGGCGGTCCCGTCGCAAAAATAGTATTTGCAACGGTATTTTTCCCCCGTCACAAATTGTTTTTCATTTATATATAAAAAAGGTATTTGTGACAGGCCGTCGCAGATATATTAGTTGCGATGGTTTCTGACCCGTGGTATATGGGAAATTTAAAAAATATTTTCGACGTAGGTATTTGCGACGGACCATCGCAGAAATAGTTTTTACGATGGGTATTCTTCCCGTCGCAAATGGGACAGTAAAAAAATATTTTACGACGGGACACCCCGTCGCAAATACTCCCGTCGCAAATACTAAAAAAAATAAAAATAAAATAAAATAATTAATACAAATCGTATAATATTATATAAAAATAATAATAATATTAATAATATAAAAAAATTCTATTATTATAATATAAATAAAAAATTATATAAAATATAATTATGAAATATTAATATAAAATAATAATAATATGAATATAAATAATATAATTTTATATAATAATACTAATATTAATAATATAAAAAATTAATATAATAATAATATTATTAAATTATGTATATAATAATAATAATAATATTAATAATATAAAGAAATTATATTATTATAATATTAATAACAAAAAATATATATAATATAATTATGAAATATTAATATCAAAAAATAATAATAATATGAATATAAATAATATAATATTATATAATAATAATACTAATATTAATAATATAAAAAATTAATATAATAATATTATTATTAAAATAAACATACATATTTATGAAAAAATAATATTAATATTATTAATATTAATAAAATTATAGAATTATAAAATTCTCAATATTAACAATAAATATAAAATATTAAAAGTAATATTACTAAAATAAACAGACATTAAAAATAATACTAATAAGTAATAAAATATTAAAAAAAATAAAAACAAATTAAATCATGCAATATTTGTACCAATATGAAAGAGGAATTGTAAATAGTTAATATGACAATAAACTACGAACTCAAATGTTTATTACATGTAAAAAAATCACTGGGGGGTGGATAATCTAGAGGACCTGGAGGAGGTGGTGGAGGAAACTTCATCCCTGAACTATGAGTCAGACAACGCATGTACTCCATATGCTCCTGATGTTTCTCCTCATATCGACGCCTCTCCTCATCCTGCTGCTGACACATCTGCTCCTGCCATCGACACATCTCTTCATCGTGCTGCTGACGCATTTGCTCCTGCCCCTGATGCAAATCCTCTATAAGCTCACTCTGAGCACGCAGCTGCTCCTGATACTGTGAGGCAGAAGATGATGTCTCTCCACGAGCTCCTCTCGAGCCGGACGCTGACATCGCAGCAGTACCATAATAAGCTGCAGGAGTTAAATGAGAGTCGATACCAACTACTAGGCCCTTTTCGAAGCCATATTGGGTCGCATGCATCCATGTCGTCTCATCAAAATGGTGGGCACTAGTCTGATCACCCGTCTCATCTTGACTCTCAGCCTGTGTCTGAGAGGTCGCGACCTCATATGACTCATTAAGTTTCAATTAGAAATTAAAATAATGAAAATATTATATGCATTTAATTTGAAAAATGAAAAGAAAATAATACTGAACACAATCTGACACTGGTGGTCACCTCTAATCTCTCCTGTAGTCGGATCAGTGTACATCCTCCGATAAACACCGTACGTCGTAATACCAGGCTGCTCGACTTCCTATATGAATATAAAATAAACTGTTTATATTTAAAGTTGTATAAAATATTTAAAAAAAAGTACTTACCAGATGCTCTCTATGCACACTGAATGTACGACTACCAGCTCGATGCGTCACCTTTTGTCTCCCCCGATTCTGTCGACCCAATGCAGATCTCCTCTGAAACCCACCGCCCGACCAGTGTGTACATAATCCATCCCAAACGTGAGATGAAATGTACTCTGGTTGGTGGGCTCTACAGTACTCATCAAATTCTGTCACTCTGGCTTTCCTCACAGTCGCCTTTCTCAAATTATGCAAAAACTGACGGAAACGGTCACGCATAGACACCACCCATGCCGCGTGGATAGTGGCACACATGCTCTCGTCGATGGGATAACATAAACCCTAATATAAAGTTATTAATGAATTAAATTTCAAAATAAATAATATTTAATTTTGTACCAGCCAATGATCGAACATGGCGGTCTTCACATCAGCGGGAATCTAATCCCATGTGAGGCAGGGTTGAGAAAAATAATTTCACAAGATAGCGCTCCCCTGTCCAATAGCTATATGCGTAAAACTATGGAAAAAAGAACAAATAATCAAACAATTATAATATAAATAAATTATAATGAATGATAACTAAAATACACAGGTTACCATACCACCGCATGTGCGCATCGAATCCAAGAGGTGGATGTCGCTCAGGGATAAAATCTGGAATCATCAGTCTGGAAAGACCACGACCCCTCCGAGTGCTCCCTGTAGTGCCAATAGCCTAAGGGTCAGATGACTCAAGAACCTCATCATTCATAGGTAGCTCAACCTCCAGCAACTGACGATACGTTTCTGAGTCCATCTGAAACATGAAATGATTGTTATTAGCAAACAGTTGAAAATAACTATTATGTATAGATATATATTTTTTATGATTCTAACCAGCATTTTACTGTGTCAATGTTCATCTTCATCATCATCTTCATAGTTTTCAATTTCAATGTCTTCATCTTCCTCATCAACATCATCAATTTCCATATTAGTTTCACTTTCATCATCTCTTGTCATTTCAAATTCAATTGTAACATCATTGACAACATCGTCACCATCGACCCTTAACTGTGGGGTGTCATCCTCGATATTCATGTCTCTTTGTGAAAAAGATTTCTTTTGAGGAGTGTCCGGAAAAATTTCATTTCCTTGCACTTCAGTGGAACCACATTCAGTTTGAGTAAACTGATTTTCTCGAGATTTAACTTTTATTATACTCCACCAATCATCCAACTCTTTTTCAGTAGCAAAATATTTTTCATAATAAATTTGATGTTCCTGATGAGAAAATAAAAATGGTTCATTTACTACAAGAAGACTTTTATGTTTAATATCAACAATTCTAAGAGTCAGATGAATATGCAAGCCTCTCTCAGTATCCATCCATCGAAATTTAAACATTATTACATAATTCTATCCCAAATAACACAGTTCAATAATTTCTTCAAGCATGTCGTAAAAGTCAACTTCAATATCTCTATGATGTGATCCCTTCAAACAAAAACCACTATTCATTGTTTTCATTGATTCCCCATATGCACGTGTATGAAAGCGATAACCATTCACCACATATGCATTATAATATTTAACCATTTTGGATGGTGGGCTACACAATATACGTAATCGACTATCAATCTTATTAGCATGTACAGATACTTGAAAATTTGTAAAAAAATTATCACTATTACAAGTAATAAATTGATTTTATATGTAAAAACAAAAAAGAATGTGCGTTGCCAGTTTTTGAAACCAGTAGGAAATTTTTTTTTGTCAACGTTCTTCTAAGCCAACTGCTGTAATTTGTGGAAATTGTTTCTTGATATGATCATCATATAATCTAAAAATACAATATGATTAATTTACTGTAACAGAATCTATAGAATAAGGGATAGGAGCACTCACTGTACAATTGGTGACATTTCTTCACAGTTGAGTAGAACATATGTATGAGCTCTATGATGTTCATCATCTGAAAACCATCTATCATGAACTCCTCCAAAGCCAAGTTCGGGCTGATTGACAACTGATAATTGATTGTTCATATCATCATCAACATTCTCCTCGTTTCGATCCATGTGGTTAAATTTTGAGGGATATTTAGATTCAAAATAATGAGTGCAGAATAAATAAATTTCCTCTTGCAAATAAGCTTCAGCAATTGAGCCTTCAACTGATGCTTTGTTACGTACTTTTTTCTTCAATTTATACATGCATCTCTCAAATGGGTACATCCATTGAAACTGAACCGGACCTCCACATTTTGCTTCATGTGGAAAATGTAATATCAAATGTTCCATTGAGTCAAATAAATCCGTTGGAATGATTTTTTCAAGTTTGCATATAATTACAACAACAGCTTCTTCCAGTTAGCTTAGTGCATCATAGTCTGTTGTCGTCGCACACATGTCTCGAAAAAAATATGATATATCTGTTATCGAATCCCAAATCTTAGAATTCAACAAACCTCTTAATCCAATAGGCATAAGTCTTTCCATTATAACATGACAATCATGACTTTTTAATCCAGTAATATGACCATTTTTAACACATCTGCCCAAGTTGGAAGCATAGCCATCTGGAAGTCTCAAATCTGCAATCCACTGACAAAATAATAAGCAAATCTCTTTGGTCAGTGTATAACCTGCTTTTGGATTCATTAATCTATATGATATGACATTTTCAAACAATTCAATTTCTGGTCGCCTGCAAATTTGGGCAAGATCTAATCGTGCCTTTACATTATCTTTGGTTTTACCCGGTGTATCCAAAACTGTATGAAATAAATTATCAAAACAGTTATTCTCAATATGCATGACATCCAACATGTGTTGGACCAACAAATTAGACCAATATGGAAGATTCCAAAAAATGCTCCGTTTTGTCCAATTGTGTTCTTTCCCAAAGCTATGAATTTTCTGTTGGTTTATTGTCGGTCCAAAAGTGATGGATGGTAATGAAAATACAACTGATTGTAACTATGTACCTGAGATCATTTTTGGAGGCTCATCTCTTTTAATTCTGCCTTTTCTGAAATGAGATTTATTCCTCCGAAAAGGATGATCGATGGGAGAAATCTGCAATGACAGTCAAAATAGCAAGTTTTTTTCCATTCACGAGCATAAATGCTTTGTTGTCTCCCATACAGTAAGGAAATGATTTTGGACCATGTGTACTCCATCCAGATAACATTCCATATGCCAGGAAGTCACTAATTGTCCACATCAAAGTAGCTTTCATTACAAAATTCTATTTCGCAGCAGCATCATATGTACCAACACCATGACTCCACAATAAATTTAACTCATCAATCAATGGTTTCAAATAAACATCAATATTCTTTTTCGGATGTCCTGGGATTAATAATGTCAAAAAGATATAAGGCACTTTCATCAACATCCATGGATGTAAATTGTACGGAGTTATAAAGACAGGCCAACAGGAATACTGACTACCGAAAGATCCAAATGGACAAAAACCGTCAGTAGAAAGACCCAATCGCACGTTTCGGGATTCTAAAGAAAAAGAAGGATGCACTTGATCAAAAAATTTCCATGAATCACCATCAGATGGATGAATCAAGCTTTTACCATTTGAAATATTGGTTTTGTGCCATGACATCATTGTCGCTGTGTTCTGAGACATAAATAAACGTTGCAACCTGGGTGTAAGCGGGAAATATCTCAACTGTTTTACAGGAATCAATCCAGACTTCCCTGATTGAGCTTCTTTATACCTCGATTGTCCACATGTGGGACAACTATCCAACGACTCATTTTCACCAGAATATAAGATGAAATCGTTTGAACATACATGGATCTTCTGATAACTAAGGCCCAGATTACAAACTAGTCTCTTGCTCTCATAATAATTAGCAGGCATCACATTTCCTTCAGGTAAAAGTGCTTTAACCAAAGAAAATATCTGATCAAAACAGTTATTTGACATTCCATTATCTGATTTAATAGCCATAAATTTTACAACTGCTTCTAATTTTCTTATCTTGCAACCAGGATATAATGCATCCTCAGCAGACCTGAACAACTCAGCAAATTCAGATGGTGCCAACTCGGGAGGTAAATCAACATCATCCTCGATTTCAGTTTGTTGAACAGATGACCCTACAACATCATGTACTAAATTCTGAAACCGTGATGGATCCAGAATCAAATTATTAGAATCTTCTCTGGAACTGCGTTCACCGTGTTAATACCAAAAAATATAATCTGATTGAAAACCATAACGCAAGAGATGTTTCCCAACGATTTCAATTGTATCAAACGTTCTCAAAGCACATTTTTTTACAAGGACACTTAATTTTCCCTTCTAAAACAAATTCCGGGTTTGATGATGAAAATGATAAGAAAGCTTCAACACCATCAACATATATAGGATTTAAAATAGAACCGTTTGGATTTCTGTGCTGATTTATCCAAGCGCGATCATCTAATAATGATTGATGTTGATTTCCTTGTTCTATATTCATATATATGTTTCTACAAAATTTAAAACCATTACTGTTGTTAAATAATTTGATATAAGAAAAACAATATCCTAAAAAGAGAAGATACATAATTACAGTTATTTCTTAGTAATTACCAATAATTATAGGCGATACAGTTAGTTTGTAATCATCCCCACTAATTATTATTAATTTAGCAATACTTAACAATACTTGGAAAAATGAAATATGCTTGAATAATGAAATAAAATTTTGTAATCATCGTTGTGGAGATTATATTACTAATTATTCTTATTTTTTTCCAGCGGATTGGTAGAAACTCTTTTGCCTGACGACTCATCTCCTTGCAAGGAGATGAGTCGTCAAGGAAAAGAGCCTCTTTTGTCCGACGACTCATCTCTTTTTAACTTTCTCCTGACTAAAATTAGTATGAAAAACTTGCTCTGACATACGTTAGAGCACATTTTTCATACTGATTTCAGTGGGAGAAAGTAGCAAAGATATGAGACGTTGAACAAAAGGTAGCCACCAATCCATTGGAAATTGTGCCAATTTAAAACCATGTACTCGAATTTATTTGATTTTTGATTAATTATTACCAATTATTACTAATTATTATTAATTATTACTAATTATTACTAATTATTACAAATCTTAATATTTCCAACAGATTTTGTTCTATTCTTAACATGTTCAAATCTTAAAGGGTCGTCAATTTTCAGGTCATGCCCAATAAAATGTTTGCGTCAGCCATGTCCAACATAAACTCTATAATTGTCCTTACATGGTTGATCACCTCGCAAGTAGTGTTGCAATAGGACGACACAAGTAATTTCGTTCTCATCTTTAAGAATCATTTCGCATAACCCTTTACATAGATCATTCTTCCTTGAAAAATTAAGAGAACTTCAGTATCTTTCCCTTAATTTTTCAAGAAACAATCGTCTATGTAAAAAGTCATGTGATATGATTCTTATAGATAAGAAAGACATGACTTAGGTTATCCTATTGCAACGCTACTTGTGAGGTGATCAACCAAGCAAAGACAATTATAGAGTTTACATTGGATACGGTTGACGCAAACTTTTTATTGGACATGACCTGAAAATTGGCGACCCTTTAAGATTTGAACATGTTAAGAATAGAGAAAAACTTGTTGAAAATATTGATAATTGTAATATTTTATAATTTTTTTATAATTTTAATAATATTAATATTTTTTTATAAATATTAAACAGATAATAATAAAATAATTATATTATTAGTATTATTTAATTATTAATATTAAATTAATATAATATTTTATATTATGTTACTATTTATGTTACTAATTATATTACAAATTATGTTACTAATTAGTAATGCGAAGATATGCATATAGGTCAGGTAGTTAATCAATCATTGAATATAAAAACAAACGTGATTGACCGCTCATCTACCTCAATTTTCATTTCATTTGTGTGTTGAGGTTGACAGGAAACTTCTGCCTTCACATGTAATATTTGGTTTTACTGTCAAAATTATAAACCTCCTCACCTCTATGCTGGTGAGGAGGTTAATAATTTTGACAGTAAAAGCAAATATTACATGTGGAGGCAGAAGTTTCCTGTCAAGCCTCAACACAGAAATGAAAAGAAAATTGAGGTAGATGAGCGGTCAATCACGCTTGCTAATTTTTTTAATTGTTTTTAATTATTTCCTAATTGTTTTTAATTGTTTCCTAATTGTTTTTAATTGTTTCTTAATTGTTTTTAATTGTTTCCTAATTATTTTTAATTGTTTCCTAATTATTTTTAATTGTTTCCTAATTATTTTTAATTGTTTCCTAATTATTTTTAATTGGTTCCTAATTATTTTTAATTGTTTCCTAATTATTTTTAATTGTTTCCTAATTATTTGTAATTGTTTACTAATTATTTTTAATTTTTTCCTAATTATTTTTAATTTTTTCATAATTATTTTTAATTGTTTCCTAATTATTTTTAATTGTTTCCTAATTAGTTTTAATTGTTTCCTAATTATTTTTAATTGTTTTTTAATTATTTTTAATTGTTTCCTAGTTATTTTTAATTATTTTTTTAATTATTTTTAATTATTTCCTAATTATTTTTAATTGTTTTCTAATTTTTTTTAATTGTTCCCAATTATTTTTAATTGTTCAGAATTATTTTAATTGTTCTTAATTATTTTTAATTGTTCCTAATTATTTTTAATTGTTCCTAATTATTTTAATTGTTCCTAATTATTTTTAATTGTTCCTAATTATTTTTTATTGTTCCTAATTATTTTAATTGTTCCTAATTATTTTAGTTATTCCTAATTATTTTAATTGTTCCTAATTATTTTAATTGTTCCTAATTATTGTTTCTAATTATTTTAATTATTTTAATTATTTTAATTATTCTAATTATTGTTTCTAATTATTTTAATTATTTTAATTATTTTAATTATTCTAATTATTTTAATTATTCTAATTATTTCTAATCAATTAAATCAAATTATTTCCTAATTATTTGATAATTATTTTAATTAAATCTAATTACATCTAATTATTTCTTAATTATTTGATAATTATTTTAATTATTTCTAATTAATTTGATAACTACTTCTAATTAAATATAATTATTTCTAATTAAATATAATTATTTCTAATTAAATATAACTATTTATAATTATTTCTAATTAAATATAATTATTTATAATTATTACCAAAACATCTTCTGGGAGTGTCGAACCAAGAGTGCAGCAAGGCCCGTTGTCGTGTACCAGGTTACCCCGAGTCAAGCTCGAAACACCTTGTCAGAGTTTTCACTCCTAGGTACATCTATGCCAGAGCCGCCTCTACTTATTCGTATCCAGACAAGGATTATTTGGTACAACCACTTAATCTAATTATACTATATAGTTACTAAACATTCTATTAAAAAAATTAAAATTAACAATTAAAAATAAAATTAACAATTAAAAATAATTTAAAAAATATATATATATAAATACCTTCGATATTTTGAAGCAATTAACGACTTCTAACTCCTTCTCTCCTCTTCTCGTAAGAAAAAATTAAAACGAAAGAAATTTTCTACTTAGAACTAGAAGTTAAAGAGAGGGAGAAAGAGAGATCTGAATGATTTGGGAAAAAACGGGTGGGGGTATATATAGGTTAGATTATTTGCGACGGGATACTGTCGCAAATACCTAGTATTGGCGATGGGATACCGTCACAAATACCTTCACCCGCATTAATTACGGGTGGCGGTTAAAAGGGTTTTTGCGACGAGCCCGTCGCAAATAACTGTCTGCCGACATACTATTAGCGACGGGCGGATATCCCCGTCACAAATTCCTATTTACTGCCACCGGTATTGGCGACAGGCCCCGTCGCAAATACCTTGACCCACATTTATTACGGGCAGCGGTTAAAAGTGTTTTTGTGACGGGCCTGTCGCAAATAGCTGCCTGCCGACACACCATTAGCGACGGGCGGATATCCTCGTCGCAAAATCCTATTTACCGCCGCCGATATTGGCGACGGGACCCGTCGCAAATAACACATGCTGGATATTTTTTTGCGACGGTACAATTTAGCCATCGCAAATAGTATTTACCACCACTGGGTGTTTGCGACAGGTAGAAGGCTACCGTCGCAAATAGGCATCCCACATTTTGGCGTGCAAACCGCGCCATATCTATTGTGACAGGTCCTATATTCCCGTCGCAAATACGCTTTTCGTCAGAGTTTTTGCGACGAGAATATATCCCGTCGCAAATACCTCGTCGCAATAATCGGTTTTTCCCATAGTGAAACCTGAAGAGTATCATAGAATTGTTGGAGAAGATCCAACAAAGGACGTAGGAAGCTATCCTACCATTCATCTGTAACGTCCCGACCCGGCTGACCATCGAACCGGTGGTCGGACCGGTAGGTCACATGGCCTCAAGTGCGTCTCCCCATACACCAAAGGCTTCCGACTAGTAGCGAGGGTCTCAGGAGGTGATAGTGGGGAGACTATACCCTCATATCAGAGTAACACAATGGTATTATCAGAGTAAATAATATTCAATAGCGGAAACAGTAAACAATTGAAAGACAGTAGCGAAAGATAATTAATATCCATTTCATAAAGGGTGGAAAACGCCAGTTTACAATGGATGCATGTACAAATGATGACACATTTATGAAAGCAGTAAACAACACAACATGCTTTACAAAAATACAAAAAGAAAGGATAGTAAGGCCCGAAGGCGATCCCCTAAGCATCCCAAGCTCTCACTTGGTCCTTTGCTCCTAACTCCTCAGGTACAAACGACACAGCATACAACCTAGGTCCTGTAAGCAAGAAGGTCTAATCAGGTACCCCAGTGCAATGACGGCCCGAGTAGGGTGTGAGATATAAATATTAGTAGGCCGGCACCACCGGTGTCAAACCCAATCCAAACAGTGTATAATAATTAAATAGTGAGCAGGTATAGTAGGATTCAATAAGCAGAACAACATAGAATAACAACACCCTTCCAGGTTTCCCCAAAGGAAACCTGACGGCTATACTAGCTTCGGCTTGTTGCAGGTAAAGTAACCTGATCATGTCACCATACATATATATAAAAACATTTAGATCATAGATGGAATGGGGTAAGAATGCCTCCCTTCCAAACACGTACTGTCACACTCATCACTCTGGCATGGGGTATAACTGCCTCCCATCCAAACATGCAAAACATCACTAGAAGTCAACTGGAAAGGGGTAATAATGCCTCCCTTCCATTCACGTATATAGATCACATCTAGCGTGGGGCAGACATGCCTCCCACCTATACTCAAAATAAGCTGGCATGGGGTATGCATGCCTCCCATCCATAATCGTTCAAAGTAGATGGCATGGGGTATGAATGCCTCCCATCCATAATCACTCATAATCATTATCATAGTTTCATTAGAATGCATAAGAAGTACCTTATATTCATTTTAAACAGAAATACCACATTCATAATCTACACATTCATCATCAGTTATATATCACAATGCATAAGGCAGTACCTCCTGTGCATTTCAAATAATCATTCGATCTAGTTTCCTAAACCTAGAAGGACGATTAGTAATACAAGCATCATAGTCATTTCACTCAGTTGCCACCATCTCATTTAATCCATTCTAATCAAATTCATTTAACCCCCTTATCTTAAGGGCAATTACAATTACACGTTATACCGAAACTAGTTAGGTGCTTGGGGCGACAAGTGTCAAATCACTAAGGGCAAGCCATTTAGGAACATTTTTGAAAGAGATATCAAGAAAAGATACGCACCAAACATGATGTCAAAGTATGATCATGGAACCAAGACAAATAGAGAAGGCAAGCATGTAAGTCTACTTCCTAATTTTGTCTTGAAGACAGGGCACCTCTGATCGAGGGTCATTAGTTTAGTGACCAAACAACCTCTTTTATCTAATTCCTGCAATTCATACAATTTGCACAGAATCATTTAATCGACTAAACTTGCATAATTAAAATACTAAAACAATGTAGTATTAAACTCTTTAAATGCTTCACTTTAAATTAAAGGGTAAGGAGAGGGACCCTACCTAAAGGTGAATCCATCCGTCCACTCCGGCTCTTGATTCTTTCTAACTAAGAGCCACTGCTGCTCCCCCACTGAGCATATGCACCTTCACACACATGCAAGGACACCTAGCCTCTATGCACACACCCGCATGACCATGGAATTCCCAAGAGGATCCTTACATGCGTGATTATATGCATATGCCCGTCTCCACTCACCTGCGCATGCACTTTTTATATATATACATAGGCACACCTGGCCCCATACACGTATAAACACTACCATGGATGAATGCACATGTAACGGGGGAACCTATATATATATAAATACATACCTATGCATGCGCAGGCGAGTCGCCTAGACTCCGGAGACTCGAAACCACCTGGAACAGCCCAACGCACTACACCGTAGTTAGAAAGAATCTTAAAACAACCTAAGACATTAAAAGGAAACTACGAAAACTAACAACGGTTAAAAGCCTTACCTCGGAACCAAACCGGCGGATCAAAATCATTGTAATCCACCTCGCATTGGGCGGCGGACACTGAGTCTCACCCAAAGGAGTCCCAACGGACCCTTCGCATCAACCTAGAACAAGAGAAACAAAGAAGAACGCGAAATCAAAAACCCATCCTAACCCTAGGGTTCATCCGAACGAAAAATAGGGCAAGGGGAAACCTTAAAATCGGCTAAGTAGGGAGTAGGGAGGAGGGAGGAGGCTTACCGCGGAGATTCAAAGGAGGAATAGCCAAGAACGGAGGAGGAAGGAGGTCTGGACGAGGGAGGGCTCACGCGAGGCCGAGGCGCCATGGGAGGGGGTTCGTGCGGGTCTGGAGGAGAGGAGATGGGAGAGTATTTATTAAGTTTTTGTTTTTGTTTTTCTTTTAATTTTTAAACCATTTAAAATATCCCAAAAACCCAAACATGGTACGACGCACGGTTTATCCCGCACGGTTTGCCAAACCGTGCGCAAACCGTGTGGCACCCCACTGGACACCCAGGGAACCACGCACGGGCTGACCGCACAGTTTGGGGAAACCGTGCATAGGCCTTGAGAACTCCACTGTCTCCCTCTATTAAGATGCACAGTTTTGGCTGTACGGTTTGGGAAACCGTGTTCCAACCATGCGCCTACAACTTTCCTTTAAAATCCAACTGTCTTCGGGTCCGACACTCCAGGAACCCCTTGAAACACTCGGGAAAACTCAACGGACATTCTCCCACATCCAAAAACATTAAAAATAAGGGTCCAAACCATGAAAATCTCATTCCGAAGCCCGATCATAAATTTGACCGGTTCAGTAATTGAAAAAGTTTAATTTCCCCCACTTTTTAACCCGTTTCAAAACACGGGTCATTAAAACCTTCCCACCTTAGAACTTCTCGTCCCCGAGAAGCCATCGGGAACAACACACACCTCACTCGACCTAAAAGGGTCGTGAAGCTTCGTTCAAATGATCGTGTTACGTTTCCAAATGTCTAACACACCCTTAAGCATCTATTAAACCCTACGGCGCTTAAGCCACAAAAACTCGACCCAATGCTCATTTCCCAACCGAAACACCCAGAAAACTCTTACCCAAGCCCTTCATACCAGAGACAAAAACTCATCGTCATCTCACCAAGAAACCAATCAAAGGTACTTCCCACCATATATTTTTAACGTTAAGCGGTCAAAACTCAAACCACATCTCCACCACCTTTCAAAAGGACTTTCAAAAGCACACTCCAAGCATTCCAAATATGCACCTAGAGTGATTTTGAAATGATCTAACAGTCTATTTCCCCATCGACCTCAAAGCCCTGGCCAAAAAGAGTTAGGCCAGTCCGGCTGACTATTCAAGAAGATGCACGGCTTAGACGGCCGTCATTTTATAAGCTGAGCCACAATACCTTCTCCCAAGGCATCTCGCACTTACTATGATAACGTTCACCGAAGCTCATACCTGACTCCCAGTGATGTCTCTAAGATCAAAGAATGAGAGAAAACACACATCTCGTGTGCCACACCAAAATAGAACAACCAAACGAGCTCAACATCTTTCAAAAACATTAGCACGGCGTAAGACCAACGCTCTCTTAGTGCATCCAGGACGAAGTCAAGATATGGGACATGCTCGTCACGTAGAAGAGTATGCCAAGAGGATTTAAAACAGATCCCAGTTAGTCATACCAGACTACTGGAAGGAAGAAGGGTCGAACCACCACTGTTCGACTTTAAAGACAAGACTCGGCTTCTTCTACCGACACCTTGAGATCTCAAACCGATAACAATGCCTTTTTCCACCATAGGCATTCCATCGATCAACCTTACCACCAAAACCCAAGGGCATTCGAGCAACACCCGACCATTTCCAAAATGGTCCTTATTGGCGTGTTCCTTCTACCCGGAAGGACACACTTCACTAAACTGACACAAGGTTCCCCACCTTAGAAGTGTCAGGTTCATCGAAAGAAGAAAAGGCCAGTTGCTCCTAAGCGAACCGGTTCATCACCACCTAAACAGACGTGTGTCTCTCCTCCGAGCCACGATCACCACGTCGAAACGTTAAAAGAAGCCAAAGCAACGATACTAGCATTTCAAAACACCCGAGTCTTCCTAAAATCATCCCATGCATTGGGACAACTTGATTCTCAAACGCTCAGGTCACTCTACCACGAAGATGACCCGATAACACACTCGACAACATAAGAGATGTAGATGAACATCGTATTACCTCATACAACCATTCACTAGGACAAAGACATGTCAATTCATCCATTACTGAGAAAAGAAAAGGTCAAACGATCAACAAAACAATCGACCATGCCCGAGGCATATCTAACCAGCTGATACAGAGCATTACCCGATTCTCAAGTCCACGACGAGGTCAAAAGAAACATGACCACCCATCCGAACAAGGGTGTCATTGGAAACCAAAAGTCCTATGAGGGAAAACAGCACCCGAACGGTACCCAACGTCAGGAAGCTCACTGTACAAGCCTGGCATAAAATCTCTAAGGGCGCTACCTACCACGGGCCAGCCCCTCACGAAGAACAAGCGTCGACCCAAGCATTTGGTCATGCCAAAAAAATAGTCATCAGTCTCAATCCTAACATTTAAGTCATTACTAAAGAAAACAAACACCCTCGGAAAATTCCTGCGGCTCTGTATCAAGGAACTCGCAAGAAAGACTCAACTTTCCCTCACACAAGGCTTCAACAGAGGACACCACTACAGGTTCCTTTTCCAAGCCCTTTATATTTAATCACATTTATTCTTTTAATCACTTTAAAATATTCAATTCAAAACTTAAAGTAACCCTTAAAAAAGTCACTAGGTACTTGATCATTTTTGTAACAAACAGCTCAAAGAAAAGCAGACAAGTCTCAACAAACTCCCTTCTAACCATTAAATATTTATCGGACATCCTATCTTATTCTGGAAATTTATCATAATAAATTCATTTGAAACAAAACAAATGACCTACAAGGGTCCCAAAAGCCAAAACACGTCAGGTCAAAATCAAACAACTTTTACACTAATAAACATATCACAAAGAATACTGCCATACATTCATTATGAGTTTCCATTTCCGAACTCATGAAGCACACATAAACTTAATGGGTTGAAAATTGGCTCCCAACAGACAAAACAAATTACATTCCAGAATTAAACTTGCTCAAGGCAATCATCCAGTCATATGGGTGGCCACCTACCAACCTGTAAAGTGCCCATACACTTTACAGTTTGGCATTTGGATCACTTTGATCAAAATCAATCTCATTTTACAATTTGAATTTAGCAGCCCCTTTTTTTAGAAATTTAATCCCACGGGTTACCATTTCCCATCTATAAGGCACCCATACACCCTACAAATGAAAATTGGCTCCCATCATAATTTCAATCATTTAATTTGGTCAAAGAAACCAATCCCATATTAACTGAACCAAGCATGTTATCGAAAGCAGTAACACAGAAACATGCTATATCACAAAAGCATGGAATAACTACCACATCACCTATCACAACAACAGACATTAACTAATGAATCCAAGATGGCATGGAATAATGCATGGAATGTGATTTATAACAAAGTGCCTATATGATACATGAAATGGAATACCCTCATATCATCAGGTTGCAACAGAAATGGAACCCACAATTGAATCAACAGTATCAACATAAACCATGTGTGTCACCCAATGGTGAAATCAAATCAACTGTAATAATCAAAATCATTAAAATAACAATTTCATTCGAGGCAATTTGGCTTTTCCCTGCACATGGGTTAGCTACTCCCGAGAACAACTTATTACCAAACTCCATCTCCTTATTATCCCTGTCTATTTTCGCTAAATAATAAAACAAACCAGAAGAAGAAACTCCTTTGATACCACTTTTAAACTTCCTGACCCGGCTGACCATCGAACCGGTGTCCGGACTGGTAGGTCACATGGCCTCAATCACGTCTCCTCATACGCCAGAGGCTGCCGAATAGCAGCGAGGGTCTCAGGAGGTGATAGTGGGGAGACTATACCCTCATATCAGAGTAACACAATGGTATTATCAGAGTAAATAATATTCAATAGAAGAAACAATAAATAATTGAAAGACACCAGCAGAAGATAATTAATATCCATTTCATAAAGGTTGGAAAATGCCAGTTTACAATGCATGCAAGTAAAGATGATAATACATTTCCGAAAGTAGTAAACAATACAACATGCTTTAAAATAATACAAAAAGAAAGGATAGTAAGGCCCAAAGGCGATCCCCTGAGCATCCCAAGCTCTGACTTGGTCCTTTGATCCTAACTCCTCAGATACAAATGGAACAGCATACAACCTAGGTCCTGCAAGCAAGAAGGTCTACTCGGGTACCCCAGTGCAATGACGGCATGAGTAGGGTGTGAGATATAAATCTCAGTAGGCCGGCACCACCGGTGTCAAACCCAATATAGACAGTGTATAATAATTAAATAGTGAGCAGGTATAGCAGGATTCAATAAGAAAAACAACATAGAACAACAACACCCATCCAGGTTTCCCCAAAGGAAACCTGATGGCTATACCAGCTTCGGCTCATTTCTGGTAAAGTAACCTGATCATGTCACCATACATATATATAAAAACATTTAGATCATAGATGGAGTGGGGTAAGAATGCCTCCCACCCATTAATCAAGATTCGCGGGCACAAGGTAAGAATGCTTCTCGTCCCTATAGGTCAACTGGAAAGGGGTAAGAATGTCTCCCTTCTATACACGTACTGTCACACTCATCACCCTGGCATGGGGTATAACTGCCTCCCATCCAGACACGCAAAACATCACTAGAAGTCAACTGGAAAGGGGTAAGAATGTCTCCCTTCCATACACATATATAGATCATATCTGGAGTGGGGTAGACATGCCTCCCACCCATACTCAAAATAAGATGGCATGGGGTATTCATGCCTCCCATCCATAATCGTTCAAAGTATATAGCATGGGGTATGAATTCCACCCATCCATAATCACTCATAATCATTATCACAGTTGCATTAAAATGCATAAGGCAATACCTCTTATGCATTTCAAATAGAAATACCACATTTATAATCTACACATTCATCATTAGTTATATATCGCAATGCATAAGGCAGTACCTCCTATGCATTTCAAATAATCATTCCATATAGTTGCCTAAACCTGGCAGGACGATTAGTAATACAAGCGTCATAGTCATTTCACTTAGTTTCCACCATCTCATTTAATCCATTCTAATCAAATTCATTTAACCCCCTTATCTTAAGGGCAATTAAAATTACACGTTATGCCAAAACTAGTTAGGTGCTTGGGGCAAAAATTGACAAATCACTAAGGGAAATCCATTTAGGAACATTTCTGAAAGCCATATCAAGAAAATCTACGCACCAAACATGATGTCAAAGTATGAGCATGAAACCAAGAAAAATAGAGCAGGCAAGCATGTAAGTCTACTTCCTACTTTTTTCTTGAAGACAAAGCACCTCTGATCGAGGGGTTTTATTATTAAATTGTTAGTTTAGTGACCAAACAACCTCTTTTATCTTATTCCTGCAATTCACATGATTTTCACAGAAGCATTTAATCGACTAAACTTTCATAATTAAAATACTAAAACAATGCAGTATTAAACTCTTTAAATGCTTCACTTTAAATTAAAGGGCAAGGAGAGGGACCCTACCTCAAGGTGGATCCATCCGTCAACTCCGGATCTTGACACTTTCTAACTAAGAGCCGCTGCTGCTCCCCCACTGAGCATATGCACCTTCACACACATGCAAGGACACCTAGCCTCTATGAACACACCCGCATGGCCATGGCATGCGCAATAGGATCCTTACTTGTGTGCTTTTACGCATATTCTAGTCTCCACTCACCTGCGCATGAACTTTTTATATATATACATAGGCACATCTAGCCCCATACATGTATAAACACTGCCATGGATGAATTCATGTGTAACGGAGGAACCTATATATATATAAATACATACCTATGCATGCGCAGGCGTGTCGCCTAGACTCTGGCGACTCGAAACCACCCGGAACATCCCAACGCACTACACCGCAGTTAAAAGGAATCTTAAAACAACCTAAGACATTAAAAGGAAACTACGAAAACCAACAACAAGTAAAACCCTTACCTCGGAACCAAACGGGCGGATCGAAATCACCACAATCCGCCTCGCCTTTGGTGGAAAACACCAAATATCACCCAAAGGAGTCCCAACAGACCCTTCGCATCAACCTAGAACAAGAGGAACAAAGAAGAACGCGAAATCTAAAACCCATCCTAACCCTAGGGTTTGGCCGAATGAAAAATAGGGAAAGGGGAAACCCTAGAATCGACCAAGTAGGGAGGAGGAAGGAGGGAGGAGGCTTACCGTAGATATTTGAAGGAGGAATCGCCAAGAACGGAGGAGGAAGTAGGTCCGGCTGAGGGAGGGCTCACGCGAGGTCGAGGCACCATGGGAGGGGGTTTGTGCGGGTCTGGCCGAGAGGAGAGGGGAGATTCTTTATTAGAATTTTGTTTTTGTTTTTCTTTTAATTTTAAAACCATTTAAAATATCCCAAAAACCCAAACATGGTACGACGCACGGTTTATCCTGCATGGTTTTCCAAACCGTGCGCAAACCGTGCAGCACCCCACTGGACACCCAGGACACCACGCACGGGCTGGCCGCACGGTTTGGGGAAACCATGCATAGGACGTGTATACTCCACTAAATCCCTATATTTAACCGCATGGTTTGGGCCACACGGTTTTGGAAACCGTGCACCAACTGTGCGCCTACAACTGTCCTTTAAAAACCAACTGTCTTGGGGTCCGACACTCCCGGAACCCCTCGAGAGACTTGGGAAAACTCAACAGACATTATCCCACGTCCAAAAACATTAAAAAGAAGGTTCCAAACCTTAAAAATCTCATTCCGAAGCCCGATCATAAATTCTACTGGTTCAGTAATTGAAAAGGTTCAATTTCCCCTACTTTTAACCCGGTTCAAAACGCGGGTCATTACACATCACTGTGTATGCCACCCTAAATTATTTATGAATTGGTGAACATCATGGAAATAATCCCCACATAACTCATTGAAAATGATACAAATAATGAGGAAATATGAGCAGAAGGTTCCCTCCCAGAGACGGTCCACACCGAGCCTAGAGGAGTGCACACCATAAACCAAAGATTTGTCTTAAAATTGGGTACCCCTTCAGTTAATCCCCCAGTAATTCCTGTGTGAATTATAAACAAGGATAAGAATAATAGAAAGGTTTACGACCCACCTCCTCTTCCCCGTGAAGATGATTCCCCTATGCTTGATGAGAGATTCGCTTGATAATAGGAAGAAATGAAAGAGTTGAGGTAATTCAACACTGAATTACTAAGAGAAAGTCATCCTACTGGGTATGTTCCTCAGGTGGAGAATCAACAAACACTTCTATCAGATGTACCTCTGCCTCATGGGATCATATTAACAAATGAATCAAGATAAGAAATCTCATTTAATGTAGCGTTGAGACCATTAGCCTACCTGAACCTGATCTTGGGAGGATATCAAGATTTCCCTCCACTAGGGAAGCAACCAGAATAGATTCAATTGAATCCAAAAGGATTCCCCCAGCTGGGTATCCACCTCAAGTATCAGTAGCATCGACACATATAATCTTTCCCCATGCTGCACCGCTCATGCTCATGTCCAACAAGACATGCATCAAGGGATCCTGAATGACATAGGGTTATTTATGACTCAAATGGAATCAATGGAAGGACAAGACACTCCAATACGACCAGATTGAAAGACCTAATTTGATTGGGTAAGCAATGTACCTCCACCTCTAAATTTTTAGATCCCCGTATTACCTGTGTTCAACATCTCAAGGGACCCAGAGAAATATCTAACGCACTACTCTTCTTACTGTGATTACATGATGGGAACCCTGGAGAAAAAAGAATATGTAAATCTCATATTATTTTTGTGAACCTTGTAAGGTTCAGCCTTTGTGTGCAACACCAGTTTAAAAGCTAACTCACTAACATGATGGGAGGATCTCTAACACTAGTTCCTATTCCAATTCATCTAGATGTTGCTGAAAACAATATTCAGTGATCTTATGAACTGCATCCAGGGAGAGAAAGAGAGATCCTCTGACTTCATTGTCAGATAGAAAGGCCTAACTTACTCCTTTAATTAGCCACTCCCCCAATATGAGATGTTGTCCATGTGCATTGATAATCTCCAAGATAAGCTACGAACACCACTTATTCTGGTGAAATACACAAGTGGGTTTCAGGAGTTCTCTGCCATCACTCAAAGGATAGAAGATTCCTTATAATGAACTAATCTCAAGTCTTGGGAAACCCCATCAGACCTAGTAAAAAGAGCAGGGAGAGATGAAGCAGCTTCTTTCATTCTTAGTCCACCCCCTGTAGTGGCTCTAGCTCTAAGGTCCCTACCAAACAATGAAGGGCCCTCCAAGTGTCAGCAGCCACCCCTGCCACATCAATAAGAGCAGAGGGGGGTCCGAAAGTTATTGATTCAAGGAACGAATAAATAGATTTTACCCATTCTATGATAATAAAGTCTTTGGATACTTTGTATATGCCATGAATTGAAAATTTCTTCGGCTACCAATATTGAAGAGGACTAATGAAGTAGGTATCGATGACCACCCAGAATATTGACCCTTCCACTATGTCTTGGGGAAAACCATCCAGGAGTGTTTCATCTTCAAATATCTCTATAAAAATATGATAGATTTCAGAAAACTCAAGCTGGGACCACCACTAGTTCAAGCGGTGTATGTTTCCACCACCGATTCGGATGAATGAGGGGAGTAGAAGGTAGTTGTTAACAAAAAGGAGAATTTTTTTGATAGTTGGTTGAATAAAAAACACTTAACTGAGATCATGGAATACTCCAGACATAGTTAAAGAAACTAACCATGCCTCTAATATAACTTAATAAAACACAACTATTATCCTAAAATCCACAATCCTCTAAGGGACAACCATTTGGAAACCAGTCCAATCAGAAGAGGAGCTAATTTTTAGTTCCATAGATGCCATCCACTTGATGGATCCCTTCTCCGATGATGAATATGGTTATCAACCAGAATTAACCATACCCTATTGGGGGGCTAGAGGAAGAAACCATAGAATACAGGGATATCGGGGGAGACACATCCATGGAAGAAATCAAGTTTATGGCCATGCCCTTTCTCAAACCATCAGTGTTGTAGAAACTCATGGAGGGACCCTCTAATGGATTTGGTAGGGATAGAAAAATCCTTCTATACCTAAAAAAAGTCACCCTAGTCCAATTCTTATAAAATATCCATCATAGGAAGAACAAATGACTGATTACCCTCAACATGTGAGAAAATATACATGGACTGATCCACAAAGGATGGAAGCTGCCCTAGCTCCATCCCCAAGGGCCAACCCGTCTTCATCAAATGATCAAGCACCTAAAGCACCTGTGAAAGAGCACCCCAAAGCTGGGAAGTGCTAACCTTTAGATCCAAAATATGACATTATGAAATAGTTATCATCAGTTCCATATAATATTGAAAGCATGGATGTGCTGAATCTATCAACAGATCTTAGGGAAGCTCTCATAGAAGATTTGCTGAGTCCACAGGAGTTTGAAGCTGAAGTAGCCACCACTGAAATCTACTGGTAAAAGACCAATCCTATAGAATTCCACTCATTTATCTCCTTCATGGATCAAGATGAAGTTACCATGATGAATGGAAATATCAAACCCTTATATGTGTCTAGAAAAATAAATGACATCAATATCTGAAAAGTCTTCATCGACAATAGCTATGGGGTTAATCTTCTCCCATTATAGACACTTCGTCTGATGGGATGCAATGAGGATGATCTAACACCCTATACCAGAACTCTGTTGGGCAACGACAAAAGCGATCAGAACCTATTAGGCCAAATCAAGCTTGAAACCTAGTTCGATGACCTCATAGCTCACCCAGAATTTTTTTGGTCTGAAATAATACAGCCTTCAACACCTTTCCAGGGAGGTCTTAGCTTCATAAACATGCAAAAATCCCCTCCTCATATCATTAGTGATTTAAATATAGCATTAATGGATAGGGTGGGACATTGCATTCCGATATGGCCTTGTTCAAGTCCTATGAGTCACACTATATTGATGTAGGTTTCTATGAACCAAAGGGGAAACAAACCTCATCTAACATAATTGATTGGGTTGCGACCCTAAATAGTTTTGAAATGTTTTCCACCGATCCCCTCAAGAAAACCAGAAAAGAATATGTACTACCCATCAATTAGATTGAAAGAAAAAGTCCATGTTCAGACATGTATTTAGAAATCCTCATGATTCTAGTTATGACTAATGAGCCTGATGAAGTTGAAAAGCTCACTGACTCCTAAGATAATGGTGTGGATTCAGATGAAAATTCCCCCGAACTATCATCAAAACGCCAAAAAATTCATGCCTTACCCACGAAGGCTGGAGGAAGTGTCTCTCCACTCAAATAATATGAGGAAACTCTATTACCCATCACTACATCTTCTCCAAAGAAGCCTCCGCCAATGTACAAGATAGAGGAGGTGACTTCTCTTCCCAAACACCAAAATTATAACTCTTCCCTCAATTATGGACTGATTGTTTCAAGGATTGTTTCCCCATCATAAGATGAAGAAGAAGATGATGAGGATGAAGAGGAGGAATATGAATAAGATCTTAGGGATTCCCCTCTATAATTTGAGGAAGGAGTCTCTACCACCGTTGATGAACTCAAGGAAAAAAAATTGGGTATAGAAGAAGACCCATGAACCACTCTGGTTAGTACTACCAAGCCTTCCAAATAACCAGAGGTATATGACTTTTTTCAGAAAAATAATTTATATTTTTCACCTGGAATTATATAGAAATGTCAGGCCTCAATCCCGAGGTGGCCACTCACCACCTAGTTTAGCTAGATGAGCACTGTGGCTACAAACAAGATGGTAGGACACACCCAAACCATGCTTCCAAAATATAGGATGAGGTCGACAAGATCATCAATTCTAACTTCATTCCAGAGGTCCAATATCCTATCTGGATAGAAAACATTGTCTCTATCAATAATATGAATGGGCAGATCAGGGTCTGCATCAATTTCAGGGACCTCACCAGCATTTACCAAAAGATGATTTCCCAATCTTGATTATAGAATTACTGATTGATGCAAATTCCAGATATGGAGCTCTCTCTTTTATGGATGACTACTCAGGTTATAATAAAATATGAATGGATCAGTAAGATGAATAGGCCACAACTTTTGGATACCCCCAAGGATTATTTTTCTATAGGGTGATGCCCTTCAGTTTGAAAAATGTCAGCGCCACATACCTACGGGCCATGCATCCCATTTTCAAACCCTTCCTAGGAAAATTCATCAAATTATATTTTGATGATCTGGTGGTTAAGTCATGATAGTACTCATACCACCTATCAAATATTGAAACTATCTTTAATAAACTGAGATAACACAGTCTGAAAATGAACCCCCTAAAATGTGCTTTTTGGTGTTACCTCAGGGAAATTCCTTAGCTTCGTCGTATTCCATGGTGGCATTAAAGTCGACCTTGAGAATAAAAAGGCCATCCTTGGCATGTCACCAAATTGCAACCACACTGAGTTGAGAGGAATCCAAGGACATCTGGCCTATATTCATCCTTTAATAGAAAAACTCACAGGAAAATGATTTCCCTTCACTAGGTTGATAAAGAGAGTGGTAGAATACCAATGGACTAAATACTATCAGAAAGCATTCAACAATATCAATAAATATATCTTGATTCCACCAGTGCTAATGCCAACTATTGAAGTAATACCACTCATTCTATACGTAACCACCTCAGAGAGATCCCTAGGCATCTTCCTTGCACAAAATAATGATGCCAGCAGTGAGAATATTATCTATTATCTCACATGGACCATGAATGATGCTGAGAATCATTATTCAAATTTCAAGAAGAGATACCTTGCATTAATATTTATGGTACAGAATCTGAGACATTACTTGCAGCACTAAGAAGTCCATTTGGTCTCATGTAGCAACCCGCTCAAGTACATTCTCATCCATCCAATGTTGAATTCATTCCTATCATGATGGGAAGTCATCCTACTATAGTTAGATATATGGTTTTTACCACAGAAAACTATCAAAGGATTGGAATTAACATATTTCATGGAAGAACATCCCTCAACAGAAGTAACTCTATTAGATGCTAAGATACCTAATAAAGAAGTGTTCTCTATTCAATAAAACCCCCAGATGTGGGAAATTCACTTTGATGACGCATCCAGAAGCCTAACAGGAAAAATAATGGAAGATACAAAGTTCAACAAAGTGGGTATGGGAGTCATACTAATATTGCCAAAAAAAAAAGAAGTTCTGCCCTATTCCTTCCTACTATTAGAAGGATGCACGAACAATGAAGCAGAATACCAGGCCCTTATCACTGGCCTGGAACTATCACTCCAAGTGAAAGCCAAACACTTGAAGATAAAAATCAATTCATAAATAGTCATCAAGAAATTCATTGGTGACTATGATATTAAGAAAGAGGAGCTGACCCCTTTGATGAACCATTTTTGAGAATTGATGGCAGAATTCCCATCAGAGCCGATATTTGATTATGTCCCTTGTTCACAAAATGCGCAAGCTGATGCATTAGTAAATGTAACCACAACTCTGGCCGATCTGGATCAAAATGAAATGGTCATCAACATTTCTCACTTCTAGATGGTTTTACCATATGTTTAGGCCAATACGGAAGAAATTAATGAGATCAGTCCCATCTCTGAGTCGTATGGTCCTACCATCAGCTGGATGACTCCCATTGTAGACTATATTCAAAAGGGAGAACTCCCACTAGACATGGATAGAAGGGAGAAGATCTTAAGAAGAGCAGTCAATTTCATGTTGTATGATGGCACAAACCGGAAAATGATTCTTTATAAGTGAGGTCTTGATGGAGTCCTTCTTAGGTGCATTGATGGAGAAGAGACCGACGCCGTCATGAAATAAGTGCATGTTGGAACTTATGGGGTACACCAGAAATCATCCAAACTCTCTCAGAAAATTTGAAGGCTTGGGTACTGTTAGCCCCCAATAATGCAGGATTGTGCCGATTACACCAAAAAGTGTCATTCTTTCCAAGCCCATGCCAATTTAATCCATCAACCCATAGAGTTTCTTCGCACAACTAGGTACTTTTAGACATTCTCCATATGGGGAATGGATTCTGTGTGACCATATCCTCCCACCACAGCTAGAAAATTAAACTCTATTCTCATAGAAACCGACTTCTTTTCCTAATGGGCAGAAGCTATACCACTTAAAGAATTCAGAGTAGAAATCATTTTCATCTTTTTGAAATACAATATCACCACCAGGTTTGGTGTCCCTCACACAATAATAATGGACAAAAACACCAATTTCTTCTCTTTTTAATTAGAAAAACTCTACCTGAATTATGGTATCAAAGGCAACCATTCATCCTACTACCATGCAGTGGACAACATACATATATAGGATTTCAAAAAGACCCTACCCAACATACTCCAAATAATGGTAGATAGGGACAATAAATCATGGCTAGAAAAGCTGCTCCATACTCTTTGGGCTTACTGGACCACAACCTTCACTACCACTCAAGTGACCACATACTTGTTAGTATATGGGACAGAGGCAGTTTTTCCCATTGAAATTCAACTGCCATCGCTCTGCATCACTGTTTGTTATAAAAAATCCATAGATTATAAATCCCAAAAATGATTTGATGAGCTAGAGAAGTTATATGAGAAAATATTTCACACTCTGCACCATTTGGAATTCTAGAAAAATCAGATTTCCCAAGCCTTTAATAAGAAGGTTCACATCCAGTTTTCCTTGAAGTAAAAATGATGTTGGTTATTAGAACCCTTATGATACTTAGGAAGAAGCCTCCAAACTTGGAACCAAAATGGGATGGACTATATGTTATACACAAAGTTTACTCCAATGGATCATATGCCTTGATTTCAATGGATGGACAGCTAACCATAGCTCCCACCAATGAAAGTTTTCTGATGAAATATTTCATGTAGAAAAAATCATAGAAAGATGTCCTTTTCACATGATGTTAAACTATATGGAAGATGTCCTGATCATATGAAAATAAATTTCATGATGAATTCATCCATGTTTTACAACATTAAACTGCTCAACATCTTCATCCATGTTGCATGATGTTAAACCGATTAGCATATTCATCCTTACCACATGACGTCAAACTACATGGCCCCAACAATGTTCTCACCCAAGGGGACATTGTTTATGACATCAGTCACCTACCATGCCATGCTACAGAACTACGTTCAGCTTGATTCCTACCCTCACAGGATATGTAGTGACACCCGAATCTTTTATTCTAGTCCAGCCGACATAAAAAGCTGATGACATCATTTTTTTTCAATACACAAGTCAGACCGGTATAGGGAACATATTTTCTTAAGAACTATGTACGGATTGATTCCCCTCTGTCATTGGGATACATAGAGATGCATCAATACTAGATATTGGTCTAGGAACCACCTGGTAAGAAAATACCTTTGTTGTACTCTCAACTACCTCTACATTATGAGAGGATACCCTGGATATTTCTTATTTCCCACACCGAGCATAGATCACGTGATCTTAGGAATGGTGTTAAAGGTCTCCCCCTGGATGAACAGAGGATACAGGTATGATAAAGGACCATAAAAAGGTTTAAAAATTCCTTCCCTCCCTATGTATGATCTAAATATATATAGAGAGGTAGCTCTAGAACTACACGTGGATTGATTTTTTCTCTTATATGATATGTAGTGATGCCCAAATTCTTCGTCTTGGTCTATCCGCCTCATGGAAAACAAAATTACTCCTTTCCTACGAAAATGACATACCTATGTAGGAATTTTCTTCATAAGAGACACATATGGGTTCATTCCTACCCCTACAGGATACATAAGCACCACCTTGATCTTCAAACTTAGTCCTAACTACAGTAAAGAATTGAAGGAAAATTCCCTCGTCCTTCTTCATGATCCCCCTATGTGGAAAAGTAATCCCTTTCCAGTCCTTGTTTCTCACACTGAGTACTACTAGTGTGAGTTTAGTAGTCTCAGAAGAGGATTCCTCATAAGCATACCAACTCACTACTGGCCAAATTCCTTACTGAAAGGCATAAAACTAAAGGGTACCCCAAGAACTATGTGTGGCTTGATTCTTACTCTCATAAGTTATGTAGTGACGCCCTGATTCTTCATCCTGGTCCAGCTGCCACCTAAAAAAATCCCTCTTCCCTGTATATGGATCGTATATATATAGGGAATTTCCTTTAAGGAACTAGGTGTAGGCTTGATTCTTTCCATCGCAGGATACATAGAGATAACTTGACCCTAAGTCTCGGTCCAACCATCACATGACATGGAATGCCTATGTTATATCCTCTATTTCCCCTATACTATATGGGAAATCCCCATTACTCCTTATTTCTCACATCGAGTATAAATCATGTGAGCTTAGGAATAATGGTAAGGATTTCCCCCACATAGACAAATAATAAAGTAGTATAATAAGCCTATCATCTTGAAAGCATGGTATAAAATGCCCCCTATCCGTGCAAAGGTCAGACTGACACGAGGATTCCTCATAACTATGTATGGATTGATTCCCATTTTTCAAAGGGTTATGTAGTGATTCCTAGATTCCACATCCTGGTCCAGCCACTAGTAAAAGTCAACAATTCCCCCTCTCTACGCACATGTCAGACAGGCATAGAGAGTTTTTAAGAAATACGTGTGGGCTTTATTCCTGCCCTCATAGGATACACAGTGAAACCTGGATCTTATGTCTTGGTACAAACAACATTAAAACTTTGAACTATGTGGAATTTGATTTCCAACTAACTTGGATGCATAGAAAACCTCCATGAGGTTCAAGCCTGACACTCCACTCACCTCGACCTTTTCATATTGGTTCACTCTCATCCTAACTGCATGACGTTAAATTGCATGACCAAATAATTCCTAACCAGATGACATTAAACTGTATGGTATCTCAAGAACTACATATGGATTGATTCTCTACATGATGAGATACGTAGTGACACCTGGGTTTTACCAAGTCTATCCATGAAGAAAAAAAGGTTCCCCAAACCCCCTACATATGAAATGAAAATAGATGCAGGGGATTTCAAAAATAGAATCTTACAATGAGAAAGGGTCAAAAGGCCATGCTTCCCTTTTCATATGAATCATATCTATGTAGATGATCTCATACCTCATAACTAATCATGGTATGGATATTTCTCATGTACCCAGACATCCCCCTTTTATCAATCAAACTCCATGACCCGGAAAATCTTGGTTCACTATAATCGTCCAAGACTCTCAGAAATGGACGGCTCGTGTCTTACGAACACCTTTGTTTGACTATGTATACAAATTCTCCAGAAACTCTACATATGTTTCCCAAAAAAATTTCTTTCCAAATAAATGAAAATTCATCCCCAGGGGAGGCCTCTCCTACTTCCATATTCCCATTGGCTCGTAAGCCTCACATCATCCCTCCTGACTCGTGGGATTTCAGAATCATGGTTTACACCTTCTTCCCCCATTCACGTCTGGGGAATTCCAGGAATATCCTAGCCTGATTATCTCATATTTAAGAATGATCCCTTTGATATTTTGTCGCCGAAACATGACAATTAAACTATGATGTGAACATCATTTCCACAAGATTTAAACATCATGAACCCACAACAGCTAGCTCGTTCATATCAATTCACCCACGTCCTCACTGCATGACGTTAATCTAAATGGCCCAACAATGCTATTTTATTTGATCCTTCCATACCTAGGTGGTTGATTGAAACCCTTTCCACCCCTTGTTTGTCATACCGAGTATAGATCATGCAAGCTTAAGAATTTTCGCAGGGGACTCCCCCACAAAGCCAGGGAGAATCAATGTACAATGACTAACCCTACTGGTATGAATTTGAAAGGCATATTAGTGTTTTCACCTATATATTAGGAAACCTAAAATTTTGACTGTATTACATTAAACTTTAAAGTTCCCCAAACATAGAAAAAATTCCCCTCCCCCTGCCTATGAATCAGACCTAGGTAGGGTGTCCAATCTCGGGGTTACAGGATCTCCAAACCTGGGCCTAACCTCACCAAGGGAATCAAAATACCTCAACCCATGTATGAGTTAGATCTATGTGGGGGAGTTCCCAAATATATGGGTAAATCATGGCCTAGATGATTTTAATGTATCCAGGCACACTCCCTCCATGTGTCAAAATCCATGCTCTAAGTAATCTGGTATCTTCATAATCATCCACAGCCATCATAAAAGGATGGAATATGTCCCACGAACACCCTTTATTGACTATGAAAATTATAGCTCAACAGCTTTGCATATGTTTCCAAAAAAAATGGATTGTCAACCAAGGGAAAATTCTTCCTCATGAGAGGATTTTCCTACTTATGTACACCTAACAACTTTTAAGCCCCATGTCATTTATCCTGATCCAAGAACCCTCAAAACTGTGGTTTTCACTTTCTTTCCTACTCATGTCTTTAATATTTCAGAACATCCTGGCTTGATTACCCTCCAGTTACTCAAGGCTTATATATCAATGTCCTAATCACATGATGTTTAAACTACATGATACTCGATACCCGATATTCAACCTTTGGCCAGGTCACATAAAAATGGTATTTCCCCTCATGACCCTACGTAAGAAATGAATATGTGAAGGAAAGTTTAGCATAATTCCTACCCAATTAGTGAATTCGCATCCAAAATAAAAATTTCCCATCTGTATGCACAAATCAAATCCGTATACAGATGAAACTTGAAGAGAATTATGTATAGCTCGATGCCTTCCCTCGTAGGATACATGGAGACGTCTTATCTCACAGTTCGATTCCATCCATGAAACAGGATTGTCCCATCCCTACCTTTGAAAGGGTCAGACATGTGTAAGGAAATAACTTATTTGGATAGGATAAAAAATTCTCCACTTATTCCTGACATTCACAGTAAAATTCGACCTGGAGTACACCTTTTCATGATTAGGCACACCCCTTTTCAAGAGTCATACTATGTGTCCAGAAAGGTATGAATCTCTATAATCCTCCATGTCCATTGGATATGGATGTCCAATGTCATATGGAAACCTTTTCTTGACTATTCACATCATGCCCCAGCGGCTCTGCATATGTTGCCTATAAAAACGGCTTATCAACAAAATTAAAATTCATCCCTAGGAGTGGCTCTTCCTGCCTTCATATTCCCTTATGAAATTTATGTCCCACCTCATTCCTTAGATTTAGAAGCCCCCTATATTATAGTTTACACATTCCCTCTTTTCCAATGCCTAAAATTGAAGGATGTTCCTGGACAAACTATTGTGGAAGTGATGAATCATTTACCCTCCTCTATTTAGAGTAATATGATTTTGAAAAACAGGTCCCAAATTTCCTATTTGTACAACATTAAACTACAGAATGCGTCATCTCTCTTTTACACAAGCCAAATTCACGTGGGATCAGTTTTTCATCTAAAGCCAATACAAATTCCCTTATTACTTTTAGACGTCATTCCTTCAATGGGCCACCCATTATGGTCCTCAACAGTAAAGTAAATCCAAAGTTATATAAAAACTTCCCGACCATCGATAATGGAAGGCCAGTGTCCCGTGAACACCTCTTTTTGACTATGAACATTATGCCCTGGAAGCTCTACATACGTTGCCCACAAAAGTGGTCTGTTAATCAAAGGTAAAATTCATCCTTAGGAGATGATTTTCCTATCTCCGTACACCCCATGGATTCCATGACCCATGTCATGTCTCACTTATATAAATCACAATTCATGGTCAAGAAAAATCCCTCATCCATGTCTGAAAGTTGCCGAGACACTCTCAGTTAATGAGTCTTAATTTGTGTCCCTTACCCCACAAGTCATGGTCAAAGATGTTCAATCTAAAACATCAGTAATGATATTCTGACTTTCAAGGCTTTAAAATTCCCACCAAAAGAGACACAAAACTCGCTCGAATGAAAATATGCAATGGGAATCCTAGATAAAATCCATGTTCCAACTTGCTAAACCTATGCTACATATGGTTTACGAAAAATATTGAGTAATCAAAAAAATCGTCAAGTGACACAAAGCTTGTTAGGTAAAAAACACAAAGTGTGGACTTAGAAAAATTCAAGTTATACCCACTAAGCCCACACCATAACAGGATTAGGAAAAAATTATAGTGATAAATAAAAGGAACAAAGTTTTTAGGGTTTTCCCAGTGACCCTAGCAAGAGTCATACTGCGCTCGCTGATCCCCTCTGTTCAGGAAAAAATTAGAGCATGACTTGATTATTCTTTTATCCTTGATTAGGACTCAAATTGATATCTAGTTGACATTGTAGTTTAAAGGAAAGTTGATCATGAGTAATTGAGGTTGTAGGAAAAGGATAAAGGAAGAATATTGGAAGGTGAAATATTTTCATTGAATAAATACATGAAGGGCACCCACAACCCAAAGCCTCTCAATATGGGTAGGACATGAACATTACAAAAGACAATCAGTGGACTCACAAAGTTGTATCAATGTTTGATTTGACTCTTCAATGGATTGAAACAGCCTTCGAAATGTCTCAGTCTCAGCCTCCACACCTTCCCGCAATGCCTCCACCATCTGTGTTTCCTCATGGATAGCTTTTTTCCCTTCCTCCACTCGCCACTGCCCCTCATCAACTATGGCCACAACATGGGCCCGATCATGTTTGAGGCTCTCTAATTACATGATCCACTACTCCACTTCCTAATCAAGTTGTTCTGATAAGGAAGTATTATTATTTATCTCACCTTGAAGCCTCACGACTTCTCCAACATGATTGGCATCTTCATTCATAAGGATTTTCCAAACACCAACAAGATGATCTGTAGAATCTATAGTGGAAATATGATACTCGAGTGTGCCAGTTGCCTCCCTAGAAGAAACCACCTATTTCACTATGTCATGGATGTCATGATAATAGAATCCCTTTAACTCTAGAACCAAAAACTAGTGGTGTAACTTCGGCAGCTTCGTTGTCATTTTAGTAAGTGGTATTTGAGAAATTAACCTCTAGATGTTTTTCTACGCCCTTTGGTGGTGAGGTCAAAGGCTAGGCAGAATCTCTCGATCAGTCTCAAAATCAATCCCTGATGACAAAAATGTATTCATGAATGAATTTCACTAGGGGATGGATGATTCAATAACTACAGTGTGATTGGGTCCCTCAATAGCATCATCCCTGACAGTTGTGATAGTGGACGTGATTGAAGCATCCATTACAATCGACAGTACTTGCAGTTTCAATAATGAAATCAGAAAGGAAACCAATAAAAATCCATGATCCCTAAAGGGGGTGAGGTAGGTGGACTATAAAACTAACCTTCACCTATTGAAGCATCGACACCTTCATCCTCCATGGCAGTACCATCACCCAGTAAAGATGGTACTACATCCTCAATAAGCATTTGAGAGCCAGAGTCATTCAAAGGAATCTATGGCTCGGGTTCATATCCAAATAGACCAGTAACCTCTAGGGAAGCCTCCAAAATATCACTTAATGATATTAGGCTTGCTGGGATAATAATCCTAGAGAAAGGTGTGATGGTTCACCCCAAAATTCAGGGGGGGGGGGTTGGGATCATGGTCTCTCTCATGGTTGAAATGAATGGTACAATAGCTTGTTCTAAGTTTTCATGAGCTAGGATAGCAGCCTACCCTATGTTTGAAACCTCTGAGGGAGTAAGATAAGCTTTCTCAGTTGATGAATTTTCTTCCAAATGTGTTCTCTCCGCAAGGGTGGTGTCTGTCAAGTTTGGAGCAGTTGAATCCCCATAATTGGGAATCCCTTTAATGTCTTGGGGTGATTCGGGCTCCTTTCCCAACTCAACTACTTCTATAAGGGTATTCCTATCTTCCATTATGGTAGTAGGATCATCACATTCAGTTAGGAATTCAACTTCTGAATGTTTCTCCACCATTGGGACATAAATCATCTAATCTAGGGTTGCCATGGTTGTTGGTGGTCCTTCTTCCACCACAGAAGGGATAGGAGTTGTAAATGCCTAGGAAACTACCTCCTGGTTACATATTGGTCTTGCATCAAAATATGCACATGATAATGGTTTAGAAAGATAAAATTATTTGATATGATAACTAGATAAAAATGTATGGCAGTTACTTGTAATACATTTATTGATATGATTCGATAATTGAGATGCCTACCGATGTTTCTTGGTATGCCATGAGGATGGATCTCTAGTAGGAATATCAAGTGGATTTGGGGGAAGAAATTACCTATAAGGGTCCATAATGACTGCCTTCATATGTTTAGTAGCACTAGGATAACCTTCCCCAGCAACCCCCACATCTGAAGGTACATACTCCCCAGTTGTGGTTCCCCTAGGGGTGTACACTAGGGAAGGAACTGTTTCCCGAGACTCTTTAGGGTCTTATAGAATTAAAGGAGTGAAAGTTTAGAATCTTCACAGCAATGAGAATTAAATTCAGGGTTTGTAAATAAAAATAAATCTCCCTCGATATTCATCAGTCGTAAGAGTACCACCATCCATGACACCTAGTCAGACTAGTAAGATTTTTTCTTGGGAGCATGAAGGAATTTTTCTATTTCGCTCAGGTAAATGGCCACCTCATCTGGGTGTTCTATAATAGAAATACATATGGGGGCGATGGAACCCCCAAAACCTGAAAGGTCAAAGAATCCTCCTTGAAGAATCCTAAAAATGCCTTTATTTGATGAATTCACCCTCAATTCATCCAAGACCCTCTAAGCTTTCAGAAAAATGACAGTAATAGGGATGGAAAACACTGGAGGGTCATCTTGGGGAAGCGAAGTAGGTTTAATTAGTTTCAATTTCTTCTTGGGTGCCTCTGCAGTCCCAATACCCTCAAGATTTGAATTCTTATGGGGCTCTAGGCATGAGAGAGTATCTTCCCCTGCCCCATCCACATCAGAAAAACTGACAATACCATCACCATCTTCATCAGACTTTGGTTTCAGCATAGAAAGTACCCTATGAGATTATTTGTGGCGATCATTTCGGGCATAGATCATGGTTTCAAGGTCTTGAAGTTAATGATCTACCCTCTCGGGATCATCATCATAAGAGATGTCAGCAGGTGCTGACACATGGACAAGATAATTAAGGGCAATCTCCCACTCCTAGAGGAAATACCACAAGACATGAGGGGACTGATCATGAAAATACTAGTGACTCTTCAAAATATCCCATTGCTTCTAGGACACTAGAAAATCAGCATCAGATGGGATGGGTGGTTGGTCTTCAGCGGCAGCCTCGATAGCTATTGAGGTCACACCCTAAGGTCATAAGAACTTCCTTGGGGGAGGACCGAAAGACTTCTGAAGAAATTTCCTTGGTCGATAATTCACAAAATCATCCTTCTACTTCCCCTTACAATTCCCCTTAGCCTTATATGCCTTGGGGGTTTTAATTTGGGGAACTAGATTTGACAAATGACCATCTGTATATGATTTAATCCAGGTGTCAATGTAAAATTTCATAATTAAGGGAATGAAACCCTCAAAATATGAGAGATTAACCTTGCACCGAGTGTCCTCCCGGGTGAACATTAGCCACAATTGACGGGCTATCATAAGATGTTTCTCCTGGCGTGTGCTGGTAAGAGTTGGGGGGAAACATTTGAATGTAGTTAAAATGATGGATAAATATGCAAGGTGCATATCCCTTAAAGATAATATTCCTGTAAATACGGGCATCCAAGATACCATACCTCAAATAAAAGAGGTAAAATCAGTTAAAAAAGTCTTTGTATTTAGTATTAAATATGGTACTAGTAGGAGAATCATAAGGATGATAGGTGAAGTGATCATGGTATTTGATTCGAGCCATCTTTTCGGGATCATTATTTTTTAGTTCGGTCGTCCTGTGTAGCCCAGCCTTCCAGCATAACCCCACAAGTGCTCTGAAGATATGGTCGAAGAATAGAGTAAGGAATTGGAAAGGAATTGATAAATTTGTAGCCTCCCATGTGGGCTCCTATCCAACCCAAGAGGATTTGGAAGGTCCCAATCATCTGTTGAGGTGACTTTTCTTAGCTGATTCATCCTAAGAGGTGATAAATTTTGGCCAATACAGGAATGGCCAGGTTGATAGATTTTCCAGTGGCCAGCTGAGCCTCCATAAAAAAGGTTGCGAATCTTACACCAACAGAATATCATGTTGGTAAGATAAATCCACTAAAAAAAAGTCTGAGAAGGCCACCAGACAGAAAAAATAGTCCACATTAGGGATGAGTTCCCATCCCCATTCCCCAAACCGACACTCCTCCAAGACAAGCCAGTATGTGACTATTTTCCTTAAAGTTTCCTTGGATAGAAAGGACTTAGGTCTGTGCACATCAGGTTATGAGACACTCTTCTTGGTGAAGGCACTAATCCACTTTGGGAAGAAGATGTATTCTTTCAGGTAGGGGTCAACATCCTCTGAAAGTTTTTTCGCTCAAGCAATGAGCATTTTAGACAAAGGAGGAGTCCTCTCCTCATTGTCCCAGGTGGAAGCATGGGGTAGAAACTCATTATACATATCTCTGATGATGAAAAACACTGAAATTAGCTAAACTTCCAAGAGGTTGATGCCAACTTCCTCATGGGTCAAATGAAAATTATTGATGTCTAGACTCCACCTTCTCAAAAGATGTGAGATGAGGGTGCTGTTTTGATGAGTTTAAGTCTAGGATATCCATACGGACTCATATAGCTCTACAGTTTGTAATTCAACCCGGAATTCTTCGTAGCAATGATGGGACAAGAAGGGAGACCCCCAATCAAAACCAAATGAACCCCCAGAGAGAAGGTCATGTTTTGAGGACCATCCATGTTGTTCATTTTCTATGGCCCTCCGGGAAATTCTATGATAACAATGGGCCGTTTCTTCTATATTTCGTTGTGCCCTGTCCAAAGTCTGAGGGGTATAGTTCAACAAGGACCAAATAGTAGTATAATTTGATATGAATCATCCTTTCAATGAGATGAGATCCTTATAAATGGCATCGTTAAATATCTAGACAGCAGGTTGGTTGCCCATACGTGGCTTTGGGATAGGTGTATCAGTCCAAAAGCCAAATCTGTAAATGGGAAGTCTGTCTGAGATAAGATATTCCCTTTAATCCACAAAGAGTAAATTCACTAAATACCGATGCAATGGGGTGACAAGGATTTTTTCATATATAGAATTTTCCATAGCCTTCTTCCTTTCATCGGCAACCAAAAGGGAAGTAGAGGAAACTTCAGGAACAATGGTGTCATCATTGGTAGTTTGAGGGAGATTCATTTCATCCTGCAAAACAAAAAGGCCAAGAAAAATGGTTAGCCTAATTAAAATGATTGGGAAAAGAAAAAAAGTTTACAAAGGACAAAATAAGTCCACCAAACTCAAATCTACACATACTAAAACCTAGGAGCGATTCACAGAATGCATTCCCCATGAACCGAGAGTTTTTGGAATGCCTCGCAAGACGACGGCCTGCAAAGTGTTGGCTAGAAAATTGATCAATTAACGGAAGGGGAAATCCATGTACCAAGCCTTTATATGCAGATATACAAATTTAATAGTTAAAATATTTAAAGTTTGAGTTGGAAATTTCATGTTCAGTTCATCATATTGAAGTTAAGTATGCAGGACAGGTGATCCTTGTAGCATCTTACTACGCAGAAAGTCAAACTTATGTTTTAATTTTTGTAGTTCGGTGTGTGGATTCAAAGTTCAGTTCATGGATGAAGGCAACCATGAAGAGTTTTCAGTTCATGTAATGCAAGGAACAATTCACGAATGATGAATTTCACAAAGGATATGGTACACAGAAGCAAGGAAAGACAAGAGAGATTTATGGAGCACTTTTCTCTAGGAAACCAAGTAAAATACAAATGAACTAGGACCCCTATATATAGGCATAGTCCCCCCAAAGGATCCAACTTTCCACCACCAACCAATTCAGTTCAGGACCGTTTTCTAAATCGGAATAACCTCCTCTTTATTCTGACCAAACCCCATTCCAATGGGCACATTTGTAGGGTCCATAAAAATCTACCAAGGGAAAGTAAATATTGAAACAAATTTTATAAAGAAAAGAGATGCATGTGGGGATGAAATTTTAGGAGAATATTGAAGAAATAAAATTTATAAAAGGACCCAAACTGGTCCGGATACTAGTTACTGGGAAAGGTCCACAGAAGGCACAGACCGTGAACCAAGTAGTACACACACAGACCATGAAATGCTAGCCCATGGAGCATTTTCTAGCGAACCAATCCATTAATAGATGAAAATAACAAACCAAGGTGTTGAAAACCATGTTATTGGAAAAAAGAGATGGAGAAGTAAGTCTCTGTATACCATCACCATCGACTGATCAGTTCGTGGATGAGGTGGGGCTGGCAGCATCTCTCAAATCATGTGGTTTGTGGGATTAAGTTGATGATTTTTCCACTACAAACCTTGGTTTACCGAGTTGTCTACGGGTCGAATGATCCCCCCATGGGATTCTGGAAAAGTTTTCGTGTGACCATAGATACATATTCCCTGAAACTCTATAAAAGGGACACCTGGGGACCTAAAAAAGAAAAAAAGGCATGGGGAAGGATTTTGGAGACCGGGTTACATTTAACACTTTATAATTGACACTTTGAGCATTCAGAGATTATGGACAGAAGACTTTGAAGGCATATTATTCACAAAGGACCACAAACCATTTTTTATGGCCAGTATAAACCCATCAAAAACCATAAAAATAAGTAATCTTAATAACAATCAACTGGACGTGAACCTAATTGACAAACCACAAACCATAGGCCCTTTGCAGATGAACTTCCAGTGAACCTTAGGAAAAATTTACCTCCTTTAGTCTCGTGAACAATGTAGCACTTATCTATGTGTACAAGACCCTGCACCACATATCACCATGCTATGTGGATGGAACTTGAGACTGTGTACCACCATGATACACGACGACTTTCATCCAGGTCCGCATACCACTTTGGTACCCGAATGACACCTTCACCTGCATGGAAATATACTATGTGTGGAATCCACCATCCTGTATGAGAAAATGGTACGAAAAATATGATGTCTTTGGGTTTTCCACCTTATGGTTCAAATATTTTCCTTCCCTTCCCATCACATCCTCCATGACCCCTCCGCTAATTAGTCTACTAGTATCAGGACAAAGCCTCTTCCAAAGCCACCAGACCCGTATGACCAGACCATTGGGTCCATCAGTATGCTCTTCTGAGTCTACATACCCAAGGTAAGATGAGGCACAAAGTCAAAACCCACAACGGTTCGGACCCCCGAGATGTCCTTAAGTCTATATTCCCGAGGTAACCCGGAGTCCAACCTTGGGACACTAATATGAACCTACACATTCTAGGGGTCGAGTGTAGTTACCTACCATTCCCTTCCATGAGCACTGGTGAAAAATGAAGATCTCATGCTTTCCCTCCCCTTTGACAAGAGATGATGCTCCTCCCCTCTACTAGAACCCGTTTTAGGGAAATCATCTAGAGGTAAGCCCCTATCTTTTTTAAGAGATATGACACTTTATCCCCTATTTGGACTGGTTTGGGATGTGTCCAGATGGCTCACAAGATGGGACTATCCTGGATATCAACACGGGTTCAGGGATGACACATTCAAGGCCCCTTTCCTTATCCTGTTGGGCTCATAGACATGCCTTCATCCACCATTGCCATCCTCCTTTTCCCTCTGTGGAGAAGAGAAATTTCAACTTTGTTGAATCTTTCACATCCCCTTGTTTCTCACACCGAGCATGACTCACATGAACTTATACTTCTATGATGATACGAAATTCACAGGACCCAGTTCATAAACTACAAGAAATCTGATTTCCCAACACAAATGGGATACGTAGGAAGCCTTTATCTAGGCCTGAGCTCCATATCATCTCATACATGAAATGAGAGATCATTCCCCCTTCAAATGGGCATCTCCCATGCGTAATCCCCAATCAAGACACAACCCAGTAATAAACTATGAGAAATCTGATTCCTACTCTAAAGAGGATATGTAGGATTCCTGTCTGAAGGCCCAAGCTCAAATGGGAAGCTCCCATGTGTAAGCCGCAACCATACACCATCTTTTAATTAACTACGAGAACTATAATTCCTGCTCTAAACAGGATACGTAGGACTCTTATCCTAGGCCTGATATCAAACGAGAACATTTCAAAAAGGTTAATACCAATCATGTCTCCTATAATGGGCATCCTCTTCAAGATTAATCCCCAATTCACTTCTTTCAGAAAGGCCTTCACTTCAATGTAAGTCCCAACCATGCCTCCTCAAATGGGAAGCTTCAAAGTATAAGTCCCAAGTTAAACCAAACTACATAGGCATTGATTCCGCTCACGAGGATACATAGGAATCCCATCTCATGTGTTCGACCCCGACATCAAAACAACTCCCACCCCCTAGATGACGATAAAATATAGAGTGCCTCATCACATGGGTTAAACCAGTGATGTCTTAGTAGATCCAAATCCATGTATATCCATGATTGATTTTTTAACCTAGGGGTAATTTGTGGACACAATCATAGGGAAATTACCAAGGATTTATTAACATATGAACATTGCTTAAATCTATAAGAGAGTCTCAGAGTAGGAAATAATTCCCCCCAAAAGGGTGTGATGAGCCCGACCTCCCATCCTCTCAACCAATTGAGTCCTTAAGTGTCGTTGGCCAAATCATCATCCAATGAGACCCTACCTTTGGAATGGTCATTGGTGTAACACCCCGCCCCCATTAGATCGGAGCCGGTGCATTACTTGTTTATTGGCATGGTTAGAAGGAATGAAAATACTAAAGTAACGATCAGTTTAGTAGTCTTGAAGGAACTATTTACATAAATGTAACTCAAATTACATTGGAAAAGGTTACAAAATACAATACATAACAAAAACTAAAGACTGCATCCATAGGAACTCAATAAATGATATCCTCTTCATCACCTGTTGAAGGTAGAAAATGAAAGGGGTGAGATAAAATTCTCAGTAAAGGTTAAAAATGGTGGAAGCATGAATCAATAATTTCTGAATTGTAAATATTTTGACATAATAAACATGGCATGGTGAATAAATGAAAAACTTATGCCATTAATAAACTGAGAATGAAACTGCATCCACAGATTTTGTTATAGTGAAAACCTTATGGATAGTAATAAATGATAATGAATAAATAGAATGATTGTTAATTGGAAATCATGTATCTAGAACATGAAACCATAATACTATTAAAACGGTTTAGTTCCGTGGCTAGAAACCTGTCTGATTTTTGGAAACAAACTCGAAGGGTTTGTTTCCAACTGATTTGTCTCATGAGATCTGTCGATGCATCGAGGGGCTATAGTAGAACCCACCCATCACTGAATTTCCAAATCATTCTTTATAAATTGATTCAATAAAAGATAAATATGCCTTTTCAATATCTGTATAGAGTAGAGAATACAGATTCATCAATATTTCCATAGTTAAAATAACTTTCCAAATATACATTGTATGTAAAATGGTATATGGTTTAGAAAACAAACATATCCAGGATATGAAATTATGGATATTTAATACAAATATAATTTCAAATGAAAAGTGATATCAAATGGGCAGTAGGTACACTACATAAGGATTATTAGGTACACAATACAAAGTTAGTCACAACAAAACAATAGTTGAGACAAAGTCTCTTACCACAATGTAATCAGTCGAATCATATGACCAGAACTTAATAACCCTCAAACGATTCATTAAATACCATGAATATAAAGATATTTAATGTTATTATATATCAAATTGAAGTAAAAATATACCACATACAAGAAATAATTTTCAAACAATGGAAATCTCATGGAAATGAAAGTGAGATGAGAAACCCCTTACCTTAAGCACGAGTGTGTACTTCGTTTGTTTTAATGACCTGAATAATAAAATTTGTATTCATTAATTAATAACTCCAGAACCTATTATACATGTAATTGTTTTATTATAACCTTATTAGGTTTATTCATGGACCTTTTTATGGGTTTAAGAGGTTCAATTTTATTGTTTTGGAAGCATTTTCTTCCTTGGTTTTCATGATTCGTTTACGTGCATTCATGAATAGAAGTTCATTTGAAATGTGGTTAAACATCCAGAATTATTAATCTATATTATTAGTGAAATTAAAGAGATATAAATGATCTTATAATGATTCAGGGTTATATACTTGAGTATGAATCATTAGTTAAAAATTATTGATAAACACTGGGATTTAGCTTGGCGGTTTTGTGTAAGATAAACTTGTTTTGTATTATTATTACATATTATGAGTGTGTAGGGATTCCAGAAAATTAATGAGATGAAATAAATATATTATGATATGTTTCAACCATAAAAATGGTTTGATGACCATAATTGAAGATGGTAATGAAAATTAAGAACCCGTCATCCTTGAATGAGATAAATTAACACATCTCGGACGATGTTTTCATTTTTAGTATAAGAGGAGGGTGAAAGAGATATAATGATGAAATATTGCATTAGAATAATGTAATTTAAGTTCATGTAAGGTAATATAATTATCATATCATTTTGATGAAGTGAGGTGAGAAAATAAGTATAAAAGAAAGGAACTCAAAATAAAAGAAAAATTGAGAAATCTCTTACGAAAATTTGGCAGCCTAACGACGTCACTTAAAATTTAATAAAATAGTTTGATAAGAGAAAGGGGGTATATCATCACTCTTAAATAATATGGGAAGTAAGGAAAATATAGAATGAAATATCCCCACATAATCCAATTGAAAATAAAAGAGAAAACATAAAATGAAATCTTTAAGAAAAGACAAGGGTGGTTGATTCTCTTAACTTGTAGAGTAAATCCCAAAACATTAAGGTTGGGACCTTGGGGGTTTGAGGACACATTGGGAGAACTCCTAGGGAGGTAATAACACCAGAGATTCGAGGATAATGAGTTTGGAATGAATTAAAATGAAGGGGGTGAGTGGGTATTTATAGTAATTAAGAGGGAGTTTTTTATTAATTAAAAGGGACACCTCATTAGTGGTTTTTGTAAAACCATGGGCTTGCCCATGGTTTTAGCCACTTGGGACACCTCATGTCATAAGTTAATGTACACAAGTCTACCAGAATTTTATATTTAATTATTACATCATTGTAGAATTCAAAAATAAAATCCATTTTCTGAAAATAATTTTCTTGGTATTTTAAATTTAATTTTTAAATAAAATCATAGTTAATTCGAAAAAAACCATTTTAAATATATAATTAGTTCAATATCACATTAAAAAATTAATTAAGATCTCATTATATTATTACCATAAGAAAATAAAATATCATCATTATTTACTATTCATAAGGGTCATATTACTATTGATATTACTATTTATAAGGGTATGTTACTATTCATCAAAAAATCAAGTTGGTTCTATCAAACTCCAAATGACATACTAGTCACAAATCTAGATGACCATTTTTTGAAATTCAAAACATAGAAGTGGAAAATTTATGTTTAATGGATAACTTATAACTTTCTCCTATAATGTTTTGATTCACAAAAGACTTAGTGCTTCATCCAATATAGGATATTTAATGAATAGAAAGTATTTAAGAGGAACATACCCTAAAATATTTGGGGTGTTATATTATTCTCACCTTAAGAAATTTCATCCTCAGAATTTTATGTATAAATCCCCCAAAATGATGGGGGTGGTTATTCTTCATAACATCCTCTGGTTCCCATGTTGCTTCCTCCATATTCTAGTTTCTGTAAATAACCTTTATTAGATGAGTCATTCGATTTCTCAATACCTGCTTCCTTGTGTCAAGAATCATGATAGGATCTTCATAGTATGATAAATTAGGTTCCAATTCTATTTCTTCATAGGTGAGTACATGAATTGGTTCTGGCATGTATTTCTTCAACAATGACACATGGAACACATCATGAACTTTGGAGAGACTTGGTGACATTGCTAAACGGTAAGCTACAGCTCCAATTATTTCTATAATTTCAAATGGTATGATGTACCTGGGGTTCAGTTTTCCTTTCTTACCGAACCTTAAGACACCCTTCCATGAAAATACTTTCAAAAAGACATGATCTCCCACTTGGAATTCCAAATACTTTCCCTAGTTGTCAGCGTAACTCTTCTGCCTACTTTGTGATGCTATAATATGGGATTGGATCATCTTCACCTTTGTTTGGGTCTCTTTAATAAGTTCTGAGCCTATAAGTTTCCTCTCCCCAACTTCATCCCAAAAAGTTGGAGTTCAACATCTATTTCCATATAATGCTTCATATGGAGACATTTGAATACTAGAATGGAAACTATTGTTGTAGGAAAATTCCACCAAAGGCAAGTATTGATCCCACAAACCTTGGAAGTCAAGAGAACATGACCTCAACATGTCTTCTAGAGTTTTAATAGTCCTTTCAGACTCTCTTTCGGTTTGGGGGTGATAAATTTTAATCATATGAAGCTCGGTATTCAAAGCCTTATGGAGACTTTTTCAGAATTTTGATGTAAACTGGGGATCACGATCGGACACAATCAATAGAGGTTCACCATGAAGTCTTAAAAATTCATTAATATAATGTCTTTCCAAGTGCTCAAGTGGTAAATCCTATCTTATAGGAAGTAAATGTGCTAATTTTGTGTGACGATCAACAATTACCCATATTGCATCATTCCTTATAGGTGTCCTCAGTAGTCTGGTGACCAAATCCATCGTAATGTTATCCCACTTCCACATAGAAATAGGTAGAGGTTGAATCACTCCTCTAGGATGTTGTCTCTCTGCCTTCACTTGTTGAAAAACTAGACACCTTGACACATAGTCAGCAATTTCCCGCTTCATATTATCGCACTAGAAACATTCTTTCAGATCTCTATATATCTTTGTGCTACCCAGGTCTATAGAGAAATTTTAGCTATGAGCATCGTCTAATAGTTCCCTTTTTAGCTCAGGTACTGATGGAACACATAACCTCTTGCCAAACTTCAGAACCCCTTCCTCATACATAAAGTCTTCCAATCTCCCATCCTTAATAGTAATAATTTTCCTGTGTAGATTTTCATCATCATATTGAGAGATTTTTATCATCTCTAGTAAATATGGTTTATAAATTATTTGAAATAGGAAAGATGTTTCCCCTTCCTTAAAAATTCCCATATCTATATTTAGTTGATCCATGAATATAGGATCTCTCTCAATCCTCATTTGAGTCACAAGTCCATGATATTTCCTGCTTAATGCATCTGCCACCTTATTTTCCTTTCCAGGGTGGTGGTGTATTGAAAAATCATAATATTTGAGTAACTCGATCCATCTCCTTTGCCTCATGTTGAGTTCTTTTTTGTGTAAAAATGTATTTCAAACTCTTGTGATCTATGTATATCTCACATTTTTCACCGTAAAGAAAATTTATCCATATCTTCAGAGAAAAAATTACAACTGCTAACTCAAGATCATGTGTTGGATAATTTTTCTCATGATTCTTCAAATACCTTGATGCGTAAAGAATAACTTTTTCATTTTTCATAAGGACGTAACCTAGCCCATTCTTTGATGCATCACTGTATATTACAAATCCATCACTTCCAGATGGAAGAGTCAAAATTTGAGCATTGACCAATATTCTTTTCAATTATTCAAAGAATTTTGTATATTCTTTTGTCCACACAAACTTAAATCCTTTACATGTGAGATTGGTTAGCGGATTATCCAGTTGGGCAAAATTCTGAACGAAACGCCGATAGTAACCTGCTAAGACAATAAAATTGTCTACCTTAGTTACGTTTATTGGCATGTGCGAATATTGGATTTCCTTTGTCTTCGCAGGATCAACTAGGATTCCATCCTTAGAGACAATATGGACTAGAAAAGAAACTGATTAAAGCTAAAATTCGCACTTTCTAAAATTCCCATCTAATTCATTTCTTCTAAGAGTTTTTAGAATAATCCACAAGTGATCCTCATGGTCTTCATAGATTTTTGAGTATACTAGGATATTATCGATGAATACCACAACAAAGTTATCAAGATATTCCTTGAAAACTCTATTCATTAAATCCATGAAAATGGATGGTGGATTCGTAAGTCCAAAAGGAATCACTGTAAACTCGTAATGCCCTTACCTGGTTCAAAATGTTGTCTTCAGAATATCTTCCTTCCTCACACGTAGTTGATGATATCTGGATCGAAGGTCAATCTTCAAAAATTATTGAGTTTCATGAAGTTGATCAAATAAATCATCAATCCGGGGCAGATGATACTTATTCTTTATTGTAATAGCATTGATTTCCCTGTAATCAATGCATAGCCTCATGGATCCATCTTTCATTTTGACAAACAAGACCGGGGCTCCCCATGGAGAAACACTAGGTCGAATAAATCCTTGGTCACTCAACTCCTCTAGTTGTTTCTTTATCTCCACTAACTCCATAGTGGCCATTCTATAGGGGGTCTTTGATATAGTTCTTGCACCAGGAATTAAGTCAATGGAAAACTCAATTTTCTACTCTGTAGGATGTCCAGGTAAATCCACTGAAAACACATCAATGTATTCTTGCACTAGAGCTACTAGGGGTGGGTCTAGATAAGAATCAGATGGCGAGGTCTCTTCTCTAAAGATTAGATATTCTACACCATTTTCAAAAATTGTAACTTCTTTTTTCTGGAAATAAATCTTTGCATCATATTTTGATAGACAATTCATACCGATAATTATATCAAAGTCAGTCATTGGTATGATGATAAGGTTATCAACTAAAGCACATTTATGTGTCACAAGGGGAACTAGTTGACATTCCTTTGTTGCAATGATGCATCCCCTAGAAGTTTTGATTGATAACTCCTTTATTAAATAAAATTGGAAATGTCTAATTTTCTAGGCAAACTGGGAAGATATAAATGAATGCGATGATCTAGAATCAAATATAGTGTTGCCTAAGATTGATAAAACAATTAAAGTACCTGCCACCACACCATTAGGAACTTCAACTTCCATGCTTGTAATCACATTAGCTCTCCCTTACTCTCTTGGATTTTTTGAGGCATGTTTCCTTGGTGCTTAGGACACTCATTTTCATAGTGTCCCATCTCTCAAAAATTGTAGCATTGAAAATCATCAAATTGTTTATTCCCCTTGCATTCATGGGATAGATGAACCTTTTCTCCACACTTATAGTAGGCTCCAATGCCTTTTAAGCATTTCCCGAGATGATTCTTTCCACAGTTTTTGCATAATGGGAATTTTTTCATTCCCCTGTTCTTCTTTGGAGTTTCACCTTTCCCTTGGTTATCAGAGTACCTCTTCTTATCTTGGTTTCCCATGAACAAATTTGATCTAGCAAATTCCTTCTTTGTTTTTATGGCACATGATACAATTTCATCATATGATGAAAATGTTTGAGAAGCCAGTGCCCTTCAAATACTTAGCTTAAGACCTTCAAAGAAATGATAAATTTTTTCTGCCAAGTCATGTACGTAATCTACAGCATACATGGATATCCTTGTGAAGGTATCCTCATACTCTTCAACACTGTCTTCTTCCCTTTTCTTTAAGCCAAGGAATTTCCTCTTCATTTCGGTTCGTTGCTCATGAGGTAAATATTTTTCGAAGAATATTTCCTTAAAAGTCCTCCATTACATATCTTTTATTTCTTCTTCCTATGTGGTATTCTGAATCAAGTACCACCATTGATCAGTGTCACCCTTGAGACAATATACTGCCAGTACTACCTTTTCATTTTCATTGCATCTTAATGCCATGAATATCTTTTCATGGGACTTGATCCATTTCCCAACAACCACTAGATTAGTAGTCCCGCTAAAATATGGGGGTTTATTCTGCATGAAACGATCCAACACAGGTGTGGAATGGTTATTCGTTACAACCTGAGTAAGTTGTCCCAATATGATCATGATCTGATCTGCTCCAACATTGACTGTGTTAACATGATCAGTGGGGAAATCCCTACATTTCCCACGAGTATTTATTCCCCTTCTTCCATTAGACGCAATTTCTAAACAATGTCACACACTAGTTTAGGGTATGAATCAAAAAGTATAATCTTAACTTAACAAAATACTTATCATAAATTGAGATCCCAGGCATGGATAATCCCATAATTAGAAAAATGGTTTCTTTGAGGAATAATTTACATTTCAATCCTTCATAATGACTTGTAAAGAAAATATGAATTATCCTAAGCATATCCCCTAAGATTTTTGTAACTAAGAGTGCAGCAAGACCCTTTTTCGTGTACCGAGATACCCCGAGTCAAGCCTGAAACTCCTTGTCAGATCTTTCACTCCTAGGTACATCTGTGCCAGAGCCACCTCTACCTGCTCGTATCCAGACGAAGATGTTTTTTCTAGAAGGATCCACATAATATATTCCTTACCAAAATACCAGGATATTATTGTATGTTTATCCTCAAATACTACCTTAGGGACTTGTTCCCTACTATACATTTCCTACACTAGTTTCCAAGCTTTCTACTAAACTTCCTCTGATACAAACTATAACACCCTGAACCCTCTAGACCGAATCTGGTGCATTACTTGTTATATTGGGTTGGTTATAAGGAATGAAAACCTTGAAGGAATGATCAGTTTAGTAGTCTTGAAGAAACTAGATACATAAATGCAACTCAAATTACATTGTAAAAGGTTACAAAATACAATACATAACAAAAACTAAAAACTGTATCCACAGGAACTCAATAAATGATCTCATATTTATCACCTGTTGAAGGTAGAAAATGAAAGGGGTAAAATAAAATGCTCATTAAGGGTTACAAGTGGTGGAATCATGAATAAATAATAGTTGAATTGTAAATAATTTGACATAATCAACATGGCATGGTGAATAAATGAAAAACTCACGCCATTAATAAACTGAGAATGAAACTGCATCCATAGATTTTGTCATAGTGAAAACCTTATGAATTATAATAACTGATAATGAATAAAGAGAATTATTTCTAATTGGACATCATGTATCTGGAACATGATACCATAATACCATCAAAATGGTTTAGTTCTGTGGGTAGAAACCCGTCTGATTTTTGGAAACAAACTCGAAGGGTTTTTCGCCAACTGATTTGTCTCATGAGACCTGTTGATGCATCGAGGGGCTATAGAAGGCCCAAAACACCACTGCATGTCCAAAAAACTCTTTATACATTGATTAAATACAATAGAGTTATGCCTTTTCAATATCCGTATAGAGTATAGAATATGAATTCATCAATATTTCCATAGTTAAAATAACTTTCCAAATATACACCCTATGTAAAATGGTATACGGTTTAGACAACAAACATATACATGATATACGATTATGGATATTTAATATAAATATAATTTCAATTGAAAATTGATCTCAAATGTTTATTAGGTACACCACATAAGGATTATTAGGTGCACAATACAAAGTTAGTCACAACAAAATAGTAGTTGAGACAAAGTCTCTTACCAAAATGTAATCGGTCGAATCATATGACCATAACTTAATAACCCTAAAATAAGTCATTGACTACCATAAATATAAAATTAATCATATTATTATATATCAAATGTAAGTACACATATACCACATACATGAAATAATTGGCGAACAGTGGAATCTCTCAGAAATGAACGTGAGATGAGAAACCCCTTACCTTATGCTCGAGTGTGTTCTTTATTTTTTTCAATGAACTGAATAATAAAATTTAGATTCATTAATTAATAGCTCAAAAACCTCCAATAAATGTAATTGGTTTAGTATAACCTTATTAGGTTCATTCATGGCCCTTTTTATGGGTTTAAGAGGTTCAATTTTATTGTTTTGGAAGCATTTTCTTCCTTGGTTTTCATGATTCGCTTACGTGTATTCATGAATGGAAGTTCGTTTGAAATGTGGTTAAAAATCTAGAATTATTAATATATATTATTAGTTACATTAAAGAGATATAAATGATCTTATAATGATTCTGGGTTATATACTTGAGGATGAATCATTAGTTAAAAGTTATTGATAAACACTTGGATTTAGCTTGGTGGTTTTGTGTACAATGAACTTGTTTTGTATTATTATTCCATATTATGAGTGTGTAGGGATTACATAACATTAATGAGATTAAATACATATATTCTGATCTAATTCAATAATAAAAATGGTTTCATGACCAGAATTGTATATGGTAATGAAAATTAAGAACCCGTCGTCCTTGAATGTGATAAATTAACACATCTTGGACAGTGTTTTCATTTTTAGTATAAGAGGAGGGGGAAAGAGAGATGATGATGAAATATTCCATTAGCATAATATAATTCTATTTCATGTAAGGTACTGTAATAATCATATAATTTGGATTAAGTGAGGTGAGGAAATAAGTTTAAAAGAAAGGAACTCAAAATAAAAGAAAATTTGAGAAATCTCTTACGAAAATTCGGCAGCCTAACGACGTCACTTAAAATTTAATAAAATAGTTTGATGAGAGAAAGGGGGTATCTAATCACTATTAAATAATATGGGAATTAATGGGAATATGGAATGAAATATCCCCACACAATCCAATTTAAAATAAAAGATAAAACATAAAATGAAATCTTTAATAAAAGAGAAGGGTGGTTGATTCTCTTACCTTGTAGAGTAACTCCCAAAACATGAAGGTTGGGACCTTGGGGGTTTGAGGACACCTTGGGAGGACTCCTAGGGAGGTAATACCACCAGATCTTCAAGGATAATGAGTTTGGAATGAAATAAAACAAATGGATTGAGTGGGTATTTATAGTAATTAAGAGTGAGTTTTTTATTAATTAAAAGGGACACCTCATTAGTGGTTTTTGCAAGACCATGGGCTTTCCCATGGTATTTGCCCATGGTTTTAGCCACCTGGGAAACCTCATGTCATACGGTACTGTAAAAAAGTTGACCAGCATTTTATATTTAATTATTACATCATTACGATGTCATTAAACTACCGAAAACTTAAAACTATATTTTTACTATTCATGAAAAATTCAAGTATTTTAGAAAAACCCCAAAAATTCACCCTAACCATTTTTCGACGTGTAGAATTAGAAAATGAAATCAATTTTATGAAAATAATCTTTTATTTATTTTTAATTTAATTTTTAAATAAGATCATAGTTAATTCGAAAAAAATCATTTTAAAGATATAATTAGTTCTATATCACATTGAAAAATTAATTAAGATCTCATTATCTAATTAACATAAGAAAATAAAATATTATCATTATTTACTATTCATAAGGGTCATATTACTATTCATATGACTATTCATAAGGCTATGTTACTATTCGTCAAAAAATTAAGTTGGTTCTAACAGACTCCAAATGACTTACTGGTCACAACTCTAGATGACCGTTTTTCAAAATTCAAAACATAGAAGTGGAAAATTTTTGTTTAATGGATAGATTATAACTTTCTCCTATAATGTTTTGATTCAAAAAAATACTTAGTGGTTCATGAAATATAGGCTATCTAATTAATATAAATTATTTAAGAGGAACATACCATAAAATGTTTAGGGTGTTATAGTTGGGTGTTATTGGATCCATGAATAAACCCGTTGAAGACCATCTAAGGACCTTGTACCCAATATGGGCCAATTAAACAAACACATAACCCCTACAGTTTCCCATTGGGGATTATGAAAATGTGGAACCTCTTACATAAAATAAAAAGGATATACTTCCCAATCAAAGTGGGACCATCTTGCCCTAACCCAAACACAATACGATGCGAATCAGGTCAAAACACTTACATTAGATACCAGAGTAAGGTTTAGATAAATTTATTGGTTAGCATATTATTTAATCATATGTTAAATGTTTTATATAACCAAAATGGTTATTATGTAAGGGAGAAATATAATTATTTTGGATAAATTGAAAGAGAATGAGATAACATGAATAAGGATATATTTGTGTTTATCCTCATAATAAGATGGAATATTATGATTTTATTGATATGATCACACAAACCTGTTTGGTTTTAGTAAATAGATGTATCCAGCTTAAAATAAAGTAACGATATATGTGGAGAAAAATGTGTTGGTTTTCAGAACAAACAACTAAATGAAATGGGATATGTTGTGAGAACTATTATGGTTATTCTTAAAAAAATATTAAGAGTAATGATTAACAACCGGAACCTTGGTGAGTTTCTTAATGCCTCAAATATGATATAAATGAGGCCTTAAGGAAGTTCAAGTGATAATGATCATGAAGGTAAATATATTAAATTATCAATGTGCCAAGAATGTGGAAATAAGAACCCGTGAAAATGTTTTAAAATAACGAGATGATATTTTATATGTGGTAAATGTGGTCACAAAGCTATAATATCCTAAGGAAAACAGAAGCATTCAGTTAAATCTATAAAGGGGAAATAAGTTATTCTCAAGGTATCAATCGAATATTTTAAATATGGGTAGAATGAAAATTATTAAAATCGATTTTTGTGGGGAAGTCTTGCAAATGGGATAAAAAAGATTGTAAAAATATATGTTCAACAATAACTAATGGCATTATAGTTAAAGATGAGGGAACTAAAAGTGATATATGAAAGGTATGGATTATTTATTGTCTTATGTTTTGAAATTTTTGAATCTTAAGACATGATTAATATTTTTTGTTTTTAGGAATGAATTAATAAGTAATAATATAGAAAATAATTGATAAGGGGTTATGAATAAAGGTGAATGATTAAGGTGTCTACATTCAAGAGTTATGATTTAGTGGTATATTTAAGGATAATCATAAGTTTAAAATCATTAATAATCTTTTGATGATGGGAGTACTTGAGATACTTTTATTGATTTTTGATAGATTTTTGAGGTATATATACCCCTTAAGTTTATCATGGGAAAATTCATTTAAGGAAGAATGATCTTTTCATTTCATGGACATAAGTTTAAATATATGGATAAAATTTTGGGTTTACATGATCATTGATTTTGAGATAATTATAGGTTCTTACATTTGTTGGATGCAATATTAAAGGTATGAGATAACCATTAAGGTTACAAAATTTATTTAATATTTAATATATTAATGTTATTTTTGAGGATGTTTATCACATTTTTTGGAATTTTATAATTATTATATTAATATAGTTTAATAAAAAAGAAAACCTATAGTTTGGGTGACAACCCATCGTATCCGGAAAGGATTAGAGGCTTTATCCCACAACCGAAGGGTGACAAGGGTGCATGTAAAACCACTGACCTACATGATTTTTTGGTCAGTATGTCATTTTTTTTATTTAAATGATCTGATAGATAAAAGTTAAGTTCATTTTTTGGAATATATGTTTTATTATGTTGATAAACATGAGATAGAAAAGTGATTTGGTGATTATGTGATTAATTTTATTTTGGAATAAGATCACTATTTTTTTGGGGAGCATTATAGGATTAAGGAAAATAGAATACAATAGGATTTTATTTGAGAAGTAAAGGTTGAATTATATTTTGGAAGAATATATGATTTTATTATGGATTATGGTGATTTGGGTTATCTATAAAAATGACTAGTATATCTTGGAGAATATCTGATTATGGGAATTACATTTTTGGTGTGAGACATTAAGAGTGATTGATGTAATTTAAAGATAAATATTTAATTTATGTTGGATGAATATGTGATCAAATCCTTAGAATTTTTGGGTTTCAATCTTAATCTAGAATATTTTTGATAGATTTTAAGGATAATTACTTTTTTATAAATGATCTATGTTGAACTTTGAGTGTTACTGTTGAATTTTTGAGATTAAATTAATTTTATTCATATGAAGGGTTGTTCTTTTGGGAATTATTTTACCTTGTGTTAACCATTTTAATTTTGGTTAATGCATAAATATATGAGGAATATATTGTTATTCTTCTTTGGATTTTTTGATATGTAGAAGTTGATTATAGTGCTTCAGGAAAAAAAATCATCTAGAATACTCATCTCTTGTGGAAAAATGAGTTTATGGTGGAAATTTATTAGAGGATGATATTATTCTTGACAAGTAAGTATATTTCTTTATGTTATTTTTATATATAGTAAAATAATTACTAAAGTTTAAGAAAATAATTTTGAAACAAAAATGTTCTTTGTTTACTTTTCTTACCAATAAATCAATTTTATTTTAACCCATCACATATTTATGGTTTTGTGATGGTAACTATCTCCTAACCATGTTCTTTATCACTCTATATGAGTCCTTGAGAGTTGGGTTTTTCTTCCATATCCATGTTTTCACTTCCCACTTATGTTCTCCAACTTGGAAACCTACTATGTGTTATTCTATATGACCTTCGTACTTCCCATTTTATCATTTCAAGAGGATGTTTTATTGACCCTTTTTATGAAGGATGTTTTCAAAAATGGTATTTTAAAAAGTAAAAAATGAGTTATCAATCCTGAATTAAAATTGTGAGGATGTAATTTTTTAAATGGGGGAATGTAATATCCTGATATTTTAGAAGGAATTACTATGTTCTATAGCATATAAGACACACAACATTGAGCTTAAACGAATGATGGCATATTTTATTTAAATATGACAATTATAACCTAATTGTTAATTTATAAGGTATGAATAGGAATAACCAATTTATGAAATAAATATAAATTTCTTACTCAATATAAATTCATTGAAAAATTATTATAAAACAATAACATAATTTTTAGTAAGTTCCTTTTATTCTTCAAAAATTCATTTTCTTCAAATGATTTTTATTTCTTTTTATGAGGGAATATAATAATCAATTTCAAGAAATTTTACAAAATTAATTTGAAAAAATTAATTTCATTTGTGAAATTATCATGTAAAAATTATCTTCTGGTGATTTTTATAGGATTTTCTAAAAATATTTTTTTTTCAATGAATATTGAAAAATACCGTTTTTTAATTGAAAACTGCATTTTCCTTCAAATTATTTATAAAGTAAAATTCTATTTAGGATTAGTTATAAAATTTAATTAGATCATTTTTATTTAAAATAATACAATTATTATTTTTGAAGTTAATCTTAAACTTGAATTTAGTATAATTTCTTTTATTCTTAATAAGAGATTTTTTCAGAAAAAATGTTTTTCATTATATTTTGTCTAACTAATTTTTATTTAAATTCTACTAATTATGTGTTTTAAATTTTGAAAAATTGAGTAAATACTTTAAATAAGTGTGTCAAAAATTATTAAATGGGTCTCTTTCATTTTTGGTCCATATGAATAGAAACCTTAGTAATTTTTGTTACCATAGTTAAATGTAAATTGAGTAATTAATGGTTAAAAATGATATGATGAGGACAATAAAATTACACTAAAACCTTAATAAATTTTATTAGATGATTATATATTTTTAATTATCATACAATGGTCGAATATATGACCTTTTTTCTATTAGTATGTGATTGACCTTCATAATATTTTTTAAAGAAAAGTAAAAAATGTCACAGTCTTGTTTCTAACAAATATAATAATTTAAACATTGGTAAAAATATGAGATATGTTCAGTTATATATATTATTTTAAAATATAAAATATTTATATTTTTAATGGTAACTTATTTTTTATTTTTAGTGAAGAAATATGTTCCTTACAGAATTACACATCACTGATGTAGTAATTATACAATTAATGGAATAATCAAATAAATTACATTAAAAATAATAAAAGTAAAATAATTTTAGATAAATAATGTGATCCTATAATTTTATAGACGACCATGACATGCTAGTGATATAATAAAATATTTTATTTCTAATTTTAATAGTTTTATTTATTTTATTAAAATCAAAGTAATGAATAGTTCTAAAAATGGACATTAATGATATTTTATAATAAATATTTTTTATTAAATGATATAAAATTCCTAAAAATATTATATTAATTTCAGTTATTATTATATGATTTATAGTATCAACCATAGTTCATTTATGGGCTTTTTTATATTTATAGTAATTATCTTGACCCACAAATAGTAAAAATCCTTATTGTCATGGTAAGTGGAAAGGGGGTAAAACCAAAAGATAAGGTTAAATATATATTCAAAACATGTATAATTTTTTACTTAATGAAATTATTTTGACCCATAATCATCCTCTATTCGAAATAAATTATTTTAGAGAAATTTATAATTAAAAATTAATTTATAATAATTTAATATTTAGTGAAATTTCCAGAGTGCCCTTCTCCTCTCTTATAAAAGGGATCCTCTTCTTTTCAATCTTTCACACATAGAAACCTAATTGGATTAGCCAAGACCTTCCCATATACCTTTATATAATTAATTATCTCACTCTAGAGTCTTTATAATGTGTATAATAATAATCTCATTAGTCTTAAGGTGTTAAGAAAAAGAGATTTTCCAAAGAAGAGGTATAGTTATCCACATGTTTAATTTATATTTGTTCATATACCTCCTTAAAATATTATTAATCCATAATAAAATAATAACACCAGTATCCTACATATTTTGATATGTTACCATGTTAATTTAATAAGCTATATCCATCTCCATAATCCATCAAATGGGGAAGGAATTCATTATTCGTGTGTACGACGAACTACCACCTCATGAACTTATATAATTCATTTTTCATAAACGTCCCTAAAGAATATTTATAAAGATGTATTTAAGTTATATATTTTATATTAATTAAATATTTATCATTATTTAAAGATAACATAACACATATTTTCTTACCTTTCCATACATTGGAAAATGATAACGTCATTCATGTGTATGTGTTGACTACCACCTCCACAAAGTGATGTGATTCGTTTTTCATCTCCACGACACATGGATGAAATATATAAGTACATATAAAGAATTAATATTATAGTTATGATATTATTATCATTATTTAAATATGAAATAATACACACCTTCTTTCCATAATGATCATTGACAAATGGAAGAGTTACCAATGTGTAGGTCAACCTATCGTCTTCATTATTGTGACATAGTTCATTTTTCATAGCAATTTTTTATTATTGGTTTTAAAAGTATAATTTATTTATTAAAAATTATAATTATATCATGATTATTTTTTTATATGGTGTATTAATGACCACCTTGACTACAGTCAACCAACCATATTCATTTATGACATATGATCTGAGTATTGTCAAAAATGACTGACATGAACCTAATTGATCAAGTAATTATATATAACATGTTATTAAATGACATAAAAGAATAATAAACTTGAAAAGGTTCATTAATAGAATAAAAAAATAACACAACTTTTTTATTTAGGAAGATAAAGAACATATGTGTTGAGTCAGACTCAATGTAATAGAATATCTTTTAAAAATCATCTTTTAGAGTTTCCCTTTTAATTCTAATTTTATTTCAAATCCATATTTTATAAAAAATGTTTTAAAAAATGTTTTTAATATTCCCTAATGATTTTTAAGTTCATTTTTACCCATGTTTACCTTTTAAAAAAATGGCATTAAAGGAATATTTTTTTTTTCATTTTCCAAACATGGTACTTTTTGACTTATCTAATAAAAGTTTGAAATTAATATTTTTTAACTTATACAAAATGAATGGATTTTCTCACCACCATGATAAATATTTTATTTGAATATTACTTTAATGTTTTATGATTTTCTTTTAAAAGAAATTTTTTTCCTTTAGAATTGAACACTTTTTATAACATAAGTATTTTCTAAATTGGAAAGGATATTGTCCTCAATAAATGTTCAACGTGATGTTTCAAAACCATTTTACATATAAGATAAATTCCATTAATGTTACTTAAAGTGAAAAGATTATTTTCCACAATAATTTTTACAATGATATTTTCTTCAAATAAAAACCCTCTTTCACTTTTTTAGGTATTTTGGGAATTGAAAATGGATTTTTAAATAAAAGGGTATTTTGATATCCAAATGTGTTTTTTATATGGGTTTAAAAGAGTTTTTAAAAGGATTTATGATGAAAAGGTGTGAGAATAAAATGTTTTATATGATAATTTAGCATTATATGTGAAACAAGTGAGCCTGGTATAGATTATACGAAAGGTTGAGCCCCATTATAGTTCACAGGTGATCTTGATACATCTTATACGTTGGGTGAACCCAAATAGAGATGGGTGAGCATGATACAATTTATATAATGGGTGCACCTAGATAGTGATTCAATGCATTGGGTAATGTTCCTTATCCTATAAAATAGTAAGAAGGGAGTTATCGATGAGTTTTCTCTTATGGAATTAATTGGGCTCCAGTTATTTCTGACACAGGTGATGAATGTAAAGGTCTAAGTTTCTAAAAATGGTTTTTATTTGCTTGATATTATTTTTTATGTTTTGTGTTAAAAAAGTGTGTGTGATTTTAATGTGAAATGATTTACTTCATCTACTCAAATATAATTGAGATAAAGTTAAAATTTTCATGGGTTTTCATGTTTTTCACCAGACTAACAATTTTATTCTTTTTATTACCCTTGCTGAGATTTTTGTGATCATTCCTTGTTTATAAATGATTTTCATAGGTTTTAAGGATGACTAGGGACATGGATGAAGTCAAGAAGAAAATTTTGAATATTTTTCATGAAAATAAATCATATTTTATTTTAAAGAGTTTTTTAAGGGAAAAATGGATAATAAGTAGAAGTGTCCACTCGTAATGTATGGGTTTACAATGTAAGAGTTTTTTCAAATTCACTAAAACTATAAACCTAAAAGATATTTGGGAATGAAGGAGACTAAATTCTAGTATAAAGAATCAAGATTATATTATGTTTAAGACCATTTCATTGCACCTATCTTATTGATTATTCACCAAAGATTAGCTCTAAACCACTAAAGGGTTTTATGGGATAACATTATACCCATAAGTTGTCAAAGAATAAAAAACACATAAAAAAGATCAATCAGGACAGGAATTAATAAAATGAAATTGAAAAACATAAAATGATGGAACCCCACTATCCATGCCAACCCATTATCAATATTGAGTTTGATCAGGTTCCCATTTAAATAACCAATGGGTTGTTTCCTCCAAAGGTATCCATCAATAACTGGAATCACCAAATTCTTCGATAGGACCGCTTCTCCACAAAGTTATGCAAGTGTATCATCCTCAAAGAAAATCAAGGAGATGGGAATAAAGTGTGTTTGACTAAATATATATCAACACTGGTATACCTGAATGAAGAACAAAATCACAAATTTATAAGCCATTTTTAAAAATAGTATTGGGTCAAGCCCCTTTTTAGTAAACAAAGGAAACAATCCCTTTTAACTGGGTTAAGGGGTAACTCATTAGTTGATCTTTTGTCTGAGTGACTGGAAAGTTAGTTTTTATAAAGAGGCCCGATGTTCCTTAGAAAAAAGGCCCATTCTCATGTTCTAACCCCCACACACATATAATTTTCTTGTTTAACATGTATCCACCTCCCATCTATGTGGATTCCATACATGCCACACTACTGCAACCCCCACACCCTTGTCAAGCACATCATCCTTGAAACCCACCATCACTGGCTCACTACTATCCATCTATCATGGTTGGACCTGTTCATAGTAGGTTCCCTAATACCAAATCATGTAGGTACTTTGATTGTCAATACATGTATATAGTTTGATATATATATATGTGTTTATCTTACCATAATAGTGACGATTCTTCTGTGACCACTATATTTATGGTAATGTCCTTAGATTACATGTCATATCATAGGTTATATCAGTTCCTAGGAAATAATGAGAACCTAGAGATACCATGATAGTAATCTTAATCTTATGTCCTATGGTTTAGATACATCATGTTGACAAGACATAGATGATGTTTGAGTATCTAGTGATGAGAGCTTATAAGAATTGAGACTTTTTCTCATGAAGTTCACACTTGATGATCTTGAGTAGATGAGATTATGAGGAAAGAACCTACAAAAGGAACACCACATGTTTTCAGTGTCATTGGTTGTTCCTATATACAAACTTGTGCATTGGTATCCTGACTTGAAATAGTTATCAATGCGTACCATTTGATAATGTACTTTGATGAAAAGAAAAAAACCATGAAATTGAAGTTGTGGTAAGGTATCTTGCGTTGGGTGTATCTTTGGAGGCATGACATTGGTTGAATGAACAAGATATAAATTTTCACTTCTAAGTCGAGGAAGTTATATACGAGGCTTGATTGATCAGGATGGTAGTACCTCCACGAAATCCATGGCCATGATAGAAGAATTCCAGTTTGTTCTGTTAGATTAACAAAAAATTAATCAATAATGGATTATAATATGAAGTGTGCATCCTGCTTTATGAGATATAGTGAGGTAAAAAGATTATATTACACAGTGTATGATCGTAGGAAAGGATGTCATTGTTACGACTTTTCCTTATATCCTTAGGGGCCTTGATGGGTTGCTAGACTCCACTCTTGGTCTATGAATATTATTAATTGCTATCGAGATAATGTCCTAGAGGGTCACACACAATAACATATTTGAAAGTCTACCCTATTTTGATGGATAGGAATATAAGATATGGTTGGCCCCACCATGGGGTCAGAGATATGCCCAATAATAATAGATATCAATAAATAAATAAATAAATTATTCCTGTATAGAATAATTGGAGTTGAATTTATTTATTAAAAGTATTCATGAGATATTTAGTGAATTCCTGGAAAAATATCATAAGAATGGATATTTTTTAATATTCAATGTTCATTTAATATTTACATAAATTACGAGTTGATTTAGGGGATCTATTTTATCATGTAATATATTTATTATATATTTCAAGTAAGTGATAAAAATATAAATGATATTATGATGCAGTTAGTTCGCCATAACATGTCATTTACTGCTTATTTAATGAACATTTTATATTGGGGTCAGGGAACTCGTTCTAGGTTTTTCACCACTTCTATATAAGCAAAGAGAAGCACATTTTCATGGGACTATTCATTCCCACGATTTTGAGAGCTCCACCCTCCTTTATCCCACATCCAAGAGACAGAAATCTCCCATCAAAGAATTCGATAAGGATTTCCTTTATGGATTGAAGGGTTGAGATTGTGATGATCATCATGATGCTGAAGGATTCTTCAGAGCTCTGTGCTAGCACTCTGAATTTGATGATTAGAATTATCATAGACTCTTGAAGCATGTGTGGATGATCAATAGGGGTTCAACCTCAGGGGAAATGATCACCAGTGATGAGCTACAATCGAACATGCTGCTGATTCGAAAGAGGTAATCATTCATTTAATTTATATGCTTAATAATTTCACATGTGATCCTAAGATCCTCACTAGGGCTCAGATCGATATATAAGAAAAAAGTTGTCACTCCAACGATGGAAAATTTTAAATCCTTGGCCCACTAGCTTCTATTTCATGCACTGGTACCAAAAATAGATGTCATCTAAATTGCTTAAATTTTTCGAGCCAAGAAATACTAAATTTTATTTAAATTAAGTAGATATCTTCTTTTGGGTCCCAATTGCTCTTACTGTCTATCAATCTGATCTCAGGCAACCAAGTTAGGAGCATCAAAAAAATTAATTCAAATCAGCACACATGTTAAAATTGAAGCACACACATACAAATATATATATATATGAGTAAAAATTTTCAGGCATTCAATTTTTTTCAGCGATAACTTGTTTTCCAGCTAATTTCAGTTGAAGTAATGAGGTTTTTCAGGCTGGATTTATTTTCCATTCAATTATTGAAAAAACATAAAATGAAAAAACATAAATGAGTTTTGATTCCAGAGGAAGCTAACCTACTACCACAACCACCGTGCCCCGTCGGACTCCCCAGCCTGGTAACCAGTTGCCGCCGCAGCACACTCCCATAGTCGATCACCTCACCGCTGTCACTGTAGTCCATCCACGACCCTTATTCCATCTGCTTCCATTTTCTAATGACCCCTATTATAAGAATCAGATCCTTTAGCAGCCCATCCCAGCCGCTCAACTGACCCTCCATCTAAGTCGGGTATTTCCGACCCGAAACAGACCGGCACAAATCCTACCCGACCCAAGCCGCCCTGCATTGGTCCGACCAACCTGAAACCACCCAGTATCGGGGTCTGGGGTCCGAGAAAATTTTAAATCTACAACAAATTAATTTATTAATTTTTGAAATTTAAAAAATAACAATATTATTTGAAATATTAATTTATTTTTTTTGCTTAAAAATAAATTAATTTCGGCCCTAAACAAATATAAATTATTTGAATTAAAATAATTCATTAAATCTATTTAATTTCCCTTGAAATTAAATTTTCTGCATTTTAATATTTATCATTTGATTAATTTACTTATAGACTAGTCTTGATCATTTATCGATCGTTGTTTTCATGAGTTTATTATTCTTCAATTAATTAGCACAAGTGAGTGTGATTTCTGTAATAATTATTTATTTATTGATGGTCTGCGCATCATCTTTTTCGTTCTAATATATATATAAGTGTTTGTGCATCCATCAATTTATCTGTATGTATTTTGTACTTACTGAGGCCCCCTAATCTATAAACGAGAATATTTTTATGATGATGATGTAAGACATGGACCATGCCATGATGAGGTGGAATTGTGAAAACACTAGACTGTGGTGCAAGCTATTGTACGAGTGAAGACTGAGTGAGGTATTAGACCCCTAGGTCACGGTTGATCCGTTGAGTTTAAATGGATCAACCAATACAAAAATTATCAAGATCACTCAAGTATTTTATTTATTTTATGCATTGTTTATTGTTTTATGAATGTGCATGGTTGTAGGAAAGGCATAAAATAATAAAAAATAGTGCATAATGATGAAATGAATGTTTTTCTATTAACACATGTTTAATTTTGTGAACAGAAACATTGTATGAACCTAATAAATAGAAAATGAATCCATTCTTCAAGTAACATTAATAAACCCTCAAAGTAATATTAAGTTATAAATGCATTTCGTCACTTATGTTTGAACAAAACTGGGTGTACGAGGTGCTCATTCGCCCTATTTTAGTGCACCTCATACTACCGATGAGATCTTATGAGAGTGATGAGTCAACTTAACTAAGACTGGTTGCAAATAAGTAAACATATCTAGCTTTCTATCACTTTAGATGCAATGAGATGAGAGAATCAAGGTTACGATTATGAGAATCTAGGGCTTCATTCAGTAGATCAAGGAACCTCAAGTCAATGTGGTTGTCCATCCTAGTGCCTACCATGGAACTCTCTGAGTAGTGGCATAGATATATATTGGACTATGAAGAGAGGTTTTAGGGATCCATGCCATTAGAATAATCAAGTGACTAGGTATTCCAAATCTAGTAGTGAGAGATATTGTGGTTCTATAAAATAGTGAGAGACATTTAATGATTTATTTAATCAATCAATAATGTCTAAAAGGTAATAAAGATAAAAGTACTGACTTCTATGTTTATGTATTGTAGATAAAAATGGAAATCACCAATACCAATGGTTTGTTATCACTATGATAGATTATTGATTAAGAAAATATACCGACCTTCCATAAATTCCATGAGTGGTATAGGCATTTGAGGATAGTACTATGAAAAGAGAGGAAGCTTTATGTGTTGAAGTTCTCACATCCTACAGATCCACCTTAGGGAGCAAGCAATTTGGATAAATAAAAGTATAAGAAACATGTAGATGATGAACTAAATGTACAGTGTATCATGTTGTTATTGATGTACAGTCAATTGAAGAAAATGAATGAGGAAAAAATTCCTACATGATGCTAACTCAAATCCAACAGTTAAATCAAGATAGAGAAATGAAAGAAATGTCTGAGATATCAACTGAACTGTATAAGTGAAAGTTATAAAAAGGGGATCAAGAAGGACCTCATATACTCAATATTATTGGGTACATTGAGATACTTGAATCCCTTCAGTTCAAAATGAACCAAGAACAAAAAAAATAATATCATTATTTCCTCTTTACTGCAAATACTTACAAATATTATTGTTAACTACTATATGAATAACATGAAAAAGCCCCCCCCCCCAGAGTTTTTGAATTTAGTTCTCCAAGATGACAAGGATATGTAAAATACTAATTCTTCAACCTTTATAGTGAATAAGAGGAGGAAGGGAAAGGCTAAGAGTCCTAAGGCTAACCCTAAGCTGAAGATAACTATGAACTATCCTTCTAAAAATCCAAATATACCAGGGGTATGATAAGGAGGTTGTTTTTTTGTAGGTAGAAATTAAGGCCATTGGAAGAAGAATTGAAAGACTAAAAAATAAGCAAGGTGATAATTTTACTTCAAGTATTTTTTTTCATTAAATGCAAACTATTTTTATCTATAAGTTGGGTGTTGGGTATAACATGTGGCTCACAAATTTGTATTCATATACCAAAAACCTAGTGGATTAAATAATATTTAAAAGGGTGAGGTGAATCTTTGAGATGCAAATAGTGCGAGACTAACAACATTGGAAGTGAAAGATTATCACTAAGATTTTCCTAGTGGTTTTGTTCTTGTATTAAATAATTGTAATTTTGTTTCTTCAATAACCAGAAACATAATCACATTGTCGTGTTTAGACATAATGGGATTTTATTTCAAGTATTGAAATAAATGTTGTCTCTTTTATAAGGATAACACATGTTATGGTATGTCGCATCTTAACAATTATTATATAAACTGAAACTTCAAAACTTTGTAATGGAAATCAATGAAAAGACTAGAAAAAGCGAAACATATAACACCCACCTAAGGAACTTCAAGATTTTTATTGTAAATCGGAATCATTTAAAAAAATTACATTAAGCAGGGGATTTAGAATCAATAGAGTTAAAATCCCTGATGTTTTTCAGGCTTGTTTACAAGGGAAAATGACCAAGTCTTCCTTCTCTAGAAAGAGAGTAAGAGCCACTGAATTACTAGAATTGAGTCGTTCTGATGTATGTGGTACATTTCTAGTAGTGGAAAGCGGTGGGATTTTTTATATAATTAATTTTACCGATGTGACGACCCGGACCCGGATGCCACTTAACAGGTGCCCTGAGCCTAATGGGCCACATGGCCTCAAGAGTATCTTCTGAAACGCCAGAGGGTGTCGACTAGCAACGAGGGCCTAGGGTGTATTCGTGGGAAGAATTTTCCCTTATTAGTAGAGTGTATCAAAAAGGAAGGGATATAAAAGAATAGTAAATAGCAGAAGCAATATAAATAAATAGCAGAAGAAAACTGAAGCAATAGATAAATGAGAACAACCATAACTGTACAAACTGAACAATGATGAAGTAATGTCATGTCACTAGAAAATTGGAAAGCATGGATACAAGACAATATGCATAACATGTTCCACAATTTAAAGGAAAATAAAGACTACTCCAAACATCTCAAGATCCAACAAGGTCATATGCTATCAAGCTACATCCTACCAGCACACGATCAAGTGTTGGAAGCCGTATGCTTCCCTTTGTCAACACCTATAGTCATATAATCTACTACAGGTACCAAAAAATGCCTGGATAGGGTGTGCGATAAATCTTAGTGGTCCACCACCAATGATGTCTATAACATCTGTCCCGTGTAATGGAATATAGCAGTGTGCATACATGCATATATAAAATAAAGCAAGTAGTAGAAAACAACTAAATACCCAAGTACCTGATTTATCCCACAACTAGTGTCTGAACATGTAACCAGTTCATTGATTATGTAATTACCATTTAATGTTAATATGTCACGTGAGGCATAGCCAATAATGACATCACCTCATGATAGTATAAGTAGTGAAGGTCCCAAGACGTAATAATGAAACCATAAAATGATATTCAATGAGGGAGTTCCAAGGTAAAAACCAAGGTAACATAAACTCACAGAAAGTCAACTCATTAGTATCTGAGTCTAGCTAAGGGGTAAGTGTGTAATCCAAGGAGTGTAATCCTTGGAATTCACAATAAGGTGCCTACTAAGTCCTAAAAGTGCATCCAAGGTAAAATAGGGCTAAACAAGGACTGGGTCCAAGGAGTGTATCCAAGGCACCTACTTGTCAATGCTGGATCCAAGGTGTGTATCCAAGGTATCTTGGAATAATGAAAGGGATCATATTGTAGTATACCGAGCATCCAAGGAACAGACAAGAACCAGAATCTAAGTGGGTATCAACCTAAGCAATCCACATCCTTGAATCAGAATGGGGGTCATGAGATCCAAGGTATTCTCCCCTCAGAGTCCAAGGTGAGCTCGAGTCAGTCCATTCCTATTTGATATTGTAATCATGATATAATTCATTTGGTTCATGTCTTTCCTTCCATTAGTGTGGTTAGGTCAAGTAGATTTGAAACCATTTATTTATTGGTCCAAGCCCCATCTTCCATTAGTGTGGATAGGCCAAGTTACATTGAAACCATTTAATTAAGTCTTAATTAACCGTTAAAAAATATTTAATTATTGAGGTTCACTCTGCTGCCTTCCATCAACATGGAAAGGGGTGATACAGACATGTAACCTTTATTCAAACTCTTTTAATAAGGCCAAGTTATATAATTATTATACTTTCCATTTCTCATTTAACATTTAATAATCATTTGAAGCACTTACCTTAGGTGGGTCAAGTGGTGAGCATACATGGTACATGCCATTATGCGATCCTCATTAAACAACAAATCATTTATTATAGGAAGGCTCACCTTTTGTAAGGTCAAGAAAGGGAACACCCAAATGTTGGCTCAAAAGTGTCAAAACACTAAATACCCAATTATGGATTAACCTTCAACATGAGGCGGATTGAGTTGTGGGTGTAACCACTAACAACTAATCACATATTTAGAAAGAGAATAACCATAATATTATAACAAGTATAATCATGGAATGTAAATTTAAGAAACGACCCCCGATGGAATCGGCGGGCCCCACACGAATATTATAAAATCAACGATATTTAGGGATGAGTTATAGACCACCCACCTTATGGTTGTACAATCCCCCTCCTCTGATATCGGCCCTTGATTTTCCTCAGATCAGTGTAGATCTATGAAAAGGTGAAAAACACTCACATGGCGATACCTAGGTCGAGAGTGAAAGAGAATAAAAATGACTAAATAGGACTTATGTACTTACCGTTGAAAATACAATGTGATGAACATTTTCTTGATTGGATGTAAGATGATGGAGATCTCTTAATTCAAAGTTTTAATCTTCAAAAATCCCCAAATTGAGAGAGAAATAGGTCAATCCCGCATAAACTTAGATTAGGGAGGAAGTGAGGCTTAATTAGATCATTAAGGGAATTTTGGACATTTTACATAGGATTTTAGCCTATACATGGTTTTTCCACATGGTTTGTCAAACCATGTGCAAACCGTGCAAGACAGTTCTGCCCGAATAGTCTTCCTCCGCATGGTTTGATCAAATTGTGTGCCATCCATGCATGGTTACCTAGGAAAAAGGGGAATTCACATGGTTAGGTTGCATGGCCATGCACCAACCATGCGAGGTTCCACTGTCTGAAAAAACACCATCCTCATGGTTTGGAAAACCATGTGGAAATCCCACACAGTTTACTCTAAATCGTGTGCAGAGTCTGTTTTCTCAAAAAACATGGGTTCCGGGATCCGAACATGCCCCAAACACCCTCAGAACCTTTACTAACTCATTAGGAATCATTATTAGGTTCAAAGTAAATATTTGGAATGAAAATTAAAGGATTCATACCTAAGTGAAAAACCGGGTTCCTACAGTCTTCCCCCCTTAAAATAACTCACCTCGAGTTCTCCTTCCAAGGGTAAAGAAACACTGTTTGAGAACAACTCTGGCCACTGAGCACGTACATAGGATTACCTCTCCCAAGTCTCATACTATACTCGTCCATGCTTCCACAACCCCTATATGAGAGGGAGATACTTTCCTCAGAGAAATTTTATGCTTCGGTCAACGATGCATACTGTATTATCCTCATAGGCAACATTGGCATCCAACTCAACTTCCTCAGGATCAAAGGTACGAGATGGGTTAGCATGATATTGGCGAATCTGCGAGACCAGAAAGACTTCATGAATGACATGATACTTATGAGGTAGTAACAACTGATAAGCCACCAGCCCGACTCTCTGTAGAATCTTGAACGCCCCGATGTAATGAGGAAAAAACTTTCCCTACTTTCTTAACCATCTATTCCCTAGCCTGGGTGATACTCAAATAAAAACATGATCCCCAACCGTGAACTAAATAATTCGTCGATGGAGATCGACATAAGATTTTTGTCCAGACTGAGTAGTAGTCATATGTTTCCTGATTAGCTAGACCTATTCTAAAGTCTCTTAAACAAGACGATTACCCAGTAGGGCTACCTCACCCACCTCTATCCAACACAAGGGTGAACAACATGGCCTACCATATAAGGCCTCAAAAGGATATATCTGAATCGTCACCTGAAAAATGTTATTATAAGCGAACTCGAAAAGAGTGATATGCTTCTCCCAAGATCCACCAAAACCAAGGACGCATGCTCCGAGCATATCCTCTAAAACCTGTATTGTCCATTATGATTGTCCATCAGTCTGTGGGTGAAAATATATTCTTATAAGAACTTGAGTTCCCATAGATTTCTGAAAACCCTTATAGAGCTGTGAAGTGAAACAAGCATCCCTATCTGATATTATAGTACATGGAACCCAATGTAGTCATATGATCTCACAGACATACAGTCTTCCCAATTCATCAATTGAGAATGTATCCTGTATAGGAATAAAGATGGATGATTTCTTTATTCGATCAATGACTACCCAGATAGAATCACTACCCCTCAGCTTCCTAGGTAAGCCGACTAAAAAATCCATACCAATATCTTCCCATTTCCATTCTGGGACCAGAAGTATTTGTAACAAGCCTGTAGGTATCTGGTGCTCCACCTTCACCTGTTGACAGGTGGAACACATAGCGATGAATCCTGAAATCTATCATTTCATTCTAGGCCACCAATACTATAATTTCATATCTCGATACGTCTTCGAGATGCCTGGATGAACTGCCCACTGAGAAGTGTGAGAATCTTTCATCAAATCCTCTCTCATATCTGTAGAATCCCATATACATCCACATAAACGTAGAACATAGTCTCTGTCCATAGACCAATCCAGAGGTGGGTTATCTCCTGATATACTCTCACGAAGAACCAAACCTTCAAGGTTTGAAAACTGTATACTCTTTACATTCTCAAGGAGAGAAGAGGAAACTATTAAGTCTAAGAGGTAAGAATGATCATGACTATCATGAAACTCTAGAAGAAGTTCAGAAAAGAGGTCCATTAACTTCCATTCATCACTATATTCTTGTATGACCTACGTTTGAGTTTTTTGACTTAGTGCATTAGCAACCACATTTCCCTTTCTAGGCATATAGGTAAGCTCAAAATCAAAGGATTGTAGGTACTTGAACCATATCCTCTTTTTGAGGTTCAATTCACGCTGAGAAAAGATATACTTGAGGATTTTTTGATCTATATATACCAAAAAGTGATCACCCAATAGATAATGTCTCCAGCAATATAAGGCATGGACAACTGTAGCAAGCTCAAGGTCGTGCGTCAGATAATTTCTCTCTTGAGGCATCAACTATCGAGATCCATACACAATGAATTTGTCTCCGTACATCAAAATTGTTCCTAGGCCACTGCTTGATGCATCTCAAAAGATGATATAACCTTTACCAAGTTCTGGAAGAATCAAAATTAGTGTCGAGACAAGCCTCCCTTTCACCTCCTAAAAGGATTTCTCGCATGATTCTGACCACAGGAACTTAACACCCTTCTTTGTAAGTACAGTAAGTGGTGAAGAAAGATGTGAGAAGTCCTGTATGAAACTCCTATAATATCTAACCATCCCCAATAAAATCATGATATCAAACACGTTCTTGGGATGCTCCCAGAAAACTAAAACACTAACCTTTTTAGGGTCAACAAATACTCTTGATTCTGAAATAATACAACCCAAGAAGTGGACTTTTTTAATCTAGAAGTTTCATTTAGTAAGAATGGCATAAAGCTGATGCTCTCTTAGTGTACTCAAAATGATATCAAGATGTTTGGCATGGTCATTACGAGTGAAATAATACACCAAGATATCATCCATAAAGACCATGAAAAAAAGTGTCCAAATAAGGATGGAAAACCCTATTCATCAAAGCCATGAAAATGGAAGGAGCATTCGTAAGATTGAATGACATATTAAGATACTCATACATATGATGCCTTCTATGAAAATCTGTATGAGGTATGTCTAATGGTCTGACTTTCACCTGATGATAACCCGATCTCAGGTCGATCTTAGAGAATACATTTTCTCCTTGGATCTAGTCAAAGAGATCATCTATTTGAGGAAGTGGATAACGGTTCTTAACCATAAGCTAGTTCAACCTTCTGTAATCCACACATAAATGAAGTGTTCCATCTGCTTTCTTAAAAAAAAGCACGGGTGAACCCCAAGAGGATGTACTAGGACGTATAAAGCCTTCGGCCTCGAGGTCCTATATCTTCCGCTTAAGCTCCTGAAGCTCAGTAGGCGCCATCCTCTATGGAGGAATGGACACCAGAGATTCTCTTAGAACAAGCTCTATTATAAACTCTACCCATCTCATAGGAGTTAAGTTAGAAAAGTCATCAGGAAAGACTTCCCTAAAATGGTCGACTATTGGAGGGACATCAGGTTGAAGAAAACCCTGATCCTTCATAAAAATATTTTCAATCTGGGTGTTCACTCCACCTATCCCATGATGCTTCAGTCCAGCTCTCCCAACCCAGACATCCCACTCACCTTTGAAAAGATAACTGCTGCCTTCTGGTGATGTAAAAGAAACCCTATTGCGATAGTAGTTTAAGAAGGCATGATAGTGGACTAACCAGTCCATCCTTATAATGACATCAAATCCAATCAACTCAAGAAAAAAGAGATTACACAAAAAAGGGTAACTGCCAAACTCTAGGGGATAGTCCCTACACTAATGTATGACCTAAATCCGTATTCAAAATGGTGTATCGAGGGTCATTACACAATAGTGATACTGTATCTCTAGCCCAAGACTTTCCATGATAGATACAGAAATGAAAGAGTTTGAAGCACCTGTATCAAACAAAGCAGAGATAATAGTAGATGCTACTAGAATAGTACATCATATTGTAGATGGTCCCGCAGCCTGATCCTCAGGTATCAGCGATAAAGCATGAAAATAACCTGATCCACGACCACGTGAAACAGATGGACTACCACGATCATTGATGCTCTGCTGCCACTACTGGTGATCAGGGATCAGACTACCACGAACGCGACCTCCTCCTCGGCTAGACCTGCCGGTGCTATTCCAACTCCCTGCCTGATGCAGCGTAAAAGAACTTTCTCTTGAAGGCGGAGCTGGCACAAACCCTTTTCAACTTGAAGCTGGTGGAAAGGTCTTGCAGAAACCCTGAATATGACCCATACGACCAGAATCTTAGCACTCTATAGGGTCTCTATCACACTAGGGCTTCTTATGAACTTGTTTTCTACACTGATGACACACCACAAAGCTATCAAATTTGATACTCTGGCTACCACTTCCATGATGGAAAACATCGAGGGAATGTTTCATGACCCTGGGAGAACTAATGTCCTGATAGGGCACTGATCCATTAAATCCAGTACTTACACCATCCCTCAGGTTATGCTCAGTGATAAGGGCTTGATCAACTATTTAATAGAAGGTAGAAAGGTTAAATACATTCACCTTAGTTCATATGATGTATTGAATCCCATCCTCAAAACTTCTAGCACGCGAAAGCTCATCACCGGATAAAAGTGGTGCAAAGAACTATAAATCAGTGAAACCTGCTGAATATTCCATAACTGACATATAACCGTACTTGAGATGCATGAACTTTCTAGCTCTGTTAGATCTTAGTTACTGAGGAAAGAACTATTCATAGAAGACAATCTAAAAGTCAACCCATAACATGCCTTGATGATGTACGACCTAGTTAACGACATCCCACTAATGCTTGGACGAATCCCAAAGCATGTATGTAGCAATATTGACTCTCCGCTCTATACAAATTTCTAGATTCTCAAAGATAGACAACATGGACTCTAGCCAAGACTCAACACCTTGAGAACCGCCATCCCCTAAAAAATTAGGAGGATACTACTGCTGGAACTCACGGGTCAGATCATCCATCGTAGGTGCAACCCATGGAGCACCATGCATGGACTGCATCAGATGTAGGAAGCTATCAAAAACTTGGGAATCAGTTCCCATATCAGGTATAGCAGGTGGTGCCTCAAGTGGAACTTCTGGAAGTAAGAATGGCGGCTTAGGGCCCACCATGTTTTGAGCATGGTCGTCACCACCCTCCTGGAAAATGACATGAGGTCTACGAGGCAGAATTGGTCTATAAAATCCAATCACACATCTTAAAACCAGCTTAGGAGAATAATAGATAGCATCACTAATGGAATCTGAACGTAATAAAACTCAAAACCCTAGTCATACTACCCAAACTACCCACTTAGATAGCCAAGTATCAGTAAGTTCTCAAGTATAAGTTTTATGTCATTTTTTAGTTAATTCCGAGGTTCACTCCTTTACCTTTCATAAACATGACAGGCCAGGAAAAATATGTGAAACTAATTCATTTTAGATTTCAGGATTCACTTTATAATGGATAGTCATTTCTAATGAATCAGTTCCCATACACCTATCACCAGAAACAACACCCATTTATTTATAGTATAATGGATTGACTCGGTAAATTACTCATCCCAACTCATGAGGGCCCATACACCTCATGAATTGATATCAGAAATCACTCAATCTAAGCCAAAGTAATACAAGTACAATCAAACTATCACAACATCCCTCAACAATCACAGGAATATCAAGAAATTCAAAGCAGCGAAATGCACCTATATGGCATAGAAATATGCATGAAATGTGAATTCTAGGTTCCTAGAATGATGTATGTAGCAATACTCCTTGCCTCATATCATTGGGCTAAGGAAGAAATAAATTATCAACAAAGTAATAATCAAAAACACCACACAACATGTGTGTCACCCAACGATGAAATAATATCAATTGTAATAAGAAAAATAGAACAAACATTGCATTATAGGTAACTAGGATTTTACCCTGAACATGGGTTTGTGACGCCCAAGCACGAATTATGACAAAGTACTAAGAATTACTATTCTCCAATCTATTTTCTCCAAATAGTAAAGAAAGAAAAGAAACCACCTCTGATTCCACTTTATGATGACCCGGACCCATATGCCACTTAACGGGTGCCCCGAGCTCAGTGGGCCACATGGACTCATGTAGATCTTCCCGAATGCTAGAGGCTTCCGACTAGCAGCGAGGGCCTAGGTTTTGTTTATGGGAAGACTATTCCCTCATTAGTAGAGTGTAGCATAGCGAAAATGATATAAAGGAATAGTAAACAGCGGAAGCAATATAAATAAACCGTGGATGAAAATTGAAGCAATAGATAAATGAGAACAACCATAACTATACCAATTGAAAAATGATAAAGTAATGTCATGTCACTAGAAAACTAGAAATCATGGATAAAAGACAATAGGAATAACATGTTCTACAAATTAAAGGAAAATAAAGACTAGTCCAAGCATCTCGAGATCCAACTCAGTTATCTGATATCAGGATCCATCCTATCAACACACAATCAAGTGTTGGAAGCTGTATGCTTCCCTTTTTCAACACCTACAGTCATATAATATACTCCGGGTACAAAATGGCTTCCGAAGAGGGTGTGAGATAAATCTCAGTGGTCCACCACCAATGGTGTTTATAACATCCGACCCATGTAATGGAATATTGCAGTGTGCATGCATGCATATATAAAATAAATCAAGTAGTACAAAAGAACTAAATACCCAAGTACCTACTTTAGCCCTCGACTGGTGTCTGAACATGTAATTAGTTCATTGATTATGTAATTACCATTCAATGTTAATAGGTCACATGAGGCATAACCATCACTGACATCACCACATGATAATATAAGTAGTGAAGGTCCCAAGACATAACAAGGCAACCTAAAAATGATATACAGTGAGGGAGTTCCAGGGTAAAAACCAAGGTAACATAAACTCATGGAAAGCTAACTCAGTAGTATCTGGGTCTAGCTAAGGGGTAAGAGTGTAATCTATGGAGCGTAATCCAAGTCATTCCATAATAAGGTGCCTACCATGTCCAAGGAGTGCATCCAAGTTAGAATGGGTCTAAGCAAGGAATGGGTCCAAGGAGTGTATCCAAGGAACCTACTTGTCAATGCTTGATCAATAGAGTGTACCCGATGTATCCTAGAATAATTAAAGGGATCCTATGGTAGTATATAGGGCATCCAAGGAATGGACAAGAACCAAAATATGGTGGGTATCAATCTAAGCAATCCACATCCTTGAATCAAAATGGGGTTCCCGAGACCCAAGGTATTCTCTGTTGGGGAGAATCCTGATTCCGGGTAGAAAATTGCTTTCCAAAAATATCATGAGAAACTCGAAAAAATACTGAAGCGATATAAGAAAAATAAAGAAATAAGCACGGAATATTTTTTAATGTGTAAAAACACTCCCATGTGGAGGATTAAAAAACCATGGGTAAATTCCCAAATATCCATTATGAATCAGAGAATACAAATAATCCAAGTAATGCTTGATCTTGATTTAAAAATGAGAGAGAGTAGAAAACATGTGTGAAAACCAGACCTTGATACACCATTACCTTCTCGCTAATCAATATCACAATGATGCCATGTATCAGAAGATGAATCCGTGACAAAACATCACCCTTCTGTCAATGAAATGTCACTACCTCAGAGATCTTAACCCAAACATGCGTCAACCATGCCCCAGCTTGCAGCATTTGAATGATCTCGGCATCATGATGTACCACCGATCTTCAATCGGGACACACCACAATATCGCTACTATTAAGAAGAATTTTGATATGTGGTCCTGATCATCAATTGCATCGCCGCTGTTCTTCACCTGTTAAATGACGACGTGCCGCACATGCAGATGCCAACAAAGTAGCCCCCTTCTTTCTCTCGGTGGACTGTATCTTGAAAACCCTACCAAGAATATCTCCACACATACAAGATAATTTTGTCATCATCGTCGTGTCAAATGAGCCACTGTAAACACAACAACCCCTTCCCAGGTCTCCCTTGCCAACTACATCTTGATGGAACACCCCTAAAATATGTTATTTCATCCTCTTTATATATAAACCAAGTCCATAATCACCAATTAGGGCAGTCAACATCCATTATTCTATCCATTAATATTGATAATTAAATATCCATTAATGTTGGGAGAAAATCCTCAATTAATGGTGATATAAATTTCTCCATTGATAATTTTCCTCTCTCATAAATAAATGTGATGAATCCCAACAATCTTCCCCTTTATCACATTAATATGACAACATCCTTTTGTGCTTATGATAAAAAAATCAACTCCCCATTCAAAAAATAAAACAAAATGCCGAAATATTCATCACATTTGTATATGCACCATCCTACTAAACAAGAAAAGAACTAGAAACATCTGGATCCCCCATAATAGAGATTACCACCTAATCTGAAGCACCTACAGTAAAAAATTTCTCCCCTTTCTCAGCATCCCTTGAGCTGACATGTGCATCACCTCTCTCAGACTTCTTTTATTTCCAAACCTTATTCTGCTCCACACACGCATTAGTGATACTCTCCAAAACATCCATAATTCTCACAAAAAATTTCAAGCATGAACCAAATTTCCTTTGATACCACTTGTTGGGGAGAATCCCGATTCCGAGCTGCAAATTTATTTCCAAAAACATCATGAGAAACCTGACAAAATACGAAAGTGATATAAGCAGAATAAAGAAATCAACATGTATGATTTTTTAACGTGGAAAAAACCTCCCATGAAGAGGATTAAAAAACCATAGGGAAATTCCCAAATATCCACTATGAATTAGAGAATACAAAGAATCAAAGTAATGCACAAAATTGAATTAAAAATGAGAGAGCATAGAAAACCTGTGTGAAAAAGACACCCCGATACACCTCTGCCTTTTCTCTAATCAATATCCCGCTGATGCCATGTATAGGAAGATCAATCTGTGACAAAACGTAACCCTTATATCAATGAACCATCACTACCTCGAAGATCTTCACCTAAACATGTGTCAGCCTCGTCCCAGCTTGCGACATACGAATGATCTCGCCATCATGATGTATCATCAATCATTAATTAGGACACACCACCTAATCACTGCTATCAGGAAGAATTTCGACACATGGTCTCGATCATCAGGTGCGTCACCGCTGCTCCATACCTATTAAATGACGATGTGATGCACATGCTACTGCTAACATGGTATCCACCTTCTTTCTCTTGGTGGACTGCATCCTGAACACCCTACCAAGAACATCTCCACACTTACAAGATAATTACGCCATCGTTATCGTGTCATACAGGCCATTATAAACACGAAAACCCCTTCTTAGGTCTCCCTTTCCAGCTACATCTTGCTGGCACACCCCTGAAATATGTTTTTGCATCCTATTTATATAGACACCAAGTCCATAATCACTAATTAATGCAGTCAACATCCATTATTACATCCATTGATATTGGTAATTAAATATCCATTAATGTTGGGAGAAAATCCTCAATTAATGGTGATATAAATCTCTCTATTAATAATTTTCCTCTCTCATTAATAAATGTGATGAATCCCAACATTATCTCCTCATAATACAAGGTGTGATCAAGTCAGTCCATTCCTATTTGATATTATAATCATGAGATAATTCATTTGGTTCAAGTATTGCCTTCCATTAGTGTGGATAAGTTAAGTAAAGTTGAAACCATTTATTTATTGGTCCAAGCCTTGTCTTCCATTAGTGTGGATAGTCCAAGTAGCGTTGCAACCATTTAATTAAGTCTTAATTAACCATTAAGGCATATTCAATCATTGAGGTTCACTCTACTACCTTTCATCAACATGGAAAGGGGTGCTATGGACATGTAACCTTTATTCAAACTCTTTTAATAAGGCCAAGTTATATACATAGTATACTTTCCATTTCTCATTTCACATTTAATAATCATATTAAGCACTTACCTTAGGCAGATCAAGTGGTGAGAATACATGGTTCATGACATTATGTAATCCTCATTAAACAACAAACCATTTATTATAGAAAGTATCACCTTTAGGATGGTCAAGCAAGGGAACACTCAAACAGTGGCTCAAAAGTATCAAAACACTAAAAACCCAATTATGGCATAACCTTTGACATGAGACAGATTGAGTTGTGGGTGTAACCACTAACAAATAATCACATATTTGGAAAGATCATAACCAAACGATTCTAACAAGTATAGTCATGGAATGTAAATTTAAGAAACGGTCCTTGATGGAATCAGTAGGCCCCACACAAATATTCTAAAATAAACGGACTTTAGGGATGATTTATAGACCACTCACCTTATGGTTGTATGATCCTCTTCCTTTAGTATCGACCCTTGATTTTCCTCAGATCAGAGTAGATCTATAAAAAGGTGAAGAACTCTCACATGGAGATACCTAAGTCAAGAGTGAATGAGAAGAAGAATGACTAAAGAGGACACAAGTTTTTACCATTGCACATCCAATTTGATGAACAGAAGCTCGATCAGATGTTAGATGATGGAGATCTCTTGATTCCATGTTTTGATCTTCAAAAAGAACCAAATTGAGGGAGAAATAGGTCAATCCCACATAAACTCGGATTAGGGAGTAAGTGAGGCTTAATTAGATAATTATGGGCGTTTTGAACATTTTACATAGGCCTTTAGCCTGTGCATGATTTGTCCGCATGGTTTTTCAAATTGTGCGCAAATCATGCAAGATGGTTCTACCTGAAAAGTCTTCCTCCACACAGTTTGATCAAACCGTGTGCCATCCATGCATGGTTACCTAGAAAAAAGGGTGTTCGCATCGTTAGGCTGCACGACCATGTGCCAACCATGCGAGGTGCCATTATTTGAAAAAACCCCATCCGCACGGTTTGGAAAACCATGCAAAAACCCCACATGGTTTATTCTAAACCGTGCACATAGTTTATTTTCTCCCAAAAGATGGGTTCTGGGCCCTGAACAAGCCCCAAACACCCTCAGAACATTTACTAAATCATTATTAATATTTATTAGGTTAAAAGTAAATATTTATACTGAAAATTAATGGATCCACACCTGAGTGAAAAACTGGATTCTTACAACTGATATCTATAGTAGGTATTGATACATCTACTTAATGATGTATAAGTCAGATTCCATTCATATGTTTTTGGAATATTAAAATGAAGTATAAAAAAACTTAGTAATAAGATTAAAGAACTCCACTTAGATCTAGGTGGAGTGCATCTTAACCAATATTTCATTAATCAGTTAAAGGAGTGTGTGATAGTATCCCAAACCACCCCCCTTTATACACATCAGTGGAATGGTGTTAGTGAAAGGAGGAATCATACCATGCTTCACTTGATCAAATCAATGATGATGCAATCAACCATTCCATTATTATTTTGAATATAAAAATTGTAGATAGTGTAATATACCCTTAATTTAGTACCAACTAAAGCAACAGATGGGATTCCACATGAGTTGTGTCATGTAAAGAAACCCAGTATATCATACATACATGTATGGGGATGCAGGGATTTTTTCATGATTATACCTAGCAAAAAATTAACATACCAAAGAAAAAAGTGCATATTTATAGGTCATACTAAAGAAAAAAAAGTATATTACCCATATAACCCTTCATATAGAAAAGTTATTATGTAAATACATGCCATATTTCTAGAAAGTGAAAACATTTCCAATAGAAATAATGAGGGTCAGATTGAATTCAATGAAGTTAATGATCCAAATGTACAAGAGTTGGTATGAGAACAATATCTACAAGATATAGTGGGAGATAAAGATATTCATGAGAAATAATTACTGTATAGGTCTACTTGAGATGTTAGAGAACCAGGGAGGTATGGTTTTCATGTCACTAAGTTAGGTGACACATTATTCCTAGAGAATAATGAACCTATAACCTATAAGGAAGAAGTAGGATTAAAGGATGTTGTTAAATGGAAAGATTCAATGTATCCTTTAATAGAGTCTATGTATCACAATCAATTTTGGATTTGGGTAGACCCTCCAGTTGATGTAAAACACATAGGGTGGAAATGGGTATTCAAGAAAAATCAATACATGGATTGGAAAGTAAATACCTATAAGGTATGACTAGTAACGAAGAGTTTCAAGCAATTTTAAGGAATAGAATACAATGAAACCTTATAACCATTAGTTATGATAAAGTCCATCAAAACATTAATTGCAATAAGATCCTTCCATTATTATGAAATTTGGAAAAATGGATGTCAAAACTTATTTTTTAAATGAGAAGTTAGTTGAAGATGTCTATATTACTCAACCCTAAGGGTTTATTATGTCAAAGAGTTACAATAAAATATTTAAGATGTAGAGTTCCATTTATGGGTTGAATATGGCATCACAATCATGTAATGTTTTTTATGAAGCCATAAGGTAATTCAGTTTCATAAATAATTAAAGTGATTTTTGTGTCTATAAGAAGGTTAGTGAGAATGCCACTATTTTCCTCGTATTATATATTGATGGGATATTAATTATGATAAATGATGTATACGTCCTATAGTTAGTTAATACATGGTAAAGTGAATGATTCTCTATGAAATACTTAAGCGAAGTAGCCAAAATACTAGGGATTAAGATCTATCGAGTTAGATATCAGAGGATCCTAGGGGATAATTCAAAGTACATATTTTTAAAAAGTACTCAAAAGTTAAGAAATGGAATAATCCAAGAGAGGGTTGTTTCTAATGTCACATGGTATCAATATCTCCAAGAAAACATGCCTAAAAACATAGGAGGATGTTGAAATAACAAGTAGAATCCTTTATGCTTTAGTAGTGGGATCTATCATGTATTCCATGTTTTGTATTAGGTTTGATGTTACCTTTGATTTAATCATAGTGGGAAGATATCAATATAATCTAGGGGAGATGCATTGGAAAACTATAAAAACAATCCTAAAGTACTTGAGACATAAAAAGGCTATTTTCATGGTGTATGGAAGAGATGAGGAAATAATGGTGAGAGGACACACTAATGGTAGTTTTAGAGAGATCACGATGGTCTGAAATCAAAATCATGCTATATATTTTATTTGAATAGTATTGTAGTGAACTAGAAAACCTCAAAGAAACCTGTGGTCACCGACACTATAGTAGAATATGAGTATATAGAAGCTTACAATATAAAAAAAGTGGCGGTATGGATGCACATATTTGTTTCATACACCAGTGTTGTGCTTAGAAGTTCAAACTATATTCTAGTTCATTGTGATAATAGTATAGCAGTGATGCTTACCAAGGAGCCCAAGTTAAACCATAGGAAAAAGATTATACTTAATAAGCTTCATCTATTTAGGTAATTTACTCATATATGGGAAGTTATATTTTTTAGAGTCCCTATAAAGGATAATGTGAAGGAACCCCGAAATAAAGCCATATCTCAGTAGAAGCATGATTCTCATGTTAGAGATAGTGGGTTGAGACTTATTGGAAGTTACATATAGTGAAAGTGGGAGTGTTGAAAGTAGGTTCCCTATAACCAACTCATATATATAATTTTATAACTATTACATGTATACAGTTTGGTATATACATGTGTTTATCTTACCATCATAGTGCTGATTCTTCTACATCCAATATATTTATAGTAATTTATTTAGAATACATATTATATCAATAGGTTATAATAGTTTCCAAGCTATAATGTGAACCTTTATATACCATGGAAGTAATCTTAAAATTATATCCTATGATCTAGATAAATTATGTTGATAGGACATAAATTATTTCTTACTATCAAGTACAAGAGGATAAAAAGCATTGAGACTTTTTCTCTTGAATTTCTCACTTTGTGATCTCAAGTAGACGAGAGCATGAGGATATTCCTAAAAATATGAGCACCAAATTTTTTAGTTGTCATTGGATGTTCCTACCTATGACCATTTATATTGGTCTCCTGACTTAGGATTGTTATCAATGAGTACCATTTGATTGTGTACATTGATGCAAGGAAAAAATATGGCATTGAAGTCCTAGAGAGGTAGCTTGTGTTGGGTTCATCTTTGGTGATATGGCATTAGTTGAATGATTCATATAGAATTTATCAGTCACGAGTTGAGGAAGTGACATCTCAGGCCTAGTTGATTAGGATGGTAGAAATTTCACCAAATATATGTTCATGGTAGAAGAAGGTATGTCTATCCAATTATATCAACAAATAATAAAGAAATAATGGTTGATGATACAATGTATGCATCCTGATTTATGAGATATCATGAGACAAAGATATTATATTACATAGTGTGTGTTCATAAGAAATTTTTTCATTACTATGATTATTACATATCTCCTTAGGGGCCATGATGGGTTGATAGAATCTTCTATTAGTCTGTGAATAGTATTCACTACAATCGAGATAAGAAAATAAAGGGTCACACATAAGATTATATTCAAAAGTTTTCCATATTCTAATGAATATAGATATATAATATTGTGGGTCCCACAACAGGGTCTGATATTATTCCAAGAATAAATGCTCACCAATGTATAAACTAATTAATTATTATTTGAGTATAGAATAATTGGATTTGAATTTATTTATTAAAATAATTCAGAACGTATTTAGTGAATGACTAGAAAAATATTATACAAACAAATATTATTTTAATATTCAAGTTCTATTTAAAATTTTTGGGAATTAAGAGTCAATTTAATGGCTCATTTTACAATTTAATATATTTATTATATATTATAAGTTGGTGATAAAAATATAAATGAAATGATAAGGTAGTTATTTTATCATAACGTGTCATTTACTTCTTATTTAGTGGGAATTTTATATATGGGAGTCAAGGAACCCTTGATGAGTGTTTAACCTCCTCTATATGATAAAAGAGGAGTTCATTTTCATGATAACATTCATTACCATGATTTGGAGAGATCCTCTATTATTCTTCCCACATCCAAGGGAGAGAAATATCTTAACCAAAAATTTGATCTTCAATTTCCGTCATAGATCAAAGGGACGAGATCACAATGATCTTCATGATGCCAAATGATTCATCATAGCTATATACTAGAAACCAAAATTCAATGATAAACATTCATGTGAACTCTTAAAGAACATGTGGATGATCTATAATGGCTCAATCTCATATCCTTAGATAAAATAGTTACTAACAATGAGCTTAAATCGAAGACATCACCAATTTAAACTACATAATCATTCATTTGATTTTTATGGTTAAAAAATTCATGTGAGATCCATAGACCCTAAAAGGGGCTCAGATCACTAGATATGATGAAGTTTCATCATTACGGTGATGTAAAATTTTAAATCCTTGGCCTACAAGCTTCTGTTGTGTGCCCTGGTACTAATAGAACCATCATCACCCATGCACTGGCGGCTTGTTGGAAAGATCCTACTCCCCCCAAATCAGGGGTATTGTGTCATGCTACTAGAGTTAGTTGACACTACCACAACCCACATCTACGTGGGAAAATATCCCTACTCTATCCCTAATATAATAGGTGGATATGATAGTTGATATTTTGATCCCCTGAATTCTGAATGTGAATGGGTATACTAAACCTACCGGGTATTACCTAATTTTATATTTATTTGCTTCATTAATTTAATTAAAGGTCATGTTGAATTCATTTCATTTTAATTTTTTTGAAATGAAAAAACATTGACATTCAATTTTTTAATTATTTACTACATCATCCTCATTAATTAAATAACTTGTTAAAACTATTTTAATATTCATTTAATCTACACATCATCAGATAATGATTTTTCCCAATTTGAAAGAATCATAACAATAATATTGAGATAATTAATTAAATGATATACCATATTATTCTATATATAACCATTTATGTGGTATTAATAACCATGAAAAGACATAAACTATGGGGTGGTAACTCTCACCATAGTATGGTTTATTCTTTCTTTCATAATTCTAGAAAATTTAAACATACCATAGGGAGTAATTACCTTATCCAATTATATGATGTGTGAATTATAAACATGATGAATTTTTTAGTATGACCGAAAATTTAATCATATTATAAACATACTAATTCTCTAAGATTCCATGACATGAGAGTACAACACACAATTCCAGTGGGAGTATCACTAAAGTTTAAGATTGATTATGATACAGAATAGTTCACCAGTTACTTGTATTTTATTTTATTTCATACAATGAGAGTACCAATCATGACACATTCCCTACATGAGGGTGGTTCTTATCAGGTGAGACCTAACACAAATAGAATGATCGGGATCATGTGATGACCAACTAGAAGACTTTGTCCCTTTTCTACTTACACTGCAGCGTGGGAGTTACACATGCGATTCCATGAGGTGGAATTACCACACATGATATTTTAATATAGGATTACCACACATTATTTCCTCATAAATTAACATTAATGTTTGTGTTTGATGTTGATATCATGTATCAATAAAGTTGATAGAGTCACGTGGAAGAAATAACATGGTTGATTTCCTTATTGACATGAGGCATTTAGACTATGGTGATTGGGTTATTGGGAGTGGTTTGCGACATCATTATTATTTTGTTTAAATTTTATATGCACCTATATATATTATTTATATTTTTATATATAGTGTCATTATTTTTGAGTTGGTGACAATTATACTAGTGTATTATCTATAGGATTTTTATGATGACATAATTTACCTTTGGTCTAGGTATATCATGATCCTAGATCAAAATCATTCCTTTGTGATTTCTTCTATTTCATTATTATTTTTCCATGATATTTTTTGAGTTTCTTGATCCTTATAAGGATGAACTACTTTGTATGTGGATATAATCACCCTTATATTTACATAAAAGTTTGAAAAATCTAGTTAGAAGTAGATTTGAGTAGTGGTAACACATCAATCATGGGTTAGCTATAATATTGGTTCGATAGTGAATCATTTTAGGTGTGTGGGTTTTATATACTTTTCATTTTTGGGGATATTGATATTTTTTCCATTATGAGATATTTCGGTTGCATTTGTACTATTACATTAAATGTACCCATTTTATCATTTATGGGTTGATTCTTTTGGATTTTGGTTTGTGATTAAAGGATTTCATTTTATTTACTTTTTTCTATATATTCTTAAGGTAATTACTCCCATATTTTTTGTTTTTACCTTCGATGCTAGTCGTCAACCCAAAGCCTATTAATGGAAGGATTTGGAGGCCATAGTCAAATTTAATACTAACTAAGGTAGACCCCCATTGGAATTGGGTCATGATATAGTGGTATAAATTTTTTTGGTTGATTTATAGGTTATAGTTTTAGGTATTCACATGGGTGTACTATGTCATTTTTGTGAGGTAGAAGTATAAATGAAGTTATGATTATTATTCAGATTGTAATATTGACTACAGATGTGGGTGACCAATGTATTACTATGCATGGACCATGGTTATTTATTTAGTATGCCTAAGGGAAGAGTTTACTCCATTATGAGTTCTATACTAGGCATGAGATCATGAATCATATAGTTACAAATAGTCCATGTTGATTGTACACATTGAGTATGGAATACCAATCTACGTATGGTGGATTGAGGGAGTAGTTGATGTGTTATTTTTTATATCCATATATATCTTATCTTGTGAAAATCTATGTTTTATTGGTTTTTCCTAGATATAAGGGATAAAAATTTAGTCAAGAGATAATACAATTATTCCTCCAATGGCCCTAAGGCCTTCATTTTTTTTATTGATTTTTGAAAATCCACCTTTCAAGGGGTGAGGTGGAACCCTTACAAGGCCCGTAGGTGTAAGTATTACATGGCACATATGCCTTAGAGGAATTCAGTGCCCGTAATATTCAAACATTACATACAATCCAGACTAACTACTTGGAACTTCTCCTCCCCATCATCTTCATCATAAAATCAGCTCTCCACCTTTGCATGGATGTTCGGCTAGGCTTTCCCGTGCATGCATAGGCTTGTACCGATGGCAGGTGTCATACCCTCTCATTCTTGCAATCCATTTAGCTTCTGCACTAGTGAAAGTTCCTTGCTCATCCTCCTTCTGAAGCTTGTTCCTTATAGGTTTTCTAGTTTGTATCTGCACTTAAGGTGGCCCGAAGGCCTTGAGGTGGCCCGAAGGCCTTATTGACTCGAAGGACTGGGTGGCCTGAAGGCCTTAAAGGAGTCGGGAAACCAATAAGTGGCCCGAAGGCCCAAACAGGGGAATATTCCTGGCTACTATAGTGAAAAACAGTGCCTGCTACAGTTCCCTCTACAGCACTTGCTACAGTACGGTATAGTTTCTGCTACAATACTGCTACAATACCTGCTATAGTACCGGAAATTAGCCTCTGCCTGGTTTTGACCCCAGGTCTCTTGGATGCAGTTAAGGAGTCCTCACCAACTGGGCTGAGGCTCATGTGCGAGATAATACAATGAATCAAGGAATTATATATCATGTTCTAACTAGTTTGAATATGAGTTGAATGTTAGGGGTTGAGGGTTCTTTGAATGAGATACTATATTATATAGTAAAAATTTTATGTGAATTTTGGATCTAGTACTGACTAGGTTTGTACCTATCATATTTTCACCTATTATTTATCATGATGTTGATATGGACTTAATTTAGAAAATTTTAAGCTAGGGGCATTCGCCTACTGCTATTCTAAGGATTTATCTTATTGTAGAGGCCATCACAAAAGCAGATATTTCTCATATTGATTAGACTTGGAATGAGGTTATTTGATTCATTTATACCTATGAAGGGTGCTCTTGATTCTACCTATGGGACTTTAGATAAATGATATTATAATTAAATTTATTCTGTTGAGGACATTTTTGTTCATGATACTTTCCTTTTTGAAGATCTTTTTTTTGGTGGTTGGTAGAAATGTAATGGACAATGATCATTTTGTTTCATGACATGAGTAGCATGATTAGGATACTATAATTTATATCATATCAAAAGTCATTAAATATTGACTATGATCATGGGAGTATTCATTGAGATATGTGATTTTTAATGTATATAACATAACATTTGAAGTACAGATGTACATTTTCTTGATTAACTAGTTGATGATTTTTTGAGTACTTTTCAATGTGAGTATGAGTTGTTGGATTATATAGATTGATGATATTACTTATTTATTTTCTTGAAAGCATCAATATATATAATCATATTAGATTATTTTGGTAGATAGATTTAAAATTTAATTTCACTTGAATGATTTATATGATGATAAATTATATGTGAAAATAAATTCTAATAGGTGTATTAGATCAATATATATGATCATAAATTCTTATGAATGATAACTTACCCATGGGTTGTGTGATATAAATTACCTTGTGTAAAGGGTAATTCACATAGAGTTTAAATATTATGAGTTTAAAATATCAATATTTCATCATTAGTTATTTATATAGATGAAAATTCATAACCTATTTCCATTGGTGTATATGAGCATATATTGTCCTAATGAAAAAACATGATATTGTTTTATCGATGATGAATTATTTTGGTTATAGTTAGAGTTTCCCACCTGTTTAGGTATTTTATTTATGTCTAAGGTGGATAATTTAAGTCATTATGAAGATCATTAACTCTTTCACTTTGAATGTGGTAATATAGGTCCTTAGTATGTTGAATGTTTAAGGTGATTAGGAAATTTTGTGTAGTGAAATAAATAAAATTATCCTTATCATATTTAAAGGACTACCCTTATAACAACACCAAATCTAGTAACCTAGAGCTAGTGGTTATTTTATTACATTGGTATAGAATACAAGAGATCACATTACATAGGATCTTATGATTTAGTAGTATTATGTGACTAGATGTATACATAAACCTTACATTATAGTCATAAACTTAAAATTCATTATAAAATTTGTTGAAACATTAGAATTCCTCTAATATTTTTCTTAGATCATGAATAATAGTCTTATTAGTTTCCTGGGAAAAGGGAAACAAATTAAAGGGGTGATCTCAAAATCCCAATAATGGGTAAAGTTAATTGGAAGGAAACATGGTATAATCAAGGAATAAATAAAATGGTAAAAATATATAATCAAATTGATTCCAGATGAAAAAAATCCATGACATACATTATAAAGGAAATAAATATTTAAAAAATAAATGAATTCATATTGATTGAATTCATAATGAAATAAATACAAATCATATCATCAATTCCTTTCCCATCACATCATAACCATACAATCAAGTCCTTATTCCTTGACATCATAACCATAATTTCAAGGCCATGTTCCAAGGCATCATACATAATAGTGAAGATATACACCAATTACCCGAAACTAGTTTTTCTAATGAAACCTACCAATACATCAAGGAGATATACTATTTCATAACCCACCATTATATAACAAGACCAATTCATCGAAAATATGATATATTTGGGTTAAAAATTCATATTATAATGTTCCAAAATAAACCATTCTCGTACATATGTCTTAGTAATCAATACTTGTCTGCGTAGAAGAAAGGGGTATACATATTGTCAATGTTCCCTATTTAATTAAACTACATGGATATCTAGGTGAATATCCATTAATATAGTAATAATTATAATATTTTCACAATTAAGTGGAAATTACCCTTGATGATGGTGTATTAGAATGGGATACATTTATTGTATATGTTTATTATTAGAAATCAGTAAATTGAATGCAATGGTTGGAGACCAAAGAAATAATAGATCAATAACCTCTTGAATATTATGATATAGAATTATTTTTTCATTATAATGGTTTATAACTATATTATAATGAGTGGTAAAGATAATTTATTGATAAAATCATGAATTTTTAATAATGAAACATAACATCATTAAATAAGAAAATGAAAATTAATTCAATGAATTTAAAAATAAAAATGAATAAAAATGTATGATAACCCTTAACTTTATATGTACCTTGAAAAATATAGATAATGATATCCTTATATTATAAAGAGTCTAGGATTATTGAAATAAAAAATATGGATAGGGGTTTGGGAACCCTTACCTCATTATGTCTCTTGAGAAAAACTCTTTGGGATTGGATTCGAGAGAGAAATATAGATTGAGTTTAAAATCCTCATATACCTAAGTCTATTTCCAAATATTTTTTAAATGGTAAAATGAGGTAAGAACCATGATTGATGGTTTTGGAGTGGAGATGAATGGGAGGATGGGTGGGTATTCATATAAGACATGGCGAAATTGTTTATTATTTTCATAACATATCCCTTAGACATTAGGTAGTGGAAAATAGAAAACCATTAGCCTTCCCATTGTTTTAAACCATGGATTTTTAAATTTATATCCTGTCTTTCTATTATAAGCTTATGAATCGAACAACCTTTAATTGTATTATTTTGAACATGGAAGATATATTTATTCATAATGTTTTTTTTGAAATCATAAAATATACTTCAGGATTTGGAAACTTATTTATAGTTTTGGAAAATTAAATTTATTTTTTTAAAATATACTATTTCAGTAAATAAACATATTTTTGGTCAATAAAGACTTTATATTCTTTATTAAATCATTTTTAAGTCATTATAATGTCATAATACTTACTGTGTATTAATATCATATATAACAATTTACCCAAAATTTGGCTGTCTCAAAAAATTATTAAAAAAAATCACTATTGGATAATTTATATGTGATGATTCTAAATTAGAATTAATTTTATGAAAATAATTTTTTTTCATGATAAATTTAATTTATAAGTTAAAAAAATTAGTGTATTTTAAAACCATGCTTTTGGAATTGAAAATTTATAAAATATTCTTTAATAAATCTTATTTTTATTCTAAGACTTATGTTGATAATTATATTAATATTCATTGATAAATATAAATTATTAAAAAAAATTAATTATATTATTACAAATTTATTATTTTCATTTTATTGGAAACTTATATGTATAAGTATTATATTACTATTACAATGATTATAGAGGGAAGTTATTATTCTAACAATCAGATTCCCAATGGTCAGATTCCAACAATCACCTTACTCTTCTAATAATAATATTACCCCTTATATATACACTTAATTATAACTATACAATAATCCATATCCATCTCTTAGTTCCTATACCATGTCTATTCCACTTATTATTATTTTCTTCACAATAACCATGTATGTTATATATTTTTCATTTTTTTAGAGTAGATACACCATATTTAAAGGTTATGGTGGTGCCCTAAATTATAATGTGTTTTTGTAGAATTAGTTGGGGTCATTATTGTGAATTTAATTTTACAGTTTTTTACTTTACTGCTATGTGTTTCACTATTACAAAGAAATAATAGAATGTGCATTCTGAAATAGTTATTTTAATAATGTTTTAACCTACTATAGTATAATCTTAAGACATAAAACAATATAAATTATTTCAATAGGGAAATAATGATTATTAATATATGGTTATAATATTAATTATACATAGAAAAGAATTATGATATTTATTGATGTGACATTATGTGTCTTCTAGGATTATCGGACAATCTATGATAAAATGAAAATTATTGGTGTGGTCAAGATTTAATAATGATTAGTGTTAGAATGATCGGTGGATTTATGAGGCTACTACGATGAAAATAAAATTTAATTAATTTTAAATGATCTTTCTAGATCAATGTAGCTTTTGAATGGAAGTCTGAGTTTAGGGCTCTCATAATTCAATGAAGATAGCTAACAATAATATGTCATGGTATAATGAAGGGAAAAGGGGGAAATTTAGAGCAGTTTCTACCCTAATTGGTGTTACAATCAGATACTAGGTGGTTATACCATAAATTATAGAGATGATGTTGTTTATTTGAAAAATGATAAACATATTCCTAGTCTTGTTCATTTTAAAAATCTTATTACTAGCTTGAGTGATAAACCATGTAATGAGAATCTTGAGATGATGAGGTAAATAGGTGGTGATGAAATAGTCAGTGTTACTATTTATGATAATTTTATAATTATTGTGTGAAATTGAGGCATTATATAGAGTTTCCTTCCATAAATATTAGTCATAAGAAACAATCTATCTACTTTCCTATTGATTTATTTTCATTGGATTTATGATAATGATATTTTTCCTTCCCAAATAGAGGATAAAGGTTTTAATTGACAGTTTGAAGATAAGAATATGTGATGTTGACCCATTGTTATAATATTATGGGATTTCACTTTGTGTTTAGTTTACTAAAATCTAAGGATGAGTTTTTTTTATGTTGTTGTGTTATGGGGTTTTCTATGTCTGGGTGTCTAGTGGCTGAGGTAATGAGGGTGTGAAAAATTATATTAATGTTCATATCAAATCATGGTATTGGAAATGGTATATTGAATATTTTTTACTAGTGATTATTTTAACAATAGTTAAAACCCATATAAAAAATAAAATATTATTTATAAAAAATATAGGTTTGAAACTACAACTAAATATTTTAAAATATAATATTTGAAAAAAATGTATCTATGGTTTATAAACATATTATAAAATATTTCTAAAAAATATTTATTTTTTAAAATTTTATAGGTGGTTAAAAATAACATTAAAATAATTTTTAAAAAATATGTATCAATAAACTTCGAACAAGACACCCCTCCTCCTCCTAAAAATCCCCCCCCCCCCCACACTCCCCTAACATCGCAAAATCCTCATAATAAAATCTCCCTGCATGCCGTGTAATTCTTTTTACAACACCCACCCACCAGAAAACCCTTCTCTCACACCACCCATTCCCCCTTACACACCTTGAGCCTCCTTGTGAGTCGCGTACACCTTTCCTGCTTGAGTAAATTTATTCTAGCGTGAATTGAAACAATCACCCAATAAATACTTAATAATCATCCATACTAACTAATTTGAGTCATTTATCATTATTAACTATTATCTCTATGTGTGTGTGTGTTTGTTTGTGTGAATTTATTTATAAATAAATTTATATATGTATATTTATTTAATGTGTTTAAAAATATATTTATATAATTTACTTATATAAACTACTTATTTAATGTACTTATAATGTTATTAAAAATATCTGTATATGATTTACTTAATGGGTTTTATAGGGGATAACACTTAAGAGATAATAGTGAAACACATCAATAACAACCAATCATGCCACATGATATTTCTATTATTATTAGACTAAATAAACAATTCAAGAACAACATAACTTTTCTATGATGATCTCACCTACCTAAGTTCTTCCATAGAAGATTGAAAGTGATCACCAAGAAATAACCAACGAACTCTTTTCTATTAGGGTATCCATAGGCTAAGAAAATTTCCCAATTATTGGGAAGTATTCTCTATTATTCATGGTTTTATAGAACATTGGGTTAAATAAAATGAGAGTGAGAGAGAAAAATCTTTGACATATAGGAGTTTTAGTGATCTAATCATTGTTTCACACACCTAAAAGGATTGAATGAGTTTATATACATAGCCTAATATCGTACTTGGAACCCAAAAATTCATCCATATTGATGAATAATTTCTCAAATATTCCAGTTTTACAACTCTTTGAAATATATAATTCAATTCTCATAATGATCAGGTAATACTTAAATGATTAGACTCGATGTTCTGAATCCTCACTTCATTATCACATTATGAACAAACCATTCATGATACCACAGGGAAAAAGAAAACAAATGAGTCATGCATTACTGTATAATATATACACTTCCATACAAAACACAAATACATGGGGATATCCACCAAGATGTAGTCTATCCCACCATTGAACATAATGTATTCTATAACACCATGTCATTATTTTTCCTTTAGTATATATTTCCATCAATATATTATTTACACTAATGAAACATAGACTTATCATACATTCACTTTATATCACATCATATGAAGTAACTTATTAAACCATATCAAAAAATCCTTTCGAATATATTCCAAAACTCATTTTGGAAAAGATATTATTCATTTTCACCACAAGTTATATTATATATAAAAACTTGTGAAAATATAAATCCACCTCCATATATCCTCCAAAACATTTTTGGACATCTCTCAAATTTTTGTATAAACACTTTGTAAAAAAACTCATTCCTTTCCCACACATCCACAAATAATGAAACCATGATTGTAACACCCTAAGGATTTATCAATAAATTTAATATTTAATGCATAAAACACTAAGTCTATAAAAACACCACTTTATTATAAGTAAACATAAATTTTCCACCTCTGTGATTTGAATTTCAAAAAAAATAACATACCCGGTTGTTTTCAGTAAGATATTTAGAGTTTGTTAAAACAAAATTAATTTTTGGTGAATAGTAACAGACCTTTATGAATAGTAATATGAAACTTATGAATAGTAAATCATATTATTATTTTATTTTCTTAAGGTTATATGATAATAATATCTTGATTAATTTTTCAAGGTGATGTAAAACGAATTGTAAATTTTAAATTGTTATTTTTTGAATAAATTATGATTTTATTTAAAAATTAAATTAATAATATTTATAAGATTATTTTAAAAAAAATGGAGTTAATTTTTGAATTATAAACATCAAAAAAAAATTTGGGGGTATTTTTTGGATTTTTCTGAAATACTCAAATTTTTGGTGAATAGTAAAATATGCCAATTTACCGTATATATACATTATCAATTAAATTAATTGTTACTAGAATCATGGATGATGTAAGAACACTTGTTTCTAACTCAAATTAACTTATTACTATTATGGGTCACATGAATAAATACTATAAGTTGTCTTGAGGGAAATAATAAAATAATGAATAAGATATTCAAAAATCACCCCTCTCATCCACTATAAAACCCCCCTCATTCCCTCTTCTATTCACTACCCTCAAGCCTTGTGCCTTGTCTAAATTATAATGAAATATCCTCCCAATCTCCTACCCCACCTCTAGAATACCTTGGTCTCATGAAAAGACCAAAACCTCTTTCCTAAAGAGGATCTCAAGAAAGATAACTTCAAGAGGTAAATTCATCTTTTCATTTCTGTTATTTCAAGTTCCTTTATTTTGTTTTTCTTTCCTCAAATCCTTTCATCAAAATGTTATGATAACTATATTAAATTAAATGTACTGTAATTTTATTATTATAATGGGATAATTCATCATAATCTCTCCTTTACCCTTCATTTATACTAGAAATGAAAACACTATCCAAGATGTGTTAATTTATCACATTCTTGGATGATGAGTTTTCAATTTCTATTAACATCTTCAATTCTGGTCATGAAACCATTTTTATGGTTGAAAAAAACTATAATTTATTTATTATAACTTATTTAAGGTTATGTAATCTTTTTTACACATGATATTAATTTATAAATAAAAATGACTTCATTGTGATAAAAAACCACTAATTAACCCAAACAATTATCATTAAAGTTTTATATAATGATTCACCTTAACTCCCAATAACCAAATGAATTTTTTAACCATATAATATTTTGGATGTTAAAAAATAAAATAAAAATTCTATTCTATAAAACCATTATCATCTTACATGTTTATCCTCAAATGTATATAAGTAAACCGGCCATGAATACCAAGGAAGAAAATGCCCCCAAACAATAAAATTGTACCTCTTAAAACCATCAAGAAGGACATGAATGAACTTAATAAGGATATTATAAATCATTTAAATAAATAATATGTTTTTTTTTCATATTAATTAATGAATTTAATTTGGTTATCCATGGAACTAAGATCATGTGAAGTACAATACCATACTTAAGGTAAGGGTTTTCTACTTGAACCTCCATTTTCATTCAGGTTACTCTTATTCTCTCTTTACCTCAATTAAATTATTATTAATTCATATGTAATACTCATAAATTATGTGTGGTTTTTTAATATATGTGTACCAAACAGAATACTACCTTAATTTATATTGAGTTATATGTTTTAAAAGGATATTTCAAAAATTCTTCCTGAAATACAAGCCCGATTCAATGGAATTTCTCAAATTCTTAACTATTTTAAAGGAAAATATATATTATCATTTTAGAAACCATTATATTTATAAAATAAATAATTTTATTATAAAAATACTATCTTACTTCACTTTGGATTTTATACAAAGAATTTTCTAAAAGAACTCTTATTTTCAAGGTAAAAGAGTATTTATCTCAAGAATTACTCGTGATTTTATAAGTGTATATTCATCTATTTCAACACTCTTGTTGATTATTATGTGTTATTAGGATTAATATTTTATGATATCATCTAAATTATTTAATTTAATGGTTTATGGTTAGTTTGAATATGGATGTGCTATCTTAAATCCATTCACCAATTTACTTTGAATGGTTAGTGTTTATGCTTAATTTTCGGGGAAAGTTATTTACATTTCATATGTTAGTTTCAATATTAATGTATATTATTTTTATTTTTATCCCCATTAAAATGAGGAATGAATTGTACTTAGTAAGTGATGGGTGGGGTCTTCTATATCACCTCGATTCATTGGTAGGTCTCATGAGACAAACTATGATCTTTGTATGAGGCCTTAACAAAAATGGTTATTTATGGTCTTGGAATGAGACCTCGATAATATGGTTATGATGTCTGAAATTATGTATTACCTCATTAAGAAACTAGTAATGAATTTTCACATGGTTATCCGACTAGTATAATACCCATGATTATACATTGTTATGGACTTATTTATTCATCTCTTATTCCTACCATAATGTGTTCAAGTTTATTTTTAAAGTAATTTGTTTTTAGTTACCCACCATGACTAATGTTTATGTTTATGATATCTTCTATTGTATTTCTTACCCTTAATGAGCATTTGATATCACCCCTTTCTTATGTTTCATTTTCCTAGTACATGAAGAGGTATATTATGAATGACATGCAGGGATAACCTAGGAGTTATGGATGTTGTAAAAGGAATTTATATATTGTATTTTCCTTTCAATTTGTAATGTTGAACTTATGTATGTATCTAGCTTACCAAATCTACTAAACTATTTGTTCCTTTGTGATACAACTTTCTTGTAATCATTCAAATGTAATGAATTAAGGAACTGGATCTGGGAAATTGGGGTTGGGTCTTTACAGTTGGTATTAAAGGAAGTTTAGTATAAAACTTGGAAACTAGATTTAGAAAATGTATATTAGAGAAAAAAACCATAAGATAGACTTTGAGGATAAAAATATAATAACGTCCTAGAATTTTGGTAAGGAATATATTATGTGGATATTTTTAGGAAATATATCACTATCTGGATACTACACATGGAAATGGTTCTGGAAGAGATGTACCTAGGTGTAACAACTCCTATAAGGAGTTTTGGGCTTGACCTGAGGTATCCTGACACATGACAATGAGCCTTACTACACACTTGGTTTGACCCTCATGGGGGATATGCTTTGGATAATTCACATTTTCTTTATAATCCATTATGAAGGATTTGAATGTAAAATTTTCCCTCAAAGAAACCATGTTTATGATTATGAGATTAGATATATATAGAATTTCAATTTATGGTAAGTATTTTTATACATTGAGATTATATATTGTGATTCAAAACCCAATCTAGCATATATAATTATTTAAAAATGGTGCCTAGTGGAAGGGATGGAATCCGCATGAATGCATGTGTCTCATGTAGAGATTTCACTCCGATTGAAGATAATGATGTTGGATCTGGTGATACGACTGGTAATGAGAAACTTATAACTATACTGGGATAACTGACTTAAGTTATTAATAATAACCTTACCCATATGAAGCATCCTAATCGACAATGTGGAGTAGTTATGTTAGACATCATTATCCGATAACAACCTCCATCATTTAATGGGACTACAGACCCATTCATAATGGAGCAGTGGATAAGTTCATTAGAGAAGACATTTCTCACTTTGGGATGTAATGAAAGAGAGAAGGTTGTCATGCTAGTTTATCATCTATTGGGAGATACAGATCAGTGGTGGTATTTATTTCAAAATACATAGGAAGAATAAATATAAGAAATGTAATGGAGGGATTTTATGGAAATATTCTTAGAAAAATACTTATCTTATGAACAATGAGTATATATGTAAAGGTAGTTTTTAAATCCAAGGAAAAAATAAGAGGAGAATGTTGAAAAGTATGAAGCTAACTTCACAAGGTTATCAATACAAGCCGCAGACTACATACGCAATCCAAGGAGCAGGATTGATCGATTATTTTATGGTTTAAAATTATTCCTTATAAGGTCTATAGTCTCCCAAAGTTTCCCATCATATGAAGATATAGTCTCATGTTCTATCAAGATAAAAAATGAATTCTCTAAGTATTATGATTTTAAGGGAAAGTAAGAGAAGAAGATGGATTATGAAAACTTTGGAAAAGGAAATAAGGAAATAGGGAAGAAGGGAAGAGTTGACCTTCCACCCTATGATAATTGTTGGAAGATACACCCTAGTAATTTCCTGAAGGGTATGGGTGTTTGTTACAAGTGTGTAGAAAAAGGCCACCTATCCTTGGATAGTATGGGGAAGAGGGAAGCTCCCAATGTTAAATTCTACAATTTCAAGGAGAGGGGACATTATGAAAATGATTGTCCTAGGTTTCAAGGAAACATTCCCCAAATAAGGACATGGGAGAAAGGCCAAGATTATGCAATCAAAACTGCTAATATTAAAGTTCCTAGTGATGTGGTGGCAGATACTTTAATTGTTTCCTCAAACTTAGCCAATGATTTATTTGATTCTGGATCATTACATTCTTTCATATCTTCCCATTTTTACATAAAAATTAGATATTTTTAATTTTATTTAATAAGGGAGTTGTTAGTAAAAACTCCCAAGGGAAGTATCATTGCAACAAATATGTGTCATACAGTCCCCATTATGGCATATAAAAGTGATTTATCTTCTGATTTTATTATCATAACCATGATTGAATTTGATATAACCCTCGGTATAGATTGGATTTCAAATCATGATTTGAAAATCTATTTTAAGAAGAAGGAGGTTACAATTTTTGAGAATGATATAGAATCCCTTATATTTAGAGAAGAAACCACACCATTTTATTCTTATCTAGATCCACCCCCAGTAGATCTACTGAATGAAATTATTAGGGAGGATGAGAATTCAATATGTATGAGTGAGGAAAGAAATATTCAAATTGAGGATTTACCTATTGTGAAAGAATATATTGAAGTTTTTTCAGAGTATTTAACTTGAAATCCTACAGAGCAGGAAGTTCAGTTCTCTATTGATTTAATTATTAGTTCAAGGATTATATCAAAGACTCCTTATAGAATGTCCACTATGTAATTAGTAGAACTGAAGAAACAACTAGATTATTTGAGTGATAAAGTATTTATTCTACTTAGTGTCTCTTCATGTGGATCTGCTATTATTTTTGTTAAGAATAAAGATAGATCAATGAGGTTGTGTATTGACTACAGGAGGATCAATGCTATAATAATAAATAACTAGTATCCCCTACCTTGTATTGATGATTTATTTGATCAAATTCATGGAGCCCAATATTTTTTTTAAATATTTAACATCGATATAGATATCATAAGTTGTGAGTGAGAAAGAAAGATATTCCAAAGATAAAAATTTAAACCAGGTATAAGAACTACGAGTTTACAGTTATTCCTTTTGGATTGACTAATGCACCCTATGATTTCATGGATCAAATGAATAGAATTTTTAGGGAATATCTTGATGAATTTGTGGTGGTATTTATTGATGATATCCTGATATACTCCAAAAGCTATGAATATCATGAAAATCACTTGTGCACTATTCTGAAGACTCTTAGAAGAAATATATTATATTGGAAGTTTAGAAAGTATTAATTTTGGCTTCAATAAGTTTCCTTTATTGGAAACATTGTCTATAAGGATGGAATATCTATTGATCCTATGAAGGAAAAGGCAGTTCTAGAATGTCCTGCTCTAATGAACATAATTGAGGTACGTAGTTTTATTGGTTTAGCAGGTTATTATCAGTGTTTCATTCATAACTTCGCCCGTTTACCCAACCCGATGACCAAGATTACATGAAAAAGGGTTAAGTTTGTATGGATAAAAGAATATGAGGAATGTTTTGAAGAATTAGAGAGGAGAATAGTGAATTCTCCGATCCTGACTGTACCATCAGGGAATGGTGGATTTGTGATCTATAGTGATGCATCAAAGAAAGGACTTAATTGTGTCCTTATGAAGAATGATAGAGTAATTACCTATGCATCAAGGTAGTTAAAAATTAATGAATAAAACTATCCAACTCATAATATTGAGTTACTAGCTGTAATCATTTCTCTGAAGATATGGAGACACTATCTCTATGGAGAAAGGTATGATATATATACAGATCACAATAGTTTAAAATATAACTTCTCATAGAAAGAAATCAACATGAGGAAAATGAGATGGCTCTAACTACTCGAGGATTATGATTGTTCAATACACTACCACCCAGGGAAGGAAAATAAGGTGACAGATGCATTGAGCATAAAGGATCATGGAGCCCTAAACAAAATGAGGATTGAAAGGGATCCTGTGCTTATGGATCTAGTAAAGATGGATGCAGGGATTATCAATAAAGGTAAAACATAATTACTTTTTCAATTGGTTGATCAAACATATTTATTTGAAAAGATTAAAATCTCTTAACCTCATGATAAGAAACTTCAAAATAAAATTAATGCCATGAAAAATGTGAAGTTGGATGACTTCATGTGTGGAGTTGGAATTTTGAAAATTGGGACGATGATATGTGTTCCCTCTATACCTGAGCTGAAAAAGGGAGTTATTTGATGATTCCCATAGATCTAATTTCTATATACACCCGGGTAGTAAGAAAATGCATAGATATTTGAAGAAACATTTCTGGTGGGGAAACATGAAATAGGAAATTGCTGATTATGTATCAAGATGTTTAGTATGTCAATAGGTGAAGGCTAATAGATATTGTCCTAAAGGAGTCTTGAAACCTCTACCTATTTCTACATGGAAATGGGATGACATCACCATGGATTTTTTTCATTGGATTATCCATAACTTTAAAAAATAATGATGCAATATGGGTAATTGTATATAGAATTACCAAATATGCACATTTCCTCGCTATAAGGGAGGATTTTCCACTAGAGATCCTTTCAGGACACTATATCAATGTAGTTTTAATAATTCATGGAGCACCTCTTTCAGTAGTGTCTGATCACAATCCTCGATTTACATAAAAATTATGGAATGGTTCTCAGAAATATTTGGATATTAAGCTTTGTTTGAGTTCTGCTTATCACCCTCAAACTGATGGGAAATCAGAAAGTTCAATACAAACTTTATAAGAAATGTTGAGATCATGATCACTTGATTTTCAAGGTATGTGGGATTAGTATTTACCTTTGGTGGAGTTTTCTTACAATAATAGTTTCTATTATAGCATTCCAATGGAACCATATAAAGCATTGTACGGAAAGAGATGTCGTGCACCCACATGTTGCGATGAAGTCAGCGAAAGGAAGATTGTGGGCCCAAAGCTTGGGGAGGAAACAACAACAAAGGTAAATAAAATTCAAACCCATATCAAAGTAGATCAAAGTAGAAAACATACCTATGCTGATAATCGAATGAAGGATTTGGAATTTCAAGTAGGAGATCATGTTTTCTTAAAGGTATCTACATGGAAGGGTGTTATAAGATTTGGGAAGAATGGGAAACTGAGATCTAGGAATATTGGACCTTTTGAAATTCTAGAGAGAGTTAAAGCTGTGGCTTATCGTTTAGAAAATATGCATAGCCTATCTAAATTACACAATGTTTCCATGTCTAATTGTTGGGAAAGTACATTCCAAACCCAACACATGTCCTTAGTTATGAAGGTATGGAATTGGAACCCGAATTATCTTACCGTGGAGTGCCTATCCAGATTCTTGACACTAAGGAATATGTGTTGAGGAATCAGATGAAACAACTAGTAAAGGTACTTTGAAAAAATCATAGAATTTAAGAATCAACATAGGAGCCTAAGGAGCTTATGATGAAGAACTACTTAAATCTTTTTATGAGGTAACTTTCTCGTTATTTAGAGGATGAAAAGTTTTTTAAGGGGGGGGGGAGAATATAACACCCCAAGGATTTATAAATAAATTTAATATTGAATGCATGAAACACAGAGTCTCTACAAAACACCACTTTATTATAACCTAGCTAGTAAACATAATTTTTCTACCTCTGTGATTTGAATTTCAAAAAATTGACATACACAGTTGCGTTTAGTAAGATATTTAGAGTCTGATAAGACAAACCTAATTTTTGGTGAATAGTAACATACCCCTATGAATATTACTATGAATAGTAATATGACCCTTATGAATAGTAAATCATATTATTATTTTATTTTATTAGGGTTATAAGATAATGAAATCTTGATTAATTTTTCAAGGTGATGTAAAACAAATTATAGTTTTTAAATTGTTATTTTTAGAATAAATCATGATTTTATTTAAAAATTAAATAAATAATATTTAAAAAATTATTTTCTAAAAAATGGAGTTCATTTTTGATTTTTTCACATCAAAAGATGGTTTGGGTGATTTTTTGGGATTTTTCTGAAATACTCAAATTTTTGATGAATAGTAAAATACTGTAATTTACCATATATATACATTATCAATAAAATTAACTATTCCTAGCATCATGGATGATGTAATAACTCTTGGTTCAAACTCACATGAACTTATTACTATTATGGGTCACATGAATCAACACTATTATTTGTCTTGAGAGAAATAATAAAATAATGTTTAATATATTCAAAAATCACCCCTCTTATCCACTAGGAAACCCCCCTCACTCCCTCTTCTCTTCACTCTTATCAAGCCTCATGAATTGTCTAAATGGTGCTCAAATATCCTCCCAAGATCGTCCCCCATTTCTAGCATCCCTTGGTCTCATAAAAGACCAAAACCTCTCCCCCAAAGAGGCTCTCATGTAAGATAACTTTAAGAGGTAAATTCCTCTTTTCATTTCTTTTATTTAGAGTTCCTTTATTTTATTTTTTCCTCAAATCCTTTTATCCAAATGTTATGATAACTCTAGTACCTTACATGTACTGGAATATTGTTATGACAATGGGATAATTCATCATCATCTCTCATTTCCCCTTCTTTCATACTAGAAATGAAAACACCATTCGAGATATGTTAATTTATCACATTCAAGGAAGATGGGTTTTCAATTTATATTACCATCTTAAATTCTAGTCATGAAATAATTTTTATGGTTTAACCAGACTATAATATATTTATTATAATTTATTTAATGTTCTTGAATCTTTTTTTACAAATGATATTAATTTACAAATCAAAATGAGTTCATTGTGATAAAAAACTGCCAATTAACCCAAACAATTATCATTAAAGTTTTATATAATGATTAATATTAACTACCAATAAACAAATGAATTTCATAACCATGTAATATTATGGATGTTAAAAAATAAAATACAACTTATATTCTAGACAACCATTCTCATCTTACATGTTTATAAGTAAACCAATCATGAATACCAAGGAAGAAAACGCTCCCAAACAATAAAATTGAACCTCTTAAAACCATCAAGAAGGCCATGAATGAACTTAATAAGGATATAATAAATAAATTAAATAAATAATAGTTTCTTTACATATTAATTAATGAATTTAATTTGGTTATCCAAGACACTAAGGTCAAATGAATAAAACCATCAGACTTAAGGTAAGAGTTTTCTATCCGAACCTCTATTTTCATCCGGGTTACTCTTATTTTCTACTTACCTCAATTAAATTATTATTTATTAATATTTACTCGTCATAAATTATATGTTAATGTTCTATATATTTGTACCAACCAGAATCCTATCTTCATTTATGGGGAGTTATATGTTTTAAAAGGATCGTTCAAAAATTCTTCTTAAATACAATCCTGATTCAAGGGAATTTCTTGTATTATTAGCTATTTTCAAGGGCACTCTATAATCTTGTTTTAGAAACCAATATCTTTATAAAATCACTAATTTTATTATGAAAATAATATCTTACTTCACTTATAGTTTTATACAAATAATTTTCCAAAATAACTCTTCTTTTCAAGGTAAAAGATTATTTATCTCAAGAATTCTTGATGATTTTATAAGAGTATCTTCATTTATCTCAGAACTCTTGTTGATTCTTATGTATTGTTGGGATTAATATTTTATGATATAATCTTCCATATTTAATTTAATGGATTATTATTAGTTTGAATATGTATGTGCTATCTTAAAACCATTCACCAATTTACTCTGAATGGTTAGTGTTTATACTTAATGTTTAGGGAAAGTTATTTAAATTTCATATGTTAGTTTCAATATAAATGTATATATTGTTTATGTTTATCACCATTAATATGAGGAATTAATTGGAATTAGTAAGTGATAGTTGGGTCCCACTATATCTCCTCGATGCATCAGTATGTCTCATGAGACAAACTACAGGCTTGGCATGAGGCCCTAACAAAATGGTTATTTATAGTCTTTTCATGAGGACTTGATGGTATGGTTATGATGTTTGAAATTATGAATTACCTAATTATAAAACTAGTAATTTAAATTTCATGTGTTTATTTGACTAGTATAATACCCATGATTATTCTTTGTTATGGAATTATTTATTTATCTCTTATTCCTTCCATAATGTCTTCAAGTTTATTTTAAAAGGCATGTGTGTTTAGTTATCCACCATGCCTAATGTTTATGTTTATGATATCTTATGTTGTATTGCTTACCCTTACTTAGAATTTGAGATAACCCCTTTCTTATGTTTCATTTTCCTAGGAAATGGAGAGGTATATTATGAATTACATGCATGGATAACCTAGGAGTTATGGATGTTGTCAAAGGAATTCTATATTGTATTTTCCATTCAAGTTGTAATGTTGAACTTATGTATGTATATTGTTTTCCAAATATGCTAAACTATTAATTCCTTCAGGATATGAATTTATTGTAATTATTCCAATTTAATTAATTAAGGCATCTAATTTGAGAAATTGGGGTCGGGTCTTTACAATAATCCATTATAGAATTCATTACAATTATCAATTCCATAATCCATAATTTTATACAAAGAGTGTCCTATATAAAAGAATAAATGCAACTCAATTTATAAATGGAATATGAAATGATATCTATCAAACAGATGTATCAACATACATGTGTCCACTACCTGTATCATATTATGGTATGCATAATCATATAATCGATTTGTCTAAAAAATTTACTTACCGAAAACATGATGTATGTCAATCCCATATAGCCTTCTCATATATTATTGATTCTCAATGTATAGATGCACTAGATGGATAAATAAATATAATTTCATTCAACCAAGAGGATGAGTTAATCACATGCCCCTTATACATATAGATAAGTGCATCACATGTACCCTATCTATGTATGGACATACAATTCTCTTGTCTCACTTAATCGAGGGCTCAAATTTTAAACTCACCATACAATAGGACAAATCAAATATTGGTTATGTTTGATGTCCACTAAAATATAAATCCCTACATCATTGTATTATCCATTGTGTATAAAAATGTGATGGTTGTGGGTGATATCCTTGGAAACATTATTTTTTCATGAATGGGATTAATATGAATTCTATTTCTACTCCTGCATGTTTTCTATCTGTTACCAATTCATTAGATGAACTAGTCAATAAAAGAAAACATTAATTTAAATGTTCAAAGAATAAAATGATCCAACAGGATTAAATCCTATACTTCCATGAGATATTGGTCAAATCATTATCATTCTTCATTTGATGAAGATAATCAGGGATTTCCTATATGAAGGGACGATTTCCCTTCATTGGAGGATGTGATAACTCATTTCCAATGAGAGAAATATGAAACTATACAAAATATCTCTCTTCATCCTCAGTATTCTATTTATATCATTTTTTGAAGGTTCTAGTACCCCTTAAATATTTTTATTTCCTGAAGAAGTGTTATAGGATCTAAAGTCTTATGGAGTACCTATAAATATAGGAATCATTCATTTTCTACTTCAGCAATCATCATCAAGATTACTCTATTAAAATGGTGGTTATTACTTCTATATTTAAAGTATGGTATGTTTTTTGACTTATTACATGTTTTGATTCCTTGAAGATAGATGGGGATTGTTTTATGGATTCTTATACTACTAATGATCTTTAGATTACCCCCTAAACCCATTTGTTGCAAAAAACTCTCATTATTTCAAGATTAATGGGTTTAATTTACTAATTTTCAAAGATATTTTTCCATCATCATTCCAAAGTACAAGGCACAATGATTTTTTACAAGAAAATTTTTAGGCATTATGGAATGCACCATAATTTTCACTCCCTACAGTGAAAGAAATGATGTACTATTATTGGGAGTTTTTCACCAAGCGCTTTAGTTTTCCACATTCCATAGGAATTTTTATAGACCAGTTAAACACCCACTAAATTTTGACCACAACATTCTGAGTATATGAGTTTCTCCATGCACTATGGTCATCTCCATGACTAGGAAATACTCACATTCCTATCAAAATGGTCAAAAAATATAGACCATGGTGTGGAGTAATCCAAGGTGGTCCTCAAAAGATGAAAATTTTATTTTCATAAATTATCTCATTGTTTATAAAGGGTTTATAAATTATAATTATTAAGAATTATAAAATGGAATCTTCATGCCTAAATTGAATATCAAAATTTTATATTTATTTTATGTATCAAATAATGTTTTTATTTAATTATTTATATTATTTTTACTTATAAATTAGTTATTGAATGTGACTAATTTTTATGATTTAATTTATATAATAAATTCCTTCTAGGAGATAAATCCTTGAATTACATGCTATGTGTGAGTCTATAAGTTTTAGTTTTTATCAACATTTACCTAGGTTTATTTTTAAAGATATAATCTTGATAATAAATAATAAATATATTTTTTTTCATATTAGGTGTTAGAGATATCATGAATTTAATTTTCTCTGGACTAAATTCCATTCGAGGAGAGAGACTTGGAGTTTGACCAACCATTATCCTGGAGGCTTATGTCTTATTACTGAAAGGTGAGGGGTTGGCTATCTATCACTCCAGGATTAGTCATGTGGTGATTTTCAATCACATATAACTATATTAAATTAAATTAAAAGTTCATGTAACTTATACATGAGATGAATTCAGATATATATGGATATAATTGGATTATATTTTTGTTTAAGTTACACTAAATTATGGGTTGTTTAAATAGTAACACATTAATGTGGTGTGACCAAATTTATTTGGTGGACGTAACAGAGATTCCAAAAACTAAATTCTATATAATCATGCATACAAAAAGGAATGAAACATGAGATAATGAAAATTTTCTAAGATGTAATGGGTTTAATATGAATATGATTTATATTTTTTTGGGGATGATTTTAAAAGAAAACCCATTAAATAATTTGTGTAAGATTCCTTTAAAAGTATCACTTCTCAATAACTCTATCATTTTACTAGGTAGTTACATTCCAAAGATGAGTGACCTAGATTATCTATTGTAAGAAAAGAAGGTAATGGGTGATAATTGATCAATGCTACGTAGTTTTATTGCAAATAAAAGTTACCCTATATTGTTTTTTTAACATGTTCTTGGCATTTTCTATAGGCTACACTTGGCTAGGAATCCCCAATGGTTAGGATACTCAATGAATAGTGTTTATTATGTCCACATGATTTATTTTGATAAAGTTTTTTCCACTCAAGTATCCAAGAATCCTAAATATTATAACCAAGAAGATTCCAAATGTAAATAACTAAGTGTTGGGATGAATTCCCATGAAGACTCATTTCTTAGTGAAATATGGTTCTTAGATAACTAAATAGATTTGATGTACATGGAACACATTTTTATAGGGAGTACTTTCATTAAAATTCCTTGATGAAAATATATAAATCATAATAATCACCCATTGATATGTATTTTCTATAGATTATATAATATTACATCATAATCATATAAATATCTCTTATGGGAATGAATTATAAAATAGTTTGGGATTAGTTTCTAGGTTTTAGAAAAGTTATTAATAAAAATAATTTAGAGAAAAATTTGCATATAGTTTTCACCTTTATTTATTCTAATAATGGGTATCAGGATAAGAGATCTCTATGGAAAAACTTTTCTCTTTAAAACAACAAGATCAAATCTCCTTGGATCATTTCTGGAGACTTTAATTCCAATCTTGGACCTAGTGAAAAAATGGGTCCTTCTCACTCTAAAATTTCCTCTAAAGAATTTAAACATTGTATTGAGTATAACAACCACTTGGAGATAAATATCATAGGATCCAAATATACATGGTATAAAAGACATGAAAACATGGTAATGGATAGTAAACATGATAGAGATTTCACAAACATTCACACCCTTGATAACTGGGACACTATTTCTAGCATCACCCTACCACGTCTTAACTCAGACCATCATTCTGTTCTAATTAGTCTCAATTATAGAGTTTATAATACTATCCTCCCCTTTCGATTTAACAATTAATGAAACTCTATGATTGATTGAGAAAATATTGTTAAAGACACCTAGAATTATATGAATTATAACAATGATGATTTTTAATGTATTATGAAATTAAAAATTTTAAAGAAAAATCTAAAGTCATGGTGCAAAGAAAGAGTCAACCAAACTGATAATGAAATATCCTCTCTGAAAAAACTCTCAATCAAATTCAAATTGACTCTATGAATAATGTCTTTTCTAATGACCACCCCTTATCACCATAAAATATAATCTATGAAAAAATAATTTTAAAATTAACTAGCTCAAATATGGTGATAGGAACACTAAATTCTAAAACACTCTACAAAGAGCATGGAAAGCTTGTAGACCCCTTAACTTCCTTAAATACAGGGATAACATCATTGGAAGTTAGGAATGTTTGAAAAATCATACTGTCTCCAACTTCTACAATATATTTAATGGTCCTAATATTAATAAAGACATAATGCCAGATATAATTCCTATCATAGTGGGTGATAATGAAAACTTTTTATTGACTAGTGTTCCCATAGAGAAAGAGATTAAATAGGTGGTCTTTAGATTTAATAAAGACAGTTCCCTTAGTCTTGATGGTTTCACAAATTCGTTTTTTCAACACTATTGGGATATCTTCCAATATAATTTTTGTAAACTGATTAAATACTTTTTTCACTAATTGATACCTTCCTTATGGGATCAATGCTCAATTACTCTCACTTATTCCCAAAGTGGAGAATGATTTAGAAATTTATTTATTCAGACCCATTAGTCTCATTAACACTATCTATAAAATCATCTCCAAAATTTTAGCCCAAAGGCTTGCTCCAATTGCAAGCAAAATTCTCTCTTGGAACAAGTTTGGATTCTTTAAGGGAAGAAACATACATGAATGCATCTTTCTTGACTCTAAAAGTAATAATTTAATAAAAAACTCTTATAGAGGAGGAAAATTTTCCATTAAACTTGACATTAGAAAAGGCTTTGACACCATGGACTGGAGTTTTATTTTCAAGGTCATTACCAAGTTTGGTTTTGGTGATACTTTTGTTAACATTATTAAAAATCTTTTTGGTTCTGTTCACATTTATGTTTTGATTAATAGTTCTCCAAATGGATACTTTAATTTCAAAAAAGGCATTATATAGGGGACCCTCTCTATTCAATCCTTTTTATTATTTATGAGGAATACATCAGCAGAATTATCTTCAAGCTGGTCAACCAAGGTAAAATTAAGCCCATTATTTCCTCTAGAAACCTGATTGTTCCCTCTCATCTCTTATATAGAGGTGATATTATTTAATTCCTTCAAGGGGACAAAAAGAACATCATAAATTTCAAATATGCCTTCTCATAATATGAAGAGGTATCGAGGAAATCCCTAAAAGGGAGAAAATCCCCAATTTTATTTTGCAAAATATTTCCTATAACCAAAAAGGATTCTATAATAAATAAACTTTGATTAAAATAAGGATCTCTCCCATTCATATACCTTGGAGTTCCCATATGCTGGGAAAATCCTAAAATCACTTAATTCTCCAATATGGTTGACCAGATTAATAATCATATCTCTGTATGGAAAATAAAATACTTATCTATGGAAGGATTAACTTGTCTTGTCAAATACACCACTATTTCTATAATGGTTTAATCCATGATGGTTTATAAATGGCCTGTTTAATTAATTAAAAATATTAACAGTAGAATAAAAAACTTTTTCTAGAGTGGAAGCACTCTTGAGATGAAACTTGTCATTATCCCTTGGAATAATTGTTAAAAACCCCTTGACAATGGTGGTATTGGTATTAAGAACCTTTGCCACTTTAATGAATCCCTTTAAGCTAAGATCACATGGAATATTATAAATGATAATTCCTTGAACTTGAATTTTTTTAGAGAGAGATTTTTTAAAAATATAAGAAAATGTAGAACCTTTTACATGGACTCTTCTATCTAGACTTCTATTAAGAACTCTTTTTCTAATACCATGTCTCACTCAAGATGGATTTTCAATGAAGAATCTTCTTCAAAATTTTGGCTGGATAACTGGAATGGGTTCCCTCTTTTACCTTTGACCTATTCCATGAAATTATCTACTAATATTAATATCTCTATAATTGAATTTCTTCTCTCTTTGGATATGGATTTACCTAATGAGATCAATTCCATTATTACTAATTACCCTTTTGTCAAGAATGATATTTTTTGGGTTGGGAACCAGCTCATAATGGTGTTCTAAAATCTAAACTCTACTAAAATCACAATTTCGGTAATGCTATCCAAGATTTCTACTAGATTAAATTTTCTAACAAGGAATGGGTTAGACCCTCTAGTTTCACTTTAGTCTTGAGAATAGCTCAAAATAGAGTCCCCATTGATTTCTGTCTTTAGTTATTTTTCATTCGACTCTATTCTAAATGGTGTATGTGTAATCAATAGAGAGAGGATTCTAACCACCAATTCCTATCTTGTGATAATATTTCTCTATTAGGGAAATACATATTTTTAATTTTTCATCTTAGATGGAAAGGTTTGGAATCCATTCGGTCTCATCTTAAAAGATGTTCAACTATGGATGCCTCCCCTCAAGCTGAACAACTTATTATTGCTACTATTTCAGAATTGATACACATCATCTGGTATGAGAGGAATTCTATCTTTCACAATAGTAATAATTTCAATATTTGAGTAGATCGGGTGAAGATATTTATTGCTATAAAGGAAGATATAATGATGAAAACATGTACCTACTACAAATCCATCAAGGATGTTATTGTTCTTTGTCTGATCAAAATCAAAGGAATATTCAATAAGATGAAATGTATGTTGGAAGTCTTCTGGAAATCCCCTCTCCCTGGTTGGATCAAAATGAATGTGTATGGTGCTTCAAAAGGAAACCCATACCCCACTGGAAATGAAGTAGTTTGTAGGAACCACAATGGTCTTATTTTGGGATGCGACTACGATACGCGTGGTTTCGCCTCCTCCTTAGAAGATGAAATGTACAATGTCATTATTGTTGTCAGTCTCATCAAGAAAAAAATGGAATAATATATGGATTGAAAGTGGCTCCACTACCATCCTTCAAGATCTTCGACATGGGGTGGATCACATGGAGTGGACCCTCACATAAAGATGGATGGTGTGCCTCCAACATCTGACTAAGCTCAATAATATTATCACCCATGATTACCACAAGGAGAAAATGGTGGTAGATGGTCTTGAAAGAAAATGAGTTTACAATGATATTTCATGTGTGGATGAACTTCTAAAAGATCTCATCCCGCTCCATGAAAATGATTGTAATATATTTCCTTATTTCAGACTTTAGTAATCTTGTTTTCTATCTTTATATATTTTTGTGATTTGGTCTTTTGACTAATACATCAACGTTTAATTTTTTTTAGAGAAACATAATATGAATGTTATAGAGATTAATTCCACCAACTCTAACTCATAGGTATTAGATACCGATTGTGAATCAAACTTTTCTACAGAATAACATAGAATCAATGATAAAAGGAAATTTAAAAATGGGTAAAGAAGATCTTCATGTTATTAATGGATAAAGAGATACTGAATTATAACTTAGTACTTATTTACCTATTGTATTAATACTATAATTAAAAAAATATTATTATTTTCCCTCCATAAACAAATTTTTTATTTATGTACCTTTTTTCAACAAGATGGGATTCTCATTCATTATTAGGAACAAGAGTTGTTCTGTGTCTATGAATGAGATGTTTTATAGATTTTGGACCATGATTAATGGTTTATACATTCATGATATGGATAATTATATTTATAATATTCAGAATAAGATGTTGAGGGTTGATTCTAATCCTAACTTCCTTCGACACTATCCCTTTGGAAATATAAATGAGAAGTGCATTAAAAGACTCTATAGAGACAGAATCTTGGACTCATTCAATTATTAATCATTAGAGAAATTTGAATCCTATTTATTAGTAATGATGATCAAAGCACCTTTTAGTGGAAGAGGTTAAAGGGTGATTGGACTATTGGATCTCATGAATTGTGATGTATGTACACCAATGAGTACACAAGTGAGTGGTAGTTTTACCTACCTAATTACCTTTACCAATGAATTTAGTTGGTATAGATTTGTGTTTCTAATGAAACAAAAATATGAAACTTCTAAAAATATGAAGAGTTTTAGAAAAATATAAAAAATCAACTCGGTAAGAGTTTAAGATACTCTGATTAGATAGGGCGGTGAATACTTAAGATAAGAATTCATTGACCATCTAAGGGAGTATTGAATTGTTTCACAACTCACCTAGTAAAACCATAATGGAATGGTGTGTCTAAATAGAGGAATCATACCATATTAAACATGGATTGATCATTGATGATCTATTTTGATCTTCCTATTACATTCTGGATTTATGTTCTAGCGGATACTGCATTCTTACCAAATCATATTCCATCTATTGTATTCATAAATACACTATACAAGATATGGAATAGAAAACATTCGAAAATGTATTTTATGAATATTTTAGGCTGTGATGAATTTGGATGATGATTTCCTTCTGATAATCTTGACTCCAAATATGATGTATTCTTATTTATTGTTTATCTGAAAGAAACAAGGGGATACTATTTATATAATCATATTGAATATAAAGTGTTTGTGGAATAACATAAATAAATACATAATTCTAGAGTTAGTGGGAGGAAAAGTGTACTCAAAGAAGTTTAAGACCAAAAAATATGAAATGTTTCTGAAATGGAAGTTGATTTATTTCCACAAAGAGTTGTGGACAAATAGCTCACTCGATCAACAAAAGAACATCGATGGTTGGTATGATTCATTAAGATCTCATGAGATATGTATTTATCATAGTAAATGATGATGGGGTAATTTTTATAATAGACGAACCTACCACCCACTAGAAGTCCATTTATATTTCTAATTTAGATAAATTATTAAAATACATGTAATTTGAAATAGACTCATTGTACACTAACCATGTTCATAACATAGCGGATTCACTTGAAGGGGTGATACCCATAGTGTAAAAGTGGGGTTTTTACAATAAATATGAAAGGGATGGTAGATTATCTACCTATAAAGCATATCTGGTGAAAAAAATATTATAAAAAAATTTGTAGTATTGACTATCAAGAAACCTTTTCACTTGTTGTGATGACAAATTCCATTCATAATTTTATATCAATAAAAGCTCATCATGATTATAATATATATCAAATTGATATAAAATATATGAAACCCACATATCACTGTAGTGTTTAATTTTTTTTAATTCTACGTTATATCGATTTTTTTTAGTTCTAGTCATTTTTGTGTCGGAATTTTGGTGTTTTTGAGGTTTTATGGATGTTTCACTGTTTACTTGAATGATTATGGGTAACCATGTAGTTATTGTATGGAGGGGGATATCCTCAGGTAAAAATAAATATTTCACATATTCTATATAGTTTTAAAACCTTTTTGAAACACCCCAAAACCATGCGGGTGGTTTTAGCCTAGGAAGTATCTTATGCACAGTTAGCATAATGTTTGTCAAATGGTGAGGCCTACCCAGAATAAATTAAAATACAATTTTCCCAATATACCATATTAAAATTAAAATTTTTACACATTTTTTCACCCATATGTATCATATAACCTATTGGTATCCAAGTATAAGCAGAAACCTCCTTCCCCCATGATTCTTTATCCTCATTTAGTGATTTTCAAGAGGTTATGTGGAAAATCTTCTCTTTTTTCTACTCTACTTCTCTTCGTTACTTTATTCCTAGGTTTCTTCTTCCTATTGAAACCCTAGTTCACACTTTAATATATGTATTGGGTTTGTTATGGTTATAACCTTGGGTCTTGGTCTCTTATGGATTCTAGAGTAGGTCTTTTCACTTGTTTGGGTGGTTTCCATTGAAGGAGACACAATTCGGCTTGGTTTTTGATTCTTTAAAGTAAAAATTTCTATAAAATTGTTTCATTTTTGAATTTAAAGTTTTATTGTACTTTATGAATCCATTTTTATTGAATTTATGAATATATGTGACATATATGTAATTAATTTTAACCATTTCAATGTGTTTTGAGATATCATATATGTTTTATCATTTGAATCCCATGATTCCATGTTTGAAATTATTTTATTTTTATGTTATAAGAATTTTTAAAATTCCTATAAGGATTTTTGAAATGGTTTTGATGGTTTGTATTGTGTTTTGATCCAGATTTGGTTTTTAATGAGTGAAAGTAAAGATTTAATGAGGATTTTTTAATTGAGTTGGTGACCTCAATGTGAACTTAAATGGGGTTATTTAATTATTTTCAAATGTTGTTTTGAAATAAGTAAGTGGTTTACCCCCTTTTAAAATGCCTTAATGTCTCTTTAAAATGTTTTGATGGAAATGAATGGACCTTGTACTTTTTTTTAATTTTAAAGAGAAAGAAACACATGTTAAAGGGTGGATTTTTAATGATTAAATGGTTTGTGTGTTTTCAATTGATCTTTAAGTATTCTTGAAGATGTGTTTTATGGAACTTGAAAATGTATTGGAATTCCAATATATGTTTCACGTCAAAGTACTCATTGGAAATTTGGTTTTTAATGGATGGTTATGAAATACCCCTCTTGATTTACCCATGATATGTTTACCCCTTATGTGGGATGTCGATCATTATAATATTCTTATTTTATACACTTGTGTGGGAATGTGATTTTTTATTCCATGGATGCATCAAGTATATTGGGACATTAATTGGGAGGGTATTGGGGATGTAGGATAGTTCTTGATTATTCATTTCATGTTAGTATTGGATTGTATGTTCACTCACCTCACTTCTTTATTAGTATTGGGAACCTGAGTACTAAGTGGTAGGTATACTCTTAAATTACACTAGTTTATTGACACATTGGTAGTGTCTTTCTAGTCATGCTAAGAAATAGGGCTATAAGGGTTGTTCCATTTTCAATGAGGCTTGTTTGGTATAGTTGGATGACTTATAGTTTAGACACAAAATACACTGATAGTTAGTCCATCAATCAAATTTATCAAGTTATATGTGTCTCCCATTAGGGGTCCTAGGGTGGATCCCATGAAACATTACTTTTTTTGGTTATTAGTTAATATTAGGGGTTTTTATCTAGTTCTTGATTTTATCATTTCCCTTTCTTATTTTATTTCAGGATCCACATATTACTTTCATTTCTTAGCACCTTGTTACTTGTGGTGCTTTATTTATTATAACTGACTAGGGTCTTTTTGGTTTATATCCTTTAAAAAATGGGTTTCAATGATTTTTAGAAAAATCATTTTGAAATAAATAATCTTTTATGGGGTTTTAAAGTAGATTTCAAGATGGGTTTTATAGTTTAAGGAAGGCTTCATGTAGTTTATTTTTTATGAAGTGATTGTTTTCATTTTAAGAAAATAAGTGATTTGTTTTTTTGAAGAGTGTTAATGGGTGTGTGGTTTTGAAATGGATTTAGACAGTGTAAATGTCTTCAAATACTATGTTTTCAGTTTAAGAAAAAAAATTGGAGCGCTTTGAAAGGATCTTATGAACATGTTAGTTGTTTTTACATTTTTATATTGAAATCCAACTTTCTAATTATATTTTAAAACTAGTATTTAGGAATTACCTTATCAAATGAATTGCAGAGTCTCAGTTAGTGGTGACCTAGTGGGTTATTTAGCTCATGCTTATATATTTTAGGTTCCATTTTTACAGTGAGATTCGGGTTTTGTTCCTTTAGGATGATAAGGGGTGAGATGGGTGGTGGTGAGAAACCAGAGGTTGTATAGATATGGTTTGGGGAATAACTCAAGTTGTTGAGATTGTTATTATTATTTTTAGTGTTTTATTAGCTAAGAAAGTCATCTTTATAGATTATTTCAATGGTTCCATTTTTATCTATCTATGAAATGTAGGATTATATTTCTTATATATGGTATTGGATATCTAGGAAAATGGTTTGGATAAGTGTTGTTGGTTATTAACTCTTTGTAATTTTTTTTATTTTTGGTTTTATATATATTTGATATTGCATAGATGTCTAATGTAAATACGGTCTATGTTATACTCTCAGTATATATTACACCATATTTCATTTTTGATTTGGTAAAATTAGTTCCCAAATGGATTCATGTGATACCAATGAACTAGTTTCTAGATCATGGGGATCGAGAATGCCCTTAAATCCTTGTGGAAAGTTGGGTCAGGTGCGAAGTGGATGGAGACTGAGGTTGGTTTACTATAAAATGGAATTATAGGTTTTTCTTCATTTGTGAAGGCCTAATATTATTTATAATCCCTTTATTATTGGATTGATCTATGTTATAATGAATATTAATGTTGTTGGGGATTCAAAGGTCAGGGGTAAGAGTCTAGATAGCTCTTTTTATCTCATCCCTAAAGCTTCCATGGGAAGTTATTCTTCAAATTGTGAATTTGATTTTTTTGTCTATTTATGATATATTATTATGTGGATTGATTATTTTTTTTATCCCATTTCACAATTTTAGTGATTTTGGGGGTCGTTATTTGGTTTTGGGGTGAAAATAGAGGAGAAATTGAGCTTCACTATTAGATCGAACATCTTGGGAAACCATGTGGAGATAGTGTAGTTTGGGTCTACCCTTATCACAAAGCATGTTTCACAGTTGTCATATGGTTTCCCAACCCATGCATCCAAACCATTCACTACCCTATTTTTTCCCCTATTTAGTTTTTTTGACTCTTCTTAGTTCTAGATTTCCCTTAATGTGATTCTCACTTATTATAGGTGGATTGTTGAGTGCTTTGATTATATTAAAATATGGTTATTTTTACCCTTATTGAATATTTTTGAGGTGATTTTATTATGATTTATTTTAAAACCATATTTTTAAATACAAGGGAATTTTTTGAAAAGGGAAATTTTAAACATGGTTATATGATTTTTTTAAAGATGGAATTATATTGGGTTTGATGAAATGTTTTATAAAATTATTTTTTACATTATCATGTTAGGAAAATATTAAAAAGTGTGATGTGTTAAATTTTTTTCTTTAGATAGTCCCAGGATTAACTGATTTAAAAAATAAAGTTTTGAAAGTGTTTTTAGATTAAAAAGGGTATTTTGTTTCAAAAAAAATTGGATGTTTTTTTAAATGAAAAGTGAGATTTGTTAATAATTAATTAGATGTAATTTGTTTTTCAAATAGAATGAAATTTTGGAAGGAATTTTGTGACCTGCCTTGTTTGGGTGATGTCTGTTGAACCAAGTTTGGGTTTCTTTTAATGAGTGAATTTGGATTTGTTTTTAGGAACATTCTATGGTTGTGGGTGCTTTCAAAATTCCTTGGTAAAATTTTATTTTATTTAAATAAACTTTTCCTTCCTTAGTGTGAAAGTGATGTGCTTGATTTTAGTGATTCAAGTTTGGATTTTATTTTTATGGAATTTTGGGATCATTTGATATAAAATTTGATTCATGAAATGATGTTTTTCATGTATTTTATTTTTTTATAGTATTCATCCTAGAATGGTTGAAAGATTTTCTTGAATTGTAGAATCTACCTAGAAATTGAGTGGAGTATTGGATATAGAACTGTCTTTACTCTTATACACAGTATAATAATTATTAGATAAATATATACCTTATTTCTATAGTAATCATGAGATTATGGAATCTTTGAGGTAGTTGGAAAAGATTTAGGTGATCCTCAATTTTCTCATAACACCTAAAGCTTCAAGGGTGAGAACGGTCATGAGAATAATTATTGATTTTAGCCGATTATAGTGGGAGTATTTGGAACCTTCTCACTTATGTGAAGGTATGTATAGGGAGTTTTTTAGGACGGAGTTTAACCATTGGTACTTTATAGAGGTAATAAAAGGGGAGTGATCACATGATCTTATGGGCCTTCATCATGGTGTGAGATCAATAAGGGAGTATGCCAACCACTTCTTAAAGTTAGCTAGATTTTCTCTAGAGTTGTTATTCAATGATTCTGAGAATGATCATTTCTTCTAAGGTGGTATTCACCTAGATTTTGCTATAGTTATAATTTCATCTGGTCTATTTTTTTCAGGATATTTTAATGGAGTCCTTTAGGGTGGAAGTTGGCCAACCTAGGCCCCCGGTGTTGGGTGATGCCTTGGTTCATCTGATGGGAATGAAAGTAACCCACTGGGTGAGGAGCATAAGTAGGATGAGACAAGGATAAAATCAAAGGGTCTTTCTCATGGTCATAAAATATAAATCATGTGATTATAGTGTGGGTATATGTATTATTCTAATCCCTTATATTTTATACATCCTAGATTTTAACCCCATTATATCCATTTGGATCGTATTTAGAATTTTTATATATTAGTTTTTCAGAAATGGTCTCGGATTTTATCCTTTTTATGTATGGGTGGTCTTGGGATTTTTTTCTTGGTTATGTTTTGGGTTGAGATTTTGGATCTTCGGCTAGCTAGTGTTTGGATTAGGCCATTTCAGATCCACCATGTGAGGGTTATCTGTTTTATATCCCTATGTTATTCATATGTGTTATAGCATGAGGTGAGAGATCATGTCATTATTTTGAAGCTTCCTATGAGTTTTCCTTCATTCCTTTGATTTATAAGAGATTTTATATCAAGGGTGAGTTTCTATCATGGTTTCTAGGTTGTTTTATGATGTTTCTCTCAATATTTTTCTTTAGCTCCACCCTGTTAAATGGATTTTAATGGCGGGGAGACCATGTTAGGTATCCCATGATTTTTAAGAATTCTCATTTTTGGTTTGTATTTTAGTTACACTTGCAAATGTTTTTGAAGTTTTTTATATTTTTTTCAATCATTTCTGAGGATCTTGGTTAGTTTTATTTGAGGTCAAATCATTTTGAGTTGTCATCTTAGGTTGGAGTTTTTGACCATGATTTTTTGGGGATATACAGTGTATTGGGGGGGATAATTGTGACACTCATGTTTCATTGTAACACTAAATTTATTTTATTTAATTTTATATTGGGTTGTTCTAAGTCTCAATAATCTTTGGGATAAAATCGTTTAGTTTTATAGGTTTTTCAGATGTTGCATCGTTTACCCACACGATTAGGGGTAACAATGAAACACCTGTGTAGTGGGGGTTATACATAGGATAATGATACTTTTAATAGTTTTTCCACACTATTTGAAAAACCATGTAGAGAAATAATGAAACCATGTGGGTGGTCTTGGCCTATGAAGTGGCTTGCACATGATGGGTGCACATTTTTTCAATCTGCTTGGCCAAACCATTCTTCCATCCTAGAATCATTTAAAATGTGATTTTCCCAAAAATAAATTCTTGAAATAAAAATAGTATTCACCCTTTTCTTCTCCTATATGCATCAGATAACCTCTTGGAAACTAAGTAGGAGAAATAAACTCTTTCACTCTTGATTCTTAGCCATTATCTAGTTATTTTTAAGAGGTTACGTTGTAAATATTCTCCCCTTTTTCCTATACTCCTCTTCCATCTTTCTTTCCTAGGTTCTTCTTCATCATAAAAACATATTTAATTATGTAAAATAGGGATTGTGTGAAGTAAGGGTTATAGTCTATTATAGCTTATAAATGAGATCTTATTTCTTGTTTGGGTGGTCATTGTTAGAGGAGATAATTTTTCAACTTTGTTCTAGATTCTTCTATGTATGTGTTTCTATGAAATTGTTTCATTTTTAATTAAATTTTTTATTGTTCTTTCTAAATAAATTTTTAATGAAAGTATGAATATATGTGGTATCCAAATGAAAATTTGAAACCATTTAAATGAATTTTAACTGAGTATAAATGGGTTCTTTTTTTAATTCCATGATTACATGTTTGAAATGGAATGTGTTTATGTGTTGATCATTTTTGAAATTCCTATGAAACTTTTTTAAATAGTCTTTATTTTTTGTGTGGGATTTTGATCTAATTTTGGTTTTAAATGAGTGAAATATATGATTGAATTTGATTTTTTTTAAAGTAATGCGTTGACCTAAAATTGATTTTAAAGAGGATTATCCAATGAATTAAAAAATGTTGGATTTAGATGAGTGTGAGGATTACCCCTTTTAAAAATGCCCTAATTTTTATTTAAAATGTTTTTGATGGAAATGGAGGTTCTTATACCTTATTTTTGATTAAAAATTGGAAGATCTATATTTTAAAAGGTGTATTTGAAATTTTTAAATGGTGTGCGTGATTTCAATGGATCATTTTGGATTCCTAAAATGGAGTTTTATAGAATGTGACAAAGGATTGGAATTATGTTCCATGTTTTATGTTAATTTCCTAGTTGACTCTTTTATTTTAAATAGATGGTTTTGAAAGAGACCTATTGATTTCCCCTTGATTTTTTACCCATTTTGTGGGTTTTTTAAAATTATAAGATGCTCATTTCTCCCCTTATGTGGGAATTTTATTGTTTATTCCATGGATGTTTGAGATATATGGGAATATTCATTATGTGGGTGTTAGGGATGAGGGAGAGTTCCTTCTTATACCTTGTGTGTTAATTATGGCTTTCCTACCCACTCAACTCACTTCTTTATTAGTCATGGGAACATGGTTACTATGTGTGAGGTAAATTATTATATTACACTAGTTGGATCACTTGTTTCTAGTGTCCTTCTAGTCATGCTAGGTATTGGGTCCATGAGGGGTGTTCTATTTACATTGAGGCTTGTGTGGGTTAGTTGGATGGCTTGTGGTTTGGATATGGAATATGTCGATAGTTGGTCTATGAGTGAAATTGATAATGTTTGCTATGTATCACATTAGCGATCCCTTGGTATATCCCATAACACATTCACTTATTTAGTTTTCAATTGAAATTATGGGTTTTGATTTAGTGCTTGAGTGTATCATTTCCCCTATTTGTATTATTATGCAACGTACATATTTCACTCATTTAATATGCACCTTTTGATTTTTTTTCTTGTATTTTCATGCTTGACACACTTGTGTTTAGGTTATTTCCTATAAAAAATGGTTTTCAAAGATGTTTTGAAAATTAATTTTTAAAATAAAGTCTCTTTATTGGTTTTTTAAAGTAAATTTCCTAATGGGTGTTTTTGTTTAAAGAATTATTTGTCTAGTTGAATGTTTAAGAAGTGATTGTTTTCCTTTTAAGTTAACACGTGTTTAATTTTTTTAGAAAATTGTTAATGGGTGTGTGGTTTTGAAATGGATTAGCCCATTGGAAATGTTTTTAAAGCATGTGTTTTAAAATTTAGAAAACAAAGAAGAACATTTTTAAATATTATTATAAACTTGTTATCTTTTTTCATAATTTTTGTTGAAATCCTACTTTCTAGTTATATTTCTAAACTAGTATTTGTGAATTTACTTATGAAATAAATTGTTTAGTCTCAGCCGGTGGAGACATACTGGGTTGTTTAGATCATGCGCATATATTTCAGGTTATAGGTTTCTAGCTAGATTCAGGTTTTATTCCTTGAGGCTAGCACGAGGTGAGTTGGGTGGTGGTGAGAAAACAGAGGCTACATGGATATTATTTTGGTATTAGATCATGATATTATGTTTGTTCTTATTTTTGGTTAGTGTTTCATTGGCCAATAAGGTCATTTTTAGTTTCTTTTAGTGGTCCATTTATTTGTATCTATTTATTCCATGTTTTATTTTATTTCTTATGGATGGTCATGGATATTTATAAAAATGTGTTAGATTAGTGTTTTTGGTTATGATCTATTTGTAATGTTCATTAATTTTGGTTTTATATATTTTTGATATTAAATTGATATCCAATGTAAGGAAAGTCTATTTCAGATTATCAGTAGATGTTCTAATATCTTTTATATATGATTTGGGTGAAAAAATTTCCAAAGGTATTACTATGATTCCTAATAACTAATTTCAGGCCATAGGGATCAATAATACCCTTTGGGCCTAATGGAGAGTCAGGTTGGGTTCTAAGAGTATAGCAATATGAGTTGGTTTTCTAAAAAACAAAATTATTGTTTTTGTGTTCTTTGGCCAAGCCCTGGGGTTCATGAGTATCCATCTTTTATTTAATAATTTCCTGATATTAAGGAGATTCTGTTTGTTAGGTATTGATAGGTAAGGTTGCGAAGAGTTTTGATAGCTCTTTCTCATCCCAGGCCTTAATCTTACAGGGTAGTTTGGGATTTCAATTGTGAATTTGAGTTTGTTTTTATATATTTTGTTATGGATTTTGATATAGATTGATGTTTTTTTCCACATTAAGAATGTAATGGATTTTTGGGGTCATTATTTGTTTTTGGGTTAAAAATGGAAGATAACATGAGATATATAGTTAGCTCACATGACTTGTGAAACTGTTCAAAGAACATGCAGTTTGGATATGTTCTCTTCACTGATCCTGTTGTATGCTTGGCACGTGGTTTCCCAACCCATGTGGTCAAACCATGAAAAAATCTATTTCTTCCCCTATTTAGTTGTTTTTAATCCTCTCAGTTCTATATTTCCCCAAAAGTGATTCTCACTTTTTGGTGATTTATTGTGGTGCGATTTGATGCTATTGGGATATGGTTCTTGATAACCTTATTAATGGTTTGTAGGATTCTTTTTTTAACTATGATTTTAAAATCTTATTTTAAAATATGAGGTAATTTTGTTAAAATTTTAATTCCAAACTTTTTTTTAGGAATTTTTGGAAAGTGGGAATTCCCACAGTTTTCATAAAAATATCTTATAATATAGTTTTCACCATTTTAAAGATTGGAAAATGTTAAAAAGGGTGATGTTCCAAATTTGTTTCTTCGAGTATTCCTAAGATTACATGATTTCAAAAATTTATTTTTTGAAAGTGATTTAAGATTAAGAAGGGGTTTTTTGGAAATTTTTTGAAGGTGTTTTCAAAGGATAATTGATATTTTATGACCATTCGTCAGATTCTTTTGTTTTCGAAATATAATTGAATCTTGAGGTACTTGTTTTCTAGATATGAGAAAGGCCTTGGGTGAATTATTAAATAAATAGGGTGGGTGATCCACTAGTTTAGGATTCAAACTATTGGGAGTTTGTCTTGAGCTTCTTGGGATCCACCATGTGAGGGTGATCTAGTTTATGAGACACTATTATCTGTGTTTGTTGTGGATCAAGGTGGGAGCTCATGTCATTATTTTAAGGTTGCTGATGCCTTTTACTACCTTCCATCGGTTTAGAATTTATTTTTATAGAGTGTTTCTCTCATGGTTTCTCGGTAGTTTTGAGGATGATTCTCTTGGTATTTTTATTTGGTAACACCATATTATTAGAAATATAAATGGTGGGGAGACTATGTTAGTCTCCCATTATTTTACAGAATTATTGTTTAAGCTTTATGTTTTGGTTGTTCTTAGAGATGTTTTAGAATTTTTTTCATGGCCAATTTGATCATTTTTTAGGATCATGATTAGTTTTCTTTGAGGTCGATTCATGTTGAGTTATCCTTATAGGTTGTGTCCCCTTTGTAACTTTCATTCACTATCAACTTATATTTTCAACCACATAATTTCTATTTTTTAAAAATGACGTGATGGGGAAAATTAAGACACCCACATGTCACTATAGAATTTAGTTTGTTTTATTTTATTTATATTGGGTTTTTTTGAGCCTCTATAATTTTTGGCCTGAAATTGGTATTTTTGGAGGGTTTCTAGAGGTTACACATTTTACTCACATGATTAATGGTAAAAGTGTGGAACTCGTGTGATGGGGGTTTTCGTCGAGACAAATATGTTATCCATGTCTTCTATATAGTTTTAAAACTATACAAAGAATCCCTAGAAACTGTGTGGGTGGTCTTGCCCTAGGTAGTTTCCTGTACAATGTTGGTTCACGATTTTTCCAAATGTGCATCCAAACTATGAAGCCTACCCATAATCACTTAAAATGTGATTTTCATAAAATACACTCTTCAAATTAAAATGGTTTCACCCCTTTCTTTCCCCATATTCATCATTAGACCTCTTGGGAGATAAGGAGGATATTTAACCTCATTCACTCTTAATTATTGGACCTTATTTTATTATTTTTAAGAGGTTATGATGTAAATATTCTTCCCTTTATCCTATACTCATCTCCCCTTCATCTTTCCTAGGTATTTTATCCCCCCAAATCCTAATTTCATTATATTAGATAGGTATTAGGATTGGGATGGTTCTAACATAGGGTTTTAGTCTCATATGACTTGTAGAGGAGGTTGTTTTTCTGGTTTTTGTGGTTTCTATTGAAGGAAATATGTTTTGACTAGGTTTCTGATTCTTCCAAGTAGGTGTTTTTATGTAATTTTTTCATTTCTTAATTCAAAGTGTGATTGTGATTTTTAAATTCCTTTTTATTGAAGGTATGAATATATATGATATCAATTCCATGATTCTAATCTATTTAAATGTGATTTGAGATTGGCATAAAAGGGTTTCTCTTTTTAGTTTCTTTTTTTCATGTTTATAATGGTATGTTCCAATGTTCCAAGAATATTTGAAATTTCTATGAATCTTTTTGAAATGGTTTTGATGGTGTGTGTGTGATTTTGATCTTGTTTGAGTTTTCACTGAGTGAAATCTATGATTTAATGTGAAAATTGTTTTAAAGTGAGGTGTTGACCTCAAATTTATTTTAAAGTGTTTTCAATAATGAATTTAAAATGTTATTTTTAAATGAGTGTTCAATTTAACCCCTTTTAAAATACCTTAATTGATATTTAAAATGTGTTGAGGGAAATAGATGAAATATGACCTAGTTTTGGATTTCAAAGAGAAAGAAATATTTTTTAAAGGGTGTCTTTGAATTATTTAAATGGTGTGGTTGATTTTAATTTGTATTTAAATATGTATAAAGATTTGATTTATGGAATTTTAAAATGTATTTAAATTTTGAGCTATGTTTTATGTTGAAGGCTTCTATTGTTTTAAATGGATGTTTATGGAAGACCCTTCTTGATTTCTCATTGATTTTTTATATCTTGAATGGGTTATTTTATAATTATAATATGTTTTTTCTCCCATTTTGTGTAAATGTTATTTTTTATTCCACTAATTTATGAGATATATGGGGAAATTCATTCTGAGGGTGTTAGTAGTGAAGGAGATTTCTTTAATATTCCTTGCGTGTTAACCTTTTATTTCCTATTCACTCACCTCATGTCTATATTGTTCATGGAAAACCAAGTACTTTTTTGGAGGTTTATTTGTATATAACACTTATTGGTCCACATACTGCTAGTATCTCTCTAGTCATTCTAGAAATGAGGGCTATTAGGGGTGGTCCATTTTCATTGAGGCATGTGTGGGATTGTTGGATGGCTTTTGGTTTGGATCCAACATATGCCAGTAGTTGGTTCATGAGTGAAATTGATAAAGTAAGATTCATCTCATGTTAGAGATATTGAGGTAGGGACAATGACACATTATTGTTTTGATTGGCACTTGACATTATGAATTTTGATCTAGATATCTCTTTTATAATTTCCCATGCTTGTATTGCTATGGAACCCACATTTTCCTTTCATTTATTATGGGACTTGTGACTTTTGGTGTCTAATTTTTTTGGCCTAGCCTATGTTTGGTTGGGTCATTTTATTTGAAAAAATGTTTTCAAAGATATTTGGATCACCCAATTTTGAAATAAGTACTCTTGAGTGGGTTTTTAAAGTGTATTTTATTATGGGTATTTTGGTTTGAAGAAGGATTTATCTGGTTGAATTTTTATAAAGTTATTTATTTTATTTTAGAAAAACAAGTGATTTGTTTTGTTTTAAAAAGTGTAAATGGGTGTGTGATTTTTAAAAGGATTAGTCCATTAGAAATGTTTTCAAAGCATGTGTTTTTAGTTTTTGAAAACAAAGTGAAACATTTTAAAATATTCTTATAAAATTATTATAAATTATTATATGTTTATATTGAAATCCTAATTTTTAGTTATATATTTATGAATTACCTAATGAAATTAATTTTATCGTCTCATCGTGTGGAAACAGATTGGGATGTTTAGCTCACACCCATATATTTTAGGTTTCAAATTTCCAACTGGATTTGGGTTTTGTTCCTTGAGGATGAAATGGGGTGAGTTTGGTATTGTTGAGTAACCAAAGGTTTCATGGAGATGTTTTTTGGTATTAGATCATGTTTTTGAGGTTGTTATTTTTTTGGTTAGTTTTTTATTAACCCAGAAGGTAATCTTAATAGATGCTTTCAATGATTCCTTTTTGTATCTGTTCATTCCATGATAAAATGTATTGCTTGCATATGATATTGGATATTTATAAAAATGGGTTGGATTTTTTTGTTGGTTTTGAAATGTTTGGAAAGTTTGTTCATTTTGGTTTTATAAATGTTTGATATTTCATGGAAGTCCAATGTAAATAGTGTCTATTTAAAACTCTCAATATATTTCACATTTTATTTTATCTATAATTTTTGAGGAATCATTATTGAAGGGATTTTTATGATTTCCATGAACTATATGAAATACTATGGGAATTAGGAATGCCTTTTAGGCCTTATGGTGAGTCAGGTTTGGTACTAAGTGGATGGAAGCCCATGTTGGTTCGCTACAAAATAAAATTAGAGGTTTTGGGTTCTTTGGTGGGAGATTAAGCTTCTCGATTATCCCTTTATTATCTAGGGATGTCATGGTGAAAGGATATTAAGGTTTTCAGGGTTTGAGATGTTAGAACCAATGCTGCTCGTTGCTAATAATGGAGGTTGGCATGTTCTTGTTATTAATATTTACATGGATGACTGGGGAGTTTAAAAAGAATATGGTCATATGTTTGAGGCTGAAAGAATTACTTAAGGTGGCACATTTTCCTAGTGTTTTCCAAATTTCTGGGCCTAAAAAATTAGGAGTTTTGTAGTGGTTTGTAGCAACGGTACGCCGTGAAGGTGTGTGATACGTGGTGAAGGCTTGCAGTACGTGGTGAAGGCGTGCGGCATGTAGAACGGTGTGCAGAACCGAGAAAAGTTCACAGTGATGGTACGTGGTGAAGGTGTGTTTTACGTGGAATGCTATTGAAAACGGTTTGTAGGGTTGATATGCGGTGAAGGCATGCAATACATGGATTGCTGATGTTTGGCAGGATTTTTGTGGTTCACAAAGTAGGATTGGTACACGGTGGAGGCTAACAATAAGTGAATGGAGTTCAGTATAGTGAAGATTGTCCCATATTGAAATTTTGGGTAAATTAGATTAGAAAAATTTTCAGAGTTATGTGCCTATATAAGGAGTAGTAATCACTTTTGTTAAGTGCCAGGATTAGAGATTAACGTTTTAGGAAAAAATCTGGTAAAGTTCGAGGTGGTATGCGAAGGAGAAGATAGTACACAGAGAGAACCATCCATGTAAGGAAAGTAGTTTTTGAAAGAAAGTGTAGTTTATGGAGGAATCTCTCGCAGTACGTGATAAAGTAAGGTAGCACACAGAGTAGAGAAATATGCGGATAAGTTGTGCAGTATAATGAGGAAGGTAGTATGCAGAGCAGAGTAGTTCCCTAAGGAGCTAGACGGTACGTAGAAACAACAGTGGTATGCGGAGGAGGTGGTCTGTGCAGCATACCCAGAACCCAGTATGAGGAACACCCAAGGAATCCTAAAAATTGACCAAATCAGTTTGAAAAATCAAGTTCCATAACATATCAATATATGAAAATATAAATTACATCTGTGGGTGATTACAAGACTTCAACAGAGCATCCATTTACAGTTGAGGATACATGATTTAATGCTGAACCGATGAAGTGACCTTCAAGTCGATAAATTGAGTGAAGATTATTCCAATGCAATAAACAAGGGGGGTGTAGTGTGATATCCCTAAAACCTTGTAAATACAGTGCGCCTGGCACAGAGTGTCTATTCTAAACACTTGTAATCCACAACTTGTAAATATTAGAGGTTTTTGGTATGACCAAAACACTGTCAGCCTATTCTCCTTACACATAGCCCTTAGTGGTGAAAAAATTAAAATTGCTATGTCATTGTTTTTGATGTGATTTTTTATTTTATTTACTTCCTTTTTCAGATAGGTTTAATAGGTTCCTACCAACGTGGGAACAAGATCCATCAATTTAAAATAAAAATTTAACACCCTAATTCACCCCTCCCCTCTCAGGGTGTTCTGGGGTCCTTAATGAGTGGTAATGGTGGGATGATTCTAGATAGCTCTTTCTCATCCAAACCCTCAAGTTATAATGGGAATTTGGTCGTTTAATTATGAATATAGGTTTGTTTTTAGCTACTTATGATTGTTTTTTATGTAGAATGATATTGTTTTTTTCTCCTTTGAGAATGTAAGTGATTTTGGTGGATCACTCTTTGGTTTCTGGGAAATGGTGGAGAAATTGAGCCACAAAGTTGGCTATAATGGCTTGGGAAACCATACAGATCTCACAAATTTTGGGTTTTCTCTCTTAATAGAGAAGGTATCAGAGTTGGAGCATGGTTACCCAACTCATGTGGGAAAATAATGCACAAACATATTTCTTCCAAGAATTAGTTTTGTTACTCTTCTTAGTTATGAATTTATCCAAAAGTGATTCTCACTTTTTAGAGGTGCATTGAGAAATTATTTGATGTTTTTTGGATATGGTTTTTGTGAACCTTGTTATAGGCTTGTGTGGTCTTTTTTTGCACTAGATTTTAAAACCTTCTTTTGAAATATGTTTTAATTTTTTGAAAAGATTAATTTCAAAGTTGGGTTTATGTTTTATTTTGAAAGGGAATCCCCAAAAGTGGCCTTTTCAAACTCTTCGCCCCTAGGAACCACCTCCCCATGAATGGATCACTCTAAAGAGAGCCCTATTTAGGAAGGAGATGTTTCTAGCCAAGATGGAAGAGCAGCCTATGGGGTGATAGCTCGATCCACAGTGGTTCGACACAAAAATCCATTAGCTAGGTGGGATGCACCTTTCTTCCCACCCGATACAGCATCGAGTGACCCGGTAAGGTGAGTGGACCGAGAGATGTGGAAATCCCACTAAGATCAGACTCCTAGGATTCGAACCCCATACATCTAAAGAAAAATTATTTCTATGACCCTTCTCCCTTACCAAAGTGTCACCACCGAAGCAGCACAAACATGGTTTTACGAATTTTTTGAAATATTAAATTTTATTGGTTTTCCTAGAATGTATTATAAAATGGTTATACCCATTTTCATGTTTGGAAAATGTTAAAAATGGTTATTTTTAAAATTATCTGTTTGGGTATTCCTAGGAGTAAGTGATTTCAAAAAATGTGTTCTGAAAGTGTTTTGGGATTAAAAATGGTATTTTGTTTTGATTTTTTTTGAAAGGTGTTCTTAAAAGTTAAGTGAGATTTTATGATCATTTATTGTATGCATTTTTTTCTAATAGAATAGAATTTTTAGTGGAATGTTGTGGCATACCTTGTTTGGGTGATGTGTTTCCCACCAAGGTTGGGTTGTTTTTAAAGTTTGTGTTTTTATTTTTTTTCAAGTGAATTATTAGTGGAGGGTGATTTTAAAATTCCTTGGTAAAATTTAGTTATTTTGAAATAATTTCTTCCTTCATTGTTGTGAATGTTATTCACTTTGTTTTAGTGATTTATGTTTGGATTTGATCCCTTGCACATGATGATATGATTTGGTTTAATTTTTGAGTCTTGAAATGATGTTGTTCATCTCTTTTTATGTTTATAGTATACCAATTCGATTGGTTGAAATAGTTTTTCAATTATAGAATATACCCATACTCAGAGTGAAGTTGTGGAAATGGAGCCTTATTTTCTCTCAGACCCATATCAGAATTCTTGGATTAGTGTCCAACTTCTTTCTATGGTAATCAATATTATCCAGAAGTTATGTGGTGGTTTTAAAAATTTGGGGTTATCCTCAATTCTCTTAGAACACATGAAGCCTCATGAGTGAGAGCTTTCATGAAATTTATTTTTTAGTTTTAGAAGAATGTGGTAGGAGTCTTTGATACTTTCTCAGGTCTTGGGAGTTTCTTAGGATAGTGTATATCTAGTGGTTCTTTATAGAGGTTTGAAAGTTTAGAGAGCATATGGGCTTGCGAGCCTTCATTAGGGTGCACAATTAGTAAGGGTGTATGGAGATCAATTCTTATATTTAGAAGTATTTTCTATAGATATGTCCATCAATGTTTCTAAGAAAGATCATTTCTTTAGAGGCGTTCTTCATACAAATATTTCTCAAACTATATTTTCTTATTTCCTAAGGAATTTTTAGGAGGTTTTCAAAGAGTCCATTCAGGTGGAAGCTTTCTAACCTCGACAACTAGTGGTGGGAGATGAATTATTTTAATATAATAGGAATGAGGGTATCCTGGTTTTTTAGGAGAAAAACTATGATGATATAGGTCTATAAGAAAAGGGTCCTTCACGTGGGAAAAAATATCTCTCGTGTGCTTCTAGTGTGGGATTCCTATAAATTATAATCCCTTCTATTTTAATCCTCTGGGGTTTTCCTACCTTGTGGTCTTTTGGGTCATCTTAAGATGTTTTTCATGATAGGTTTTAGGAATAGGTCCTAGGATTTATGATTTTATGGATTGGTGGGTTTGGGAATGTTTATTTCTTGTTTGTGTTTTGGATTGAGGTTTTTGAGCTTTAGATGTTTTTTTGGAATATTGTGCTTGATTCCATTAGAGAACGGCCCTTGTGGATATCTCTAAATGTTGATATTATGGTTTTCTTCCATAATTTATGATTTTTTGTGAGTGTTTTTGGATTTGTCTCATTGTTTTGGGGAACATTTCTTGAGAGTAGTGGTTTTCTCCCATTGTTTGTGTTGATATTTTGAGGTGCCCATTATTTTGAAATGAGAAATGCCTCGGGTTCATGATTGGATAACTATGGTGTCTAATCCACTAGTTGTGGTTGTATACTAGCCGGTGATTGTATTAGTGTATTTTGGATCCATTATGTACGGTTGATATGGTTAATGACCCTATGTTATCCTTGTGTGTTGTGGCCCAAGGTGAGATCTTGTGTCGCACTTTTAAGGATGCTCATAAGATATCCTTCTTTAATTTGGTTTGTAAGTGCTTTTAGTTTGAAAGTGGGTTTCTATCTTGGTTTCTCAAATTTTTTGAGGTTTTCTATCTCGGTATTTTTCATTGGTGAAACTATGTTTGAATAATTCTAAATTGCGGGGAGACCATGTTAGGTATACAATAATTTTTAGGAGTTCTTGTTTGATGTTCATGTTTTAGTTACACTTGAAGATGTTTGGGAATTTTTTAGATCATTGATTCAATTGTTTTTGGCCAATAATTTTGTATTTTTGGAAGTTTTCCGGGTGTTGAGCAATTTTCTTGCATGATAAGGGATAATCATGTGGTGCCCATGTAAAGGGGGTTGCCCTAGGGATATATCCATTTTCATAGAATCCACATGGTTATTCAAATCATGAAAACCACCCTAGAAACGGTGTTGGTAGTCTTACACTATGGAGTGTTATGTGCACAGTTGGTTTTTGGTTTGTTAAACCATGTGGACAAACCCTAAGACCTTCCCATAATCAGTTAAAATTTCAATTTACCAGAATAACCTCTTCAAATTAAATGGGTTTTCACCCCTTTATTCTCCCACACACATCTTACAACCTCTTGGGATCCAAGGAGGATCTTAAACTTCCTTCCCTCTTGACTCTCGGTCCTTTTTGGGTGATTTTCAAGTGATTCTAAGGTAAATCACCTCCCCTTTATCCTCTACCCCTCTTCCTTCCATCCTTATTAGTTTTCTTATTCCTCCTAAAACACTAGTTCATTTTTTAATCTTGGGGTTTAGTTTATAATGGTATTAACCTATGGTTTTGGTATTTTATGGATTGTATAGGAGGTATTATTTCTTGTTTTCATAGTCACCATTAATGGTTAGACCTTTCAACTTGGTTTTTGATTCTTACAAGTATGTGTCTATATGAAAATTTTAATTTTGGAATGATAAGTTTTCTTAAAATTTCTAAATCCATTTTAATTGAAATCATGAATATATGTGATATACATGTGATGATTTAAAACTGTTTAAATGTATTTTGATCTTGGAATAAAGGGGTTCTCTTTTGAATTATATCTTTTCAGTTTTCTAGTGGAATGTTTTTATGTGCCAAGCATTTGATAAATGTCTATGATTCTTTTTGAAATGGTTTTGGTGGTGTGTTTTTGATTTTGATCTGGTTTTGGTTTTCAATGATTAAAATATATGATTTGATGTGTAAATTAAATTAAAGTGAGGTGTTAACATCAATGTTATTTGGGGGGGGGGGGTTATTTAATGAATTTAAAATGTTGGTTTTAAATGAGTGTGTGGTTTACCCCTTATAGAAATGCATTGATGGATATTTAAAATGTTTTTATGGAAATGGATGGACCTTTTCCTTACTTTTGTTTTCAAAGAAGAAGGTATTTATTTAAAATGGAATAATTTAAATGTTTAAATGGTTTGTGTGATTTTAATAAATATTTAAGGATCCCTAAAAAGGTGATTTATGGATTGTGAAAAGGTATTGAAATTATGAGACATGTTTTATGTGAAATTCCTTGTTGGAACTTCAGTTTTAAATAGATGGTTATGAAAGACCCCTCTTGATTTTCCCTGGAGTTTTTTTACCTCTTTTGTGTATTTTTTATCATTATAAGATTAATGTTACTCCCATTGTGTGGGAATGTGCTTGTTTATGATTTGAATGTATGAGATATATGGGTTTATTCATTATGAGTGTGTCGGGTGTGATTTGGAGTTATTTCCCATGTTTTGAGTGTTAATAATGGATTTATTGTTCAATCACCTCACTTATTTATTGGTCATGGGAACCTGCGTACCAGGTATGAGGTGTACACTTATATTATCATATTTGGTTCACATGCTTCTGGTGACTCTCTATTTGTGTTCGGCACTAGGTCTATGAGGGGTGTTCCCTTTGGATGTAGTGTACTCCGATAGTTGGTTCATGAGTGTAATTTATAATGTTTTACATGTTTCACATTAGGGATACTTGGGTAGATCCTATAACACATTCATTTTTTTGGTTAGAAATTTACAGTAGGAGTTTTTATTTAGTTGTTGATTGTATCATTTCCCCTGCTTATATAATTGTGGCACCCACATCTTGATTTTACTTATTAGGTGGCTTATAACTTGTGGTATATACATTATTAGGCATAACTAGTGTGTTTTTAGGTCATTTCCATTGAAAAATGATTTTCAATGATATTTGTAAAACATATTTTGAAATAAAGATTCATGTTTGGGGTTTTCATGAAGATTTCAAGATGGGTTTTATTTTAAATAAGGTTTTGGTCGATTGATTGTTTATGAAGTGATTGTTTTTATTTTAAGAAAAAAATTTCTTCATTTTTTTTGAAAAGTGTTAATGGGTGTGTTTTTTCAAAATGGATTAGTCTAGTAAAATCACGTGTTTTTAGTTTTTGAAATCAAAGTGGAATGTTTTGAAAGGTTCTTATGATCTTGTTAATTTTTTTCACATGTCTATGTTGAAATCCTACTTTATAATTATTTTTTTAAAGTAAAATTTATGAATTTCTTTATGAAATGAATTTTATAGTCTCAGTGTGTTGTGAAAAAATGGGATTTTTAGATAACACATATATATTTTAGGTTCTAGGTTTCCAACTAGATTCATGTTTTGTTCCTTGTGGTCGATGTGGGGTGAGTTTGGTGGTGCTAAGCAACCATAGGTGGCATGGAGATGGTTTCAGGCATGGTTTGTAACATCCCCGAAGCTTCTAAGTGTCTAACAAATGAATTATTAATGTTAAGAAAAGATATTTGATAATAAATTAAAATATTAAATTATAAATATTATTTTTATAAACATAGTTTTTTTTCTAAAATATATTTATTCGATTATTTTTGTATAGAAAATAACATTTGTAGGGATTTTGAAATTATTATAAATAATTATTTTGAATTACATATCACACTTTTAACTTTTAAGAATAATGATGAAAAAAATAATTAAATTTAAAATAATTTAAATATATTAAAAAAATTAAAAAATGAAAATATAAATAAATATAATATAATTAATCTCTATTTTATATTTGAATATTTTGATATAAATTTGATTTGAAACTTTAAGATAATATATATAAACTATATTATTATTATAAGTAAGATGTCATTTGTGTTAATATATTTTATTATGAGAAATTAGAAATGATTTATGATACATGAATTCATATAAATCAACTTATATTTAAAATTATGAATTAAAAGTTTCAAAATAAATTATAAATATATATGAATGATGTTTAATATTTTATATGAGTATAATTTTATTAAATAGATGATGATATAATTTGAAATAATTTAAATTATAAGAAAACAAAAGAAATCTATAAGATTTATATTGTTTTATGAATATATTAAAAATATGAAATTATTTGGATATTATGAGATATGAATATATTATAATTTGAGTTTTTTTTCATAAATATAAAATTATGTCCTAAATAATAATAATAATAATAAAAAGAGAGATAATAAAGAAACAAAAATTGATGGTTTCATTGGGGATATCATTTTAGGAGTCTGTATGCAGCAAGGTGAGAGCTCAAGCGTAGAATGGTCGAGCGAGGTCGAGTGCAGGTCCAAGAAAGGTGGAAGTAGAAGCCGAGGGATTTGTTTCGAGAGGTCAATCTTGGACGAAGGCTCAAACCGAGTGTTGTGGAGTCGACTGATGACTTCTTCATGTTGGTTGAGTGTGGTTTAGGGTTCAGTCATGAAGGGGTATCAAACCAGATCTAAAGGTGGAAGATGGAAATCAAACCAGATCTGTAAGTATGTATTTGTTTAGTGTTTGAATATTTATAAAACCAACTTAATAGTGTCCTATTTTTTTGATTTCTTCTTTTGTAGATGTCTGTTACCCTATTGGTTAATGTTTTAAATTTTCTTCAACTCGATGTCTATGTTTGTCACATGTTTGAATTTTTAAAATGTATTAATTAATTTGACTGTGTTTTTGGATACTGTTTTCAACAATTACGATCTATTTTAGATTATTTAGTGTATGGGTATGGATTGATTCTCTGAGAAAAAGCATTACTATTCACAATCACTATCTGCATTTTTTTTGGAATTTTCTTCAACAAATTCCATACTAAAACTATCAAAAAAATTAAAAATATATATTTATATATATCAATTTGAACACATAGAACCAATCAGATTCTGTATTTTTTTTCTATCAATATCCAATTAAACCTCCGCCATTTTTTTTTAAAAAGATATTATATATAAATATTATGAATTTTATATGATGGATTTGTTTATTAGTATAAATAATGGTGTGTGGAGGGTTGGTAAGAGGAAGATAGAGGGATGATTCCCTTTTTTCATTATTTTTTGTTTTTTCCATTCCGAGAGATGGTGATTATGAGAGATCATGTTTGAGTCTTCTTTCAAAAAGAAGAGAAGAAAATTTCTTCAAATTAAGTTGACGAAAAATCATGCTTTATTAGTTTCTACTACAAAGAAGTCATGAGTTATTAATAGGCTTTAAGGTAAGCGATACACTACTATTCTCTATTTTCAAATTATGATCTATACACTACTAGAAAAACAGGTATTTGCGACGGGTCATTTGCGACGGGGGCCCGTCGCAAATCACCCGTTGCTGAAAACGGTATCGCAATAACAATTTTTTGCGACGGGCCCGTCACTAAAGCCTTTTTCCGCGACGGGGAGAATCCCCGTCGCAACTAGTACTCCGTATATTGGTAAAAACCTATTTGCGACGGGCCCCGTCGCAAATACCTGTTGCGACGGGACCCGTCGCAAATAGTTGTTGCGACGGGACCCGTCGCAAAAACTATTTTTAAAAAAATAAAAAAATAATAATACTATTTGCGACGGGAATAGTATCCCGTCGCAAATACTATAAAAAAAATAAAAAAAATAAATTGTTAATAAATTATTTTAATTAATATAATAATCATCCAATTATAATTTAAAAATAAAAAATAATAAAATATTAATAAATGATTTTAATTAATATAATAGTAGAATTATAATTCACAAATAAAAATAATAAATTATTTTAATTAATATAATAATAATACAATTATAATTCAAAAATAAAAAAATAATAGAATATTAATAAATATTTTATAATGAGACAGAAACTACGAATAGAAAAAAAATCATATTTTGATTTCACAAATTTTATAACATAAATACAAACTCTAATCTGAAGGAGGGGGGGAGGGGGGATCTGCAGATGGTGGTGGAGGAAACTCCATCCCTAAAGCATGAGTGAGTCGGCGCATGTACTCCATCTGCTCCTGATGCTGCTGCTGCCACCGACTCGTCTGCTCCTCGTACAGCTGCTGCTGGCATCGACGCTCCTCCTCATGCTGCTGACGCATCTGCTCCTGCTCTTGTCGGAGACTCTCTATCAGTGCAGTCTAAGATCGAAACTGATCCTCATACTGTGTAGTAGAAGAAGATGCACAAGCTCCTCTCGAGCTGGACGCCGACATCGCAGCACTGCCATAATAATCTCAGGGAGTCAGTCGAGAGCTGATACCAACTACCCGGCCCTTCTTGAAGGCATACTGGGTGGCCTGCATCCATGCCGCCTCGTCAAACTGACGACCAGTGGTCTGATCTGATGACTCGTCCTGACTCTCAGGCCGGTTCTGTGACGCGGTGGCCTCATATGACTCCTGTAGTTGCAATTTAAAATTAAAATTGTGAATATATTATATACAGTTAATTTTTAAACTTGAAAAAAAATAATACTAACCACGATGTGATGCTGACGATCACCTCTGAGCTCCCCAGTAGCAGGATCACTATACATCCTCCGATATACGTCGTACTCCATAATATCGGGGTGCTCGACAGCCTATAAGAATAAAAAATAAACTGTTAGTATTTATAGTTATATAAAATATTTATAAATAATGTACGTACTAGATTATGTCTATGAGTACTGAAAGAACGAATCCCAGCTCGATGAGTCACCTCTTGTCTCCCCCGATTCTGCCTCCCCACCGATGATCTCCTCTGAAAGGCACCACTCAACCAGTGCACACATAATCCATCACATACATGGTATGAAATGTACTTTGGTCGGTGTGCTCTACATGACTCATCAAAATCTGACACTCCTGCTTTCTTCATCGCAGCTTTTCTTAAATTGTGCAAAAACTGACGAAGGCGATCACGCATGGCCACCTCCCATGCCTCGTGGATGGCGTCACGCATGGTATCCTCGATCGGATACCATAAACCCTACAAATAAATCAAAATATCAAGTTAGAAATGAAATAATTTTCAAAATAAAAATTATTTATTTACGTACGTACCAACCAATGGCCGAACATGGCCTGCTACTCATCAATGGGAATATGCTCCCATGTGGTCCACGGCTGAGAGAAATAGTTGCGCAAAATAGCGCTGCCCTGTCCGACTGCTATATGCGAAAAACTGTAAAAATAATAAACATTTATTATGTGAATAGATTAATGAAATCTTAGTCAAATCCACAGGTTATCACAGGTTATCACACCTCCATGTGCGTGGATCAAACCCAAGACGTGGACGTCGCTCGGGGACGGGGTCAGGAATCATCAATTGTGCAAGACCGCGCCCCCTCCGCGTACTCCCTGGAGCGCCTGCAGGCTGAGGTTCATCTGTCAGCAACTCATCCGCATCGAAAGACAGGTCAGCATCCGCCAACTCACGAAATGTGGCATCGTCCATCTGAAACAGAAAATGTTAATGTTGTTAGCAAATAATTGATAATTACTATTATATATACATATATACATATTATGATTGTATATAAATACCATGGAATTCTATCAGTGTTCATCTTCATCATCATCTTCATATATGTCAATGTCATCTTCATATTCCTCCTCATCATCATCGATATCCATTCGAGTTACATTTGCTTCATCTCTTACCATTTCAAATTCATATGTGACATCATTAACATCATCGTCATCACCGACTCTTAAATGTGGGGTGTCGTCATCGATACTCATGTCTCTTTGTAAAAAAGATTGATTTTGAGTACTCTCTTGAAAAACATCAATTCTTTGCACATCAGTGAAAGCACATTCACTTTGACTAAACTGATTGTCTCGAATTTTGATTTTTATTACACTCCACCAATCAGTCAAGTCTCTTTATGTAGCACAATACTTTGCGTAATAAACTTGATATGCCTATTGATCTAATAATAATGGTTCATTTACTGCGAGAACACTTTTACATTTAATATCGATGATTCCATGAGTCGGATGAACACGCACGCCTCTCTCTGTATCCAACCACCGACATTTGAACATGGTTATGTAATGTTGTCCAAGATAACAGAGTTCAATGATTTCATCAAGTATGCCATAAAAGTCAACTTCATTTTCTCGATGATGAGATCCTCTCAAGCTAACTCCATTGTTCATTGTTTTTTTCGATTCTCCATATGCATGTGTGTGGAATCAAAATCTATTCACCACATATGCATTATAAGTTTTAACAAGTTTGGAAGGTGGGTTACTCAATACACACAATCGTTTGTCAATTTTATCAGCATGTCGAGACACCTGAAAATTTGTGAAATAATTATCAATATAGTAAACTATACATTGAATGAGTTGCTAAAAGATAAAGAATTTATGTTACCCGTTTTTGAAACCACTGAGAGAAATTTTTCAGTCGACGTTCTTCGAGAGCAGCTACTGTAATTTGTGGAATTTGTTTCTTGATATGATTATCATACAACCTATAAAAACCAAAGTTATTTACTGTAACATAAATGATAGAATAAGTGATATAAACACTTACAGTACAACTGATGTCATCTCTTCACAGTTGAGCAGAACATATGTATGAGCTCTATGATGTTCATCATTTGAAAGCCAGCGTTCATAAACTCAACCAAAACCAAGCTCTGACTGGTTGAAAACAGATAATTGATTGTCGATTTCATCAATATTCCTCTCGTTTCGTCCCATTCGGTTGTGTTTTGAAGGATACTCAGATTCAAAATAATGGGAGCAGAAAAAAGATATTTCCTCTTGCAAATAAGCTTCTGCAATAGATCCTTCAACAGATGCTTTGTTACGTACTTTTCTTTTCAATTTTTGCATGCATCTTTCAAATGGGTACATCCATCGAAACTGTACTGGACCTCCACATTTGGCTTCATATGGCAAATGTAACATCAAATGTTCCATTGAGTCGAAGAAATACGACGGAAATATTTTTTCCAGTTTACATATAATTACAACAACATCTTTTTCAAGTTTTCCTAAAGCATCATAATCTGCTGTAGCCGCACAAATTTCCCAAAAAAAATGAGACATGTCTGTTATGGAATCCCAAATCACAGAATTCAACAGACCTCTTAATCCAATGGGTAGAAGTCTTTCCATTATAACATGACAATCATGACTTTTTAATCCAGTAATATGACCATTCTTTACACATCTACCCAAATTGGAAGCACATCCATCTGGAAGTCTCAAATCTGCAATCCACTGACAAAATAATAAACGGTTTTCTTTAGACAGTGTATAAGCTGATTTTGGTTTCAGTAACCTTTCTGTTCTGACATTCTCAAACAGTTCCAATTCTGGACGCCTACAAATTTGGGCAAGATCTAAACGTGCATTTACATTGTCTTTGCTCTTTCCTGGCGTATCCAAAACTGTATGAAAAAAATTATCAAAACAGTTCTTCTCAATATGCATGACATCTAACATGTTTCGGACCAACAAATTAGACCAATATGGAAAATCCCAAAATATGCTACGTTTAATCCAATTGTGTTCTTTCCCAAAACCAGAAATTTTCTGTTGGTTTATTGTGGGACCAAAAGTGATGGGAGGTAATGAAAATAAAACTGATTTTAACTCCGAACCTGATAGCATTTTTGGAGGTCCATCCCTTTCAACTGTTCCTTTTCTGAAATGAGATCTGTTTATGCGAAAAGGATGATCAGCTGAAAGAAATCTGCGATGACAGTCAAAATAACAAGGTTTCTTTCCATGAATGAGCATAAATACTTTATTCTCTCCCATACAGTAAGGACATGATTTCTGACCATGTGTACTCCATCCAGATAACATCCCATAAGCCGAGAAGTCACTTATTGTCCACATCAATGCTGCTCTCAGTATGAAATTCTGTTTCGTTGCAACATCATATGTACTGACACCAGTACTCCACAATAAATTTAATCCATCAATCAATGGTTTCAAATAAACATCAATATTTTTCTTCGGATGTCCTGGAATTAGTAAAGTCAAAAATATATATTTCTCCTTCATCAACATCCATGGAGGTAAATTGTATGGAGTTAAAAAAACAGGCCAACATGAATATTGACTACCATAAGATCCAAACGGACAGAAACCATCAGTGGAAAGTCCCAGTCGAACATTTCTAGCTTCTAAAGAAAAGGATGAATGCACTCTATCAAAATGTTTCCATGAATCACCATCGGCTGGATGATTCAAGCTTTTATCGGTTGAAATATTCTCTTTATGCCATGACATCATTGTCGCTGTATTCTTAGACATGAATAAACGCCGGAGTCTGGATGTAAGCGGAAAATATCTCAACTATTTTACAGGAATCAAACCAGACTTCTCGTGTTGTCCTTCTTTATATCTCAGTTTCCCACATGTGGGACAACTATCCAACGACTCATTTTCCCCAGAATATAAAATGAAGTCATTTGAACATGCATGAATCTTCTGACAAGTAAGTCCCAAATTTCGAATCAGCCTCTTACTCTCATAATAATTTGCAGGTAAAACATTTCCTTTGGGTAATAGTGTTTTAAGCAAAGAAAATATCTGGTCAAAACAGGTGTTTGACATTCCATTATCTGATTTGATAGCCATAAATTTTTCAACTGCTTCTAATTTTCTCATCTTGCAGCCAGGATATAATGCATCCTCAGCAGACTTCAACAACTCATAAAATTCAGACGGTTCCAACTCAGGATTTGAAGCTATATCAGCCGGAGTTTTTGTATGTTGAAAAGATGAACCTGCAACATCATGTACTAAATCTTGAAACCGGGATGGATCCGGAATCAAGTTGGTATCACCTGCTCTGGAACTGCGTTCACCGTGTTGATACCAAAAAACATAATCTGGTTGAAAACCAAAACGCAAGAGATGTTCTCCCACTTTGTCAAACATGTCAAACGTTCTCAATGCACATTTTCTACAAAGGCATTTTATTTTGTCTTCTGAAACAAATTCTGGATTTGATGCCGCAAATGATAAAAAAGTCACCACACCCTCTACATATACTGGATTTAAACCAGAACCGTTTGGATTTCTACGTTGATTTATCCATATGCGGTCACCTAATAATGATTATTGACGACCTCGTTGTTCCATATTTCTCTATAAAATATAAAAGCATTACTGGTTTTGAATAATTTGTTAGAAAAAACACTCAAGCTAGGATAATTATAGAGTTTAGATCATACACGACTGATGCAAAATTTTTATTGAGATAGACCTAAAAATTGACCCTTTAAGAATTAAATATGTTGAGAATAAAGAAAAACATGTTACAAATATTGATAATTTTAATATTATATAAATTTTTTATTATTTTCATAGTATTAATATTATTGGTAATTATTACTAATTATTACTAATTATTACTAATTATTGGTAATTATTACTAATTATTACCAATTAATGGTAATTATTACTAATTAATACTAATTATTGGTAATTATTACTAATTATTGGTAATTATTGTTAATTATTGGTAATTATTACTAATTATTGGTTATTACTAATTATTGGTAATTATTATTAATTATTGGTAATTATTACTAATTATTGGTAATTATTACTAATTATTGGTAAGTATTACTAATTATTGTTAAGTATTACTAATTATTGGTAATTATTACTAATTATTGGTAATTATTATTAATTGTTACTAATTACTACTAATTATTATTAATTATTACTAATTATTGGTAATTATTACTAATTATTGGTAATTATTACTTATTATTACTAATTATTACTAATTATTACTAATTATTGGTAATTATTACTAATTATTACTAATTATTACTAATTATTGGTAATTATTACTAATTATTACTAATTATTGGTAATTATTGGTAATTATTATTAATTATTGGTAATTATTGGTAATTATTACTAATTATTCGTAATTATTACTAATTATTGTTAATTATTACCAATTATTGGTAATTATTACTAATTATTGGTAATTATTACTAATTATCGGTAATTATTACTAATTATTACTAATTATTACTAGTTATTGGTAATTATTGGTAATTATTGGTAATTACTACTAATTATTACTAATTATTGGTAATTATTGGTAATTATTACTAATTATCGGTAATTAATACTAATTATTGGTAATTATTTGTAATTATTACTAATTATTGGTAATTATTACTAATTATTGGTAAGTATTACTAATTATTGTTAAGTATTACTAATTATTGGTAATTATTACTAATTATTGGTAATTATTTCTAATTATTACTAATTATTACTAATTATTGTTAATTATTACTAATTATTGGTAATTATTACTAATTATTGGTAATTATTACTAATTATTACTAATTATTACTAATTATTGGTAATTATTGGTAATTATTACTAATTATTGGTAATTATTGGTAATTATTACTAATTATTGGTAATTATTACTAATTATTGTTAATTACTACTAATTATTGGTAATTATTACTAATTATTGGTAATTATTACTAATTATTACTAATTATTACTAATTATTACTATTTATTGGTAATTATTACTAATTATTACTAATTATTGGTAATTATTGGTAATTATTGGTAATTATTGGTAATTATTGGTAATTATTGGTAATTATTGGTAATTATTGGTAATTATTGGTAATTATTACTAATTATTGGTAATTATTACTAATTATTGGTAATTATTACTAATTATTACTAATTATTGGTAATTATTACTAATTATTACTAATTATTACTAATTATTACTAATTATTGGTAATTATTACTAATTATTACTAATTATTACTAATTATTACTAATTATTACTAATTATTACTAATTATTACTAATTATTACTAATTATTACTAATTATTACTAATTATTGGTAATTATTACTAATTATTTCTAATTATTGGTAATTATTGGTAATTATTACTAATTATTAATAATTATTGGTAATTATTACAAATTATTACTAATTATTACTAATTATTACTAATTATTACTAATTATTACTAATTATAACTAATTATTGGTAATTATTGGTAATTATTGTTAATTATTACTAATTATTGGTAATTATTGGTAATTATTACTAATTATTGGTAATTATTGGTAATTATTGCTAATTATTACGAATTATTGGTAATTATTACAAATTATTGGTAATTATTACTAATTATTACTAATTATTACGAATTATTACTAATTATTACTAATTATTGGTAATTATTGGTAATTATTGTTAATTATTAGTAATTATTACTAATTATTGGTAATTATTACTAATTATTGGTAATTATTACTAATTATTGGTAATTATTACTAATTATTGGTAATTATTACTAATTATTGGTAATTATTACTAATTATTACTAATTATTACTAATTATTACTAATTATTGGTAATTATTGGTAATTATTACGAATTATTACTAATTATTACTAATTATTGGTAATTATTGGTAATTATTACTAATTATTGGTAATTAATACTAATTATTGGTAATTATTACTAATTATTACTAATTATTGGTAATTATTACTAATTATTGGTAATTATTACTAATTATTTTTAAGTATTACTAATAATTGTTAAGTATTACTAATTATTGTTAAGTATTACTAATTATTGGTAATTATTGGTAATTATTGGTAATTATTGGTAATTATTGATAATTATTGGTAATTATTTGTAATTATTGGTAATTATTGGTAATTATTGGTAATTATTACTAATTATTGGTAATTATTACGAATTATTGGTAATTATTACTAATTATTGGTAATTATTACTAATTATTGGTAATTATTACTAATTATTGGTAATTTTTACTAATTATTGGTAATTTTTACTAATTATTGGTAATTATTTCTAATTATGGGTAATTATTACTAATTATTGGTAATTATTACTAATTATTACTAATTATTACTAATTATTACTAATTATTACTAATTATTACTAATTATTACTAATTATTACTAATTATTACTAATTATTACTAATTATTACTAATTATTACTAATTATTACTAATTATTACTAATTATTACTAATTATTCCTAATTATTGGTAATTATTGGTAATTATTGGTAATTATTCCTAATTATTACTAATTAGTGGTAATTATTAGTAATTATTAATAATTATTACTAATTATTGATAATTATTAATAATTATTACTAATTATTGGTAAGTATTACTAATTATTGGTAAGTATTACTAATTATTGGTAAGTATTACTAATTATTGGTAATTATTACTAATTATTGGTAATTATTACTAATTATTAATAATTATTCCGAATTATTGATAATTATTGGTAATTGTTCCTAATTATGAGTAATTAAATGAATAATTACAAATAATTAGGAATAATTACCAATAATTAGGAATAAAAAATTATTAGTATATTTTATTATTAATATTAAAATGATATAATTTTCTAATTTATATACAATTCTCCTTTCATCTGTGTGTTTTCTATCTCCATATAGAAATAATACATGTGGAGACAACAAACACACAGATGAAAAGAGAATTGTATATGTATAAAAAATTATATTATTTTAATATTAATAATAAAATATACTAATAATGTAATAATGTTATTATTCCTAATTATTGGTATTTATTACTAATTATTAAGTAATAAAACAATGTAAACATAATTAAATTACAACTAATTAAGAATAATTGAAACTAATAAAACATTAAAAATAAATATTAAATTAAAATGAATATAAATATATTGAAAATTGATCTGAGGTTGATCTCTGATCGTTCTTCAAAACTTCAATATCAACTCCGGAGAAAAAAATTAAACTTGAGAAAAACTGAACTTTAGAAATAAAATTTTGAGAGAAGAAGAAGATGGAGTTTGAGAATGATTTGAAAAAAACGGATGGGGGTATTTATAGGTTAGATTATTTGCGACGGGCCCCGTCGCAAATACCTTAGCCAACATTTATTACGGTCAACGGTTAAATAGTTATTTGCGACGGGACCCGTCGCAAATAACCACCTGCCGACATACTAGTTGCGACGTAGGAATATTCCCGTCGCAAATACCTTTTACCGCCGCTGGTTATTTGCGACGGGAATATTCCCCCGTCGCAAATATGTTTCCCGTGATTTGGCGTGCAAAGGGCGCCAGTTCTTTTGCGACGGGGCAAGCTATCCCGTCGCAAAAGGCTACTTATTTGCGACGGGCAAATACCCCCGTCGCAAATAAGTTTTTAACAGGGCTATTTGCGACGGGAATAAATCCCGTCGCAAATACCCATTTTTCCCGTAGTGATAATTTCTCAAATTAGGAAGAGATTATTTATTTATTTATTTTTAATAAAAATTTGATTTTATGTAAGGGAGTTTAATTTTATTTATATTATAAGGTGTTTATTTTATTTTATTTTTCATTATAATTATAAATTTTTATGGGTATTAAATACTTATCAATAATTATTTATTTAAAATTTATACAATTATAGTTTCATAATGAATTATTTGTTTTATGGATTATTTATTTATTGATTTGTTTGAATAAAATTTATGATTTAAGGGAAATTATTTTGCTTTGATTTCAAATGTTTACATATTTTTTCCAAATTATGTTAATATCATTTTAAATATTTTATTTTAAAAAAAATTAGTGAGGGAAACTCCACTTTCTTTATTATGTGAGGTATATTTATTTTTCAAATAAATAAATGTGTAAGATAACCATGTTTTTCAAATTTATAAAGATATTTTATTTAGTACTACATGGGTTTTTAATTTGATTTGATTTTATATTTTTGAGAAAATTTAATTAGGGAATTACTTGTATATAAAATAGGAATTACTTTATAGAAAATTAAGATTTCGTAAAAACCATGATATTTATCATTCCAAGAATTTCTATATTTCAATTATTTCATTAAAAAAGGTCTGCCTATTATTATTTAACTCTTGATTCTGAAGTGATTTTGATTTTATGAAAATCCAAATGCTCAAATTTCTAATAAGAAAGGATATTATTTGATGATTTTAGAATAAAGAGAAGTTATTATTTTAACTAATACAAAGTATTATTTTATGTATGAAAATATCTCATACACTCATAAATGCCATAATCATATAAGATATGACCATTATCTAACTTGTGACATTTCATGCATGTACTGGTTTAATTTTCATTAAATATTTGTTTTATATACATATTCAGTGAAAAATTTTAATCCTTTTATGGGACATCATTTTCAAAGTGGATTTATGATTTTAATAAATTAAAATTTTAAAACATTAAAGTTAATTATATTTTCATTAACATTCCATGTATTTATAAAATGTTTTATGATCAAATTCAATTGCTTCATGTTTACATATGAAAATATATGTATAAATACATGAATAAATGTTGTTATGTTTTTGAATTAAAGACTCTAGTGAAAGTATATATAATTAAGGGAAGCTTAAACCTTTTTTTTTAAATTTTGAATATGAATATTGTAAATATGGAAGGGATTTGGGGAGTTTACTCATCCCTCAAAAAGTGGGTAGGCCCAAGATATATTTTAATGTTTCAAAGGGACTCAATGTTTTGTTTTTAAAACTTGCATATTTTTTTCAGAAAAATCACTGGATTATTTTTATTAAATTTTTGAGTGTAAGTATTTTCAAAGTATTATAGTATTTTCAAGGCATATTTAATGTCAATGATATTTTTAAAAAGTGTTTTTTTCTAAAAGTATTTAAAAAGGAGTTATCTAAATTATTTAGAAAAGTATTTATCAAAAATTATTTTTCAGAAGGAGATTTTATAAAAGGTATTTCACTAATTTTAAAACCCCTTACTGGGCAATAAAATTCACATCTCGTTATTTTAAAAATATTTTCACAGGTATCAAAGAAGTTCTAAGTCGGGCATCATTGCTTATGAAGTTAGTACATGCAAAGAAAATTGTTTTATTTTTGTTTGAAACTCTATTAGATTTTAAGGTTTTTTTATAATTCTCTAGAACCTAGACTAGAAAAGAACCTGGATTGTATTTTAGTGTTTTGTAATTTTTTAGTTTGTTTTATAAAAAAAATTTACACTGCTTTTTTATGCACCGAATCTGGAAGCACGTGTTCAGGGCGTTATAATTGGTATGAGAGAAATGGTCTAGAAAACTTTAGAGATTAGATTTTTTCATTTTAGGAATATAAAATTTATTCTATAGATTTTTTTTGATATTTTAGATAATTAAATTCCCTTAGAAGTCCATTCGTTGTAATTCTGAAGTTGGAAATTCCAAATTTTCTAAAGTTTGAAAAATGAATTATGAGAGTGCAATTCATTTAGGGGGGAATTTAACATCCTCAAAAATTTATAAGTGTTTAATAAATGAATTATTAATTTAAATAAATAATATTTGATAATAAATTAAAATCTTAAATTATAAATACTACTTTTATAAACATAGTTTTATTTTGTTCAAAATAATATTTTATCATAAATATATTTATTCAATTATTTTGTATAACAAATAATTTTTTTAGAGATTTTGAAATTATTATAAGTAAATATTTTGAATTACATATCATACTTTTAACTCTTAGGAATAATGGTTAAAATAATAATTAAATGTAAAATAATTTAAATATATGAAAAAAATGAAAAAATGAAAATAAAAATAATTAAAATATAAAGACACTATATTTTATACTTGAATATATTGATATTATGTTTATTTTAAACTTTAAGACAATATATATAAACTATATTATTATTAAAAATAAAATGACATTTGTGTCAATATATTTTATTATGAGAAATGAAAAATGATTTATGATACTTGAATTTGCATAAATTAACTTACATTTAAAATAATGAATTAAATGTTTCAAAATAAAATTGAAATATTTATGAATGATGTTTAATATTTTATAGGAGTATAATTTTATTAAATAGATGATGATATAATTTTAAATAATTAAAATTTGATAACATTAAAATAAATTTATACGATTTATAAATTTTATAAATATATTAAAAATATGAAATTGTATGAATATTATGAATTATGAATATATTATAATTTGAGATTTTATTTTCCTAAATATCAAATTATGTTATAAATAATAATAATAAAAAAGAGATCATAAAGAAATTGTAATTGAGGGTTTTGTTGGTGATATCATTTCAAGAGTCTGTATGTGGGAAGGTGAGAGATCAAGCACCGAAGGGTCGAGTGAGGTCGAGTGCAGGTCCGGGCAAAGAGGAAGCCAAATCCAAGGGATTTGTTTTTGGGAGGTTGACCTGAGACGAAGGATCAAGAGGAGAACTATGGAGTTGGAGAATGGCTTCTTTTAGTAGGCCGAGTGCGGTCTAGGGTTCAGTTGTGAAGGGGCATCAAACCATATCTGATGGTGGAAGAGGGAAATCGAACCATATATGCTAATAGGTATTTATTTAATGTCTCAATCTTTATAAAATCAGCTTAACAGTGTCCATTTTTTTTTTGATTTCTTCTTCTATAAAAATCTTGTACCCTATTTGTTGATGTTTTAAATTTTCTTCATCTCAATGTCAGTTTTTTTAATATTTTTGAATTTTTCAAGTGCATGAATTAATTTGACAGCATTTTTGGATACCGTTGCCAAATTTTTTGATCTGTTTTAGATTATTTATTGTATGGATATGGATTCATTCTTCATGAAGAATCCTTACTATTCAAAATACCTATATTCGTTTTATATTTGTATTTTTCTTTTGCGAATTCCATCCTTTAAATATCGATGACATTAAAAATAAATATTTATCTCAATTAGTTTGAACACATAGAATCAATCTGATTCAATATTTTTTCTATCAATTACCAATAAGAACCTCCTCCAGCATGTAGAAAAAACAAATGAAATTATATATAAATGTTATAAATTTTCATATGATGGATTTGTTTATTTGTATAGATAAAGGTGAGTGGAGGGTTAGCAGGAGTAAGGTAGAGGGTGGAATCCCATATTTTCATTATTTTTTGTTTTCCCCATTATGAGAGAGAGTGATTAATAGATATTAGGTTTGAATCTTCTACAAATAAGAAGATAATAAAATTTAGTTAAATTAAGTGTGCTAAAACTCATGCTACCTTAGTTTCTACTCCAAAGAGGATGTTAGTTAAAGTCTTTAAGGTAAGGGATATACTATTATTCTCTAATTTAAAATTATGATCTATATTTTCTCAAATTAGTAAGAGATTATTTATTTATTTATTTTTAATACAAATTTGATTTTATGTAAGGGAGGTTAATTTTATTTATATTCTAAGGTGTTTATTTTATTTATTAAAATTATAATTTTTAAGGGGATTAAATACTTATCAACAATTATTTATTAAAAATTTATGGAATTAGAGTTTCATAATGAATTAATTTTTTTATGAATTATTTATTTATTGATTTGTTTAAATAAAATTGATGACGTAAGGGAAATTATTTTTCTTTGATTTCAAATATTTACACATTTCTTCCAAATTATGTCTATATCATTTTAAATTTTTTAGTTTCAAAAAAATAGTTAGGGAAACTCCACTTTCTTTATCATATGGACTAAATTTACTTTTTAAATAAATATATGTGTATAATAACCAAGTTTTTCAAACTTAGAAAGATATTTTATTTAGTACTATCTGGGTTTTTAATTTGATTTCAGTTTATATTTTTAAGACCCTTTAATAAGGGAATTACTTGTAGAGAAAATGGGAATTAATTTATAGAATATTATGATTTTGTAAAAACCATGATATTTATCATTATAAGAATTTATATGTCTTAATTAAGTCATTAATAAATATCTTCATGTTATTATTTAACTCTCGATTATAAATAGATTTTGATTTTATCAAAATTTGAATGTTTAAATTTCAAAAAAGAAAGGATATTATTTTATGTCTTTAGAACAAATAAAAGTTATTATTTTGACTAATATAGACTATTATTTTATATGTGAAAATCTATCATACATTCTTGAATTTTATAATTAATATAAGATATAGACATTATCTAACTTGTGACTTTTCATGCATGATCTGGTTTAATTTTTGTTAAATCTTTGTTTCATGTACATATTCAGTGAACAATTTTATTCCTTTATAGGAAATTATTTTCAAAGTAGATTTATGAGTTTAATAAATGAAATTTTTTATACATTAATGTAAATTTTATTTTCATTAACATTCCATATATTTATACAATATCAGGTGATGAGATTCCGTTAATTCAAGTTTATGTATGAAAGTAAATATAAAAATACATGTTGAAAAGTTGTTAAGTTTTTAAATTAAAAACTCCAGTGAAATTATATATATGTAAAACAAGATTAAACTATTTTTATAAAATTTTGCACTTGAATGTTGGAAATATGATAAGGAGTTGGGGAGTAAACCCATCCCTCAGAAAGTGGGTAGGCCTAAGAAATCCTTCAACGCTTCAAATGGACTCAATGTTTTGTTTTTAAAATCTCCCATATCGTTTTTAGAAAAATCAATGGATTCTTTTTAAAGATATTCTGAGAATAATTATTTTCAAAGTGTTTCATTATTTTCAAGGCGTAGTTAATTTCAATGATATTTTTTAAAAGTGTTGTTCTAAAAGTATTTTTGAAGGTATTATTTGAAGTTTGTATAAAAGTATTTCTCAAAAATTATTTTTCAAAAGGAGATTTTATAAAAGGTATTTCACTAATTTTAAAAACCCTTGTTAGGAAATTAAATTCCCATCCTGTTATTTTAAAAATATTTTCACAGGTATTAAAGAATTTCTAAGTCAGACATCATTACTTAAGGAGTTTTCACTTATGAAGCAAATTGTTTAATTTTCTTTTTCAAATCTTATAAATTGTAATGTTTTTTTATAATTCTCCAAAAACTAGGCCGAAAAAGTACTAGATTGTATTTTAGTGTTGTGTATTTTTTAGTTTATTTTATAAAAAAAATTTACACATCATTTTTATGCACTGAATTCAGAAGCACATGTTTGGGGTATTATACAGATCAAGTTATTGAGGTTGTTCTTATTTTTTGTGTGTTTTATCTACCAAGAATGATATATTTGTAGCTATATTAATTGGTTCATTTTTTGTATCTATTTATTCCATGTTTTATTGTATTTTTATATATGGTCTTGAAAATTTATGCAAATGGGTTGGATCAGTGTTGTTGGTTTTGACGTATTTGGGAAGTTCATTAATTTTGATTTATATATGTTATATTTTTATTATACATATTATGTAAGGACAGTCCATGTAAAACTCGCAGTAGGTTTTCTATAATATTTTATCTCTGATTTTGGAGAAATAATTCCCAAAGGGATTTCTGTGATTCCCAAGCACTAGTTTCAAACCCGAGTGAATCAAGAACACCCATCAGGCCTTATGGTGACTTAGGTCAGGTTCCAAGTGAATGGAAGCTTAAGTTTGTCACTATAAACACCATTTTCTTTAATTTTAATTTAGACAGGGATTTTTATTTGATACAACTTGAAGGTTCTGACTTTCCAAATGATCTATCAAAGTTTTGAAAATGACAATGTTCTATTTATAGATTGACTTATTCCTTATCGTAAATTATATCCCAACTCTTCACACTATGAATATGTGACTAGGTAAGTTCTTATCAATGAAATACATGGGTGAAGCTACCGACATTCTAGGAATAAATATCTATAGAGATAGATCTTAGAGGTTCCTTGGATCGAGTGAGGTCACTTACATTGGTAGATGGATAAATAGGTTTGGAATGTAGAACTCCAAGAAGGGGTCTTTACCAGTGTTACATGGAATAAATCTTATGAATATTTAGGAACCTTTTATAGAATTTTAAATGGTGGATTTAATTACTTATACACCCACTATAGGATCTATCTTGTATTTTACATTGTTCAATTGACCAAATATCTATAATTATCTATATATAACTAATAGATACCGATCAACCATAGTGAGAGTCACATGATTACTATAAATAACATCCTTAATTACTTGAAAATAACTAAGGATATGTTCTCAATCTTTATATTCTAAGATAATATTGGTATAAAATATTACGTAGATGATAGTTTCCAGTATGATAGAGATGGTATCAAATTGCAATCTCATTTTTTTGTGTTGCCTAAATGGTGGAGAAATCAATTGGAAAAGTTAAAAACAAGATACCAAAGAAAACATGACTATATAGGATGATTAGATCATTGTATTAAATGATAAAAATAAGCTGTTTTCATAAATAATTTCATTATTGACCTTAGATTGGTTTTTAGCATTGGGAGAGAAATTGAGCTTTATTATGATAAAAAAATTGAGCTATTTATCAGGCTAAGAATACTCGGTCTCACTAGAGGGATAAACACATCCATCATAAATACCAAATCATATGATATATCTTTGTGATGGGTGATGTTATGATTTATATGGGGTGTATATAGAAGAATACAACATATGTGTGGACAAAACCATTATCGTAGAAAAAACATGTGGGTCATATAGGATCTCAAGGTATTAAACACATGAGTGATTGGATGTAAATGTATCTTGATTTAATAATAAAGGAAATATACATTTATCAGTCATTCATTTGTGTTATAATTTATTTTGTATAAATAGTGGAATGATAATATGCCCTCAAAGTATGACTTTGAGTTGTATCTCATCAATGCTCATTATAGTGTATTATAGGTTGTGACAATATGTTAAGGTTAGCAAGAATAAAATATTATAATCATTATAAAGGGATATATATGTGATATAAAGAATTTATTCATGAGTAAATAATTAGATATTTATTGCTTGGATTTTGATACCAATGTATATCTCATAAAATTTCATATAATCATTGATATGTTTAGGGATTTATGCTTATTATAAATAATTATCACCTGAGGTTAGTGATATACCTATCATGAAAAAATTAATACATTGATACATTTATTACTAAATTATTATTATTTTTTGAATCAGTGGGAGGTTGGGTATGTTGATAATGTTTTGGGATGGAGTACAACCAAGATATATTTTTTCAACATGTATGATGGATAAAGACATTTGTACCTTGATTGAATTAGAATAAGAAAATATATCACCATTCTTAATTGATTCACATATGATTTGGTTATCTATTGGGATATGGGACATGTGATTTTCACATCCACTAGATGAAATCCACGTGATATATCAGTTGACCTGGTCATTATTTTTTTGTAAAATCAAGAAAAATGATATGGAATATACTAGATTGGCATTGTACTATGTCTATAGGTCACGTGATATCATGTAAAATAATATTACATAGGTACGAATATAATTTATATTATACATCTTGTGATGGACATGATAATATAGATATATGATTATGTTTTATGGAGATCACACTAGAACCCTTAGTAGCTTGAGTAGCACTAACTCTTTACTAGAGTACACTCTTTTCTTACAAATAAAAAATAAGGAATTTTTTTCTCTATAAAATCTACTAGGATATATAGGTTCACATATTTTTTTCATTTGGATAAGGATTACGTTTTTGACCAATTTTTTTTCAAAAATTAATAGAATTTGATGAAACCATATCCAAAATGAGTTTTGGATGGATTCACAGAGTTGTGAAGTTTTTCAGAAAGTATTTATCAGATTTTAGTGTATGTGGAATTTTATTATATGTTCACTAAAATGGGAATCACCACATCATGGTCTAAAAAATGATGTATATGGATGTCACAGTTGAGGGTTACATCCTTGAAAATGACATATTTTTATTAATAAGATACATGAAACATATATGTCTACTCTAACATGTTTTTCTTTAGTTACAAATCCATTAGATGGATTGGTCAAGGAAATAAAACATTCCTCAAAGTGTTCAATGAATAAAATGATCCAACATGATTAAACACTCAACTCCCATGAAATGGTGGCTGATGATCGAGAATTATTTATTTAATAAAGAGTGTTAGGTGTAACATCCTGACCTTAATCAGGCATGGACTGTTTTTAATTAATTTAGTCTAATTAATTAAGAAACCCAGGGCATGCGCTTTTGCACCTCGCTGTGGGTCCTGAGAATCTTTTTTATTAATTTAAATAACTGTATAATTTTTTTAAAATGTTATATTGTGCTTTAGTGCAGTGTTCGGGATTAAAATAATTAATTAAAGGTTGAAAAATAATAATAAGATATATAAAGAAGATTATAAAAAAAGAAATAATGGATAAAAATAAATTTTGAAATAAAATTTAAAGGGGGTTACGGGAAAAATAAAAATAATTAAAATGAGAGATTTCTTTTTTTATTTATTTTTATCATTTTTCATTTCCATCATTTTATTCTATTTTATTTTTCTTTTAATTTTCCCCTTTTTCCTTTTCATTTATTTTTCTCTTATTTTTATTTTCTTTTTTCTTTATTTTCTTTCTTTTCTCCCTCTCCTCTCTTCCTCACCTCTTCCTCACATCACACCCCCTCTGCCCCTAGGCGGCGCACCCCTCCCCTCCTCCTTCATAAGACTGTAGATCCTCTGTCCATCGACTGATTTATTTACTGTCAGGTGCGCAGTAAACCTTAGGACAAGGATAACCTTGATCAATTGGAATTGTACATTTTCATCGAGTATTCTGCACGTAGTTCACTGTGGAAGATTTTTACCCTATTTTGGGGTTTTTTTAAAATCTTATTTTTTCTTCTTTTTTATGTCAAATAAAAGTATACCATGGATCTTAGAGTCATATATGACAATAATTTATGGTTCCTACCCGCTTTCCTTCCATTTTGTTGCAGTTTATAAAAATGCACCATTGTGCCATTAGTCGGTGCCTACCAACTTTGTGCAATTTCACCCAATTTCATAAATTTAGTTGATCGCCTAATTATTGTAGCCTTATTTATCTTAATTTAATTTGTTTGAATTTTTTTTAACAAGGTTGGAAACCCCTTTGGGCATGATGACATGGTCTGTATATTTTTCCATTAGCCAGGTTTATAGTTTAATTAATTGCAGGTGTTACACATCCCCTTTTTATTGTAACTAAATTAAATAAATAGTTGCATTGAATACAAACTTTAAATTGGTTTATCATTGGTAGTTGTTTTTTCTAAACCGTTAATTTATTTTAAAATTCCATTATCTGCTAATTTTGATACAATATATTGCCTTATTAAGTTGCTAAGATGTAATGTTAAGTTTATACCTTGTGATGCACAAGTGTATCTTGTTAGTTTTCAAGATACAGTTTTATATGCTCATTATGTTATATCTATTTCAATAAAAACATTAATTAAATTTAGGGAAGATAAAGAAAGTGGGTCCTGTATTAAGGGCCACACTTAGACCCTCTGTTACTGGCTGTTACCATTACGCGTCGGGGGGTGGAGTCTTTGGCTTTGCCAGACCGAGACTTCCCAGGGATTCTAATACTTATGAGTGACACTGGTTCCAAGAGGACCCTTCAATATAGATCCTTTGGCAATGTGGCTAAGCCAGCCTCAGATGACACTCGACCCCTTTTTGCAAGATTGGGATGAACTTAGGGTAAATCTATGCCTCGAGTGATACTTGGCGTTTTGAAAGATGGACATGGATGGGCTCAATGGTATTGGATAAAATTGACGGATGTTCTGTAGCGATACCTTCAAGACGATATTGGACTCCAAATCTCAACTTGAACCTTAATAATGATGCACTTAAGGTTTATATTATTTCCATTTGAGACTCTTGAGAATTTAAATGTTTTTATGGTATATTGAAGCGCACCTGGTTGACACTTGAATTAGACCCCATGTTAAAGCACAAGCTTGGGGTATACCTATTTCTTTTTATAACTTACTTTTTTTTGGGTTTTATATATATACGTGTACGTGAATTTTGCTAATAGATACCCTTTCAGACAACCAGCTTAGTTTGAAGAAGGTGATTAGGCATGGGTTCCGTTTGGAACCCAGGATGACTTATTTATTTCATATTACTTAATTTAATTTATCTGAAATTGTTATGTAATGGAATAATTCATTTTTATCTATGAACAAAATAGAAAGGTTTAGACACCATGGGTGCCAGTCTAATGGGATTTTATCTCACACCCTGCTCGAGAATCATTGACACCAAATTAGATTACATGCTTGCAGGTATTGAAAATGGAAAGTGTGCTTCTTCTGATGCTTGATTGTTCTTTACTTCTTAGGATGGATACTGGGGTAGACGTTCGAGCTTTGATATTAATGCAACTACTTCTTTGTTCCTTTTCTTTTAGTGGAATTTGTGTTTGAGTTTTTTTTCCGTTCTTCCAGTTTAGACATACATCATGGAATGAAATCATTTTTGAGCTTTTTTACTTGATTATTATTATTAATTTGGATTATTTATATTGATTGTACTACAATGTTTTCATTTATATGATTATGATATTTATGATTATTTGTTGTCTACTTCCACTGTGATATTACCTATTACCTATGAGGGAATAGTCTCTCCCTCAGACAGAAAAATGCCCTCACTACTAGTCAGAAGTCTCTGGATTTTGGGGAGATGCGCTTGAGGTCATGTGACCCACCGGTTCGGCCACCTTGTTAGAGGTGAGCCGGGTCAGAATGTTACAAAGTGGTATCAAAGGTAGTTTTTCCTTTTGTATTACTATTTGGGTTAGATAGGAGATTATGATATAGGTATTTGGAATGTACTCTGTTTTTAGACGTAGCTAACCCATGTATAGGGAAAAACCCAAATTCCTGTGTTGGGATTGAAGTTATTGATTATGCTAGTTATTATTGATATGATTTCACCATTGGGTGATTCCCTTGTTTTTTGTTGTTATTGTGTTGGTATTGTTGGAATAATGTCTTTACCATTTCATCTCGACGATATGAGAGAAATACATTACATGCATCATAATAGACACTATAGGATTTAAAATGTCATGCATATTTCCATTCCATGTCTACTTTCAGTGTGCATTTTCCTATTTTCATGTGAGTGTTGTTATACCTAGTGATAAAATTTTGAAATTCTGGTTTGTTGAATATAAAGTTAAGATAATATGTTAGATGTTAGCCTGACTTAACTTAGGATTGGATTGTAGAACTTTTTTTATTAATCCTTTTGAGTTGTCTCTCCAATATCGAAACCCATCTCTTGAAGTAGTTTATCTGTTTTTTAGTGATCATAGGTAGGATATGTACCTAACCTATTTTTGTGCCTTACTTGTTTTCTTAAACTCTTCATTCCTTTTCTAAAGGAGTGTGTTTGGCTGTTGTAGACAAATTCCACTATGACGTATTTGTGTCATAACTCAGGAGAGTGGAAATGAGCACATTCCAGATATGGTGGGTCCTAAACCACCAGTGGTACCTCTCTTAGAGCCTCCTATGGCACAAACTCCTGTTGATCTTCCAAGGGAACCTGTCACTTAGTTCAGGGATAGTCTCCTCAAGTTTATGCAGTTAGTTCAAAATATCCGAGACATGCCCCGTCTATGGTAGAACTCACATGGAACTTTTTGCAGCAACACCCTCCCACCTTCTCAGGGAGTGGCGCCCCTCATGCTGTAGAGTCATGGATAGAAGCTATAAGGTCTATCTTCGACCACCTTGAGACGATTCTAGAGAAAAGGGTAAATCTTGCAGTCTATATGCTCCATGACTCCGCTAAGAAGTAGTAGGATGTTGTTTCTTAGGCTGAGCAGACCAGTGACATGGCTTGATCCGACTTCCAAGAAGATTTCTATGAACAATTTTCCCATAGACTCTGAGAGATGATCATGTATGGGAGTTCTTATATCTTCAACATGGACCTATGAATGTGTTATAGTATTCTAATCATGTCATAGAACATCATCATTTTACCGCATCTCTGACTGGGAATGCACAGACTACTGCGAGACATTTTGAGGACAGACTTGAGTATACTATCTGCTCGCAGGTGAACATCTTCCATTTGACCACTATCACTGAGATCATAAATCTTGCTCTAATATAAGAGAAAAATGTCAGGGAAGCTAAACCAGTGGGCTAGGGTGGTTTAGTTTTGAGAAAGGTTGATGGATCTTCTAGCAGCAGGAAATGCCATTTGGAAAGTGCATATGGGGGAAATCCTAGCTTAATAGCATGTCTTGATAGCTCTGTCACATGTTATCAGTGTGAAAGATATGGTCACAAGAATCCACAATGCACCAGAGATCCGAAGGAGTGCCAAGATTGTAGCAGGATGGGTCACCTTCAGTGTTTATTCCGTTCATTCTCTTCATCATCTAGTGGTAAAGGATCCACACCTGCACCTCTGTCAGGTATGGGATCTAAGACTCCACAACAGGCTGGATGTTCTTTTTTACATTGGATGATTAGGCTGAGGTAATTGTGGAGGTCCTGGTCAAGGAAATCATGTTCTAGACTATCATCATCATCAGAGTGTGACTCCTCAGGCCAACCAAGCAGCATATCGAGATTTTGGATCAGGTCTCAGGTACACGGTGCAATCAGCACTAGAGGAACAAAGTGTAGGGCCATCTACAGTAAGAGGTACTATTCTAGTAGCCTCAACCTTAGTTTCTTCTCTTTTTGATACTTGTGAATCACACTTTTTTGTATCTGCTGCTATTGTTGAAAGTCTTGGTTTTCTATATGAGTACCATTGAAACATCATGTCTCTTGAAACTCTTCATAGGGTTAGGAAAGAGGTCTTATGCTAGTTCCAATAGTTCCCCTTGAGATAGGTGGGTACCGTTTTGTTTGGAATTTCTATATCCTTGACATGTCTAGAATCAGGGTCATTATCAGTATGAACTGGTTTTCTCTTTATCGTGCTCAAGTTGTTTTCTATCGTCATCGGGTGTCCTTCACATCCCCTGAGGGTGACACATATTTTCATGAAGGAGAATGGGATATGCAGGCATACCGATCTAAGCCTAAATATGCAGGGTTGGGTAGAGTGACAACTCAGTTGGAAAGGCTCTTCATGAGTGATTATAGAACACACATAGTTGAATTACCTTTAGTGGTGGATCTTTTTAGGGACATCTTCTCTGATGATTTCTCTAGCTTACCTCCTATGAGAGATGTGGAGTTCACTATCGAGCTCGTGCCAGGTGCGGCACCAGTGTCTATTCCTCCTTATACGATGGAACCAATAGAGCTATATGAACTCAAAAATAAGTTTGAATACATTGAGGCTAAGGGTTTCATCAGAGCTAGAACATCATCGTGGGGTTCACTTGTCCTTTTTTCCAAGAAGTAAGATGGTACCCTTAGGTTATGCGTGGATTATCGTCAACTCAACCAGCTCATGGAAAAGAATTGATATCCATTACCTTGTATAGATGATCTCTTTGACTAGCTTCAGGGAGGAAAAGTTTTATCCAAGATTGATCTGAGGTCAGGATATCACTATGTGCATGTGCGACCATATGACATACCACGTATGAAATTCCAAAGTAGGTACGACTTGTACGAGTATCTGGTTATGCCATTTAGCCTAAAAAATGCACCATAATTCTTCATGGCTTTGATGAACTAGGGTTTTCTTCCATATCTTGATTCCTTTGTGATAGTCTTCATGGATGACATCTTAGTGTATTCGTGTTCCAGACACGACCATGCAACCCATCTTGAGATCATGATAAGTACACTAAGAGAGCACCAGTTATATGCTAATATCAACAAATTCCACTTTTGGATTGACAAGGTACACTTCTTGGGTCATATTATATCTGAAGAAGGGGTATAATTTGACCTAGAAAAGGTGAGTGTCGTTGTTTCATTAGAGAAGCCCAAGTGTGTCTTCAACATCTGCAGGTTTTTGGGGCTTACTGGCTATTTCACACATTTTATCCAAGATTTATCCTTCTTAGAAGCGCCTCTTACAACCCTGACTAAGAAAGGTGTATACTTAATCTGGTTAGAATATTGTGAAACGTCGTTTTAGGAGTTAAAAGGAAGACTAACCTCAACCCCAATTCTTATTCTATGAGAACCTGGTAAGAACTATATAGTTTATTGTGATGCTTTAGGAATCATACTGGGTAAAGTTTTGATGCAGGGTGATCAAGTCGTGGCTTATGGATCCCTCCAGTTAAGACCTCAAGAGAAAAACTATCCTACCCATGAACTATAGTTGGAAACGGTGGATCATGCTCTAGGCTGTTGGAGACACTATTTACTGGGTGAGTGATTTATTGTTTACACAGATCATAAATGCTTAAAATATATCTCCACTCAATGAGACTTAAACTTAAGGAAACACAGGTGGGTCAAATACTTGCAGTCATTCGAATTTGAGCTTTCTTATACCCCTGGTAAGGGTAATGTTGTGGCAGACGCTTTAAGCCGCAAGACACAGACACAGGCCGGGCAGGTAGCCAGCAGTGATTGGCAGATGATGGCCTTGTTTTCAGAGATTCATCTGAAGGTTCAGGAGAAGAGTGGACAACAAGTTCTACCAGCTCTTCCAATGATGTCTTATCTTCTAGAACAAGTCCGCATGCAATAGTTTACTGATCCTGAGGGGCACTTTTTGAGGGAAAGTGGTATAGGAGAGAACCCACCTCCTGGTTGGGTGGTTGATGGTAGTGAAACTCTTCTTTACCATGGTCATGTATGGGTACCTTCAGGTATATGGGAAGATATGATGAAGGAATCTCACACCTATTTTTGGGTAGTTCATCCTAGTATGACCAAGATGTATAGAGACATGTGTCGATAATATTGGTGTCCTTGTATGAAAAAAGCAAATAGAAGGTTTCATCACACGGTGCTCCACCTACCAACAGGTGAAGGCAGAGCACCATCAACAAGCTATAATCCTATATCCTCTATCCATTCTTGAATGGAAATGGAATGACATCACCAGGGATTTTGTTGAATACTTTCCAAGATCTTCTTGAGGAAACGATGCAATTTGGGTAGTTGTCAAAAGGTTGACCAAGGTTGCACACTTCTTGCCTATCCGAGAGACCATTATGATTGATTAGTTGGGAAGGATGTATATACAGGAAGTTGTGTGACTTCATGGAGTACCTTATTCTATTGACCTGGACAAGGATTCCCTCTTTACTTCATGGTTCTGTAAAGGGTTTCAAATGACGTTGGGTTCATAGTTACTTCTGAGTACTTCATATCACTCTCAGATTGATGGGCAGTCCGAGAGAACTATATGAGTGTTAGAGGATATGTTAAGGGAATATATCCTTGATTTTAGAGGCTATTGGGAGAAGCATATACCTCTTGTTGAGTTTAACTATAATAATAACTTCTAAGTGAAAATTTAAATGGATCTGTATGAGGCTCTCTACGGTAGACCATGCCATTCACTTTTATGATGGCTCGAAGTAGGTGAGACAACTCTGTTGGGTCCACAAATCGTTCCAGAGACTTCTGAGCAAGTTTATATTATTCAAATGTGTATGAATACATCTCTTTCCACACAAAAGTATTATATCAACCGTCACCACAGACCTCTAGAGTTCGAGGTGGGACATCGAGTCTTTTTGCGTGTTTCTCTGAGGTTGGATCACATGCAGATCAGGAGACAGAGGAAATTATCAACAAGTACATTATGCCATTTGAGATAGTGGAGAGAGTTGGGCCGGTTGCTTATCGGTCACTGCTACCTTAGAGGTACAGTGCCATGTATGATGTTTTCCATGTATCTCAGCTCCGTCAATATCAACCAGACCCATCTCATTCTTTTGACCCTGACGACATCAAGCTTGACACTGATGCATCCATTGCATAGCATCTGATCTGTATCATCGAACATATCCCGAAAGTCCTTAGAGGCAAGTTAGTCCCTCTGGTCTGAGTTTTGTGGAAACACAGATGCGTTCAAGATGAGACTTGGGAGTGAGAGACGGATGTATGTGCGCAGTGGCCAGAAATTTTATCTGGCAACATTCCACTACCCTCAGAAGGGAAACTCAATGATGAGTTATCTTAAGGAGGGGAGGTTGTAACAACCTAGCCTTAATCAGGTATGAACCATTTTTAGTTATTTGAGTCTAATTAATTAAGTGACCTGAGGGGTGCACCTGCGCACCTCACTGTGGGTCCGAGTTAGCTTTTTCATTAATTTAAATAACTCCAGACTTTTTTATGAAAAATTTTATGCCGCACTTTAGCACGGTGTTCAGGATTAAAATAATTAATTAAAGGTTGAAAAGGAATAATAAGAGATTTAAATAATATTTAAAATAAATCAAGAAATTATAGAAAGAAATTTTGAAATAAAATAGAAAGGGGTTTATGGGAAAAATAAAAATAATTAAAATGGGAGATTTCCTTTTTTATTTATTTTTTCCATTTTTCCTTTCCATAATTTTATTATATTTTATTTTTCTTTTATTTTCCCTTTTTTTCTTTACTTATATTTTTATCTTATTTTTCTTTTCTTTCTTTTCTTTCTTTTTTCCCTCTCCTCTCTTCCTCTCCCCTTCTTCACGTCGCACCCCCTCTCCCCCTAGGTGGTGCACCCCTCTCCCCCTCTTTTAGAAGACCATAGCTCCTCCGTCCATTGTTTGATTTTTTTACATTAGGTGCGCAGTAAACCTTAGGTAAAGGATAACCTTGTGCAATTGGAATCACACATTTTCATTGAGTATTCTGCGCCCAGTTCATCAAAGAATATTTTTACCCTATTTTGGGTTTTTTCTAAAATCCTCAGTTTTCTTCCGTTTTAGGTAAAATCAAAGCCTACCGCTAATATTAGAGTCATCTAAGACTAAAAGGTAGGGTGAATAATTTCTTTCCATCCATTTCGTTGCAGTTTATAAAAACGTACCATTGTGCCGTTAGTTGGTGCCTACCGGCTTTGTGCAATTTCACCCAATTTCTTCAATTTAGTTGATCGCCTAATTATTACAGCCTTAGTTATCTTAATTTATTTCATTTGAATTGTTTCAACATGTTTGGATACCCCTTTGGGAGTGCCAACATGGTCAGTATATTTTTCCATTAGCTGGGATTATAGTTTAATTAATTTCAGGTGTTGCGCAACCCCTTTTTATTGTTATAAAATTAAATAAATAGTTGCATTGAATATGAAATTTTAATTGGTTGATCATTGATAATTGTTTTTTCTAAACTATTTATTTATTTTAAAAGTGAATTATCTACTGAAGTTGATATGGTATATTTCCTTGTTAAGTTTCTAATCTATAATGTTAAATTTATACCTTGTGATGCACGGGTGTATCCGGTTAGTTTTCAAGATGCGATTTTATATGCTGATTATGTCATTTCAACTTCTGTGAAAACTTTAATTAAATTCATGGTGGGGAAAGGAAGTGGGTCCCATATTAAGGGCCACACTTAGACCCTATGTTCCTGACTACTACCATTACGTGCTAGGGGGCAGTGTCTTTGGGTTTGCTAGACCGATACTTCCCTGGGCTTCTAATACTTATTAGTGACACCGGTTCCAAAAGGGCCCATCGAGATGGATCTATTGTAAATGTAGCTAATCCATCCTTAGAGGACACTCAAATCCTTTTTGTGAGACTAGGATAGACTTAGTGTAAAGCCATGCCTCGAGCGATACTTGGCCTTTCGAAAGATGGACTTGGATGGGCTCAATGGTATTGGATAAAATTGAAGGATGTTTCATAGTGATACCTTTGGTATGGGATCGAACTCCAACTCTCAACTTTAACCTTAATAATGATGCACTTAAGTTCTATATTTTTTCCATTTGAGTCTCTTGAGAATTGGAATGTTCTTCTGGTTTGTTAAAGCGCACCTGGTTTACACTTAACTGACACCCCAAGTTAAAGCACGAGTTTGGGGTACACTTCTTCCTTGTTTTACCTTGATTTTCTAGGTTTTATACATATACATGTACATGCATTCTACTGACAGGTACCCTTTCATACTACCAGCTTAGGCTGAAGTAGGTGATTAAGAACATGTGACGTTTGGAACCTGGGCCAACTTATTTATTTCATTTCACTTAATTAAATTTATCTAAAATTGTTATGTAATGGAACACTGCAATTTTATCTTTGCATTAAATGGAAAGGTTTAGACACCGTGGGTGCCGACCTACTGGGATTTTATATCACCCCCTGCTCGGGAGTCATTGACACCCAAGTAAATTACATGCTCGCAGGTATTGACAAAGGGAAGTGTGATGCTTCCGATGCTTGATTGTTCTTTACTGCATAGGATGGAGACTGAGGCAGAGGACTGAGCCTTGCTCATGATGCAACTACTACTTTGTGCCTTTTATTTTAGTTGACTATGTGTTTGAGTTCTGTTTTCCATACTTCCATTTTAGACATGCATCTTGGAAAGACATCGTTTTGTGATCTTCTGCACTTTATTATTATTATTTATTTGGATTATTTATTTTCTTCTGCTACAGTTTATTCATTTATATGCTTCTGATATTTATGATTAGTTGTTTTGTACGTCCACTGTGATATTACCTTTTACCTATGAGGGAATATTCTCCCCCTCAGACACAAAAAGGCCCTCACTACTAGTCGGAAGCCTGTAGCATTTAGGGAGATGCGCTTGAGGTCATGTGACCCACCGGTCCGGCCACCATCTTAGAGGTGATCCAGGTCGGGACATTACATCAGGGATCAACTATATAAAGGGAATATTTTTATTCATTGAAGGCTGTGATTTCTTATTACATGTGAACCAAATATGAAACTTTTCTGAAGTTATATTTTCATCCTTGGTATTTAATTTATCAATTATTTCAAAGGTGATAGTACCTGATTAAGAGTACAATATCCTTAAAAAGTATACTAGAATCTAAATTCTAGTGAATTACCTATAAAGGTAGAAAAAATTTGTTTTCTGTTTTAATGATCATCCTCAATCTTATTCCATTGAGATTTATGACACCTCTTCTCATTTCTAGCTATGATATGTTCTAAATATTCTAGAACATTTTGATTCTTTGATGATTGATTAGTTGTATTTCATGGTTTATTTCATTTATAATGACCATGTAATGATCTCATAAAACATATCAGGATAATACTAAACCAATTACATGATTAGTAACATACCCAACCACTCCTTGATTAGCTCATCCTTAATGTTGGAATATAAAATATATCACTGTTTGAAAATTCTCATGCTAGTATTTTTCTAACCTCTGGTATAATGATTCAATATGAAATAAGAACCCCTAATATACCAAATAAATATCGTATAACACTCTATAAGGAATACTTGGGGGGCCATACTATATATAAAACTTCGTTTTTATTATAATAATATTATATTTCTATATATGAAATCATTATCATGCTAGATTTAATATTTTACCAGAACATATAGTAATCTATAATGAAAATTGATTAGTAATAACTCAATTTAATACTTTGAGTGGTTAAATATCATTTTACTTCATTGGTTGGTCCAAGATAGAGTATTCCACCACTAAGAGGGGGTGAATTAGTGGTTATTAGAAACAAAAAATCTCAATATAATTTATTCCCATTACTAGTTAGTGTGATTGGATCTTGATGGCGATTTTGTGATGATGAGAGATAGAGTAAGAAAGAACACACATGACACAAGAGATTATAAAATGTTTACTAACTCATGTCACCAAGTGGATAATTTATGGTGAACAAGGGTTTTTATCCTTTTTTTCATGTTAATATTTTATTATCAACAAGAATAAGGATTAGAGTAATAATATTTTCCAAATATCCAATTTTTAGAAATAAAAAAGAGTTCCAAAAAATTGATTAATCTTTACTTCCCATGATCTCAAGTGAATTTGAATATTGGAACATTTGTGAACCATTATTCTTCTAATTAGTCCCAACTAGAAGCCTCCTAGAATGTGTGGCTAGTTATGTCAAATATTCATCACTTTTTTATCACAATTTTACCGGGATGGATCTTCTCATTTTATAAATTTCCCATGAATTGTGTTGTTATGAACTTCACTATAGTTTGGTGTTTATATAAAATGATATGGTAAATGAATCCCAAATACCTCATATCCCACATTGACCAACATTTTATCATGGCCAGTAAATATAATAGGTACACTCCTTAATATAGGCCATTTTTCACTAATGTTTTCATGGTATTTATTCCAGAATGTAATCGATTCTCCATAAACTCTCAAAAATAACTTGAAAAACAATAAGTTATGTCAAATCATGAATCTTATACATAAGAGTAAACCACTCCTTCAACTAAAATCCTTCAAGGTGTAACTAATATGAATACAATGTGAGGTTCTTGCATAAGTTAACTTCTTACCTATGACTCAACTTGTTATAGCATGATCATCACTATTCATGTCATGGTGGATCTTCCTCATTAGATTATCATTCCTTTGCAACTTCAATAAACTATAATGAGTTGGAAACTCATCCATGAGAATATAATAGTAAATCTAATATAAAAAATCATTAAAAAATCATAAACGTGTTGACATAGGAAATAAGTCATATAATTCATCCAATGTGAAGGTTTCCTAAAAACCACACTATATGATATAATGGTACTTATGAGAATAATATAAATCTCATTATAAGATAAATGTTATGTTGACCATGTATCAATTAACAAAATACCATTTCTTCCTTTATATTAATTCACTTAATGAGGGAATTATTAAATTAACCATACACTTTAACTCCCCAATCATCAATGGCTATCCAATTTAAGATTTTTTATTTTTTATAAATATAAAAACTAACAAATTATTTCTTATCTAAACTTTAGATACAAAATTTTCAAGTTGACCCTATTATGAAAAAATTATCTTATTTTATTTACAACTCCCCATCACATAAAAAAGAAAATAGATTCTCTACCCATTTACTAGAATAACTATTTTGAATTTATGATACCCATGAATTGGTGAACCAATGAAAAGGGGGTTGAAATAGTGGTTCCTTTTTACAACTTCCTCAATTTTATGTTAACCACAAAGATTTATTAAGGTCTATATCTACTTAAGAAAACCTAACTTTCACTCATATGTTGTACAATAAATAAGAGAGAAAGGAACATTGATTTTTAGAAGGTTCTTCCCCAATGAGGATACCTACTCCTTCCAATTCTCGTGATGGATGATTTATATATTTTTTACTATAATAAATTATTAATTATAATGGTTGGAGAAGGTATAAACCATAATAAAAAAGAAGATCCTACAATGATGAATCCTGATAAGATTATCATACTTTTTTCCACTAATAACCTAATTTATCCTTTACTATGGTCTTTATAAGTATAAAAATAGATTCTACTCCCAAACTTAAACTTCAAAAATTTAAATTTCTATAAATTTAATCTTATAGTCCTTAAATCTCTAGTCACCTAAACTCAGGGATATCTTATTTTAGACCAGTGTATCTTTTGATAAATTTTGGGTGGGCTATCGATAATCTTCACCTGTCAAGATGCATAGTGTCAGCAAAATAAAAAACTTTTCAAATGATGTTCCCAATTTATATCACCAGCCTTTCTCAGAAAAAATTGGATAATGTGTAATATATAGTTCAAAAATATATCTAACTTAAAGTCTCTTCTCAACCTCCTTAAAAAACTTCTGAAGATATTATAGTTTCACATCATTAAATCCTTCATAAGGAATTGTATAAACAGTCTTCACATATTCTAAAAAGTTAAGATTAAATCATGAAATTTCATTCATGAATATTATAACTTTTATTATCCAAATAAATATTATCAAAATGGTTATGATTTCACAATGTTTATGTGAATTCACATGGAATTTTATGGTGAATGTACTTACATTAACTTTAATCTGTATATCTTATGGTTATACCTTACCTAGAGTCAAATCAACCTCCTAAAAACTTCAGTACATAAAACTATTTTGATATTAAACTAGTTCTTATAGTGGTATAAATCAATTTTATAGACACAAAATTCTAAATTAATCTTGAAATAACTCTTTTAGATCAAATCAGCCTCTAGATTTCCATTTCTCCATCTTCTAGTGGAATCAAAGATCACCTTTCCTTTGGGGATTCGACATCAACCATCCTTCAAGTAAACTTAATATAAAACCAAAAAATAAATAAAAAATGTTGGTATTATTCCAAATAGATGTTCTTCCATTCATCAAATAAAAGATCATCGTCTAAATAAACTTCCATACCTCCCTATGATAAGGTTCTAACTCTGAATTCCACCATGGTCTTTTGGTGTACTTCCAAAAACCTCTGGAATCAATTATCTAGACTTACAAAATTTTATATCCCAAAAAAAATTCTTTCAAAAAGAGTTGAAAAAAATAACACACCTTAATAGTCTTTGGGGAACTTCAATCTCACCCATTTAATTTTTTTGGCAACATAACTCTTTTCATCACTAAACAATTTTAACCTTCCATCACATCACATTCTTTCTTGAGGAGAAAATTCCTAAAACCACAATGCTAAATGAAGAAATGTTTTTGAGATAATTACATCTCTTGGTGTTAATAAATTGTTTTCAATGGGATTTTATGCACTCCTCCTTAATATATAAAAATTAGTTTTCTACCCTTTTTTATAATAACTCCATCCTTGGATCAATGGATGATAAAAAAGTTTGTAAAACTTATTTTTACAAAGATTTACACTATTACCCCCCTCTAAAAACATAATCCAAGTCATTGTGGGAGAACCTCCCATAACTATAATTAAGTGTAAGAAGAAGGATGATGATGAAGTTTCACCCTTATATCCTAAAACATTTCCCTTGTAATATTTAAAATGAAAATATTAGTAATTTTATCCTTTATAAGAATATATTCTAAATTTACATCACCTGAAGAAAATTTTTCCTTGATAAAATGAAACCTCATGTAAATATGTTTTTATATAGAGTGTTGAATCACTTTCATGGAAAGATTAATTTCTCTTTGACTATCCCAAAAAAATTTCAATGGATTTTCAACATTAACTTACAAGTCTTCCAGCTAAACTTTCATCCACATCATTTGAGTGAAATAATGGGTGGAAGTTTCATATTATGATTTTGATATACTCAATATTATTGAGTTTAACTTCTTTTTATTCCAAAAAAAAATTTCCCCCAAAAAACCTAATCCTCCGGATTTGGATATTTGATCATCATAATCACCGGCCTAATTAATATACACGAATCTATGTAATTTCAACTTAATACTTCATTGATACATCAATCGAAAGTAATATACCTTAAAATTCTTTTAGTATCCACATCATGTGATTAATTTGGTTCAATTTTATATCTTTAACATAATGTGATTGCATAAAAAATATCCAGTTGAGATTAAATTAGATATAGTAAAATTTAAATCACATTTTAAAGGTTCATTGATTAACACTTTTACCAAATTCATATTTTCTCAACTTAAGTCCAATAGGCATGATAATATAAAATTCATTTAAATATTCCATTTCTAACTTCCACAATAACTTCTTGAATTAATTTTCCCATGAGAGAAATATATAACTTCCCTTTTGTAAAACCTATAGACTGAGATAGAAAGTTTTCTTCCCCGACATTATTATTTCAAAGTACACATTGATTTATTTTGAGTACTCTATAGATGTATGATATTTGTCATAGGAAATGATTATATCATCAGTATGATAAATTACTGTTAGAGTATCAGATATTCCGTCCTTTACATATTTTTTTCTATAAACATTTCCTTTAAAAAAGATCAATATATTCAAGAAAATATCCATTTTATCACAAAAATCATAAGGGTCCAACTTCAATCAATATGAATATTTTTTTTGTTTACAAACCATACCACCATCCTCATAGAGAATGAATCCCTCTATTTTTTCAATGTAAAATTATTATTTAAATTCACCATTCAAGAAATATGACTTTATATACCAATAATAAAATATGTACTTCTGATAAGAAGAAATGGACAAAAAAATTAAAATGATATCAAGTCTTACAATAGGGGAAATGTTTCTATATAATCCACACCATCAACCAATAAATTTATTTTCCAAATTGACATTGATTTATTTAATGATAATTATCAATTTTTGTTGATATTATTCTCGCACAACAATTTATTCTTGATGATATTATCTCTATCCAATTGGGGAATAATTTCCAAAGTTTTATCCTTCTCAATTTGATCTAATTACCAATTTAAGGCTTTTAACAATTCATTATTTTCAACTACTTATGACAAAAATTGAATTTCTATCATGACCCAACCCACTGAGACCCATCCAAGTCCAGTGGTAAGACATGTGTGACACCCTAAGCCCACCTCTAAGGCCTTGGGCTAGAAACAAGGTCTAGGTATACATATAACTAAAATGGGAGTCCTTAGACTAAGGTACCCAAAAACACACAACTATCTCCATGAAACAATGTATAAATAAATGAATAACTAAAATATCTATAATTATAACGATGCATGAAAAAACCAATAGAAATTAAATCAAAGTGCAATAGGAAATAAAAATGAGATAAGCAAAAAAATACATGCCCAACCAGAAATGATGTCCTAACCTAAAAACAACTAGAAAATGGGAAATATTGAAGAGTCCCCAACTCGCAATCTCCAATATTGGCCATTAAACATAGATAGTACTTCCATGTACTACTATTCTCCTCTAAAATTGGTTCCACCAATGTTACAAAAAATATTCCTATTGTCTACATAAGACAAAAAACATGTTGGCATAGCCCATTCAGGGGTGAGTATATATATACCCACTTGGATTCCCTGAAAACCAAGATGAACCAATAAAATAAACAAAAGTTTGATAAAACAATAAATAAATAATTTAATGAAAGACCAATATCAGAAATGATCCAAAAGAAACCCAAGTAAAGAGATAAAGAGGATCTCCATATCCATAGCTAGATAAGAATAATGAGTCTACCTACTGCTCTAAAGGGACATCTATGATATGCAGAACACACACAACCTCACTAGAATCAAAGTAGAGAGCTCGTGACTCACCACCACACCTCACAACCAAGGGGACACAAACTCCAGTGGAGGAACCACTCCACGTTGGAGCATAAAGATGGGGGAGTACCACTCCATAGATAGAGGACTTGTCCCCTACTGTAATATGGGTGAGGAGTATGGGGGATGAATTTACTACATGACAAGGGAGTACCAACCCAAACATATCTATGATGATGAAACATTATAAATTCTATTGGACATGTAATGATAAAAGAAACTTCATGCTCATAACACCTCATTTTGTATCTCTATCACCCAAACAAACAGTACAATCATGTCATATGTAGAAAACCACAAACGGTTGGCTACTCACAGACATAAATCTGAGTTCTAAATAAGTAGATACATAAGGTATAAGTTTATGTGAAATGTATAAGGTATTTACATTGGGTCTCATGATGTGTGACTTTAGTTAAACACCTAGGCATGTCATTTCTTGTACATGGATTGGATTTCCATGTTGATCTAAACAAAATGTACATGGAGTATACAAAGTGTCTTGGAATCTCAAGCATGACCAGGTCCTCTAGCATGTGCCTATGTACTCTTCATTATGCTCATGTACCTTGGTTTTGATGATGTACTTGGTCATGTCAGTTCCATTATACCCAGAGGTATATCTCGGGTCTTTAGATTTGGGTTATACGATGTGTGGTCAAAATAAACGGTGTGTGATATTTAACTCTATGAAAACCCTAGCCATTGTAGGAGTATACTATAGTCTATGTGTTCCTCTAGGATACATGATGTGTAGTCACATTTTTCATATAAAGTTAATATGGTCTTCTCATGGATTCCATATTCTCTATTCCTGCTACTTTCTCAAATGATCGACTCACTCAAAGCAAATGAAACTAATAAATGTTTCCTCTGATCATCTTTTCATGGCCCCTAATTATAACTTCTTAACCCGAATGCCACAAAATGGTACCCTAAAACGATGGGTCAAATGGCCTCAAGAGCATCTCCTCAAACTCTATGGGCCGCCGACTAGTTTCAAGGGCCTAGGGTGTGTCCTTGGGGAGACTATTCTCTCATTTCATAGTGTAACATAATAAAATAATAATAACAATCAATAGAGGAAGCATTAAATAAACTAGATATAAGTTAAACATTCATGAAAAGAAAAAATAAACAATTCCATATGTAATCTCATATAAAAAATGACATGTCATGTCATGTATCTACAAAGTTAGAAAATAGGTACATAGAAAACCAATACAATACATGTATCAAAATACAAAAAATACCTAAAAGAAACTATCCCAACAAGGATCAAGATCTGTAGCTCAGTCATATGCTCACCTGATCCTAAGAATAGAACAAATAAAGCTTCATACATTGTTCACTTTCCCCATTCCCTATAGGCATCCACATAGTCTTTTCAGGTACCCAATTATGGCCTGAACAAGGTGTGAGATAACACTCAGTAGGCCACCACCGATGATGTATGTAAAAAATCAAAGTTTTGAAATAAAAGATAAGCAGTTTTAAAGTATATTACATGTATATAAGTAGTATAAGTTAAATTCCGATGGAAAATGAAATACAATTAAGTGAAACAATCAATCCAAACAAGGATCCAAGCAAAACAAGGGTCAAGATCCCTTTGCAAGGGCAGTGGTAAAACATTCCAAAAACCACCACGGGCTCACCATAAAACCAAGTGTAAACCACTACCACAGACATGTTGTATAATCCTATATATAACATTCACCAGGGTATTTCTATAAAACAATTCATCCACAATGGATGCACTATGTAACCAAAATATTCAGAGTCTACAGTGCTAGGTCCAAGGTATAGAAGACTGATGAATCATCATTGAGTACCAAGAGCATAAAAATTAAAAAAATATTAGACTTGGGTAGAGTCCTAGGAGAATATATACATAGAATTTCGTACATGAGTCTAAGAAATCTATATATGAGGGTAGGAAGTCCCAAGGCAACCTAGAGAATCAATACCCTAGGAGAAATATCTTTTACGATATCCACTACTGTGATCAATAACTATGGGAGAAACTTCGATGGTGTATAATGTAATCAAGATCCTTGGTATACTAACCAATTAACCCCTACCATTTATATTCATCATTTCATTAATCAATTCACATTCTATAACATTCCAAGAGTCCATCCAAATAATATAACAATTCACATTAAAACAGTTAAACAATTCACATCATGTATAACATGGAAAAGGGGTAAAACCATCTCCTAGTCATCTCAAACAATTAAATTCAACTCATTAAGGGATTAATATAACTAGGAAATCACACATACACCCCATATGTGGTATAATAAAAGGCAGGTACAAATGAATATACAAAGGAACACTCCATGGGAGGTTTGGGTTGGGGAAACAACCTCCAAAAAAATCAAGGGTAAAAGTGGGCAACATAAATAGGTTCTAATTTGTTTAGATCATTTATTAAATTCATTTTATGGGTGATTAAAGGATGTTTTATGTGTGGAAAAATGACAACTATCTATATAAATAACCAAACCATGAGGGAAAGATATATGCCACCTACCCAAAGAATGTAGAAGACTAATCGTCCAATATCACTTTATAATTCAGTCTAGATCAAAAGAAAAATGAAGAATAGATGAAGAACCTAGAAATAGGGAATATTATCTTGCACCTAAATAAGTCCATCGATATGAAGTCAAATGAAGAACAACACAAGATGATCAAATAACTTACTGGTGTGAATCCAACAAGACTAAAGACGTTTGATTCTAAGTTTGGAGAGAGAAACCACACCCAAACCTATACTTTGGATTCAAAGGGATCTCTCAAGGGTGAACCACTTCCAATAGAGGAGAAATGAAATTATATTTATGTTCAAAATAGTTTAGGGTAAAAAGTTAATTTTAACCAAAAATTATTAGGCCGCACGGTTGGCCAAAACAAGTGACAACCTTGGGAACCTCCCTTTATCAAAGGGGAACCTCACACAGTTAGTGAACACAGTTTTCCTAATTGTATGAAAACTATGTCGGCATCCACTATCCATGGTCTGCATCATTTATAATGGGTGTGTGCCTCCATTTTCATGATTTCCTTAAACTGTATGCCTCCTGACCAAGGCCTGGACCCCCTATCAAAGGCATACACCTAAGGTGGTTTGGTTTCCTTAAACCTAGATACCTCATCCACCCCACTGTTAATCCATACAGAGTTAGAAGTAACCATGCGGCATGTACCACATGGTTTCTACTAACCTTGTGACCTATCTATTTTTTCCAATACGAGGGTTTCTAGGATTTGAACAAGACCCCAACACCCCAACACCCCAATTATATCATTAAGCAACCATATTAGGCCATAAAAAATAATTTAAAAGAAGTTATGTACCTCAAAGTTAAACCTAGGATCTTAAAATATCCCATACTTTTAGAAATTCAACACGGAATTTCCCTCTCAAAGGTGGTCAACAATTGCAAAATAATAACTCTATCCACTGATCACATACATCAGCCTCTTACTCCTAAGTCTCATACTATAAATATTCATGTTTATATAGAAGCCATACTATAGGAACTGACCAGACTCAGAGAAACATTATGTTCTTATCAATGGTAAGAGTAAGATGCTCCTCAAGGACACATCAACCAGTAACTCCACCTCATATAGATATGGAGTTTGAGATGGGTCTGAGTGATAAAAATACATCTAGGATACATGGAATATGTTATGCATGGCCTAGTACCTCTGAGGTAACTGATAGTGATAATATAATAGCTCCACTCTCTCCAAAATCATAAATGGGCCGAATAATCATGGTGGAATCTTACCCTATCTTCTAATTTGTCTGTGTACCATCCTTAGTGATATATGTAAAAAGACCCAATCACTAAACTCTAACACTATATGTCATTAGAAGATATCGACATAATATTTTTGTTGAGATTGTGTAGTAAACATACACTTTCTAATTAATTGGACCTTCTCAAAAGTTTTTTTCATGAGACACGGTCCCTATAAAGCTTCCCCATCTTCCTCTAACCTATATATGGGTGATCAACATAGATTACCATATAAATCCTCATGAAGTGGAATTTTTTTAGTCATATGATAGCTATTATTGTAGGAGAACCAAACAGGTGGTATATTCCTCTCCCAAGAGACTTTGAAATCAAGATTTAATGCCCACAACATGTCCTCAAACACCTATAATGTACTTTATAATAGGAATTCAGTCTGAGGGTAGTATTCCATGCTCATAAGCACCTATGTACCTAGAAAACTCTAAAAACACAACCAGAAATGAGATATAAATTAGGAATCCCTGTCTGAAACTATAGTATGAGGGACCCTATGAAGTCATAATATATTATAGATGTAAAAACTTCCAAGATAATTAACTAATAAGGCCTTCCTAATTAGTGGGATATGTGAAATCTTTGTGATCCTATCCACAACACCACAGACAACATCAATGAATCGAGTTTACCTCAGAAAACCAGTCACGAAATACATCACATCATTATCTTACTTCCACTCAAGAATGGATAACTAATATACAAGTTTGTATGGTCATTGATTTTCCACTTTCACCTACTTACATATGGATCACCTCATAACAAAACCATCTACCTCTTGTTTCATACCCAGATACCAATACTAGAGACGTAAATCACAATACATTTTTGTAACACTAGGATGTACTTCCCAAATCTTGGTTTAGAAATTTCACTTAATCTCCTCATATATGTCTTCTAGAACCCAAACATGACCATGAATACATAGAATTTGATCCGCACCCATAATCTAACTATGAGATAGATCCTCAACCGACACACTCTCTCATAGGACGAAGCCCTCAAAATACGATAGTTTCCTCATCCTCACCTTATCCAGTAGGTTAGAGGACACAATTAAATATGAAAGAAATTTGTACCCCTAACCATCCTACACCACCAAGTACATCTCTGAAAGCAAGTCCATAAGCTTCCACTCTCTACTGGCCACATAAACTACCTATATTTGAGTCATCTTTCTTAATACCTTGTCCATTACATTGCCCTCTCCCGACATATAGGAAACATCAATGTCAAAAGACTATAGGTACTAAACCCACCTTTTCTGCCTCAAATTTAGATCATGCTATGTAAATTTATACTTGAGGATTTTTTGGTTCACATACGCCACAAAACACCCTCTCAGTAAATAGTGTCTCCAAGAGAAAAAATCATTAAAAACTACATCCAACTCAATATCAATATTTGGGTGGTTCCTCTTACGTGGCCTTAACTAACCAGACCTATAGACCATGACTCTATCCCCATATATCAGAAATTATTCTAACCTAATACATGATGCATCACAATACACAATGTAACTTCTATCTGACACTAGAAGAATCTAGATTGGAACTGAAGTGAGCCTCCCTTTCATCTCCCTAAAGGATTCATCATAGATATATATCCTTACAAACATCACAATCTTCTTAGTCAGTCCTTTCAGTGGCACTAATAAGCACAAGAAGTCCTGTATGAAATGCTTATAAGATCCATCTATCCCCAAGAAACTCCGCATGTTAAAAATATTATTAGGATAATCCCAGTAAACTACAACTATCACCTTCTATGGGTCAATTGATATTTGTTTCTCAGATATAATATGACCCTTGAAGTGAATCTTACCCATATAGAAGTGAAAATTTTTGAGATCAGCAATAAATGATGCTATCTTAGTGTATCCAAGATGTTCTCAATATGTTTGGCATGTTCATGTAGATTTTGAGAATACATCAAGATATCATCCATGAAAATTTCCACAAAGGAATATTGATAAGCATGGATAACTTGGTTCACCAATGCCATTAAAACTGTAGGATCATTCAAGAAATCGAAAAACACAACCAGTTACTCATATAGACCATACCTGCTAAAAAAATTGTATGAGGTATGTTTATAAGTCGAACACACACATGATGATTTCCACATCTCAAATCCATTTTTGAGAACAACCAAACTCCTCAAAGATGATCAAAAAGGTCATCTATCTGTGGAAAAAAATTATAGTTCTTAACCATCAACTGATTTAATTTTTGGTAATCCATGCATATCCTGAGGGTTCCGTTTTACTTTTTTCCAAAAAGGACTAGTGAACCCCATGGAGAAGTACTGGGTCATATAAACCCATTTTCCTCCAAAACCTCTAGCCGAATCTTAAACTCCTGCAACTCTATAGTATCCATCCTATATAGATGACTGGATACTGATGCATCTCTTGGAAATAGATCGATAGAGAACTCTACCTATATGCTAGGAGGTAAACCAGAAACATTTTTTGGGAATATGTCTTGAAAATAATCACCCACTGGAGGGAAATATTCTTAATATGACCCTTGATCATCCATATAAAAACTAGTAATCTGGTCATTCATCCCACCCATCCCATGATGCTCTAGTTCATCTCAGCTAACCTGTACATCCCATTCACCTTGGTGAATAAAAACTCTTCCCTATGGGGATGTGAAAGTCCCCCTACGGTGATAAAAATCAACATAGTCTTGATAAAAAACTAGCCACTCTATCCTGTGTATGATAGTAAACCCTGTAATCATGAGGAAAAAAAGATACCATATGAAGTGACACCCATCTATCTCAAGGGGGAACACCCTGCATTGACATAAACCCTCCATTCAAATCCACAATGGAGTATCTAAGGTCATAACTCCATCATAAAATTGTATAATGATCCCAAGGATTTACACTAAAGGTCCTATCACCATAGATTCTCTAATGCTCTGCTCCTCAGGTGTAGGTCATACATAATATATCTTTAATGGACTGCTACCCTATGAAAAAATATCACTACCCAAAGTAGGCCCAATCTACTATATCGGTACAACTGGTGCCTGGATCCCTTGGTTAGAACCACCACCTCAGTCTGAATGACTGGTATTGCTCCAGCTCCCAACTTGAAATGGAGCTGTGAATCCCATTCTTGAATCTGGAGTTGGAGCTGACCCCCTTCCACTCATTTTTGGAGGGAAGGTGCTGAAAAAATGTTTCATGTAGACCATAAAGCCATAGTCTCAGCACTCAACTGGGTCCCATTCACACTAATTCCTAAAATGTCACCATTTTCTGCATTGATGAAAAAAATAGAGTTACCAACACTAACAACTTAGAAGGTACTCACCTCATGAGAAGACTCAAAACATCGCTTCCTTCCACTGGAAGCTGAACAACTGGGTTGATAGTATAACCTTATCATCTATGAAACCCCATATTTCGTAAGGGTCTAATTAGTAATTAGTGCCTGATTAACTATTTCAATAATCATTGTCAACCTGAACATGCTGACCTGAGATAAAATCTCATGTTTGAGACCTTCCTCAAAGTGTCTCACCCTTATCGCCTCATCGACATTATATATTGACATAAATTGTTGTATCTATATAAAGCAAGATGAATATTACATAAAATTCATTGTGAACTACTCCAAACATATAAACTCACTGGCCCACTCTTCTCTCAGAGTATTAGGAAAAAATTAGTCGTAGAACCTAATTTGGAAATCACCTTAAACCATATCTCACAACCCATAATCCTAGTTCAAAATATCCCACTAGTTATTTTCTAGTCCTTGAAGAATGTATGTCGCAATTTTCAATATACTATTTGGAGGTGTATCATGATGCTCAAATATCAACAATGCAGTCTCAATCCACAGCTTGGTAGCCTATGTGCCGCCATCCCCAAAAAATATGGGAGCATGTTGATACTTGAGCACATACATTAGCTCATCCGTAGATGAGGCAGGCTGCAATGCTACCTAAAAAAATTTAATATAACATAAAAACCACTCACAAAACTATTTATCATCACTTTTTTTGGTAAAACCTCTAGTTACATAGCTAGAACTATAGAAGTATCAACTAGTCTCCCATGGACCACCACCTCTGGATCATGGTCATCACTACCCTCCTGGCGTACGAATGAAGGTCTTCATGGTGACATGTCTCTATATTTCTAGAAAAAGGGATAAAAAAGACTGATAACCAGAATTTAATAGATAAAATCATAGGAAATGTCAAAACATTCCTATAAAAAATTCACACAACTTTGCCTACTCCTAAATCTATGACAGGGTAAAAGGAAACAATCAAAATCATCCCTTGATACACTATCTAATTCCCACTCAAAAGTTGGGTCATGGTCAAGTTCTCGGTTTCACAATTTTTATTTTAATTCATTTTCATTTTACATTTCACTTTAAATGGTTGAACCAAATGGTTGACCACTTTATTTTCATAAGGTATCATACTCCTCATTAATCGAAATATGGCATCCACTTAATTCATACAATAACACATTCTAGTCTATGCGACCAATGTTTTGTGACTCAATACACCACAATTGGTTTCTTAGGGTTTCTGTTGCAGCCTAATAATGAAAAAACTACTTAAGTTATGACAAACACTCTAAGTAAGAAACATTTTTCTCAATTCCCTATACAAATCATTTATCAAATAGAAGGTATATCACACAGGGTACGTATCACAATGTCATGGAATCAAGCAATGCATCCTACATAGCATGGCATAATGCATGGCATGTGAGTATTACAAAGTTCCTAAAATGATTCATGAGTTTCATACCATCATCTCATTGTGAAATGATAAAAAATATCCTCAAGCATATCAATTATAACATCACAATTCATGTACATCACCCAACAGTAGAATCAAATCAACTATGACAACTGAAATCTAGGAAAGCATCAATTTTCATTCAAGGGAATTTTTATTTTCTATGTACATGGGTTAGCTACTCCCTGGCACAAATCATTACCAAATTCCAATACCAACCTAAACCCTATATATTGTCTAAAAATAGTAAAAAATAAAAGAAAAAATTTGATACAACTTTGTAATATCCCAACTTGGATTTCACTAAATGGTTCCCCAAGCCAGTGGGTCACATAGCCCCAATCACATCTCCCCAAATGTGATACGCAACTGAATATCATCACAGGAATAGGGTGTATCCGTGGAAAGACTATTCCATAATGTCAAAATGTAACAATGAGGAATAATAATAGGAGTCAATATTAGAATTAGTAAATCAATAAGACAAAAGATAAACATACAAGAAAAAATAAATAAACAATCTGAGAAGTAATCTCATATAAAAAATGATATGTCATTTCATATCTATATAAATATATAAAATATGTGTAGAGATAACCAATGCAATACATGTTTCAAAATACCCAAAATAACTAAAAGGAACTATCTCAACTGGAATCATGATCCTCAAATCGATCCCATGATCCCTTTCTCCTAAGAACAACACAAATCAAGCATCGTGTAATGGGTGATTTCCCTAGACCATACCTGCATCCATATAGTCTATCCAAGTACCCAACAGTGGCCCAAACAGGGTGTGAGATAACACTCAGTAGGCCACCAAAAAACGGTGTCTATAAAAAATCCATGATCTATAATATAATCTAAGAAGTGTCGAAGTATATGATAGGTATAATAGTAATACATATGAAACACCCATGAAAAAACTAATACAAGTAAGTGAAATTATAAATCCAAACAAGTATCCCTACAAAACAAGTGTCAATCTCCCATAGAAAGGGTAGTGGTAAAACATGTCAAAAACCACCACGACCTAACCATATAACCAATTATAAACCACTACCATGACCATGCCATATAATCATGTATATAACAACTGCCACGACCTTTTTGTTTAACAGGACATCCATAATGGCCGCTCTTTGTAATGAAAAGTGTCATACCCCATAGGGATAGATCCAAGGTATATATGACCAAAGCTTACTCATGAAGCCCCAAGAGAATCATGATGGAAACTTAGTTAGACTTGGGTGGATTACTAGGATCATACCAACAAAACATTTCCTACATGAGTCTAATATTTCCAGATCCAAGGGGTAGAAAGGCCCCAGGAATCCCATGGAATCAAGACCCAAGGAGAAAAATCATCCATGGTGTCCAATAACAAGATAAAAACCCCTAGGAGAAACAACCATGGTGTGTAATGGAATAAGGATCTGAGGTATACTAACCAAGGCACCCACTACTATTTCAATTCATTATGTCATTAATAAATTCACATTCCATAACATTCCCAGAGTTCATCCAACTAATAAAATAATTCACATTGAAAAAGTTAAACAATTCACATCATGTATAACATGGAAAAGGAGTCAAAATATATTCTAATCATCTCAAAAAAATCAATTCAATTAAATAAGGGATTCCTACAAATAAGAAAGAAAACATGCACCCCAAAGGTGGTATAAAAATAGAAGATACAAAGGTAGATACAAAGGAACAACCCATGGGTGGCCTATCTTCGAATAACAACCTCCAACGAACTCAAGGGTGCAAGTTGAAAACCTAAACAACTTCCAATTAATTCAATTCAATTATTAATTTCATTTTATGGGTGACATTGAGACATCTAGTTCGAGTAATAATGAAAACTATAAATACAAATCACCAAAACATGAGGGAAAGGTATAAACCACCTACCTCAATCACATAGAAGAGTACTCATCAAGTATCAGCTCCTGATTTAGTTCAGATCATAATAACAATGAAGAAAGAATGAAGAAATTGGAAATAGTTCATATTTTCTTGCACCTAGATAACTTCATTGATATGAAGTCAAATGAATAATGGAACAACATGATCTAATAACTTACTAGTTAAATTCCAACAAGATTGACGATGTTCGATTTTGAGTTAGACTAAGAAACCACACCCAATAAAGTACTTTGGAGTCAAAGGGAGATATCAAGAGTGAGCCACTACTAATGGAGGAGAAATGAAATTAGATTTAGGTTTAAAACAATTTAAGGAAAAATGTAATTTTACCCAAAAAATACTGGGCAGCATGGTTCGACCATCCTTTCACTAATCGTGTACCCTTCACTATCTCAAAGGGGAACCTCACACAATTAGTGTGCATGGTTTTCCTAACTGTGTGAAAACCATGATTCCATCCACTTTCAATGGTCTAAAACATTTATCATGGGTGTGTTACTCCATCTATATAGTTTCTTTAAACCACATTCCTCTTTATAGAGGCATGGACCACCTCACGTGAGGGTGTGTTTGAGGCCGCACAATTTCTTCAAAGTACGTGACCTCCTCCACCCCATTGTTAAGACCCTCATGGTTGGGGTAACCATGTTGCATGTCCCACATAGTTTCCCATAACAATGTAAACTGTCTATTTTTTCCCAAAAGTCAGAGTTCTAGGATTCAAGAAATCCATCGACATCATCAATACCCCCATGATCTCATATTATGCCATATGAAAACATTTAAACCTAAAAAAAGATATTTGCCTCATAGAAAAACCCAAGATCTTACACCAATGGTTAGAAAAAGAGAATTTCATTCAGCCATGTAGTAACTTTCATGCCTCTTTCCACAACTTGAGGTTCTAATACATGAATATATCACCCAAAACCTACAAAACTCTTCAATCCATCCAAAAAACACTGATCTATACCTTGTTTATGCATACTCTATGAATCTAGGGGTTCAATATCACTCGAATCCGACCTGTCAATGTTGAATCACCAACCCCATGTATAATGATTAAGAACACACAGAACGGTGGTGGGAAAATCAAAAAAAAAATATCGAATCATAATTGGATGATTTGACCCTGACCAATGACCATAAATTACAGAATCCAATGGTGTGAAATATGGGCACAATGAGGATAATAAATTTGTTTCAAGGAAAACAAATAAATTAAGCTCATGAGAATAATGAAAATTATAGATAAACAAATAAGATAAGAAGAATATGCTTTTCAAATAAATAAATGGTTGTAAATCCCTAAAATAATCTATCCTACTAAAAAAATAGATCGATCATTGGTGAATAATGAGTCTGCTAGTGATGAAGGTGAAGAACCAACTTCATTCATCATTTTCTCATGGTTCTCCTTGGTTGTTTTCATCAATTGTCATTCATGGGTTTCTATTTCTAAAAAAATCTATCACTCCCTCATCTAATATCCCAGGGTTATCACGGATAACCTTATAGATTCATCATAGTGATGTATTTATAGAGTGTGATTTAGGTTTATGTCATTTAAGATTATTAATTACTTAAGGAACCTTCCAAAAATCACCTTTAACTGAATATATATATCACCGATCAACTTTATATCATGATAAGTGTAAACCTCAGGTTCTAGAAACAACTATGGTCTTAGATTTCCCATCTGAGGTCCCAATCAACCAAAAAACAATTTATTCTGAAAATATGCTTGTGTGTGATTTAGTATATATTAATATTTATAATATATTAATTATTGGGTCCTAAAATGTAAGGACCCAAACCCAATTTCCCAGATTCAATGCCTTATTTTATTACATTGGAATATAAACAATGAATTTTTATCCCAAAGGAAGGAATAATTTAGTAGATTTGGAAAACAATATACATACATAAGTTCAACATTACCACTTGAAAGGAAATAAAACATAACAACTTCTTTTGAATCACACATAATCTCCTAGATTATCCTTGAAAGTCATACAAAATATAATTCTTCACAACCTTGGGAAAATAAAACATGTGAAATGAGTGAGCTTAGATGCTCAGTACGAGTAAATAATACAGTGGAAGAAAATAAAAAAACTAGGCATGATGAATAACTAAATATGAATTCCTTTAAAAGTATACTTGAGAATAATACGGTAGGAATAAAAACTGATTAAATAATTCCATAAAACATAACCATGGATATTCTACTAGTCTAATAATCACATTTACTATCAATAAATAGATATATAACTAGGTAATTCATAATGAAAAATATTATGAAATATAAACTACTGTAAAGTTAAACTATAGCAACAGTTTAATAGTGTTGGTATTTAATTGAAAACCATTGGCATACAATATACCAATGGTTTTGCCAAACTCTTGGTAAGTCCGAAATAGGTATTTATATATTCCAATAGTTTCTAAATAATTGTCGGTTTATGTTTAAAAAAAATCACATCTTCCCAATGGTTACCTAGAACAGTTGGAAAAAATATATACCAATAGTTTAAAACTGTTAGTTTACAACGAATTTAGTGTTTTAACAATGGTTTTTGAACTGTTGGTATAGTTTTTTTCCCAAAGGATGCAGAAAAATGTTGGTAAAATGCAGAAGTCCTTTGATATACCAACGGTTTTGTAACCTTTGGTATACCTTTTACCTATATACAAACGGTTGTAAACCGTTGGTATAGTGTTAAAATTTCTTTTAGCAGTATACCAACGGTTATAAACCATTGGTATATCCTTCACCCAGATTTCACAGAAGCTGCCAAACCCAACACCCTGATATGCAGAACCCAATACACCTGCAGGATGCCACAGAATCCAATATCATTTACACACAGAATCCAATATGTAGAAGCCTCCAATATTGTATGTACCAGACTCCAATACTCATGTAGAAAATCAAATATACTTGGAGACACTAGACAATACACCTGCACATAGAATCCAATATTGCATATACCAGACGCCAACATTGCATACATTGTGCAAATTACATTCCATATTCACTAGATGATAAAACTTTTATAATAGTCCTCCTAGCCCTCATAGTTACTTTCCAAACCCTCACCTTCCACATTACTAAATACTGAAACTGAGTAATAGTGGAACACTTTCTCATTTGACTTCCAACCAATCTCAAATTCCATGTTTTGGTAATTTGGTCAGCCAATAAACTATAACCAATAATAGATAGCACTTTTTGGGCAAAGGTGGAGAATATCAATTTATGGAAGTTATATATTACAATTGATAAAACTATCGTGATTCAACATTTGAGACTTGGTAGTCGAGGCACTATATCCATCACTATAATCCACCCCTTCTTTCAGTTTGGTCACCTCATTTTTCTTCCAAAAGAGCTTCCATTTGATGAAAATGAACATGAAAAAAATAATACATGATATAAAAGATAAAAAGAACAACACTGGGAAATATTTGGTTTATATGATAGTAATATTCTTTCCGGGGAGGGGGGGGGGGCTCTCCTTTTGGGGTGTCTGGGGGGGGGGGGCTGTCTAGGGGTGGGGGGGGGGGGGTGATGTCAAAGGGGTAGGGGGTGTCCAGGGGTTGGGGGTGTCCAGGGGGGATGTCTAAGGGGGTAGGGGTGTATAGGGGTGTGGGGGGTGTCCATGGGGGTGTTTAGTGGGGGTGGGTTGGTTTCCAGGGGATTTGGGGGATTTCCAGGGGTGGGGGTGTCTAAGGGGTGGGGGTGTCCAGGGGGTGGGGGTGTCCAGGTGGTGGGGTGGTGTCCAGGTGGTGGGGGGTTTAGGGGGTTGGGGGACTGTCCAAGGGGGGTGGGGTGGTGTCCAGCGGGTGGGGGTGGCTATCCATGGGGGTGGGGGTGTCCAGGGGGTGTACAGGTGGTGGAGTGGTGTCTAGGAGGGGTGGGGGGCCATCCAGGGGGTTGGGGCTGTCCTGGGGGGTGGGGGTGTCTAGGGTGGGGGGGGGGGGTTCTTGGGGGTGTCCAGGGGGTGGGGTGGTATCCAGGGGGTGGGGCGTCAAGTGGGGTGGGGGTGTCCAGGGGGTGGGGTGGTGTCCATGGTGGTGGGGGGTGGTCCAGGGGGTTGGGGGGCTATCTAAGGGGGGTGGGGTGGTGTCTAGGGGGGTGGAGGTGGCTGTCCAAGTGGGTGGGGGTGTCTAAGGGGGTGGGGGGTGTCCAGGTGGTGGGGTGGTGTCTAGGAGGGGTGGGGGCCATTCAGGGGGTTGGGGGGCTGTCTAAGGGGTAGGGTCTTTTCAATGCGTGGGTTTTCCAACGGGGGTGGGGGCAGTCTAGGGGGTTGGGGGGATGTCCAAGGGGGTGGGGTGGTGTCCAGGGGGGGGGGGGGTGGGGGATGTCTAGGGGGTGGGGTGCTATCCATGGGGGTGGGGGTGTCTAGGGGGTGGGGGTGTCCAGGTGGTGGGGTGGTGTCGAGGAGGGGTGGGGGCTATAATGGTTTAAATAGAATGAATTTCATATATTTTAAGATCATTGATATTTTTAAAATGGTTTTGAAATAGTGTTTATTTCAATAGTATGTGTTTCTTTAGGAAAAAATGAATACTATTAGTGTGTATGGTAGGAAAGGGTATTTGGTTATTAGGAAATGGATTTCATTTTTATTGTGGGACAAACATACTATATGATTTTTGAAATGGAACATTAAAAAGGATTTCTATATACCATTGGGGAGTTTTAAAAAGAAAGAAGTCTCTATTATGTGATTTTGAAATGGTTTTATGAAGAATCATTTTTAATGTATCTTTATGGGATTTTCGATTCTGTGTCCCTTGTTTTAGAACATCAGATTATTTTACTAAAGGTTTTGTTTTTGATAATTCTTTAGAATGTTACCACTATAAATGAATCAAAAAGTCCATAAGTGGATATATCAGGTAGTCATTCTTGTGATCCATCTTTTGTCATCTAAGTCTTGGTCTCTACTGAAACTCTTGTGGAAGTGGAATAATCGTGTTATTCTCGGAACATTGATTATTCATGGGAGTTTCTAAAATAGCATCCACTATTTTTTATTGGTGATCAAGGATCCCAGGAGGCAATGAAGTGTGTAGCTATGATTAATGTGATCTTTGAGTTTTTAGAAACCCTATAATACATGGGGGGGGGGGGGCTGTCCACAGGGGTGGATGGGCTGTTCAGGGGGGGTAGGGGTTGTCCAGGGGGGTAGGGGGTGTCCAGGGGGGTGGGCGGGGTTGTCCACGGGGGGGGGGGGGGTGTCCAGGGGATACGGGGTGTCCAGTGAGGTGGGCGGGGCTCTCTAGGGGTGTAATGGGGGGGGGGGTGTCCAGGGGTGGGGGGCTATCCACGGGGGGAGGGGGTGTCCAGGGGGTGGGTGGGATGTCCACGGGGTGGCGAGGCTGTTGAGGGGGTAGGGGGTGTCTAGGGGGTGGGTGGGCTGTCCACGAGGGTGGGTGGGCTATCCACGAGGGTGGGGGGGGGGTGTCCAGGGGGGTATGGGGTGTCCAGGGGGTGGGTGGGCAGTCCACGAGGGTGGAAGGGCTGTCCAGGGGGGGGGGGGTACAAAGTGTCCAAGGGGGTGGGAGGGCTTCCCACGAGAGTGGGGGGCTGTCCATGGGGGTGGGGGGCTATCCAGGGGGAATGAGGTGTCCAGGGGGTGGGCGGGCTATCCACGGGGGTGGCAGGGCAGTCCAGGAGCATATGGGGAGTCCGTGGGGGGGGGGGATATCGACCGGGGTGGGCGGGTTGTCCACAGGGGTGGTGGGGATTTAAAGGGGGAACGGGTTGTCCAGGTGGTGGGTGGGGCTGTCCAGGGGGTACATAGAGTCCAGGGGTTGGGTAGGCTGTCCACGGGGGTGGCAGGGCTGTCCAGGGGGTAGGGGGTGTCTAGGGGAGGTGGTATTTCCACAGGGGTGGGGGGATATACATAGGGGGGGATATCTAGGGGGTTGGGAGGGCTATCCACATGGGTGGAGGGGCTATCCAGGGGGTTGGGGGTGTCCATGGTGTAAGGGTGTCCAAAGGGGGTGGGTGGGCTGTCCATGAGGGTGGGGTTGTCTATAGGGGGGTGTGTTCAGGGGGGTGGGAAGGCTGTCCAGGGGGGTGGGCGAGGCTATCCATGGGGTGGGAGGGTCTGTCTTGGGGGTATGGGGTGTCCAGGGGGTGGGTAGGGCTGTCCATGGGGGTACGGGGTGTCCACGAGGGTGAGCGGTCTGTCCACGGGGGTGGGTGGGCTATCCACGATGGTGGGGGGGATATCCCCGAGGGTGGGGGTGTCCAGGTGGGTGGCTTTCCATAGGGTGGGGGGGATATTCATGGGGTTGGGCGGTCTATCCATGGGGGTGGCAGGGCTATCCAGGGGGTACAGGGTGTCCGGGGGGGGGGGAGGGTTGTCCATGGGGGTGGGGGCTGTCTAAGGGAGGGGTGAAACAGTCACACAAATCATCAAGTCAAGTTTTATTATTTATAGATAAAAAAATAAATATAATGTGAACCACCTAATCACACATATATTCAGGTACAAAAAATCAATAAACATCAAAGGTCAGTAATATCGGTAAAAAATGTAACGGATCAATCCTTCCCTCATCACCATCACTATCATCACCGTCATCATCAGTCTCACCCTCATCCTCATATTCATTCCCATAATTGTCCTTTCCCTCCTCAAAACCCTCCTAATCACCCTCATACTCAGCCTCGGCCTCCTCATCGCTCTCCTCCTCTACCTCACCATCCTCCTCCCCATCCTCCTCCGCCTCAGCCTCCTCCTCGGCCTCCTACTCCTCTGCCTCAGCCTCCTCCTCACCATCGTCTTGAAAACCACTAGAACATCCACCTGGTGCACCATATATAGAACACATCAATGACATATATTCATCACAAGCTGTGCTAGCCTCTGGGGGATGTGTTGGACATAAAACTTCCATCAGTTTCATAAACTCAGTTTTTTCCCTAGCAGACTGTTCTGCCGTCTTTGTGGCCCTTTTTTCAGCATGTTATTCCTATTCCTTAACCTGTTGGAACTCAGTGGCACTAAAACTCATACCTGAGGAGGACCAATACCTTGTCGAAACTATACTCTTCCCAGGTTGACAACGTACTCTACCAGGGTGCTCATCTCCCAACACCTGATGTTTATGATCGTTTGGCCCAAAATTGTCAGGTTTCTAGACATCAAGGTCCTCTAAAGTAGCCTATTACAAATATAAATAGATTATTAAGTTATAAAATAGAGATTAAAATTTTAAATCTATAAAGTAAAACTTACAATCTGCAGTTGAGTTGGTTCATTAACCGTACTTCTATCTTTCTTCCTTATACTCGAGAAAAACAGTTTTGATCAAGGCACACTTCCTTCTATTTTCAATTTATGCCTCTAAAATGAAATTGAATGTAGGAAACCAAAATTAAAAATAAGATACCAATAATTAATTTCATAACTAAAATTATATAACAAATTTAGAAATCAAATAAATTATAGAGGGAGCAATAGAAAGAGAAATTACTAAAGAAAAATTATAGACTGTCATACCTGATTCCTCTCATGATCTGGAATCGTAGTACATCCCAATGTGTGGACGTATTTTTTAGCATCAATGTTTTTTTATTTCTTTCGGATGAATCCTAAATAAAATTAAATAATTATTATTAATGAAAAACATGAAAATTTTCATTTAAATACTGCTAATGTGATTAATACCTTAAATTGTCTAGTCGTCTAATGAGTAATCATACATCGATACTATTATAACAGACAATCACTACTACAAATACGGATTTTATCAGCGGTAAAAATGGCCTTTAACAGTGCTAGAAAAGCGCTATAAATGTCGTTGAAGATAGGGGGGGGGGAGTCCCCTTTATCATTGCTCCAAAAAGCACTGATAAAAGGGTTCTTTTATCAGTGCTAAAACAAAGCGTTGATAAAAGGCTCCTTTATCAGTGCTTTAATTTTAGCACTGATAAAATACCCCTTTTATCAGCACTTTTTTTTGAGAGCTGATAAAAGTTAAAAAATAAAAAATAAAAAAAATAAACAAAATCCTACCAATTGGGGAGGCTTTTATAGCGCTTGAGCCCCCCTTTTATAGCGCTTTTCCACCCCCCTCCAGCACCCGCACGCACCCCTCCACCCTTTATCAGCGCTTTCCCCAGATTCACCCATGCACATGCGTCCCTGCCTCCACCCAGATTTGATCTCGAGACCTCCCCCCTGCACGCCTGAAGCCCTTTCCACTCCCCTATATTGATTTGTTCTTCTATTAGTGACATATCTATTTATTTATATATATATTTAGTTATATTTATTCATATAGTAATATATATTTATATTAATATATATATAGTTATATTAATATAAATATATAGTTATATTAATATAAATATATAGTTATATTAATATAAATATATATTTAAATTAATATATATATTTATAGTGATATTAATATATATATTTATTGTTATATCAATATATGTAGTTATATTAATATATATATAGTTAGATTAATATATAGGTATATAAATATTCATATATTTGTATTTTAAATAAAATGGATATTAGTTATTATTTAGATAAAGCTAATATATTTTATAAGTAAATATATTTTATTATTTATATTTATAATTAAATTTTTAGGTGTGAATATATAAAAAATATGTACATATAGTTATATATTTGATTATAAATAGCAGTGAATTATAAAAAACGATAAAATTTCAAAGACATAATATCAATATGAATTTAATACCTTAGAATAAATTCAGTCCCCACCAAAAAACCCAATAATACCCCCTTAAAAGAGGCTAAAAATCCACAAAATGTTAAAAAATTGGGGCACCCCGACTAAAAAATCAGTTTTGGAAGCCTTCTGGGCCTTTTTCGGACTCTAAAAAATCTTGACCAAGGTCCCCCGAGGTCACAGTGGTGTAGAGATCGTCACAGGTGTTGATTTGATATGTGGTAGAGCACAAACGGACACCCGGATCAAAAGTTATGGCCGTTTGAAGTTTGAGTTGCGTTTTCAACATATTTTGGATCTTTTTTAATTTTCTTTTATTTTTTAGTCTTCAAATTGTTATTAAATGACTATCACTCCATAATAATTAACAAATTATTAATTAAAAATATTTTTTTAATTTTTTATAAGCCATTTTCACTAAATATCTTATATATTATGTATAACTGTATATTTATACTTATCTAAAATATATTTAAAATTATATTTAAAAAATATATATTATATTTATATCAATATAACTATATCTATGTATTTAAAAATTAATATATTTTTTTAATAATTTTTTTTGGAAGTAGACTTTTTATCAACGCTTTTAGAAAAAGCGATGATAAAGACCCCCCTTTATCAGCAATACTAAAAAAAGCGCTAATAAAGGGGTACCCTTTAACAGTGCTAAAAAAAGCGTTGTTAAAGGGGGTACCTTTATCAGTGCTAAAAAATGCGCTGATAAAGGGGTACTCTTATCAGCTCTTTTTTTAGCGCTGATAATGATACCCCCCTTTATCAACACTTTTTCGTTAGCGCTGATAAAGGGTGGCGCAGGCCTTGCCTAGTTTTGTGGTAGTGAATCATCCACAATAAGGACTACCCGTAACTCTGTGCCCACTCTAGCACACCATCCAATGTACAAATCATGATTATAACCTCTCCAAAGCTCACCTAAATCCTTTAGACATGCTGGTCATGCACCCTCACCACTGGGGAAATTAAACCGTAACTAACACCAAAATATTAATTCATATAAATACAAAAAATAATATATTTCATTAAATACAACATTTTTTTTACCCATATCTCTACCCAAGCTTTATCCTTGACTTCATTTGGTAGCTATCTCCATGATATTGGGATGACAGGAATGATGTTTGAGTATTTGGAAAGCATCGCCAAAAAACTCCGACATTGCTACCCTGATTTTTCAATCATTTTACAATCTTTATTGTAGTCCACAATCAATTGTGTGTGGCAGTTCCACACCGCGCGCATGCGTGTACGCCCCCACCCCCGCCTCCTATTAGTGTATGTATATATTATGAAAGAAAAACAAATATTTTATCAATACATGTTATAATGAAAATAAATAATGGTGTAAATTTTTTTAGGGTTGTACAAGTATACCTACAGTAGTCTGATCAATGGGTGTCGCTAGATCTGCAAAAAATTGAAGGAACACCCTATACAGATGGAGTGGGTCCCAATGTATGCTCCGTAGGGATAGACTCTGGTAGAGCAGGAGTTGAAGAAGATGGAATATAAAATCCTGGAGAGAAGTAAGCAGAAGTAAAAGAAGATGACAGAGATGGCTGTCCGAATGATGTATGGGGAGTGGGAATCATCATCAGATATGGTATATATAGGTGAGTAGGCTCAAATGTAAAGGGTGGTGAAAACATGGGAGGCCTAAATATCCTGTTTATCTCTAATGACACACCAAGATCATAATGTGGGATGGATGGTATGTTAGTGGGAGAGGCAGGGTCTAATTGAGTACACCGACCAGATCTTCTAGCTCTTGTACCACCCCCACTCGTATAAACACCCTGAGATCTATGACCACTACAAGGATTCTCATCAAATAACTGTCACCTAATAGATATATCCTATAAAAATTTTTAGAAAAAATTAATCACATGACATTATATATTATTTAAATGTATATATTTGACAAAAAATACTCACTTCAGGCACTAGTGGTGGAATGCCCAGCTCAGTCATGAGATGATTGTTGTCCATAATCTGTTTTCGTTACCTCTCTTCAATTGATTTCACTTCCTGCATTTTAAAATAATGATGGAAGTAAATAGAAAAGGATAACTAATGTGTAACCCAAAAAACAAAATAAATGAGAGGGAATAGGGGGATTCATCGATAATTTAACTATCCATTGTTTTAGGTGAGCTTGAGCAGATATATAATGAAGAAAATAAGTTATACAAGATGTAATAGAGAAATTTATTTTTTAGTAGGATGGTTATTTACTAAGCGTCATCAGTCTATTAAAATCATGGAACATTGATTCTAAAGAATTTATAAGGGGTACATAAATTGTAAAAATTAAGGAAAAATTTAATTTCATTAGCCTTGGTAGATGATGTAGGTTTCAATACATGTTTTGTAGAAGATTACAAACCATCATGTTCATTACCTGGTAAAATGATAAAGAAAGGTGGTAGAGTTATAAAAATTTTATACAAATCATAGTTGAAGCATTGAAATGTTCACCAAGTTAGAAATGTTGGTTTCATTGGTTTGAATATAGTTCAATTCCAAATTAGAAAATGAAATTCAAATAAAATTTCAACCAATAAACATTGAAAATTCACATAACGATCAAGTTAGATACAAAATATTTGTAATCAATATTAAATCAATTTTAATAGTACCAACCTTAACATCCCAAGTCAAGGTAAACCAAAATAATTGAGAACATGAATGGACAATTTTATATATTTCCCACCACAACTTCATGTTCACAGTCAACTATGAAAATTAACCTATTGAATTAATCCAAAGTAATAAATGGATTGTTTCTAGTTGCAGTAGGGATGGTTTCAATTCCATCATCACTATCATCAAAAATATGTCTTGGAATTACTTCAATAATGACACAAAATTCAGTTTGAATATGGTCTTTGACATAAAAAACATGTTCCACCATTGATGTCAATACATATGGTTCATCGATAGCAAGAGTGTGAGTCATATCAATTAATCAAAATCCAAAATCATCAATAAATGTGCCCTGCCTCATCATCGAATCAAACCACTGACATTTCATCATCATGACTCATCCATGAGAATAATAATCCAATAATATTTTTTTTCAATGACTCCATAATAACCTACATTTTAAAATCACAGTCTACTATCTGATGAACTAGTATAATAGTCTGTTGTGGCAGTATCCATACCACCATCATGTTGTGTTCTCATGTTCTTTTCTTATTCACTGATAATAAATCTGTACCCATTGATAACAATTGATTTACAGTCATGAACCACTGTATTATGACCAAAATCCAAAGCTCTTATTTCCTCAGAGATAGAGTCAACATGAAAACTCAATACCTGAAATATAAATTAATATTAAGCTTAATAAATTATTGTTTTAATTATTTTAAATAGTAATATTATTACCTTCAATTTTAACCATGTAGAAAACTCTTTTCTATGAAAAGTCTCCTTCCTTCTAAAAGATAAAGAACGATGCTTTCTATTTATCATCACTTTATGTTCCCTGTAGATAAAAATAGGAATAGTTTAACACACACACACATATATATAAGATAAAAAAATTCAATTTACTTACAACATGTAGTCATCAAACAATTCAAAGTTGAACAAAACTATGTGATGGGCCATCTCCTGCTCTTCAAGGCTTAATGTCGTCAATGTATATGATCCAGGAATTCCTCCTATTTGAGGAAGTGATGGAAAACTGGGTTTAATTTTATCATACTATTCTTCTTCATTTCTCATTGTTTCATTCATTCTTGTAATAAGATCAAACAAATACATAGAGCATAAATCCATACATTCTTGATCCATGTAACCGTTCACGATAGAACCTTCGAGATGATTTCTGTTATAGACATTAGACTTTAATCTGTACATATTTTTTTCAGTTGGATACATACAAAGAAAAAAAATAATTCATCTAAGAAGTATTTCAGTTGGAATATGGATAGTCAGATGCAACATGCATGTGAAAAAGGATACATGAAATATTTTCTCTAACTCACACAATATTAATGGGGCATCTGGAAACATTTTTTTCAAGAAATACTTGGACAAATTCTTATCACAAAGATCTCTAAACAAATGGCACAACTAAATAACAGCAACCCTTACATTATTGGACAAAAGATGATGAATTTCTATTTGAATGAACTCAAGCAGAAGGATGTGATAATTATGAGTCTTCAAAGATTTTAGCCTCAACTCACTTCTGTTGACCCGTTTAGATATGTTTTCTTTAATAGCGATAAGGAACTTTAATAGTATCTAGTACTTCTAGAAATTGTTTTTTTCTATAGGTGTCATCACATAAGAAGCATATGGAAATTTCCATTTATTTTCACTGATATTCACACGATGCAATTCTGGTCTGATGCCCCAATCCACCAAGTCACACCGAGACTGAAATCATATTTTGTATTTCCCTTAACATTTAGAAGAATCGAAAGCAACATTTCATATATTTTTTTCAATGTGCATTATGTCTAAGAAACGACTTAACAAATTGGTTGACCAATAAGGAAAATCAAAGAAGATACTTATCTTCTTCCAATTGTAATAGGTTTCAGTGGAAACATTCTTTCTCTTTCCAGATTTCATTTGACCCTTCCCAAATAAAAAACTGAAATCTTTCAATTCATTAAGCACATATGTTCTAGACATATGATGAGGTGGATCATTGAACTAAATTGTATTGTCAAATCTTTGATGATTATTTCTATATGGATGGTCCATTGGAAAGAATCGTCGATGTCCCACCAAACTAAAACTACAACGATGTTTCTGTATTCTAGATCATGTATTCATTATAAAAATAGGACATGATAGTTTTCCCTTCATGCTCTATCCTGAAATCATTGCCTAAGCAGGGAAATCATTGATTTTCCACATAATCACATCATGCATCTGAAATATGTTTTTCGAACATGCATCGTATGTGTGCACACCCACATCCCAAAGAAGATCCAAATATTTTATTAAAGGTTTCATGTATACGTCTATATCATTTCCAGGATCAGAAGGGCCAAATATGAGAATACTCATGAAAGTGAAAGGTTCTTTCATACAAAACCATGGGGGAAGATTATAAATGTGTATAAAAACCGGCCATGTGATGTACGATGTAAGCATCTGGCCAAATGGATTAAAATCATCACATTAAAGTCCCAAACTCACATTAAGCACGTCATCTAAAAAATCAGGATATCAAGCATCAAATTTCTTCCATGAAAATCCATCTTTAGGGTGAACCAACTCATCATTAGTCTTCTTTCTCTTGGTATCATGACATCACATTTTTATTGATATTTCATCAAACATAAAAAGATTCTGAAGTCTGGGGATCAATGGAAAGTGACACATTATTTTCTGTGGCACACGGGATGGTGTTCCATCAACTTTTGGTTTTCAGCAGGATGTGCCACATTATATACAATCATTTCATTCATCAGTTTCCTCCCAGAAAAAACTGTAATCATTCGAGAAAGCATGATTTTTTTCTTGAAAATCCAAGTTCCTAAACTAACTACCATTCCATATAGTGGTTTGTGGGAATATCTGCATCATCTAGAAGTAAGTCCTTCAAGAAGGTAAGAATGTAATTTATGGTAGTATTAGAAATTCCATACATACTTTTCCCAAGAAACAATCAGATTAAAAATTTCAGATTTTTCATTTTACCGCATTGTCAATATACTAGAGTCGTGGAAGCATCATTCAATTTTATCGTCTTGACAACATCATCATTTTCATTAGATGCATCATGTATGCTCATATTGAAATGTTATTAGGCCAAAATCCTTTCTTTTTCATGATGAAGAATAAATGGAAAATAGTAATATAAAAAATTCTCCAATCCAGTCCTCTCATTTGGATCATCAGTAATTTGAGATTTTATTTTCTCCCCATTGTGATACCACACAAAGTAGTTTTCTTGAAAACCATATTTCTTTATGTGGTAGCTGACTCATTCACAGCTCAACCAATGTCTTCCAGCATAATTATAAAAGGGGCAGTGTATGTGAACACTATCTGAAGCATTGTGAAATGAAAAATCTAAAAAGCTCTCCAAATTGTTTTGAAAATCATTTTAGATCCAATTGGTTTTATACATCCAACTTCTATCAATTCTATAAAACAAATTTTTATAAGTCATTTCATCAAAACCAATTCAAAAAGATCGAAGTTTCATCAAAAATATATTTAATGAATGATAATTGTTCACTTTATATGAAACCATAAAAAACACAGTAATCTATATGAGAATCATAATATAAAAACACAACAAAATACTATATTTATAAAAAAATATCTTTGAAGAACTATACATGAGTGTAAAAGATCATGTACACTTGTGGAGGAGAATTATTCAGAAGTTGAGTAAATTTTAGATCGAAAAAATTTAATATTTTAGTAGATTATTTGAGTGATCACGTACACTACCCAAGGGGGTGGGGGTGTCCCGATGGGTAGGGGGTGTCTAGGGGGTGCGGCTGTCCTGCGGGGTGGGGGATGTCCATGGGGGTCGGGGGTGTCCAGGGGGTGGGAGAGATGTTCACGGGGGTGGGAGGGATGTCCACAGGGGTGGCGGGGCTGTCTGGGGGGGGGGGGGGGGTGTCCAAGGGGGTGGGAGGGCTGTCCACGTGGTTTGGGGCTATCTAGAGGGGTACAGGGTGTGCAGGTGTGCAGGGGGTGCGGGTTTCCGGGGGGATGGGGGGTTTCAGAGGGGTGGGGGGTGTCCAGGGGGGTGGGCAGGCTGTCCACAGGGTTGGGGGGCTGTGTCGGGGGGAAGGGGTGGGGGGGGGGGGGGGGGTCTAGGGGGAGGGCTGACCATAGGGGTGGCAGGGATGTATAGGGGGTACGAGGTGTCCAGGGGGGTGGGTGAGCTGTCCACGGGGGTGGCAGGGCTGTCCATGGGGGTATGGGGTGTCTTGGGGGTGGGTGGGCTGTCCACTTGGGTGGGGGGGGGGGTGTCCAAGGGGGTTGGGGTGTCCATGGGGTGGGGGGCTGTCCACGGGGGTGGGGGTGTGTCCACGGGGGTGTGTGTGTGTGGGGGGGGGTTCCAGGGGTGGGGGATGTTCAGGGGGTTTGGGGCTATCTATGGGGGGGTGGCGGGGCTGTCCAGGGGGTGGGGGTGTCCAGGGGATGGGGGTGTCCGAGGGGTGGGGGGTGTCCAGGGGGTAGGCGGGATACCTATAAGGGTGGGGGTTGTCTGGGGGGTATGGGCTATCCATGGGGGTGGGGGGCAGCCTACAGGGGTGTGACTGAGAGCTATGAGATTCTATTGGGTTGTCATTCATGTTATAAAAAACAAACGATGGGTGTTAAGGATTAGAGTGGTATTTTTTTAGTGAAAATCCAATTTAGTAGGATTAGTTACTTGATAACATGATGGTATCATGTTTTCAATTGGGAAAATGTTGGGGCATTTTATTTTTCTGGAAGGAATACGGGTTAGTGAATATCTATAGGTAGTTATTAGGAATGATATATTGTATGGTAATGAGTTTTTAAGGATTTCCATCATCATGTCATGATGATTTAGGGCGCTTTACTATATGAAGTTGTATGGATTCCGTGATATTTTTTTCATCATAACATGAATTAAATTTAGTATGTCATTAGAAGGTGAACTCTAGATAGAATAACTATTCGTTTAATACATGGAGTGGTAGGCTTATGAATATGGGGCGTGTATATGGTAGTAGGTCCCTGGTCTAGGTTGATATATATGAAGATTTTTCTCATCTGGGATCTGTATGAAAGGATTATAAAAGTCTCCCACCACCTTTCAAGGATATATTATTTCTATAAAAATGTGTTATGGGAGAAGGAATTAATCCTATATAGTTGATGTCACTTTTAGATCATGTGATTCCTTACTCATCAATATGACTAGATAAGAACCAAAACCAAAGAGGCCTTAGACCTATCCAAATCTCTAGAAGTGATGACTTCATAGTGATTATTGGAAAACTATGGAAGTGATGACTTACCACCCACACAACCCCCCATTTCCACCTCACCCCCAGAAGACTCCCCCTGCACAGCCCCCCTCCCCCCTGCACACCCCCCTCCCCACCTGCACAATGCACATCCCCCCACCTGCACAACCCCTACCATCCAACCAATACATAACCCCCACCCCCCACCTGACCCCCCCCACATGCACAACCCCCACTCCCCCACCCCACCTCACCCCTAATAAACTCCCACCTGCTCAGCCCACCCCCAACCTGCACACTTCACTTCCTCCCCACCCACTTGCACAACCCCCCACCTACCCACCCACATACACATCCCCCTCCCCCCACCCCACCTGCACAACCCACCCCCACCCCCACCTGTACAACCCCCCACCCCACCTCACACAAAATAGACTCCCCCTACACACCCCACCTGTACATCCCCCTTCACTCACTGAACACCCCCACCTACACACCCCCAACCATTTCACCCCCAACACCTTCCCCCCCCACCTGCACAACCCCCTCCCCCACCCCCATCATATTAGCCCACCCCCACCCCCAACAGCCCCCCCCCCCCGACATGCACACCCCCACCTGCAAACCCCCCCTACCTCACCTCCACCTGCACATCCCCCCCAAATGTTAAATACTTCATATATTATAATTCTTTATTAAAGACATTTTATTTTATTAACAACATATCCAAAAAAAATTTACATGGATTATTCTTAAGAATATCTCCATATGAGTGTTATAGTATAATGGTTTACATGTAAACATCCTTATTAACCTCAGGATTATGATAAATAAGTATTATCGTCTCAAAGTAAACCAAATAGATACAAAATTAAAATTATACATAGTTAAGATAAAGTAAACTAAAGTCCATAGAAACTACCATATCACTCCTCTAAAAAATGGAAAACTATTTACACCACTACCCTAACCGGCCCCAATCCCTTCATATGGTTCACTAAATCTACAAAGGAGTGGCTATAAATACTTTAAATAAAGTTGATTCACACAATCATGATAGTTTAAGTGTATAACAAAAACATAAAACAAATCAAATTGCAATTTTTTGGTATACCATACCGCATGGTCCTTGGGTTTAGGCCAAATCAAAACAGAAAAAAATAGATGCAAAACATTAAACCTAGAGTACCATTCACAGATTTGAATTGTAGAACAAAAAAAATTCTAATTGAAGATGGATCTAGTGGAATAATTTTATGAGTGAGAGAGCTCCGATTTAGGTCTTGGCTTTAGTCCTACAATCGTGCGGATGAGGGATTGGGTCTGTTGAGAAATTTTGAGAAAACTCTCCCAACGGGTTTAAAATACCATTAGGAAAGGTAAGTTTTATCAATGATTTAAAAAACCATTGGTAAATCCTTCATAAAAATCACCTATCCCAATGGTTTTATCAAACCATTGGGTAAAACTCATCTAAAACTCACATATCCCACTGGTTTTATTAAACTGTTGGAAAAAACTCATCTAAAAATCTATATTTCAATGGTTTAGTGAAACCTTTGGGTAAGGATCCATAATCCAATGGTTTGTGAAAACCATTGGAAAATTTCTTATTAGTATAACCTCCATTTGAAGTTGTGATACCATCAAGGCCTCAGCCAGGACATCTAAAAATGATTAAGGCCTCGGCCAAAACCATATCTGAAAATGGGAAAGGCCTCAACCAAGTCCATATCTATTTTGTCTCATGAGACCTGCTGATGCATCGAGGGTCTATTGTGGTCCCAACCCATCAATTACTAAGTCCAATACATTCCTCATATTAATGGGGATAAAATTAAACAATATATACATTCATATTGAAACTAACATATGAAATGTAAATAACTTTCCCCAAAAATAAACCCTGAAAATTCAGAGTAACATGGTGAATGGTTTCAAGATAGAACATCCATATTCAAACTAATAATAAACCATTTAATACAATATGGTATATTATATCATAAAATATTTTTCCAAATTACACATAATATTCAACAACAATGTTGAAATAATAGAAAATTACTCTTATAAAATCATTGTGTAATTCTTGAGATAAATACACTTTTACTTTGAAAAGAAAAATTCTTTTGAAAAAATATTTGTATAAAAAAATAAGTTAAATAATATAGTATTATCATAATAAAATGATTAATTTTATAAAAATAATGGTTTCTAAAAACATATTATAGAGTTCCCTTGAAAATAGGTAAGAATTTTAGAAATTCCCTTGAATCGGGCTTGTATTTCGGGAATTGTTTTTGAGAGATCATTTTAAAACATGTATCTATACATAAAATAAAGATTTAATCTAGTTGGTACACATATATAGAACGTTAAAACAAAATTCATGATGAGTATATAATAATAAATAAGATTTTAATTGTGATTAAGAGAGACAAAAAGTAACCTAAAAGAAAATGGAGGTTCAGGTAGAAAATCCTTACCACATTGTAATCAATCGAATCATTTCCCCCAATATTAATAATCATAAAATTATACATTTAATACCATGGAAATAAATATATTCATGATATTATACATCAATGGTAAGTATACATACACCATACTCAACTAATAGTAGTGAATAAAGAATATCTCACAAAAATGGGAGTGAGATGAGGTAACCCTTACCTTAAGTACGAATATGATCTAATCTTGAAATTATGGTCCTTGAATATGAAATTAGACTTATTAATTACTTAATTAAAAACCTATTAGAAATGTATTTTATTTATTATAAATTTTTTAAGTTCATTTATGGTTGTTTATATGGGTTAAGATATTCAATATCATAGTTTGTGAGTGCTCGTTTCATTTGTTTTCATGATCGGTTCATTTGTATGGAAGTTAATGTAAAATGATAATTGAATTAAAAAATTGTTGTTATATGTTATTAATGTTCATATGTAAGGTTAAATTATTTTATATTTCATTTGGTTACTTTGGGTGAGGATGAATCGTTAGATAAAATTTTAATGATAAAAGATTGGATTAATTTGGTGGTTTTTCAATCACAGCAAACTAATTTTATTTTGTAAATTAGTACCATGTGTAAAAAATGTTTTCAGAACATTTAATAGGATATATTAAATATATTAAAATATGGTTCAACCATAAAAATGGTTTCATGACCATAATTAAAGATGGTAATAGAAGTCAAAAACCCGTCGTCCTTGAATGTGACAAATTAACACATCCAATGGTATTTTCATTTCTAGTATAAAAGGAGGGGAAATGAGAGATGATGATGAATTATTACATTATCATAACAAAATTAAAGTAAATATAAGATACTGGAGTTATAATAACATTTTTAGGAAAGGAGGTGAAGAAATAAAAAGAAATTAAGGAACTTGAAAGAAAACAAAGGAAATGAAAAGAGGAATTTACCTCTAGAAATTTATCTTCCTTGAGAGCCTCTTTAGGGGAGAGGATTTGGTCTTTTGAAGAGACAAAGGGATTATAGAAGTGGGGAGGATATTTTGAGGATATTTTAGTAGAATTTATAAAATTAAAAAGGTTTTAGATGAGTGAGGAGAAGAGGGAGTGATGGTGGTTTTTATAGTGGAGAGGAGGGGTTTTCCGTTATTTTAATCATTATTTTATTATTTTGCCTCAAGAATATGAATAGTCTTGATTATTGTGACTCAGAACAATAATAATGGGAATTTTAGTTTGAACAAATGATCATTTACATCAACCATGACTCAAGCATGTTGTAGAAATTAATTTATCTAGCATATTTCGTAAACTATCAAATTTCACTATTTACCAAAAAATCAAGTATTTCAGAAAACTACAAAAAATTAACCCTAACCATTTTTCGACATGTAGAATTAAAAAATAAACTCATTTTTATCAAAATAATTTTATAAATAATAGGAATTTAATTTTTAAATAAACTCACTATTTACTTAAAAAATACATATTTTAAATTTTAAATTGATTTTTATAATACTTTCAAAAATTAATAGAGGTATCATAAATTTATCCTAAATTAAAAGGAAAACAAAATATTTATTTAAGAATACATTTTATTAAAAATAATTTTATTTTAAATAATTTTATTAATTTAAATTATTAACAAAACATTTATTACTCACACAAATATCAACATTTAATTATTGTGTTTTAAAAATATTCACTTTCATTTATATGGTGTCTAAATTTTATTTATAATCACATGGTTGAGGTTACTATTCTAAAGGGTACATTACTATTCATAATGGAATGTTACTATTCGTAAGGGTAAGTTATTATTCACAAAAAAATGTAAGTTGATCCTATCAGACTCTAAATATCTTACTGATCGTAACCATGTAATTTAGTTTTTCGAAATTCAAATAATAGAAGTGGAAAAATTATGTTTATTAGCTATGTTGTGACAAAGTGGTGTTTTATAGAGACTCATTATTTCATGCATTCAATATTAAATTTATTTTCCAATCCTTGGGGTGTTACATTCTTTCCCTTAAAAAAATTTCATCCTTGAACTTCCAGAATGTTACCTCATAAAAAAAGTCGGGTAGGTATTCATCATAAGTTCCTTAGGCTTCCACACCGCCTCTCTAATTTTATGATTTTTCCAAATTTACTTTACCAACCAAGTCATCTAATTCATCAACAACTATTATTTAGTGTCCAGAATCTGGATAGTCTCTTCACAGTAAGATAAGCTAGGTTCCAATTATATACCTATATAAGTGAGGACATGAGTTGGGTCTAGCATGCACTTTCTTAATAACAAGACACGGAAGGCATTTTGTACCTTATAAAGGCTAGGATGCATTTTCAAATGATAATCCATATCTCCAATTCTCTCCATAATTTCGAAAAGGCCAATATATCGAGGGATTAGTTTCCCTTTCTTCTGAAATCTTATAACAACCTTCCGCAATGATACTTTTAAGAAAACATGATCTCCAACTTGAAATTCCAAATACTTCCTTCAATTATCAGCATAGATCTTTTCATGATTAGAGCTGCTTTGATATGGGTTTGAATAGTATTTACCTTTATTGTTGTTTCCTCTACAAGCTCTAGGCCCACAAGCTTCCATTCACCACCTTCATCCCAACACATTGATGTACAACATGTCTTTTTGTATAATGCTTCATATGGTACCATTTAAATACGAGAATGGAAACTATTATTGTAATAAAACTCTACCAAAGGTAAATACTGATTCCAAATAAATTTATATTCAAGAAAGAATGATCTCAACATGTCTTATAAAGTTTGGATCATACTTTCTGACTGCCTGTCTATTTGTGGGTGATATAGAGTACTCAAACAAATATCATTAACTAAAGTTTTCTGAATACTTTTCCAGAATTTTGATGTAAATCATGGATCAAGATCAGGCACAATTGAGAGAGTTTCTCCATGAAATCTTAGAACTTCATTGATATAGAGTTATGAAAGGTACTCCAGTGGTAAATCATCACTTATATTGAGGAAATGCGCATATTTTGTAAGTCAATCAACAATGACAGACTAAACATCTTGATACATAATCATCCTTGACCTGTTGACAGACTAAACATATTGATACATAATCATCAATTTACCTATTCATGCTATCCCAATAGAAATTTTTCTTCAAATATCTATACATATTAGTGCTACTAGCATGTATAGAGAAATTCAAACTATGGGCATCATCCAATAGATCCCTTTTTTAATTCGAGTATAGCATGAACACAAAGCCTCTTCTCAGACTTTAGAATTACATCCTCATATATGAATTCAACCAACTTATCCTAATTCAAAGTATTAATTTTATTTTGAATATTCTCCTCATCAGGATGAGAAATTTTAATCCATTATAATAAAGATGTTTGGGAAACCAATTGAAAAAAGTAATGATGTTTCACCTTCTTTAATGATTTCCTTATTCATCCTTATTAGATCCAAGTATAAAGGATCCTTGTCAATTCTCATTTTTTTAGAACCCCATGATCATTCCTACTCAATACATCAGCTAATTTAGTTGTCTTTATTGGGTGGTAGTGTATGGGAAAATCAAAATCCTTGAGTAGCTCGATCCATCACCTTTGTCTCATGTTGAGTTATTTTTGTGAGAAGATGTATTTCAATCTCTTGTGATCAGTATATATCTCACATATTTCAACATATAGATAATTTATACATATCTTCAGAGAAAATAATACAATAGATAACTCAACATCATGAGTTAAATAGTTCTATTCATTAATTTTTAACTGCCTTGATGCGTAGGCAATAACTCTATCATTCTACATAAGTGCACATCTAAGTTCTTTCTTTGATGCATCACTATAGATCACAAACCCATCATTTACTGATGGTAGTGTTAGGATCATATCATTCACTAATCCCCTCTTTAATTTTTTGAAACACTCCCCACATTATTTTTTTCTATATGAACTTAACCAATTTATGAGTAATATTGGTTAACGGGTTGACTAATCGGGTGAATTTCTGAACTAAATTCCAATAAAAACTTCTATAAAAATAAAACTATGAACCTCAATTATGTTCGTTGGTGTAGTCCATTCCTACACAACCTTTTTCTTTACATGATCAATGGATATTCCATCATTAGATATTATATGGACATGAAAAGAAACTGATTGAAGCCAAAATTAACACTTTCTAAATGTCCCATATAATTCATTTCTTCTAAGAGTATTTAGAATAATACTCAATTGATTTTCATGATCTATATAGCTTTTAGATTATACCAAGATATAAATAATAAATACCACAACAAAGTAATCAATATATTCCTTGAAAACCCTATTCATTTGATCCCTGAAAATATAGGGTGCATTAGTTAGTCCAAAAGGCATTACTGCAAACTTGTAATGGACATACCTAGTTCGAAATGATATCTTCAGAATATCTTCTTTCCTCACACACAATTGATGATATCCAGATCAAAGGTCAATCTTTGAAAAATATTGGGCTCTCTGAAGTTGATCAAATAAACCATCAATGAGAGGTAGGGGATACTTGTTCTTTATTGTTATAACATTGATCTCTCTATAGTCAATGAAAATCCTCATAGATCCATCTTTCTTCTTAATGAAAAGAATAGGGTCTCCACATGGATAAACACTAGGGAGAATAAATTCTTTATCCCTCAATTCTTATAGTTGTTTCTTCCGTGCAAAAAATTTCATAGTTTCCATTCCATAAGGATTCTTTGATATAGGTCTTGAACTAGGAAGTAAATCAATAGAGAACTTAACTTTCCACTCTGGAGGATGTCCAGGTAAATCCTCTAGAAACACATTAATATATTTTGGCACAATAGGTACATCCTCTATTTGAACATTCCTTTCCTCACACATAGATATTGAGTTCTCTTTATCCCTAATAATTGAAATCTGAAGAGCTACTAGGGGTGGATATAGATGAAAATCAAATGGTGAGGTTTCTGCTCTAAAGATAATGGATTCTATATTGTTCTAAAAAATTATAACTTCCCTTTTCTTGCAATAGATTTTTGTATCATAATTTGAAATCCAATTCATACATAGGATTATATCAAATTCGATCATGGGTATAATGATGAGGTTTTCAACTAAGGCATGTTTATGTTTCATAATGGGGATTGATCAAAACATCTTTATTATATTGATACTTCCCTTGTGAGTTTTTACTGACAACTACTTTATTAAATAAAATTAGAAATATCTATTTTTTTTTGGAAAACTGGGAAGATATGAAATAACGTGATGATCCAAAATCAAATAAATCATTGGTAAGTTTGAGGATATGATTAAAGTACCTTCTACCACATCATTATAAACTTAAACCTCAGCAGTTGTGAGTGCATAAAATTTTCCTAGCTCCCTTGTCATTTTTGAGGCCCGTTTCCTTGAAACTTTGGACTATCATTAGCATAGTGGCCCATATACCTACAATTATATAATTGACCATTGATTGGTTCTTTCTTTCCCTTACAATCACCAACATGATCACCTTTCTCTCCACACTTAGGGAACATGACTTTTCCTTTTATGTAGACACCAGGGTGTTTCCTTCCATAAGTATTGCATGTTGGAATATTCCCCTTTTTATTCTTCCCATTATCCATTCTATCCTCTGTATCTATCTTCTTCTCTTGTTTCCCCTTAAAGTCACAAGGTTTAGATAATTCTTTCTTTTTATTGATCACACTTGAGATAATGTATCCGTATGATGAGAAACTTTGGGAGATTAGTTCCCTTCAAAGGAATGGTTTTAAACCATAAAATAATCAATCAACATTGCTCCTTGGATTATGTATATAGTCTTCAAAATGCCTTTCTAACCTTGTAAATTCGTATTCATACTTTGCAACATTTTCATCCTCTTTCTGTTTGAGACCCAAGAATTGCCTCTCCATATCCGCTCATTATTCACGAGGAAAATATTTTTCTAGGAAAATTTACTTGAAATCTGTCCATTCCATTTCTTCAATTTAATCCTCCTCCTTTGTTTTTTGAATTAATGACCACCATTTATCCACATCACCTAATAGATGATAAACTACCATGAAAACCTTCCCTCTTTTGTTACATCCCAAAGAGAGAAATATCTTCTCTAAAGAACTTATCTATTGCTCCGCTACAAATGGGTTTGTAGTCCCATTGAATTGTAGAGGTTGTTGTCACATATAGTGGTCTAACATTTCTCCTCCACATTATGGATGAGGATGATCCATATGGGTAAGGTTATTGTTTATAACTTTATTTGTTTGTCTCAATATAGTTATAATTTGCTCAGAACCAGTCGTAGCTCCAGATCCGACATCATTATCTTGAATAGGTGGGAAATCCCTACACGGGATACACACGTTCATGTGATTTCCATTCCTTCCACTTACTTCCATTTCTAAATAATGGAGTACACTAGATTAAGTTATGAATCATAATGTATAATCTTACCTTAGAAAAATACTAATCATAAATTGAAATCCTATCCATAACTAATCTTATAATAATTGTTTCTTTGAGTAAAAATTTACATTTAATTCCTTACCAAAATTATATAATTTTCTTGTATGTTTATTCCCAAAGACTATCTTAGGGTTTTGTTCCCTAATCTACATTTTCTAATTCTAGTTTTCAAGTTTTCTACTAAACATCTGTGATACCAACTGTAAGGAACCGACCCTAGTTTCCTAGAGTTGGGGTCTTATTTTATTACATTGGAATATAAATAAGTAAGTCATATCATGAAGGAAAAATAGTTTATTATCTTTGTAAAATAAGATACATACATAATTTCAATGTTACAACTTCAAATGAAATACTCCTTAACATCTTCTTTTGAATCACACACAATCTACTTGATTATCCTTAAAAGTAATTTATAATATACTTCTTCACAACATGGGGAAAATAAGACATGTGAAAGGGGGGAGATAAGATGCTCAGTAAGTGTATATAATATAGTGGAAGAAAATAAAAACACTAGGCATGATGAAAAACTAAATATGGATTTCATTAAAAATATACCTGGGCATAATATGAAAGGAATACAAACTGATTAAATAATTCCATAAAACATAACCATGGATATTATACTAGTAGAATAATCACATGGACTCTCAATATATAGTTTCATAATGAGGTAATTCATAATTCTAGAGATTCTAAAATATACCGTCAAGGCCATGACCAAGACATCTGAAAATGATAAAGGCCTCAACCAAAACCATATCTGATAATGGGAAAGGCCTCGATGAAGTCCATATCTATTTTGTCTTGTGAGACCAACCTATGTATTGAGGGGATATAGAGGTACCCACCCATAAATTACTAAGTAAAATTTATTCTTGATATGAATGGGGATAAAATTAAATAATATATACATTTATATTGAAATTAACATATGAAATATAAATAACTTCACCAAACATAAACACTAACCATTTAGAGTAACATGGTGAATGGTTTCAAGATAGAACATCCATAGTTAAACTAATCATAAAGCATTCAATACAGTATGGTAGATTATATCATAAAATATTATTCCCAATTACACATAATATTCAACAAAACTACTTAAAATGACAAAATTACTCTTATAAAATCATTGAGTAAGTCTTGAGATAAATACTCTTTTAGTTGGAAAGAAGAGTTATTTTGGGAAAATATTTATATAAAAACAAAAGTGAAATAATATAGTTTTATCATAATAAAATGAGTAATTTTATAAAAATAATGGTTTCTAAAAACAAATTATAGAGTGCTCTTGAAAATAGGTAAGAATTTGAGAAATTCCCTTGAATCGAGCTTTTATTTCGGGATGAATTTTGGAAATATCCATTAAAAACATGTATCTCTCCATAAAGGAAGGAAGAATTTTGGTAGGTACAGATATATAGAACATTCAAAATGAATTTATGATAAGTACATAAGAATAAATAATAATTTAATTGAGATTAAGAGAGACAAATAATAACCTGAAAGAAAATGGAGGTTCGAGTAGAAAACCCTTTACACTTTGTAATAAATAAAATCATATGCCCCAAAATTAATAATCATAAAACGATTCATTGAATACCATATAAATAAATATATTCATGATATGATAAATTAATGGGAAGTATACATACCCCATACTCAACTAATAATAGAGAATAAGGAATATCTCACAAAAATGGGAGTTAGATGAGGAAACCCTTAGCTTATGTTCGAATATGTTCCGCTCTTGAAATTAAGGTCCTAGAATTTGAAATTTAATTATTAATAAATTAAATTAGAACCTATTATAAATAAATTTTATTTACTATAATTTTATTAATTTCATTTATGGTTGTTTTTATGGGTTAAGAGATTCAATATCATCATTTGTGAGTGCTCGATTCATTAGTTTTCATGATCAGTTCATTTTTATGGAAGTTAATGTAAAATGAGAATTGAATTCTAGAATTGATGTAATATTTTATTAATTTTATTACATAAGGTTAAATAATAATATAATTCATTTGTTTACTTTAGGTGAGGATGAATCACTAGATAACAGATTAATGATAAACACTTGGATTAATTTGGTGGTTTTTCGATCACCCCAAACTCATTTTGGTTTATAAATTAATATCATGTGTAAAAAAATGATTATAAAAAATCACATAAGATATATTACATATATTATGATCTGGTTCAACCCTAAAAATATTTTCATTCCTATAATTGAAGATGTTAATAGAAGTTGGAAACCCGTCCTCCTTGAATGTGATAAATTAACACATCTCAAATGGTGTTTTAATTTCTAGTATAAAAGGAGGGGAAAGAAGAGATGATGTAGAATAATTACATTATCATAAAAAAATTAATTTAAATTTATCAGAACATTTTGAGGAAAGGAGGTGATGGAAAAAAAGAAAGTAAGGAACATGAAAGAAAATAAAATAAATGAAAGGAGGAATTTACCTCTTGAATTTATCTTTCTTGAGAGCCTCTTTAGGGGAGAGGATTCGGTCTTTTAAAGAGACCAATGGAATATGGATGTGGGGAAGATATTTTGAGGATATTTTAGTAGAATTTAGACCAGGCACAAGTCTTGATAGGAGTGAATAGACGAGGGAGTGAGGGGTGGTTTTTATAGTGGAGGAGAGGAGGGTTTTCCCATTATTTTAATCATTATTTTATTATTTTGAATCAAGACTATGAATATTATTGATTATTGTTACTAAAAATAGTAATAAGTGAATGTGATTTCGAAACAATGGTAATTTACATCATCCATGACTCAAGCATGATGCAGAAATTCATTTATTTTGTATATACATAAATTATCGAATTTCACTATTCACAAAAAAATCAAGTATTTCTAAAAAATGCCAAAAATTAACCCTAACCATTTTTTAATATTTAGAATTCAAAAATGAACTCCATTTTATCAAAATAATTATATAAGTAATATAAATTAAATTTTAAAATAAAATCATTATTTACTTGAAAATTACATAATTTATATTTAAAACTGATTTTATAATACTATCAAAAATTAAATGAAGTCCTAAAAACTTATCCTATATTAATAGGGAAAAAATATTTATTAAAGAATACATTTTATGAAAATTAATTTTATTTTAAATAAATTTTTAAATTTAAAATTTTAATTAAATATTTATTACTCACAAAATTATCAACACTTAATTTTTTTTTTTAAAATATTCACTCTCATTTATATGGTTCCTAGATTTTATTTATATTCACATTGGTGAGGTTACTATTTAAAATGGTACATTACTATTCATAAGGGTAATTTACTATTCATAAGTGTAAGTTACTATTCACCACAAATGTAAGTTGATCCTATCTGACTCTAAATATCTTACTAATCACAACCGTTTATGTCAGTTTTCCAAAATTCAAATAAAAAAAGTGGCAAAATTATGTTTACTAGCTAGGTTGTAGAAAAGTGGTGTTTTGTAGAGAGTTAGTGTTTTATGCATTCAATATTATTTTTTTTGAAAATCCTAGGGGTGTTACATGAAACTCCAAAATACAGTACTGAATCTAAGGATATATATATATACATATACACACACACATATATATATATATATATATTTAAGGAACAAACTACAAAAACCGGAGCTGTTACATTCTACCCTCCTTTATGAATTTTCACCCTAAAAAGTAAAATCTATAAAAATAGAGGGGGGGGGGGGAATTGAGCCCACATCTAGCTCTCACACCCCCAAGATCTCTCATTCACACTCCTATACTTCCAAATCACTCAAACTGTAGGAATTTTACATCCATACAAGGATCTTATTATGTCAATATTTGATCACCACTTGGTACTCTGAGAAATTGGATCTATCTCTATGTCTACCTTTCCCCATTAAATAATGTTTTATGGGTCATTCACAGATATAATCACCAGTTACACATGGAAGATGTCATGAACTTACTCCAACTATGGGGGTAAGGTCAAACAACAAGAAACCTCTCCAAAACAATGTAGGATCCTACGTGACTATATTAACCTCTGGGATAGATTGTTTCATCAAAAAAATATTCACAATCCTAATAATGGGTAGAATCTCAAGAAAAATTGTATACCTGATCAAACTCCAAATTTATATGAAATAGGTCTATGTAAGATTTATATTATCTCTAGGCAATCCTCAGATGCTCATGGATCACCTGAACCTTATCTATTGTTGCTTGCACCAGCTATATCCCAATAAGATATGCATCACCAATCTCATTCAATCATCTGAGTGACCTACAGGGTATCCCATACAGGGAATGGAAAGGTTCCATACTAATAGTGGAATGATATAATTTATTATAAGAAAACTCCATAAATTTAAATATATCCTCACAATAATGGTCAAATTCCAATATGCATGCTCTCAGAATATCCTCCAAAACCTGGATGGTCTGCCCAGTCTATCTATCCGTATGGGGATGAAATGATGTGATCATTTGTAATTGGATCTCAAAATCCTCTTACAAGACCCTCCATCGCTATGATGTGAACCAACCATCACAGTTTTAAAAGATCATCATGGATACCCCTTGAATATAGATGATATCACACACATATAACAACCCTAAGCTCTCAACTGAACTTCACTCCGAGATGGTAAGAAAGTTTAAAAACATTGTATGTCGATCAAAAATAACTCATATAGTACCATGTATTATCAGTTCCCACATAAGCCTCATGAGAATATCCATCGATATTCCATCCAACATCTATTCTAGTATCTTGAGAGGTTGATTCAAACCCATTGTAACCTAATGTCCAGCCTTTACATACTGATATTTGATATGCCAAGAGACAAAATAGGAAAAACTCCACCTCATTATAGCACACTAAAACTTTTTTGAAGGTCATATTACATATTTTTTACACCCAGATGTAAAACCTAGGTAGAAGTATGAAACTACCTCAATATATCCTCATGTAATGTGACCAAAACTATTGTCCATACTTGAAAAAGGACGAAATTCCACCCTCCTTCATAAAATCCATTCTGTGCATCTCCTAAGAATATCTATTCTCGCAAAACTTCATAGTTGAAATCTCCTAACTATGAATATCACATTTGTTAAATAATAAGCCGAGTGACCTCCATCGTTTGAAGATAAGCTTCACCCATATACTTCACAAGGGTTAGTTTAAATAAGGCCAATTTCTTTGACACCTCCTATACCAAGTAAGAACAAGATTTTATATTGAGGGAATATACCACCACATTTCCAATCCATGGAGAATATACTATCTTGAAGTTATAATTGTGAAAAAAATCCAACCAAGAAATTTTATTTAGGTTGAGGTCTCTTTGAGTGATGATGTACCCGATACTATAGTTTTCTTAGTAAACAATGAAACAATCACATCGAATATAATTACTCTTCATATTTATAGAAGAGACTACCATTTAAAAATATGTGTCATGGATTACATAGTTCTACTAATGTGGTCTTAACTGTATCAATCCAAAAGTGATCAAAACCTATGACTTCATCAACACAAAATCGAGCCTAGCTCTCGATGCATTGAAAAACACCATGTGCACCACACTATTCCCTTGTAGCATCAAAATAAGAGCACTGGTAAACCTCTTCCTTAGCACCTCAAAGGAACCTTGACACTACTTATCCCAGGTAAATACTTCCCTTTCTATGTTAATGTAGTCGAATAGGCTACTATATAGGAAAATATGACCATGAACCTCTAGTAGTACCCCACCAAACTAATAAAACTATAAACCTATATCATGCTCTTGGGTTTTTTCTGAGAAATAATTGAATCAATATTCATCGGATCTATAACTAAACTATTCTCATAGATGAAATTGCCTAGAAAGTAAATCTCTCAAATCCAAAACTATCCCTTCAAGAGTTTTTTGTATATATGGTGCACCAAGAGTATATATAGGAACAACTTTAAATTCTCTACTTGCTCCTACTTAGATGCATATTAAATGATAATGTAATCAATTAATACAAATAAGAATCAATCCAAGTATGGTTATATGATCTAGTTGATAAGATCTATTAACACAGTGGGGGAATTTGTCACACTTCATATGAAAACTATCAACAAAATTCCTAAAACTCTCATCTAACTTTTTAGTGAAAAAATTGGTGTCACCCAAGGGGACACAATGGGTCTGATAAAATCTTTCTCTCGAAGGTCTTACAACTACACCCTCAACTCCTATATCTCGGTGACGGCCATCCAATATGCTATAGAAGATTTCAGTGCAGTTCCAGAGTGCACATTGATATAGAAGTTAATATCACACCTCATAGATAGTCTTAGGATATATTTAAGAAATACATCCCTATAATACTCCATTATTTTTGGAAGTCACATTCCTATATAGAGTACAACACTAATGGAAAACCCTTCTATCTGATGGGTGATAGGTTTTAGATTCATGCTCAAGATCTCTACATGCTTATCCAAAAGATCATTCTTTCCCATGAAGGAGAATCTTATCCCATCAACAAGTAGGCATCTAACTCTCCTATGAAAATATCCTATTTAAGCATGTATTATTAAAAACTAGTCCATACCCATAATAGAGACATAAGGTTTCATCACAATGACCAATAAGTCCCATGAAAACTCTCTCCAATGAACGCCAACTCATACTATTGTAGGACATGTTTAATAGATTATTCACTCACTATAAAAACCTCTAGACATAGTTTATGGTACAAATAATTCACTGGAATCTCTATCTCTATCATAAGTTATATAAAGATTAAGTAATAACTCATGCTTGTGTCTACAACTACTCGAGATAAAATAGATAAGATACTGATTGTACCTTAAATAATCTCATGAGAAGCCTAATAATATCCTTCCATATACTATAACTATATTCAACCTAAATACTTTTCCCTTTAATCCTATTGTGGGATACCTAGTGGCGGTGGTGGGAGTGGGTCAAAGCATCATCTCATCTTATACCTCCTTAGTATTAGGCTCCACCTTCCCTTATGTCATCATCACCTCTCTGGGGGCCGCCCTAACTACACCTGGGAGATCCCAGCTCATGATGATGCCTCAACCCTTGTGGTACATCCAATAACCACTAACCATCTCTATCATGTTATGTTAGATAATAATGAGACATGTGAATTAATACATCATATGAATAGGATCATCCCTCTCTAGGATGAATAAACTCACTACATGAACCTTGTTCCATAGCTTCATGTGTATGAGTCCAGGCATGAGTATGAATCCTATATTGAGACCCTGATAAATGATTCCAACTTGCCACTATAGATGAATCAACCCCACGATATCCACTATAGGCTCCCAATACCTGAATTCCCTCTACTAGAAAGTCTTATGTAACCAACACCCATTCTAACACTCCATCATAAGTAGGAATGCATAAAGAGATCAAGCTAGCTAAAATGTATCCACAAAGGCCCTACTCAAAATTATTCACCTATATGTATCCGTATTGTAATATATCAAGATATTAATGTGTGAGGTTAATAAACCTTGTTTCATACTTAGTAATTGGAATATCACCCTACCACAACTTGATAATCCATCAGATCTGTACAGATTGCATGCATCAAGTGAAATAGTCTTTTCAGAAGAGCTGCTGAAAATATGACAATGAGAGATTATTATCATCATGGGTGTATGTAATAAAACTGCACTAGTTCCCTTCTAATCCATAAATAAGGCTAGTCATAATGCAACCATATGATCATTCATGGAATGAACTAGTCAAAAAACATAAAACATTTCCTCGAGTCAATCCTCCACTGCCTGGGGGTCTAGATTTCCACAAAACATGAGTGGTATCTATCTATAGGACTCATGTAAAATGATAATATTGTGGGAATATTCTTCCTGACCCATTATATCTATTGGATACCCAAATGTATTTGATCATCCTCCTGGACCACTAGAGGTGGATCCACATGCTGTCCATTTGTGGAAGCACCACTCTATGGTAAATTATGGGAAGCACCTCATGAATGGGTCCCTAAACTAAAGCCTCATCACTAAAATTGTTATCGTAATAACCTTATATCGATATCCTAAATGGTTTTCATTATAGAGGGATTCGTAAATTTAACAAGACATACATTATTTAGATGAGAATATATGGGGAGTTGACTCAAGAAGGAAATGAAATTCAAAATACCCAATCATTTTCATGACAACCAATTTCTCATAATACAAAGTTGAAAAGTAGTTAATCATATTTCTAGTGTATGGATAAATAATCCACCACCCAAAACTGGGTTCTCCCTATATAATATCTAAACTCATGACACTCCGAAATAGTTTCCCCAAGTTATGAAACCAAACCTAATGAAATGTCGAAGTCCAAACATCAACCTAAGTAACAACCTCATTCGGTACCACTCTATCATGAGCTGACCCACTAGGATCCCTCTTAGGCCCATAATAAGATGATTGTGACACTCCAAGACAACCTCCAATAGGCATGGGGATAATAACAAGAACCATGTATGTTTATAAAAAATATGAGAGGAATTATCCTAAGGTACCTATATTCACACACACAAATAGCTCCATACAGTAGTTTAGAGATAAGGGAATAACTAAAAATCTATATTATAAACAATTCATGAAACATAATTTATGAAATACATCAAAGTGAAGAAGTAAATATAATTTATATAAGGGGTAAAATACATGTCTAACCAAAAATGAGGTACCAACCTAAAAAAAACTATAAAAGTGTAAAGACTGAATATATCATAATTCTCAATCTCCTAGAATTAACACTGAATGCATTCAACACCTCCAAGTACAACTATGATACTCCAAAAACAGGCCCAACAAGGTCACCATTGATATTTATATAATCTTAAAAAGAGAAAAAACATGTGGGAATGTCCTATGAAGGGGTGATTATATAAATAATTAGTAGGATACACTTAAAACCAAGAAGGAGAAAAAGAATAAACAACATTCAACTAAAACCATACTACAAGAGGGTATGGAAAACCCAACATCATATATGATCCAAAGGAAACAGAATATAATAGAGAAAAGAGATCTTCATATCCACATATAGTTAATAATTTTAAGTATTCCTATAGCTCCAAAGGCCAATCTTCGATGCCCAACATCAAACAAAACCTCACCAGAATCAGAGTGGAGATCACAAACCTCTCCACTATTCTCCAAAGAAGATGGAGCACTAACTCTAGTGGAGGACCCACTCCCCACTCTAGCTCGAAGATGGAGGAGTAACACTCCCTAGATAGGGGAGTTTCTCCCTACTATATAATATGAGAGTATTAATTCCGAAAATATAAAAAATATTGAGGACCTATTCCATGGTGCAACATGGGAGTATCAACCTCAGCGTCTATATGATCATCAAACTGATCATTGTCATTTTACAAGCATCACTAAAGGAAGATTCCCAATCATAACACCTAGAATTATATCTCTATCACCCAAAATATGGAAATCATAACATCTTATATGAAATGATCACTCAGGATAGTCTACTCATGGGATCAAATCTATGTTCTGAAGACGAAGATACATAAAGTATAAGTTTCTAGAAAAATTACACGGTGTGTACACAGGGTCACATGATGTGTGCCCAAACTTGGACACTTAGTATTGTAATCAAAAACACACAGCTATCTTGTATGGGAAGGTGGATCTTCATAGTGTTTCATGGTTTAGACAAAATGTATTGGTAGCCTAGTTATACCCATGTTCTCTGACAAGTTCCCATGTACTCTAGCTCAAGCCCATTCACTTTGGCCATGCCCATGTACCTGGATATACCTGTGACAGTGTAGAAAAAGCTAAACATTGGTTATCTATCTTCAGGTTACATGGTGAATTTTTATTCTACATAATGTGTGATATTTAACTCTACAATAATCCCTAGCCACTATAGGAGGATACTACATGATGTGTGTTCCCTAGAGATAAATAGTGTATAGTTGGGTTTTTTCAAGAAAAGCTAATATGGACTTATAACTGATGAAAAATCTTCTATACCTTCTAATTTTCCACAATTTTAGTCCCCTAAAACAATTTAGACTAAGGAATTATTCCTTTGATCATTGTTTCTCGACCTGTGATGGTCGAAAAACATAATTCTAGTTACCCACGCAGTAATTGTTTCACATACTGTCACAACCCAGGGTTATGATCCATGAAGTTGTCACCCAAAACCGACAAAAAAACTCAATTAATTATAAAAACACCAACATATAACTCATTAATGGATTATCTAGGAATTTTAGAGTTTTATCACACTCACATCTCACTTGAAAAAGTTCAATCACCGACCCCATGGCCAACGATGAAGAACATGAAGAAAATTAGTTGGAAAAGCATAAGAACATGGTAAGATCATCATTGTATGATGTGATCCCAACCAATGATCCTAAATTTTGGAAACCATGGGTGTAAAATATGGGTAAAACAAGCCTAAATTCTTCTTTAATAACAAAAAATAAACCAGGATTATACAAATAATGTAAATCAAAAATTAAAAAATCAGATAAGAAATCCATGCTTGTCAAATAAATCAAAGGGTGGAAATATCTAAAATAACATTACCTACCTAAATGACAGATCAATAATTGGTGACGAATGTTTCCATTATAAATTAAGTTGAATATATCTCTTTGTTATTAATTCATCACAGGATTCCTCAATCATTTTCATCAACCCACATCCCAAGACTTCCAACACAAAAATCCCTCAGTTACTCCTCTAATATCGCAGGGTTATGAAGCTAACCCTAAATATTCATTATAATAATTTATTTATAGAGGTGGATTTAGGTTTATTTCATTTCTTTAAATTAATTAATTAATTAATTAATTAATTACTCAATGCACCTACCAATGGTCTCCTTCAAAAAAATGTCTCATGTTGACCAACTTTATGTCACACTTAGGGTAAACCCCACATTCTAAAAATGATTGTTGTCCAAGATTTCCCATCAAATATCCTTATCATAGGGGGGAACCATATATTCTAAAGATATGGGAATATATGATTTAATATATAATAATATTTTTAATATATTAATTATGGTGTTTTGAGACACCAAAACACAATGCCAACTTTGAGGAAAAGTCATGATATATATATAAAAATATTCAAATGATTAAAATAAATAAACTAGAGTCATTAGAGGTTCAATCTAAGAGATAATTTCCATTTGATTCTACATTCACATATTTATCCTTGTATTTACTAGAGAATCATAATTTACATTTATATTAATAGGTTTAAAATGCTTCTTTAATGTATAGAAATTTATGTTTTTTATTTTTGGTAGAACCTTCTTTATTACTAGATATATAATTTTTTTTCAATATTTGACTCATGACTTCCTTCTTCTCCAATAGTTCTTCCAAAATATGCAATATCATCTTCTGTTGGGTCCTCATAATTACCTTTACCTTATTTGATTTTCTTGAAATTATTTTAGATCACTTAAACATCACATGATTCCAAAATTTTGTGTGATCATTTATTACCACACTTATAGCTTATTTTATTGGTTATGTTACCCCAAGAAATTCCCCATTTAACTTTTCATCAAAATTCTTTATGTTTTTATTTTTTATTCTCATTATTCAATAAATTAAAAACACTTTGAAATATTTCACCATTGGTTTATTCATGTACAACATGTCATAGTGAGTATTTCCTACTTTTGGTGTTAATGGAGATCTACCCAAATCATGTACTAATGTATATATATATTCCCTCGAGAAGAAGTTGGAATACATAAACTCTATAAAAATTCTCATTCCCATCACAAAAAACTTATTTTGTTCATATCTAAAATCCCATTTTGATGAGGGTTGTCGGGATCACTATACTAATGTTTTATTCCGTGAATTGATATATAACCTCCAAAAGAGTTACATGTAAATTAATTTCCATTATATATTTTTATCATCCAAATATCTGAACAAGTTTCTTTTTATTTCCCCTTATATAAAACATAAATATTTCTACAAAATTATATTTAGTTTTCAAAAACATAATACTCACCATCTGTCTGAATTCATCAATAAAAGTGATAAAATATAAATCACACTTTCTATATTGATTCCTCACCAATAGGAAATTATCCAAATATATAAGTTGAAGTGGTCTAGTGGAATTAATTTCAACCATTTTATGTTTTCCTTTGGTTATCTTCTATTTTCGACACGATTTAAAAATTATGTTTCTCTATCTTTTTCAAAGATATAAATCTCTCAAAAATTCTTCCTTTGAGTTTTTTCTCTTGTTCTATTAGCCCATCTAACCAAGTATTATAGTATATAAATGATTTAAATAATTCTCACTTAGGTAAAATTAGTTTCTCTAATATTGGATTTGAAATATATTTCCTCTAGTTTTCACCCCATTAGAAATAGTTATTTCATTCATCAAAAATTGTATGATACAAAAATTGTTATGAAATACCACTTTGTTTCCATCACCACATAGCTGAATTACACTTATTGAGTTATGTTTAAGTCTATATACAAATATATCATCTTTGGGATTCATCTTCCAATCATCTATGACACTTGTCCTGCTACCATTGATTTTTTAACAAACTATCACCTTGAATGTTAACAACTCCTATATTATGTTCATTGAAGCCTATCAATATTTTATCCTAACTAGTCATATATGAGGAGCATCCACTATCAAGTATCTAGGGTTTTTATTTCCGGTTATCTTTTAAGCTAGCTTCATGTATCAAGGACTTTTAATCGGTCTTTTTTCCCATTACCTTTTCTATTACAGTGTATGGAACCTATCAATGAAGAGTTCTCACACATCCATTTGATCATTGGATAGTATGATCAAAACTTCTATAGGTTTATTCATGTTATTTTCAATTAATTATTTTCAAAGAGTTTTTAAATTCTATTTCCTACTTTTATGATATCTAACCTCTTATCTTCTGATTGGTATTTTCTTCTCTTAGAGAGTTTCTCCCCCTAAAATCATTTATTTTTCCTATTATTTACTTTTTTTTCTTTAAATTATAGGCCTTTTGGTTATAGTTTCCATAACACCAATAATATCCTTAGAACTTATCCCTTAAATGTTAATAAAAGTTCTAGTTGTAGAATTGTCATGGTGGTTCATAGATAGATTTTACTTCCATTTAATTTTGATGTGGAGGTTATTTATTTTAGAATATATTTCTGAATTCTATTTGTTTATTGAAAGAGCTACCAATTTTCTTCCAAATACACACTTTCTGATTTTTAATTGAGAAACCTACATTGTTAGTAAAAATAGATTTTTTTCATATTTATAAGAAACACTATTACCTATTTTTCAGACCGAATTTTTCAAAATCTTGTAAATATTTATGTTTAACTTCTACTTGTAGAAATCATCATTCAACTAATTCAGAGTTTTTTTAAACATTAATATATTTATATTGCGTCTTACCTAGTTTATCATTCATTATAGCTTACGTCTCATCTTTATTTTCAATATTTTATCCTTCTCAACCAATATTAACTTTATGATATTAGTTTCCTCAATGTATAAATTTTATTATTTGATAACATATTATTCACATTCCAACTTATATTCTAGTTTTTCTTTAAACAGGACAATTTCCTTAATATGTGTAGTATTTTTCTCAATAAAATATTTATATTTGGATTTCACCATGTGTTCCAAGTAAGATAATTCATGTTCTTCGTTTTCTCCACTTAAGTTTCTCTCATGATTTACATAAGCCAATAAGTTCATGAATTTATCTAAAATTTCATTACTGAATGATTCAGCTTCTAATGAGTCATTATCTTCTTGTTTTATTATCAAACTCATTTTCTTCTCCAAGGTAAAACTGGTATTTTACTTCTTTTAATTTTCTTACTTCCTCAATGTTTTTATTGCACTTATTCTTTCAAGGTTTTTCATTCATGTCATATTCTTAATATTCATTACCATTATTCTCAAGGAAATTGATGGAAAAGTTACCAACTATGTCATACTCAAATAATTTAAATAAAATATTTCCTTTTTTAATTACATTCACCTTTCCTAAAATTTCTATAAATAAGAGACATTATTCTCTTATGGTTTTATCTAAATGATCTTTATCTTCAGATTCATCAAGAATTTCATCTCCTAATGAATTGAGTTTGATATTTTTCATAGCTTCAAAACTGTTTCTTACTTTTGTTTTTTTTTTCAAATTTGTGTCTCCCCCATTTAATATACCACTATGATTTTTTTAATTTCATCTTGATATAAATATTCTATATCCTCAATGGAAGATACTTTCAGATCAAATTAATCTAGAAAATTTCACATTAAATATTTATCAATAATTGAGTCTATAAAAGTGTTTCCAAATCCCCTTGTACTTCTAAATATTTTTTTTAATCTTCTGAAATAATCATTTATAGTTTCCTAATTATCCATATTTAGGAATTAAAATTTAATTCAAATGATTTTGAATTTATGTTCCTTTAAATTTAATTCAATGATAATTTCCATTATATCCCAAGCTTCCTTATCTAGTTGATGAAAAATCACCATAGTGTAAAATTTGTCCGAAAAATATATGGTAATTACAATATAATCCTTACCATCAAATTCCATGTTCATTTGGTTTAAAAAATTTGAATTTGAATCTTTTTCTCTGTGTAGAAAACCTATTGTAGAAGCATATTCCACTTCAAAACCAAGAGATTATAGATAGGGTATCATCTTATTCTTACATCCATGAATTTTGTTTTCTATAAAAGGTATATATTTGATGGTAGGATTACATAATTTATGTTATCCATCATCATTAAATAGATCTAGTAGGGTGTACCATGATCTAATAATACTTTTTATACCGAGGAATCAGTGAACCACGAGGGGGGGGGGGGTGTGAATCAGTGGCTCCTTTCTACAAATTCCTTAAATTTATGTAAAACTTTTCAACATATTAAGGTCTCATTAATTCATGTAAAAACTCACTCTCACTCATATATATTAAAGAAAACAATAGATTAATACACATTTATTTTTATAAGGTTTGTTCCCAATGAGGGTACCTACTCTTTATTATGCTCAGAATTCCCAAGCCATATATTTTCTACTATAATCAATTATAAACTATAATGGTTTGGGAAGGGATTATCTTTAACCCAAAAGTGAATTAAACACAAATGTCTCTAAACTAAATGATTATACTAGTTCCCACCAGTAACAAAATATATGTTTTCCACCAATCTATCTAAATATAAAAATAACATCTACTCAAAAAATTCCAACCTCCAAAATTTAAACTTATGAAACTATCATCTTCCGATACTTCAACTTCCAGTCACCTCAAATCAACAATCTCTTTATTTATCCAAAAATATCTTTTAGTGCATGTAGGTCATTCTCTAAATTATATTCTTCACTAAAAAATATCAACATTAATAATAACAAACTATTTTAAATCGATGTTCCCCATTTATATAACCAATGATTCTCTAAAAAACTTGGGGAACCAACAAGATGTAATTTGGAAAGCCTTATCACTTCAAGAATTTGGTAAAAAGAATTTCATAACTTCCAAAGATATTAAATATTGACTTCATCAAATCCTACACAAGTCTCAACACCAATTGTCCTTAACTCTTCTGTAAGACTAGGTCTAAATCACAAAATTTCCTTCATGAATATTAGAAATTTGATTATCCAACTCATCATTGTAAAAATGGTTATGAATTCATAATTTTTATGTGAATTCAATCAAAATATTTTGGTGAATATACTTCCATTATAGCAACATAAGCCTTAAACACATATTATTCCATGATTCTTAATATATTTTTCCAATAAATTCAAGAAAATGATCAAGAGGTATAGTGTCTTTAGTTGATCAGATATATAAATACATAATCTTAAACATAAAAATTAATATTTATTTAAAAATAAAAATATTTTTATTAACTACCATTTATATTTTAAAATTTCATTAGATACCTTTTGGAAAATACATAAAGAAAAGGGTGATCTAGAAAGACTAAAATGGGAATAAACATGGAAACATGGCATAAAATGGGTGTCAAGTGGCATAACATGATATCATAAAGAGGATGATCAGAAGTATGGAATCATGGATTCATAAAATCACATTATAATATTATAGAATCCTGGAATATGTGTAAAAATATAATACATGACATCATAAAAATTAGTCAAGGGTCACACCCAAGACTATTATCATAAAGTGGACAAAGTCCCATTATGGATTAGGTTTACTCCCCATTACCATAAAAATAGTGGACAAAGTAATATTGTGGATTGGTTTCAATCCTTAATAACATACATAAAATCTCAGTAAATATAAAGATTTACCCAAATAATTAGTGGGAAATATAATTTTGGGCCCACCCATCACATAATATAGCGTGCTTAGGATAACTGCATGTGAAACATACAAGATATCTCATGAGATGGAAACATTTCCCAATGCATTGGAGGGATATATACTTTCGATACTGCTAATAACATAAATAAAATCATACATTTGCATTCCACGTGAGGAAAATAAACCATACATAAAGGATAAGAATGATAAAATCCATGATAAAGAAGTGGGTTTCATAATTCCAAGTTAATTCATAAACATAGGATAACTCATAAGGATTACCAAAAGAAGTGAGAGTTAATTTGTTTTAGACATTCATAATTAAAAAGGGTGATATAGGTCTTGAACATGGAGTTAGATTTTATAAAATTCATGAGAAATATCTAGAAATAAAATAATATTAATGAACCACTTAGGTGGAGTTGTAATGAAATAAAAAATGGAAATTTTTAAAGAAAGAAGTCCATATTATTTTTGAGAAATCCAGAATTAAACCAAGAGGATTATCCATAAAATAATTAGATTTTTTAGAAGATATTTATGGTTTAAAATAATTTATGTGAGTTATTCTTCACATGAGATAAGAAAAAGTAAAGTTCCCTTAAATCAAGTTTACATAAAAATTGGAATTTCAAAGGGAGCTAAAAACATACATAACCCTAACAATGAAAAGGATATTTAACTCTGTACATATGTGAAGAGAGTATATAAAAAAATGGAATAAGTTCATGAGAATAATATTTTATAAAAGGGTGAAAAATAAATAGAATGTGTTCCCTAAAATTAATGAGGGTGGTATAGAATATCCCTTTCCTTTGTGTTCGAATTCTCTCTACACTTTAACTTATCTTCATTGAAGACTTGATATCCTGTTAATGATAGTCTTAGAAAGAAGGAATTAAGTTAACTTCAATACACTAAGGGATTACACATGAAAAATTGAGTTCTAGGAGAGGTAACTTGGGAAAATATTCAATTGGAAACCGAATATCAACTGTAACCATGGAGAGGTGGATGTGATCCCATTTTATAAGTTAAGAAACAATCACTTTTGGGAATACCCTTTAATCTTTCATGACTTCATTAAACTATTCCTTGGTCAATGACTCAAAAATTTCATATTTATGGAGTGTGTAGTGGTATTGGGTTGATAAATACTCAAAAAAGACTTTCCACAAATGTTTTAAACATGTTTCATGTCTTTTACCATAGGTTTTTACTTTTTATCATTTTGATTTTTACCATGGTAACTAGTTTTTAAATAATTAATTAATATTTTATTAAAAAATATGAGGTAAACCCTATTTTTAAATTTTGTATGTGATGTACCTAAATTTAATCTTCATTTAGTCTAATTCTATTTCTAAATATTCAAAAATCAACTTTTTAATTAAAATATACAATATATAAAAAACAGTTTCTCTAGGAAAATGACTTTTAACCATTATATGAACTTAATATTATTTATCATTGATTAAAAATTTAATTAGTTTTAATATAATTATATATATAATTAAAAATCATATTATCTTCGTAATTTAAATTATATAAATTTAATTGATTTTATAAAAATTACATGATATTAATAAAAATATTCATATAAAAAATTGTTCACCATTATCATCATTATTATATTTAATATTATTAATATTATTTTTATTACTAAAACATATATTGAAGTTGTTAACAAATATTTACATGTTGAACTCAAATGAAAAATCGATTCACTAATATTTAATTTCTAAAAGTGGTAATGTTTACTTTTTAATATAAGTGTATAAAAATATTTTTTAGTGTGAAATTTTACTTGGGTTTCAAAAATGTTTAACATATGTTTTATAATTTCCAAATAGTTTTTTTAACTGTTTTTATTACTTATTAAATATATATTTTATCTTTAAAAAGATTTTATTAAACATTTAAGTCATTATTGTGTTATAAAAGTGATATTTTAAGAAAAATGAAGATTTAAACTATTCAACTAAAAATTGATCCCCCCCCACCGGTGGATGGGGTGGAATTGGGGGTTTGGGTTTGGGCCATGCATCACAAGGTTGAGTCCCCAGGTGTGTTTCTTTCATTATGTGTGTTGTACATAAAACAAGTTTTTAAACTAAAAATTAATTATTTTAGAAAAAAATTAAAAAATCCTCTTAAGAGAATATTTTCATGATAATTCCAAAAATATAGTTAATTATTTCAAATTAACTTTTTAAAATTTATAAATTTTACTCCTAATTAAAAACATAAAATATAGTGGAGAGATGCTTTTATAGGAAAGTGAATTTTTCATATATTAACTATTATTTTTATGATAAAATAATTTTTATTATAGTGAAAAATTATTAATCATAAATTCAATATATATTTTTATTATTCAATAAAAATAAACTTATTTACCTTCGATAAAATTCTAATTTTCATAAAATATATATTTTAAGTATAAAGTGAATAGAGAAAAAATGATCTTTCAAGAAGTATAAAAAATAATGATATATCTATACATATAAATATTTTATGACATGTCTATATAATCCTAATTTTAACTTACATAACCCCTTATGATCACTATTTAAGACCTATGAATCTGATAAGCTTTGATTATAGTTTCGGGTGGCGGTTCATCTAGTATCAATCTCATAGAAATCTCAATGAGCATGAAATTCTCCGGCATATGGTTTTTTCAAAGTAAAATTGCTCATGTTCATCTTAGTCATAGTCAAGGAAAAGTCTTAGTGATGATTCCTCACTTCTAATCTCATAAAATAGGCTTCATGAGGAAGACTTCAGCTTCTAGATTCCATTTATTCATAATTTTTTTTTATTTTTTTATGATTTGGTTACATCAATTATTTCTAGAAAATTCACCCTCTATTTTTTAATGATTATATTTAATATTTAAAATATATCAGTGTTTTTTTAAGTTTAGTATCACATATAAAACAAACTATTTAATATATTATTTATTTAATGTGAAAGTATAGTGACATATCAGGTTGTTACATTATACCCCTATTAAATAAATTACAACCTCAAAGTTTAAATTATTACTCACTAAAAATGTTAGCTAAGGGTATCTATAAGATGAATCAAGATTTAATTTTACAAAGAGGTATTATTCACTAATAATAATCATAATCCCTAAATTGTGTTTTTTCATAACCATTAGAGTTAACTACCTTTATGGTTTGGTGTTAATACCTATTTTATTTTTTTCCTTTCATTAATTGTCACACTTTTTGTGACATATTATCATAAATTTTTATGAGGTATGAAATTTGATTCACCATATTTATAATATATACACCATACACACCTATCTCTAGTCTCTTGTGGTTCTTGAACTCATTGGTTCTGACATAAATTCAAGGTCAAATGACAAAGTAGAAGAAGAATTCTCCTCCTCCTTATTAAATATGTTAAGATCCATGTCTAGAACCCTCCCACACTTCTCTAGATCAGACTCCTCTACTGTACAATATTATACCCTCTCCATCTTATACATTTCATATGTCACCTGGCTCAATAGATAACCACCCATCTCCTCACCTTCTTAATACATGAGTCGGTGTGTTTCCAGCTCCCTAAAACCCTCCTGACTAAATTTTGGAGTGGGGTGGATTCCCTACCACATAATCTTTAAATAGATATTCATATTCTCAATAAAGGTCCATCTAAGACCCAAAATATTTCAAACACAAGCTACATGGGCACATGTGCTTTTTGGAATCCAACTTTATTTTCATACTACTCCCAGTACTGAGGTCACTAAGAAATCTCACCATTTTCCCTAAACACTATGTCATATTGCACTAGCGGTGGTGTTGGGGGTTGTATTCTACATCCACCATTGCCATGGTTAATTAAAATTATCAAGAAACATAATGGCATACATGTAGTGGTAGTTTATTAATGTATGATGATGAAGATGATCCATTATTATCATATGTTTTCAAAGTGAATTTAGGATCTCTCTATGATGGATTCTATTTATTATCTCTACCCTCATCCTTTTTTATAGTAATGAAGATATTTTGGGTAATCAAACCATGATTACTAAATAGGGATTCTATGTTGAAATAGTTAATCCATTACCATAACAACATAAAATCCATCTAAATATCTATTATTATGTTTTATATTATCATTAAAATATATTTTGAAATGAAACTATCATGCAAGTAGATTTTTTATTTGATAAAGAAACATCAAGTATTTACAAATAGAAAAAAACAATGAAAAATTAGAGTGGATAGAATAAAGATCCCATATTCACAAGTTCAAAGTGAATTATTCAGTTATCACAATCCACCTCATCAATAGTCAATAAAAAATATCCACCTTGTTCCCTTGGTTATGGTGGTTGTTTATGCTTATGATTATTATAATCCATTGATTTATGAAACTAACATGGGTAATGTGAAAGTTTTCCACACTTAAGGAATACAACTATTAGTGTTGATTTTGGATAAAAATTTTCTTCCCTACCAAGATAACCAGCCCCTCCATTTTCTCTCTATGGTTTAATGCTTGATGACCCCATCTTCTATAAGTATATCATTTTAATCTCCACTTGATGAAATTTCTTTGATGTTTCTTCCCAAAATATTGACATATAGGTTGTTGAAAATTCCTTATTTCGTCATATTTATTTCCTGAATTATTATGAGTTTCCATCCTTCTATTCTTTGGTGAACTCATTATTTAAACTATAATTACATTTTTTATCATGTTTCACTATAGTTAGTTTGTCATAATCCACATTTTTTTAGCATATTTGCCATTATAATGGGTTGATCATTGGGGTAATTATCATATTGTCTCTTGATTCGAAGGTTAAATTAGTTCATTCACATTATAACCAACACTAAAACCAAAATGGTTAACATGAGTGACGAACATTTAACATCATAGGGAGATTATCATAATCAATAACATGAAAGGGATTCAAACTTAAAACCTATTACACGCTTTCATCATCACATTAACCCCTAAATCCATTAGTTTAACCTATGTAAACATTTGTTTAACCAAGGTTACTTTAAGTTGGGTTATCTTATACTTCCCAACCCAGTACATCTAAGTAATCAGAAAATAAATCCATCATAGTGGATTGTAAAGAGAATATGTTCAACAAAAGCATAGCCCCCAAGAGTGTCTATCGTAGTGTGCGGTCTTATTACATGATTATTAACATATGTTTTCAATACATATAAGCCAAGTTTTGAGAGTTCTAAAGTATTTGGATGATTAGACACATAAATAAATCATCTTAAATATAAAAAATATACATTATTTAAAACTCCACACAGTTATCCTAACTCACATATATCATCTAAAACTTCATATAATACCATAGGAAAAATACAAAAGGAAAAGTGGGAGTTTGAATGTTTGACAAAAGAATAAACAGGGAAATAAATCATAACATGATAGAAAATAGGAAAAACATTACATCATAAAGAGGATGATCATAAACCTTGAAAAATAAAATATTTAAATCACACTATAAGATCAAAAAATACTATAATATTTGTAAATAACATAAGACCTGAAATCATAAATATAATTCACGGGTCACTACCAAGACCATAAATATAAAGTAAAAAAAGTCCCATGGTGGATTGGGTTCACTTCCCATTCCTATAAACATAGTGGACAATGTCCCATGGTGAATTTAGTTCACTCCCTAATTCCAAACATAATTCCTCATAAGAGATAAATCTTTACCAAATTCATAGGAGTACTTTACAATTCTAGGCTCACCTATCACATAAGATATTATTCTTCGGATAACCACTCATTCACTATACATGGTATCTAATGGGATAAAAGCATTACAAAATATTTATAGATATATATAATTTTTAAACCACCCATAATATAATTAAAACCATACATATTCATGCCACATGGGTAAAATAAACCATACATAAAGCATACACTTGATCAAACCCATGATAAGTAATTGCATTTCATAGTTCTAATTCAATTCATAATGAAAGGATATATGATAATAATTATCAAAAGAAATAATAATTAAATTATTTTGGACTTTAATAATTTAAAAAGAGATATAGTTCTTGAAAATAGTGTTTAATTATATAAAGTTCATGATAAATATCTAGATAAGAAAGAATAAAAATTAACTACTTGGGTGGAGCTATTATAAAATAACTAAAGGATATTTTTAAATAAGGAAAGATATTATTGTTTTCCATAAAACAAAAATTAACTAAGAGGTTTATCTATAAAATAATTATCTCTTTGTGAAGCTATTCATAGTATAAAAATATTTTATGGGTTGATTATTTATATGGGATAAGAAAATGGAAATTTCCCTTAAATTTGGTTTAATTAAAAATGGGAATTTTTAAGGGAACTAAAAAATTGTTTAAACTGATTAATGAAAATTATATTTGACTAGTTATAAATGTAAGGGAAAAATATAAAAAAATATAATAGGTTAATGAGATTAATATTACTTACACAAGTGAAAAATAATTTAGACGTGTTAGTAAAATGTAATGAAGGTGGTATGAAAGATCTTTTACCATTGTGCCTAAATTTTCTCTTAACATGCACTTAACTTAATTAACGACTTTATATCATCTTAGTGTTATTATTGGAAAATAGGGCCTTAAGATAAATTATAGGGACTTGGGTCTTAAAGATGAATAAAGTAATTCTTAGAGAGTTAATTTTCAGAAAGGTTCATATAAAAACTAAATTTGAAGTGTGACTATGGAGGGGTGGAAGTGATATAAATTTTTAAGTGAAAAGGGAACTTTTGGTAATGCCATTTACATTTCCATGATACCATTACACTATTCCATGGTTAATTTAAGATCCTGACCTGGGATCCACTAAAAGGTGCCCTAATCTGGTAGGTCACATGGTCTCAAGTGCATATACCTGAATGATAGATGCCACCGAATAGAAAAAAATTGTCCAAGATAGTATAATGTGAAGAGTATACCCTTATAATTAGAGTCACAAAATAGGTAATAAATGAATGTAAGAATAAAAAAATCACAATAATAGCTGACAATTAGACTAACGGAAGTACAAAATTCAGATGATAATAATAAAGAACAATCCAACAGTAGTAACATCCAATATAATATACAAAAAAATAGGTAATGAAACATATCTAAAAAAGTAAAAAGAAATACATGAAAGAAAGAATACAATACAATAAATGTATCAAAAGAACAAAATTACCAATAGGCTATCTTTAATAGCTTTACGAGCCATAACTCAGTCTTGTTCTCCCCTACTCCCATGCTATAATCAATCATGCATCAACGACTGGGAGATTTCCCCAATCCCTATGTGCATCCACATAATCATCTCAGCTACCATCAGAGGCCCAAATAAGGTGTGAGATAAAATAAATATGCCACCACTAATGGTGTCTGTCAATGATCTAGCCTCTGTATATAAACTATAACCATGTGCATGTATAATATGAAAATATGTAAATGAATAAAAAAACAATAGAAGTCCATGATCAAAATATTTATTGAGAATATACCATAAAATATGACCATATATATATATATGTATTATTACTATATAAAGTTAAAACTAAATTTCCATACGCCATATGATAAAAGAGTATTAGACCTACATGGTCTAGGACCCTAGGTGATAACCCAGGTGACCTATATACATATATATACATGTATAAAAATTCATAGGTTCTATACCATAATTTACCTCATTGGTTCCATCCCATGAATCATTAGGTTCCATAGCTTTAATAATACCTTGTTTCATACCACCAATAAATAGGTTCAATAACTTGAATAATATTTAGTTCCATATCATCAATCAATATGAGCTATAACTTTAGTATAGTTAGTGCCATAACTTCAATAAATATGTGACATACCTTTAGTATAGTTGGTGCCATAATATCAATAAATAGGTTCCATACCTTTAGTATATTTGGTGCCATATCATCAATCAATATCTTCCATACCTTTAACAATAGTTGGTGCCACACCGAGATGTAACAGGTGCCATTCCTTTATAATATGCCGATTTCATATTAAGATGTAACATTAATAAAATAATATACTAAAATATGAGGGAAATTTTAGTTTATGTACCCTTTTATAATTTTAATTTAGTCAACCATTTAATCATTTTAATATCATTTAAGAACATGTAAAAGGAGGCATGATACTCTATAACTAACACATTTAATTTATAAAGTATTTCACTATAAGGGTGGCGAGATGACACCCCCAAAGGGGTATTTTAACATAGAGAAATATAAGTAACATGTAACGCCCTGACCCCAGAATCTAGGAGCCGGTGCATTATTTTAATACATTGGAATGATTACAAGGAATCAAGTTCCGAAGTACCGATTAGTTTAGTAGTCTTGGAAACAAGATACATACTTATGTTCAATATTACAACTTGAAAAAAACACTAATTTATTCCATTAGAAACATCCAAGCTTCCAGGATTATTCCTTCAAGTAACTCATAAATAACATCTTCATATCCTGGGAAAATGAAACATGAGAAAGGGGTGAGCTCAGATGCTCAGTAAGAGTTATAAATACAATAGAAGATAACATAAACATTAGGAATGGTGAATAATTGAAAACACATGCCTTAACGAATAATAAACATGATCACTTTATGGAAGGAATACAAGTTGAGTAAATAATTCCATAATAAAACATATTCATGGGTGCTCTAATAGTTGAATAACCACATGAAATATCAATATCTAATCTCATAATAATGGAATGAATAATGCCAGACATTCTGAAAAATTTTATCAAGGCCTCAGCCAAGACGTCTAAAAAGGATTAATGCCTTGGCCAAAACCATATATCAAAAATTGGGAAAGGCCTCAGCCAATTCCATGTCTAATTGTCTCATAAGACCTATCGATGCATCGAGGATCTATAGCGGGATTCTGCCATCACTTACTAATTTCAATGCATTCCTCATATGAAAAGGTTGAAACACAATCTGAACATTCGTATTAAAACTAGCATACAAAATATCAATATTTTAACCATGAACCATGAATGGAATAAAAATAGCACATTAGCAGCCAAACGTAACTCATTCAATACAATAAGTAAGATTGTATTATAATATATCAACCTCAATAGAGAATAATGAAAGATTTTTACATAGATGAAAATAATCATCAAATCTATTTGAGAGAAATATCCTCCTTTTTCTTGAAAACATTTAAAAGTCTCACTATTTATCAAGAATCCGTTAAAAATAGATTTTTGAATCAAAGTTTCCCATACCAGTTTTAAACTTTTAAAAGGAATTTTAATTTTAAAACTTTAATTTCCATATAAATAAATCCTTAAAACCATTTTTAAAAAACGGACATTAATGAGAAATATTTAGAATAATTAATCTATAAAACATTTAAAATGATATTTTAGTTAGAGTTCCTAACCAAAAGAGAGACACTTGAATACAAATAATTGAGGTAATAAATAATTTATAATATCATGAGAATAAAGGTATTCATGATATACTATGTCAAAGTACATTATATACACCATATAAAAGTGATTTGGTGTATAACAATAAATAAGACTCAATGGAATGTAAATTGAGATGAAATCTCTTATAAAGACTGTATCCTTAGGTTAAGGATAAATAAAAAACATAATTATGTGTGAAAAGTATAAATACACTTAATATGATTGGATATTAAATTTAAATCAATCATAATACATTCACACATATTCTTATAAAAACCACACCAATGAATTGGATGTTTAACTCAATAAATGGAGATTGAGTTAAAATTACTCTTATCAAGTTCATATCGATGAATTGAGAATTTATCAATGAAGTGATTATGTGTATCAAAATTATATACAAAAAATGGGGAGTGGAAATTACTACAAAAATAATAAATAGTGATTCCACACATAATCATGGAGTAAAATAATCAACGAAGTACGCGTAAAGCCCAATGAGTGGAAATTGAAATTTGAAATTCCCTTACCGATTTGGTAACTTATGAAAGATACACCCCATGAAAGAAGTATCATAAAATGAAGATATAAATTCACATAAATTAAATTATATTAAAAAATAGAATACAATAATGGGAAATACATACTCCACACAAAATGAAATAGTGGACAATATACCATGAATCTCACGGGAAAAAAAGTGAGAAGAAAAAACCTTACTTCATTGTAATCAATCGAGTCATATGAAAAAAAGTTAATAACAAAAAAATGAATCACATAATAACATGAATATAAAGAGAATCATGATAATATATATATCAAATGGAAGTACACAATATACTAAATGTAATAAATAAGTGGCGAATAATGGAAATCAAAAATAATTAAAAGTGATATAAGAAACCCCTTACCTCAAGTCCGACTTGTCTTGTATGTTCCTTATTATTCTTGAATAATAAACTAAAGTTAATTTCTACTTGATTAAGAAATTTTTTAAATTTTACTATTCCTTTTATATCACTTATTACCTTGCTATAACAATTAGTTAATTATTTGAGTTCATATTGGATATTTTATCGATGTTCGAAACTTGAGTAAAAAACGAACTTGTTATAATTACAATTTTTCCATGTGGTCAAAAGTCCATTATCTCCAGAATGATATAAATGATTTAGATATCATTTATATATATATTATATATCCTGTATATATATGTATTTATAATAGTTCATAACATTTGGAGATGAGAAATGAAATGCACCGTTCAGGGTGACGGTAAGCCGTAAGTCTGCATGAACGCTACTTTCATTTCTATTTTTTATTTTAATGGAATTAAAACATAATGATACTTAATTATATTATAATTACATTATAATATCATATATAATATCATTAACTCCATACTTTATACATCCCACATAAGGCATTAACGAGTCATATCACTTTGAGGGGGCGGTAGTCTGCACTTCCTCAAATGAAATTATCACATTTTACCCATAATGGAAACCATAAAGGAATGCTATAAATGGAAAATTCAGAAGCATAAAGAAAAAATAAAAATAATATATATCATATATAAATACAGTTCCATCTTAATGGCCACCATGAGAAGTGGTAGGATAGAATTGAACAATCATCGTTTCGGGAGGCGTTAGTTTTCCATCCACAGAAACAATATGTTCTTTACCCATTAGATGGAGGTGTGTGTAAGATAAGTTAAAATAATTATCATAAAAACATCCTAGTATATTGAGGATATAGGTGTTATTATAAAAGAAATTAATAAAAAGAGTTTAGGGGGCTGTAGAAGTAAAATAAAACAAAATAAAACAAAAGAATTTAAGAGAAACAGTTACCTTTAATTTGGGTAACTTCCTTTAGTTTGAACCAAAAGGACATATTGAAGCGACTTCTGCCTAAGTTAAGGCTTATAGGTGTAATATAATGATTTTGAGAGCTTATTTGGGCAGGGTTTGGATGATCCAAGGGGCTTGAGAGGTGTGTGGAATGAGTTAGAAGTGGTGTCCTTTTATAAGGGGGATGATGGGCTCTTTAGGAATGTGTGAGAATATTATTTTATTATATAGTGATATTCGATTTATAAAGGTCAAAAACTAATTAAATTCAAATATAAGATGACTCATGGTCAAAATAAAATCATCCAATAAGAATTGGACTGGTTTTGGATATTGTTTTCATATTAATAGTCTTATTTATTTAAATCATTTATTAATGAGGTAAATACTACATCAATATTGTGTCATAAATAATTTAATTTATTTGATGTATAAAAATTATAAAAATACCATAATGTATGAAATATTTTTAGCTTTCAAATAAATATTTATAGTCGAATATATGACTTATATAACCCCATGTAAAAATTTATTTACTGAAAGATATTTGTTTATGTCATTTTTTCCTTTACTTTAAGTTAATTAAAATAAAGTGTCATTACCATTCATAAGTGGATCCATGAGGTTCAAAAATTGACTCAAGGATGTCCATGGTCGGCCATGACTCATCAAATAAGGTTATGACAAGTTTTAAGGTAATTTTTTTATTATAATATTCTTTTTACCTTGAATTACCATATTTATCTTTAACCGCGGTAAATAAAAGTCAAAAGTTACTATTCACTAAAAATTATTTTCATATTATTGAACCAAATTTTACTTACTAATAAGAACCATGTATCTCGGATTTTCAAAATTCAATTCACAGAAATGGTAAATTTTCATTTAAATGAAAATGTCATATTTTTTAACTACTACTTAGTGGTTTCACTATTCATCAAAAAATGATGTTTTTCAGAAAAATACCCAAAATTCAGCCTAAGATATATTTGATATTTCGAATTAAAAAATGATTTCTATTTTACCAAATTCAAAACACAATAGTTGTATTAATTAATTTAAAATTAATTCCCATTGTCAAAACAAAAAGCGTGTTTTTAAGAAACAATAACTATCAAAAGATTGACACTTGTTTATGTATAATTTCAAAGTGAAATTAATTCCAATGACAAAAATTGGATTAAAGGGTAAAAATATAATCTAATTAAAATTCAAAACCAATTTAAAATATAATATATCCTTATAAATAAATTAGATTAAAAGGCAGTTTTGAATTAAAATACAGTATTTCTCACTATTCATAAAAAAATGAATATTATTAGAAAAATACCAAAATTTCATCCAAAGTAAATTTTGATGTCGCTATTCTAAAGAAAATTTTTATTTTTTCAAATTGAATATGTAAAAGGGTCAAATATTGGATTTAATTAGGGTTCTCCATTAAAATGTGGTAAAATAGTTTTTTTTGAAAAATACATTTTTTATCAGAAAAAATTAATTTTTTCTTATAATATGTCTAAGAAACATAGAATACATAAGTTAAAATTATATGGAGTATATAAAATTCAAAATCCATTTAATACTATTCATAACCGCTTTTGAACGGCTAGTTTGGTAAGTCGTGGTGCGCTCAAACTCGGTGTTGAGTGTAGCGCAAGCTATTGAATTTAAATAAAATAACTTACTATGAAATCTTAGAGTGTTACATAACACAACACAGGGGAGGATCATGTTGATATTGACAACTACCAACCACAATTTGGTGCAAGAAGAGTTACCCATATTAGAAGTAATAATTATTTTATTTTTTATCATTTAATTTAAAAGCTACAACTGAAAAGTTCGGCACGTGGCACAATTAAGTTAGAAAAATTGACAACAATACCATATTAAAAAGGTATAAAACACATATATTATGGTGGTAGAGTAGTAATAATCTAGTATTCTCCTCTGGTTTGGTCCACATCAGAAGAAAATTGAAAAACCAATGAACACTGTGAAGATATGGAATAAGAGTTCACACAAAAATAAATTTGTTGAGTGGAAGGTAAAAAATGAAATGTGTAAGAGGAAGAGAGATATTATTGGTAGGAATCCAGTGAGATTAATTGTGGTCTGATTGAAGTTCATATGAGAGAGATCCTTCAATTCCTATATTTTGGACCACGGGAGGAGCTCCTATGGTGGAGGCACTATACAAGAGAGAAGAGAGGATAATTAATTGGGTGAGGGGAAATAAAAGGTTTATTCCCATTTAAAATAGATTTATGGAATTTAAATGGTGTTTAAATTATTTACATTCCATTTAATTCGTGGGATTACTCGTTTTGGGATGTTAATTACACGTCGTGTATTGAATTCATACAGTGTATTCCGAATACATGTTGTGTACTTTCCCTAAAACTATCCCTATCCCCCTTACTTCCTTCTTTCCAAAACATAACAAATAACCTGATGGATTGTAATTCATATCTAAGTAAAAAAGAGAGCTTCAAAAATGGTTTAATTTTTTTTAATATGATCCGTACCTCACATAAAAAATTGGGGATGTTACAATCTTCCCCTATAAAGTTTCTCATCCCTGATTTTCACTTCCATGTGTCATGAAGATTTTTTTGAGAATAACTCTATCCACTAAGAACTTATATTGGCCTCTCTCTCCCATGTATCATCTTGTATGTGGTCATGCTTTCATAGCACCCATAATAAAGTAACTGACCTACTTCAAAGAGCCTTCATGCTCCGGTCCATGATATAAATAGGTTTATACTCAAAGGATACATCTACCTCTATATCAACCTCACCAGGATGAAACATATGAGGAAATTATAGATAGTTCCAATGAATCTTTGAGACATGGAAGATGTTTTGCAGTACCCAGTACCCTTGAGGTAACTTCAACTAATAGGATATCAAAACAACTGTCTATATAATCTCAAAAGGTCCAAAAAATAAGGTGAAATCTTCCCCCACTGCTTAAAATGTTAATGCTCGATTCTCATTAATACACACAAGAATACCTAATCCCAGACCTCAAACTCTAGTGGTCGATGGTGATGATTAATGTACGAATTTTCCTAATATCGAGTTATATCTATTCATTTCCTAATCATCTGAACCTCCTCTGAAGTATCTTGAATGATATGAGGTCCAATTAAGGTCCCCTCACTTAACTATAACCAGCATAAAGTTAAGTGGCATGAAATATCATATAATACCTCATAGGGAGCCATCTGTACCATAACATGAAAGCTTCTATTATAGAAAAACTTGACCAGAGGTATATGTTTCTCCCCAAAACATCCAAAATCAAGGATGTATTATTAGATCATGTTTTATAAAACATATATCTTCCATTATAATTGGTCGTCAAGTCTTGGGTGAAAGGTTTTTCTCATAAATACCTATTTAACCAAATCTATCTGTAAACCCTACCAGAAACTCGACATTAAATGAGAAACCCTATCTAAAATTTTGATATTAGGGACCGTATGTAAATGTAAAATCCCATGGACATGTATTCTCCCAATATCTTTTAAGGATATTGTCTCTCTAATAGGTAAAAATCATGCGACATTCATAAGCCTGTCAACAATCACCCATAATGCATCACTACTAAGTGAGGATCTCGGTAATCTAGTTAAAAAATCCATCTGGAATCATCCCATTCTCACATGGGAATGGGAATTAGATTCAAAATCCCTTCTGGTTTTTGGTTTTATACCTTCACCTTCTGACAAGTGGAGCATTGAGTAGAAAACCAGCTATCTCCCTTTTCATACTAGGACACCAATACTAGTGATGTAGATTATGAATAATCTTTATAAGATCAGGATGCAATTCCCATTTAGAATCATCAAACTCTCCCATCAATTCATTTTGGAAGTCTGTTGAAACCTAGATTTGTCTGTGAATGCACAAGACCTCATCCTCATCATAGATCCAACTTTATAGAGAATCCTCACTTGAAACACTCTATCATAGAACTAATCCCTTGGGATCCAATAACCTCCTATAAAACACATTGAGATATTGTAATTTTTTTCCAAATTAATTAAATCTCTTTGATATTTGTTTTCTTTTCACGCAACACGGAATATATATTTTTGTTATATTAAAGCACTTAGTTTGGATCATGCAATACCATTTTAATAAAGCACTACATGCAATATAGTGGCTATATTTATCTATATAGAACACTGAGGTTATATTACATTACAAACAAGATTGACTTTCCTCGATAGCTTGTGGAACTTGCAAGACCGAATTTTACCAAACAATAATATTTTATTAAAATGTTATTATTCAATACATTAAGGCATAAACCAACCGTTAAGTTGGGAGTTATGAATAATGATAACTAAATTCTGAAAACCTATGGTTTTTAAAAGTATAAAATGAATTCATTTGTTACAATAAATATAATAACCAATTGAATAAAAAGGGAATATTTTTCAAAAAAAAACTATTTTTATGCTCACAAAGTTGTTTAATCCAAATAAATTAAATTAATTATAGTTATTAAATGATATTAATTTTATATAAATATTTTATATTCAATAAAATAATTTTGATATTCATACAATAAATTCGATATGCATAAGATAAGAACAAACCCAATATTACACCTGAAAACCTATATTTTTATTAAAGCACTTTTAGCTCCTTTTGATAGAGAACCTATTTTAAATATAAATTTTGGAACTTTTATAAATTATATATGTCAAAAAAAAATTCATCTTTTTAATAGAAACATAAAAATTAGGTTATGGTGGATTTTTGGCATTTTTTGTGAAGTTTCATTATTTAATGAAAAGTGAAAAATATGGAAGTTTTATTTAAAAATCCTATTTCATCTAATTTTTTCATAAGGGTAAATTATTTTTTAACTGATTTCAAAATATATTTAGATCAAATTTTTATGAATTTATCAAATTTATGTAATTTGAATAGATTTCAGATTGAAATTTTCAATAAAAACAATGATTTTTTTTGAATTTGTTTACTTAAAAAACCCACTTTGTCATCCCATCCCTGAGATTAAATTTAAATTATTTTATGCCACTTGTATTTTCTGAATGTGGAAAAATATGTTCCATATTTTTCATCAGAATAATTTATAATGTATAATAATATCAACTTATTTTTTGACCAAAAATATTAGCGAAGGTAATTAAAATTAATTACAATGATTAAGATGAAATCAACCTTAATAAGGGACTAAAACCTAAACTTAAGGCCTAATATGACCTAGAAACCTATCCAAAATCCATCGTCCGTCCATATTTTGAACCTATTTGTCATGAACTAAACTTCTATCAATGGAATTTGTCCCTTATTATAGTAATTTTATATTGTATAAATCACATTAAATCACTTATAGACCATAATGAAAACATTATAAATGAATAATTAATTATTTCAAGAGGTCAAGGAACCAATACCATTGAAATGGAAAATTGATCATAGGAATAGTGATATGACCATTATTAATAGTAAACTGGCAAAAATAATAGCAGCCTCACCCATGAAAGTATAAATAAAATTTAGGCATCTTATAAATGAATGTATGGTATAATTATATCACAGTATATGTAAATAAATGTTTTAAAAAATTTTAATTAAGTGTTGAAATTTTTGTAAGTTATAAAAATTTAATTACATTTTAGTGATTTATTTTATAATTAAGAAGAAAATTTATTTTCATTAAATTTCATAAATTAATATTTTTATGTCTTATTATTTTAAGATAATTTTATGAGATGTTAAGTAATTCTTCAAAGTGGTAAAAATTAGTTATAATTTTAAAATATGTATTTTCCATGTAAATGATGATTTTTATTAATAATTAAATTAATCATATTTAGAAGATTATTTTTATTAAATTGAGTATATTTTTGAATTATACATGTAAAAAATTGGTTAGGGATATTTTTTTGGATTTTTCTAAAATACCTGAGTTTCTAATTAATAGTAAAATATGATAATTTACAATAAAAGTTAAATACATGAATTATGGAGTCATAGATTTTTTATGGATGAGGTAAGTCCAAAATATCAAACTCTACATTATTATTTTAATATATATAGAGATTATTCTCAAACTATTCATATTATTGAGACAAAATAATAAACTAATGAATGTAATAATGAGAAAACACCCCTCTACACTATAAATACCACCCCTCAACACCTCTTATCCTCACACATCTCATGCTTTTATCCTTGAAAAAAATTCTTCCCAATACTCTTCCCAAGAACCTATCCCTTTTCTTGGATCTCTCAGTCTCAAAAAAAGACCAAAACCATTCCATAAGAAGGTTATCAAGGACGATAAATCCAAGAGGTAAAATCTTCTTCCTCTTTTCTTTTAATTTCATTTCAATTTCATTTCTTTTTTCTCTTATAATAACATTTACTTATCCAAATTTCATGATAAATCTAGTATATTTTATATACTAGTATTTTATCATGTTAATTTAAGGTCCATTAATAAAATCATCACTCTCTTTCTTTTATTATAAAAATGGAATTGTCGCATGTGATGTTTCAATTTACCGACATCATGGGCGATTCATTTTATCATTTTACATTAATGACTTAAAGTATGTCAATAAAAACATTATAATGGTTATAAAATATCATAATGGTTATGTTAAATATTTCTATACATTCTTGAAGTAACCTATATGCATAATACTAAATGATAAAACAAAATGAGTTCACTGTGATCGAAAAAACCACCCAAATTAACATAAAATGACCATAAATAACTATTAACAATCTGTATTTTTATCCTCATTTTACATGAACTTCCATTCATGAATACAAGTGAACAGATCGTGAAAACTAAGAAAACAAATGCTCTCAAACGATGAAATTAAACTCTATAACTCATTGAAAGTCCCATAAATGAACTTAATAAAAATATAATGAATAAAATAAATGTATTAAATTATTTTTTATATTTAATTAATGAATCAAATGTCATTATACATGATATTAATATAAAAGAATCTTTTAGAGACATGGTAAGGAGAATTCTCGAACCCAGCTTCTTTTCTTTGTGTTTTCCCTCTTTCACCCCATTTTCAAAATGGATATTACTTAAATATAATTTCTTCAAAATTCTATTACTTATGTAGGATATAAATGTATCCTAATTGATTTTATGAAAAACACAATGTTTCCCAAAAGAACTATTCTTTCAAAAAAATGCATCTTTTACTTCTTGAGATTGTTTCTTCTTCACTCAAGGTTCATGATTCTTATATCAAGTATGTTATTTTTTAATTAATTTGGGAACCCAAATTTTATGAATTTATTCTTTATGAAATGAAACCCATTCATTTACATAGGTTATTTTATGTCCAATATTGATATATTTTTATGTGGCATGCATGATAATGGAAATGTTATGATGTGATGGGTGCACCTGGAATTATATAGAGCTATAATTCATTGGGTAATGTGATGTATCTAGTGAGAAAAGTAAAATATTCATGAACATAATGCAAGCTTTGTTCACAACTATGTGTGGTAGTTGACCACTAAGACATGATATTTCATTTTTATGCATTTCCACATTCTATGACTTATCTTAATTATTCCTATCATTATTACGATCCCATGTTTATGTTATGATGATTAATTTATTTTTATTATCACCCCATGTTATATTGTTTCATGTTATTATCTATAATTTTACTGGGATTTTAGATCATCCCTTTCTTTGATGTATATTCTCATGTGATTACATGTATTAAGGAGAATTCAAGGGCCAATAAGAAGCTGTAGAATAAATAATTAAATAAAATTTTATGTTTTATTTTTTAAATATTATTTATGGTCCTAATTTTCTGAATACACTAAATGATTTGATCATCGTTGTGTGATGATTTTATGTTCTTTTTATTTTAAATGATGTAATATTAATGTAAGAAAAAGCATGGTCTCTATAGTTGGTATCAGAGGACAGTTTAGTTAATTTGGGAATTAGGATTAGAGAACCTAAGTGAAAACCCTCAATATGAGACTAATATTAAGTAAGCACCCAATAATATTGGTTTTATAAAATTTTAAACATAGGGATACCACACTATATGGATTTAGGATTAATTTCACAAATTAATAAATAATTTATACATGAAATGTTGAATTGTGTTTTGTTCTAACATTTTATATTTTATAAAATGGTGGGAACTAGGAGAAACCAGGCCAAAAAACAATTTGAGGGATAATACAACGATTTACCAAATGACATCCCGAATGATTTGGGAGGTGGAGTTATAAATTTAATAGATATTATTACCTAGTTGTAATAGGTTATGAATAATAACCTGAATAGTGTGAAATGTCTACCTTCACCTAAGAGGGAGAACCTGGATATCTAGTGTTTTATGTAGCAACGACCACCGATGTTTTGTGGATCGTCCTATCCACTAGTCATGGAATAGTGGGTCAACTAAATGGATAATATATTTGTTGTAATTCACTATTTCAACTCATATAAAGTGACTATGGCTATTTATCGTCTAGATGGAGAGGCAGTCCAATGGTGGGCATTAATTAAGAACACCAATCCAAGGGATGAAATTGGAGAGATGGAGTGGGAACACACTAAGATAAAAATTATTAACAAGTATTTCTTTCAAACTCTTCATACAAATATGGAGAGATAATTCATAGAGCCAATGAAAAGGGGGGAGAATCTGTCACTGTAGATGAAGTAAGTTTCACAAGGCTTTAAAGGTATGATTTGGGTTTTGTTATCAACATTGGTTGAAAAATTGATAGATTCTTTAGTGATTTTAAACCACACCTATGAAAGGATCATGAAATTTGAGACTTTGGGAGTTATTAATAAGTTCTTTTATGTGATCTAAAAGTGGATATGGAGTTTGGAGAATGGTCCCATGGCTATGGTGATAAGAAAAAAATAAGGATTTTTAAGTTGGATGATCTAATAAGTAAGTTGGAAAGAAAACCCAACCACACACATGTCAAAAATATGGGAATAAGCATCACGAGACTACCTCAAAGTGATAGGCAAATGCTTCAATTGTGAAGGATAAGGACAACAAGATAATGAGTATAAAAAAGACCTGAGGAATTAAGAAAATGTGGCGGAGGAAAGGGTAGTTCCACCCTTGGTCCAATGCTGCAACTTTAGGGAGAAAGGGAACTATATAGGCTAGTGAAGAAAACCTCAGGTCCTTGAGGGTAATCAACATATGCAACCACAAAAGCAAAAGGATAAAGGAAAGTATTATTCCATCACTGCTGTAGAAGTGGAGTATGAAAATGAAGTTGTACATGGTATACTTTCTATTCACTCAATAACAGAAAACATTTTATTTGATTCTGGTTCTATGCATTCCATTATATATTTCATGTTTTATAGAACTATTTAATCTAATACCTGAATAATTTAAGTAGATATATATATAAAAACACCAAGTGGTGAAATCATTGTAACCCAAGTGTTGGACTCTTCTCCTATTGGAATATGTGAGAATATTCTCCCAGAAAATCCCATGGTACTTACCTTGGTGGAATTCACTGCTATATCTGGGATGGATGGGTTCTAATTATATCGAGAACATAAAAAATATATGGAAGAGTAAGTATCTTTTCATATTATAAATCATCCCATGATCTTCTAAATATGAATGGAATATCATGAATCTACTTTGGTAAATTCCTCAATGGTGTGGGTATTGATTCCCTATAAAGAAGCATACATTTCTCAAATGGTTGAGTCAATGGAAGGTATCTACATGGGAAAATTTCCCATTTTGAGCAGATATAGTAATGTATTTTATAAAGAGTTACCCAAACTTACCCCTGATCACGAGTTAGAGTTCTCAATAGAACTCATACCTAGAGCTACTCTTATCTCAAAGTGTCCCTATAGTATGGATCCTATCAAACTAGAGGAGTTAAAGAAGCACTTTCAGAGCATTTGGACAAAGGGTTGATGCACCCTAGTGAATCACCTTGGGATCATCCATTTCTATTTTTCAAGAATATGGATGGATCAATGTGAATATGTACCAATTATTATAAAATCCACAAATCTCCATAAAGAACTTATATCCTCTTCCAAGGATTGACGACTTTTTTGTTCAATTACAAGGAGCTCTATACTTCTAATAGGTGGATATCTATTCTAGATATCACTAGCTAAATGTGATGAAGTAATATATTTATAAGATTTCCTTTTGTACATGGTATGGGCACTATGAGTTTATAGTAAAGCCCATCAGACTTACAAATGCCCCTGCAAACTTCATGGATTTGATGAATAGAGACTTCAGACAGTACCTCAAAAAAATTTAGACAGTATTTATCGATGATATTATTATCTACTCCATTATAAAGGAGGAACATGAAGAACATATAAGGATTGTGTTGGAGACATTAAAAAAGGATATATTGTAATCCATGTTTAGAAAATGTGACTTTTGGATGCAGCAAGTCACATTCTTAGGACATGTCATCACAAGTGAGGGTATTTCTATTGACCCTTAAAAAAAAGGTAATTGAGGAATGGCCTTGAACCTATAGTGTAATGGAAATACACAATTTTCTTGGATTAACTGGTTACTATGAACATTGTTTGATAAATTTTCCATGATTGTCAATATTTCTAACTAAGTTTACAAGGAAAGGGGTAAATTAGCTCTGGATGAAAGAATGAAAGGAATGCTTTGAGGGGATAAAGAGGAGGCTGATCACTGGACCTGTACTCCTATTATCAAAAAGTGTAGAAATTTATGTGATATAAAATAATTATTACAAAAAATTATGGGGTTTTTTATGCATTAAAAATGATAATTTGGTAGCCTACGCCTCACAATAGTTGAATATCCATGATCAGAACTACCCGACACATGATCTGAAGTTAGCAGCTATGATTTTCTCCTTGAAAATCTGGAAGACTTCGTCTTTGGTGAGAAGTGTGAAATATATGCTGATCAGAAGAGACTAAAAAATATATTCCCACAAAAATAGATCAACATGCATGAAAGGATATGGTTAGAGTTGATCAAAGACTATGATTTCTATATTCACCATCTTCTTGGAAAGGTGAACAATGTAGCTAATGCTCTAAGCAGAAAAGAACATAATACTCTATCCATTTTGTAGATTGAGAATGAATCTATAATCTTGGATATAAAAAGGATGTATTTTAAAATTATAAAGATAGGGAATATATCATACCTTTCCCAAATGATTGACCGACCATCTATCCTAGAGAAGATTAAGGAGGCACAAAGGAATGATATGGAGTTACAAAAGTAGGTGAACGTAGTAAAAGAAGAGAAACTCCTAGAGTTCCATATCGATTATGATGGTGTGATTTGGTTTGTAATAAGTCTTTTTGTGCCTTCATCACTTGGGATAATGGAGGATCTATTGTAAAATGCACATATCTTAACCTTCACTATCCATCCCAAGAGTACCAAGATGTATTGTGATCTCCAAGAAAACTTCTGGTGGTACAACACAAATAAGTAGATTGATGAGTATATCTCAAGGTGTTTGATATGTTAGCAAGTTAATTCCGAGTGACATAATTCTAAAGGGATGATGAAACAATCACCTATACCCATGGGGAAATGGGATAATGTCACTACCAACTTTGTCATAGGTCTCTCGAAGACATCCAAAGGAAATAATGCGATATGGGTTGTCGTAGACTGACTCACCAAGACTGCCCACTTTATTTCTATTCAAGAAGATCTCTTACTTGAACAACTTTCGAAGATATATTTGGAGGAAGTGGTGAGACTACATGGAGTTCCACTCTTGATTGTCTCTAATCGTGATCCCAAGTTCACATCTAAATTTTGGAGGAGTCTTCAATATACTTCGAGTACTAAATTAAATTTCAGCACAACTTATCACCTAAAAATGATGGCCAATGTGAAAAGACTATTCATATGATTGATGATATGCTAAGATACTACTACTTAGAATTAAAAGGTATATGGGATAAGAAACTCCCATTGGTTGAGTTCTCATACAAAAATAGTTTCCACCCGAGCATTCAGATGGCTCCATATAAATCTCTATATGGAAATCAATGTAGAACTCCAACCTGTTGGGATAAAGTAGGGGAATGAAAGCTACTTGGACCTGATCTTGTGCAAGAGATTATAGAGAAGATTCAATCCATCCAACAACATATCACAGATGTTTAGAGTCGGTAAAAGAGCTATGCTGGCAACTGTAGAAGGGACATGGAGTTAGACATTGGCGATAAAGTCTTCCTTCGAATATTACTATGGAATAGAGTTATGTGGATAAGAAAGAAAGAGAAGTTAAGACCAAGGTACATTTTCCCCTTTTATATCCTTCATCACATAGGATTCATGACATATCATCTTGAACTTCCACTAAATATAGCACAAGTTCATGATGTGTTTCATGTATCACTCCTAAGGAAGTACATGTGAGATCCCTCACATGTAATAAACTCATAGGTGGTACAAGTGGAGGATGATCTCTCATATGAAGAGTAGCCAGTAAATATTATACCCTTGCGGGATAATGTTCTATGCAACAAGACAACCCACCTTGTTAAAGTGTTTTGGGGGAACCATAATTAGGAATAAGTAACTTAGGAACCAAAGGTGGCGATGAAGGAGATGTACCGTCACCTGTTTATGTAAAATGAAATTTTGAGGGAGAAATTTCAAAAGGAGGGAAGAATGTCACAGAATAAACTTTTATCAAGGGAAAATATCCATTGTTATAGTAATTTAATATAGTATAAATAAAATAAAATAACTTATAGACCATAACAAAAACTTTAATAATGAATAATTAATGAAATAAGAAATATTTCTAGATTTTAAGAAACCAATACCAATGAAATAGTAACTTGACCTTTGGAATAGAAATATGACCATTATGAATAGTAAACATGACAAATGAATAGTAGCCTAACCCATGAAATTATAAATAAAATTTATGCATCTTACAAATGAGATTATGGTATAATTTTATCATAGTCTAAGTAAATAAATGTTTTAAAAATTATTCATTAAGTGTTGGGATTTTTGTAAGTCATAAATATGTAATTAAATTTTTATGAATAATTTAATAAATTAAAAGAAAATATATTTTCATAAAATGTATTTATAAATTATTATATTGATATCTTATGATTTTAAGATAAATTTATTAGACCTTAAGTAATTTTTCAAAGTGATATAAAATTAGTTATACTATTAAAATCTATAGTTTCCAAGTAAATGATGATTTTAATTAAAAATAAAATTACTCATATTTAGAAAATTATTTTCATAAAATAGATTTAAATTTTAAATTCAAGACATTAAAAAATGGTTTGGGATTTTTTTTTGCATTTTTCTAAAATACTTGAGTTTTTGATGAATAGTAAAACCCAATAATTTATGGAAAAATCTAAATGCATGAATTATGGAGCCTTAGATGATGTATGAATGATATAAGCCCAAAATATAGAAATATCCTTAATAATTTTAATATATTTAGATATAATTCTAAAACTATTCATAGTTTTGATCCAAAATAATAAACTAATGAATATAATAATGACAAAACACCCCTCTCCTCCACTATAAATACCACCCCTCAACCCCTCTTATCCTCACACCTCTAAAAATTTTATCCCTTAAAAAATTCTGCCCAATATGCTTCCAAATACCCTATACCATGTACATGAGATTTCAGTCTCACCAAAAGACCAAAACCTTTCCCTAAGGAGGGTTTCAAAGAGGATAAATCAAAGAGGTAAACCCCTCTCCCACCTTTCTTTTAATTTGATTTCAATATCATTTATTTTTTTTCACTTATACTCATATTATTTTATAAAAATGGAATGATAAATCCAGTATGTTTGATATATTGGTATTTTATCATTTTAATTGAAAATCCATCAATAAACACCTCCCTCCCTCTCTTTTATTCTAAAAATAAAATCATCACCCATAATTTGTCAATTTATTGACAGAGTTGGCGATGCACTTTAATTTTCCTTTAAAACCTTAAAGGATGTTAATAAAACTAGTATAATGTTTTACATATATTATAAATTTTATTTTATAATCCTATTTATATTCTGAAAATAAATTATACACATAATATGAAATTATAAAACAAAATGAGTTTGTTGTGATCAAAAAATTACCAAAATTAACCTAAAACAATCATCATTAACTTTTATCTAATGACACATAAAATTACCATAAAAACAAATTATTTATAAGATAATTTGTAATGCCCTGGACTCGGGTGCCATGAAATGGGTGCCCCGAACCCGGTTCACCACGTGACCTCAAGCGCATTTCCACAAACGCTAGAGGTTGCCGACTAGCAGCGAGGGCCCAGGTCTGATAGTGGGGAAACTATGACCTCATTTATCAAGTGTAGCACAGTGGAATTGAAATAAAACATACAACAAATAGTGGAAGTAGTAAACCATACACAACTGAAATAATAAAAAATATACAATTAATGATGCTACATGTCTCAAGTACTAAGAAAACAGCCAGAACATGTTATACAACAATACAGTACAAAAAAATGCAGAGTACAACAAGACAAATCAAAACAACTGACAACGGAATCGCGAGTCTAGGCTCAGTCCCATGCCATCTTACTCCTCAGCAACAGTCAAGTACCTGTATAGGGACTCTTACCCTTATCTACACCTGCAGAAACGTATTCTGTTTGGGCTGAAAAGCATGACCCAAACAGGGTGTGAGAAATATATCTCAGTAGGCACTAACCAAAGGCCCGTTCCCAACTGTGTGTAAGCATGCAACAATAGTGTACAATGGTAAAATGAAATAAAGTTAGAAGTACTGAAAAGTAACTAACTTAACAAATAAATGTCCATTTTATTATTCATTTAACCGATTATATACTAGAAATCACCACAGTGCATTTCTAAGCAAACAGTCCACATCCTCAGACAAGAAAACCTTACCCTCAGGTAAACAGAATCCAACCCACAGGTATCACCCTCAGGCATAACAGAAATTGCCCTCAGGCGTCGGAAGTGTCTCCCTCAGGCACAGAAGTCAAGCCCTCAGGCACGAAAGGTTGCCCTCAGGAGAAATACTACAGCCCTCGGGCTAAACAGTGCGATGCCCATAGGCTAATCACAACAACGCCCTCGAGCTAAATAGGTAAACGGGCCATGCCCAATAGGTCAAATGTAGTAAATAAGAAATTCATCTCAAGGAAATTCTATAATTACTACATTAAAGGCATACCCTCGGGAATCCTGGCCAAACGGCTAAACAGTGGAACACACCCTCGGGGTGGTTCCAGATCCAAGCAACGATCCCAACCGGCATTTTATTATCACAATTTAATCACCTATGCAATTATAGGAATTAAATATAGCAATGACGTCAGCCACATGACACCCCAACATGGGTTAGTCGCACAAAAACACACAAAAAATGCACGACCGTTGGAAATTTACACCAAGCCACCTACCTTATACGCCAATGATCGTTATACCCGAACGCCGACACCAGAAACACCCAAGAACGACGTAGATTTGACGAAGAAGAAAACTCATTCAAATGTAAATAACTTCTGTTAGGAGAATAATTAGTCCGAACCGGCCAAGGAGGTGGAAGCCCTTACCCGTGCGGTTCCAACAGGATCTTCTGAGGCGGAAACCGATTCCAGACAAACACCCGACGGATCTTCAAAGGTCTGGCCTCTTCCTTTGGATCCAAAATGGCTCAAATGCCTCCTCTGCCAAATGAGGAGGCTACTGCCTGTTTTAGGCCGAAAAAACAAAGTAAACGACATGTACTTCTGAGTACACGGCGTGTAATTCTTTCATTTAACTGTTCCTTTGGAAGCACCACCACACTCTTCATTCGTCGACATGAGTACACGACATGTACTTCCGAGTACACGGCGTGTACTGCCGCCCGGCTGGCGGCGACTCCACCGCCTTACTGTTTAGGCCTACCGACTGACTACACGACGTGTAAAGGACCACTACACGGCGTATAGTTGGTTCCTACACCCCTCGTTGCCGACCTGGCTATACGCCCCATGTACTCATCCCACACGTCGAAAAGTACACGGCGTGTGAAAAAGTACATGACGTGTAGTTCCAAAATTTAGGAATTTTCCCCATTTTCCATATTTTCTCAAAAAAACTTAAGGAAAAGGGAAAAGAAGAAGCCCGTACCTCAAAAATAAGAACCGGGTTCTTAGATAATTAATCTTATGAAATATCATTAATAACATATAATAACAACTCTGAATATTTATCACTTTTTTACAGGAACTTCCATTCATGAATAGAAGTGAACCGATCATGAAAATAAGAAAACAAATGCTCCTAAACGATGAAATTAAACTATATAACTCATCAAAAATCCCTTAAATGATCTTACTAAAAATATAATGAATACAATAAATATTTTTTTTTATTTTCAATTAATTAATATAATTTGATTATATAAGATATTAACGTGAATGAAGCTTTCAGACACAAGGTAAGGGGAATTCTCAAACCTAACTCTCTTTCTTTTTGGTTTCCCTCTTTTATGGCATTTTCAGTATGGATATACCAAAAATATATTTTATTCATCATTATCTTAAATTCTCTGGGATATGCATGTTTCTTACTTTAGTTTATGGAAAACATAATGTTTTCTAAAAGAACACTTCTTAAAAAATGCACCTTTTAATTCTTGAGATTGTTTCTTCTTCACTCTAGGTTGATGATTATTATATCAAATATGTTATTCCCTCTTTCATTTGGGAACACAAAATTTATGAATGTATGATTCATGAAATGAAACCCCTTCCATTACATGGGTTATTTTATATCCAATATTGATATATGTTCTATGTGGATTGCATGATAATGTAAATGTTATTCTGTGACGAGTACGCCTGAAATTATATAGCACAATGTAAATTTTATGATGTGATGGGCATTCCTGGAATTATATAGCTCTACAATGCATTGGGTAATGTGATGTATCTCTTAGGAAATGTTAAATATGCATGAACATGATAAAATCTTTGTTCCCAACTATGTGTGGTAGTTGACCACTAAGACATGATATTTTATTTTTGTGCATTTCCACATTACAAGACATATCTTAATTCTTCCTCTCATTATTCTGATCCCATTATTATGTTATGATGATGATGTTATGTTTATAATCACCCCATGTTACATTATTTCAAGTTCTTATCTATCCTATTACTAGGATTTTAACTCTCCTATTTCTTGGATGTATATCCTCAAGTGATTAAATTTACTAAGGAGAATTCAAGGGATAATAAAAATCTAGATATGAAGTAATTAAATAAATTTTTATGCTTTTTTTAAATATTTTGTATGTTCCTAATTTTCCATAGGCAATAAACCTTTAGATACTAATTGTGTGATGATTTAATGTTTTATATCATTAAAATTATGTAATATTAATGTAATAAAATGTAGGGTTTCTATACTATCCCCCCTTTTCTCAACTTTGGACCATTATTGGATCCACTTGGAATAACAATAACATGGGTGTGGTTTGCAATTTCCAAAATTGTATAAATGTGGAACTCCTCTTCCACTATAAAATTCCTCCTATCCTCCCACTTCCTCACACCTTTCAAGACAATTTTTATTAACCAAAATATTCACAAATAACTACCTAACATCCTCCTTGAATTCTAACTTTGGGCATAAATCCATCCAAGGAAGGCCTTTCATGCAAACCAAGAGGAGTTACCCAAAGAAGAGGTAACTTACTCCCTCAAGATCCTTCATACACCCCCTCAAATATCCTTATTTAATGATTATATAACAACACTATTATCCTTAGTATACTTATATGTTGTTATATTAAAGGATCGATCTACAATTACAGAAACCACCATCTAATGGGTAATGAACTAAACGTTCATGTACGACAAACTACCGCCTCACGAAATGAAGATTGTTAATTTTTTCTTTTCCATCTTTAATGGTTGGGAATTATGACGGAAAATATATTTATATATTACATATATAATTTCATTATTCTTTTTTTAATTCTTTTATAACACATTCCTTTATTCTTTTAATTACGTGTAAACCTGATAACATCGTTTGTGGAAGTGTGGACTTCCGCCAACTAAAGGAGATGCAATTTGATAAAATGATACATGGAATGTTTAAAGGAAGGTTTTAATTAAAAATATGTGACATAAAAAACTTCTATAATATATTAGTTACATAATTACCTTTATGAAAATATATTATATACCATTTTTGTTGTTACCCTTTCACACACTTGAAAAGGGATAATTTATTTCATTGACGTGTGGACTACCACCTCCTCGACATAATGTGATTTATTTTACATCACAATAATTATATATATAAGTATATTTTATTAAATAATATGGTTTTTTGATATAATGGTAATTATATAAATATTAATGCTACTTACCTTCTTTCCATAATGATCATTGAGAAATGGGAACATTATTCACACGTACGTACGGCCTACCGTCTCCATGATTGTAACGTTGATTCAAATTTCACAACCATATTTAATGATCGAACCTAAAAGTATAATTTAAAAATGTATATAATAATTATTTAGTGATTATTATTTTAGATATGTTTATATAATTACCCCTTTGACCATATTTTACCTACCAAAGTCATTTTTAACACATGAACTGAATTTGGTCAAAACACCCGACTTAAAATTAATTGTTTAAGTATTTGTATACAATATGGTAATAAGTGAAGTAAAAGTAATAATAAAACTTAAAAAGGTCATAAATAAAGTAATTAATTAATATAAGTTTGTTATTCAGAAATATAAAGATACACGAGACAAGTTGGACTTAGGGTAAGAGAATTTTATCTCACACTTTATTTCTATGAGATACATGCCTTATTCACCGCTCACGTATTTTGTGTGGTGTATATACAGCCCATTAAAGTATTATATTCCTATTATACTTAAATATATGGGTATTTACATAAAAATTTTATGATATTTATATCACAGGGTTTATGTTTCAAATGCTACCAAATCAGTAAAGTAATTTTATATAAATTTTCCTTCTTTGTGACACATGCCATGTTATACACCAATATTTTTATATGAGGTGTATAAAAAGAATTTTAAATGTTATATAATGAATCTAATTATTTTCATGCTATTTTAAGCTCCATTTAAGTTCATTTTACTACATGGGGAATTTTATTCAAAGTTACCATGTGGTAAGAGTTTATTGAAACAATCTCACTATTTATTGAGATTGTTTATGATCACGCTTTTAGAGATGAAATATTATGATCCACATTTCAATAAAACTAATTAATTTTATTATCCTATAGTTATTATTTATTTCTTCATGTATTAGTAGCATTTTTTGACTCCTTGGTACTAAAGATAATTAAGAAAATGTTTTTATAAAAATACGACCTTACCTCTCTATTCAGTCAGAAATCCACGTTTTTTCAAATATGTTCTTTCCAAAAAGGGATTCTAAGAATATTCTACTAATATCCTATGGTAATTAAAAGAATTTTTAACCCCCCTTTTTTACCAATTTTTTCAAAGGAATATTTTTTCCTCTTTCCAAACAATACATTTTTTCTAAATTTTTTACCAAGAAAAAGTAATGTTCTTTTTACCTCGTACGAAATGTACAAATTTATCCATCGTCATTTCTTTGAAGTTTCCATTGCATGTTTAAAAGGTAACTTTTTAATAATTTTTATTAAAAGTTATTTTTCAAGAAATGGGTTTGAAAAGGTTTTCAAGATTATTTTATAATTTTTCCAGGAAAAATGGTTTTCAAAAGGTTTTCAAGATCTTTAACAAAGTTTTCAAATAAAAAAGGATTTAAAAATGTTTTCAATGATCCCTTTATAAATTTTCAAGTTTATTTTCATGAATACGAATTTAAAAATGTTTTATATTTTAATAATTATTTTTCAAAGGATAAAGGATAATTTCCTCTTGATTTTTTTTTAAAATATCTTCCACATTATTTCCCATATAAGATAACATCTATTGGTATTACTTCTGACCTTATGGGGTAATGATTCAATGCTTCCATTCATATCATTTCAATGAATGGATTAAATTTTATGGTATGATTTTTATGAAATCTATTTCTCTTTCACTAGTTAGATTCTTTTGAAACCCATTTCTTTTCACTGGTTATTATTTGATGTAATGATTTTGAAACATTTCTCTTTTCCACAGGTTAGTATATGATTACATGTTTATGAAACCAATTTCATTTCATAGGTCATGATATAGTTTTTATGATATTTTGGAACATGTATGTATGATTTCATTTTGATATTGGTGGGATATATATCTCCCTACGATGTATTTGGTATGGATTTATATCTTATGAGATAGACTAAGATGATCTTGGAAGCAAACCTAGACTACTAAGATGGCCATGTGAGTGAACCATGACTACCAATATTGTATGGGGAGTGAACTCATACTACTATGATGTCCCTGGGAGTGAACCATGACTACCAAGATTATGTGGGGAGTGAACCCATACTACCAAGATGGCCTTGTAAGTGATGCCTAGACTAGTATATAAATCATTTTATATGCTTACGTTTCTTCCATAATTAAATGTATTATTATTATATCATGGTTTCATAGATCATGTTATTTATTTCATTATGATTCATGTCTTATGAACTGGAAATATTTATTCCATGATTCATATTTATGATCTTTGATATGAAGGGTATGATCTTATATTTTAATGAACATGTTATCAAACCCTTATGATCATGATTATGTTTAAATATCTACCTCATTTAGCCTTAATGATTACTTTATCTCTCCCCTTTTTATATTTACTTTCCCCTAGGTTTTTAAGATATGTTTTTTGTTTGAAGAGTCTAAGAAGTGTGAAAGTTAAGAAGAACCTAGTGGGAGATAACTTATCTCACTTATGTACCAGTGTTCATGTTTTGATGTTTACAAAGGCACTAAAGTAATAAAATATTTGAGAGTATGTTTTTTAATGTTTTAAGTATTCCGGAATTGTGATATAATGTCCAGGTACATTAATACCGATTCATTATATTTTTTTAGAGAGAAATGTTACTTATACACTGGAAGCTAGGATGAGAAAACCTTAGTGAGAACTCTAGGAATATTTCTAAGAATAAGTCTAAGGATAAGGTAAAGTATTGAAAAATGTCCTAGAATTTTGGTAAAGGATAAAATGGGTGGTTTACTTGAAATACATACATGTTTGTATACTAAAAATGGATTCTCATATATCACATATCTACATAGGGATAACTACTCCGACAATATGTCTTAGGCCTCACTTGGGGTAATTTGGTAAATGAAAATGGGCCTTGCTACACACCTGGTTTGACACTCCAGGGGGATATACATTGGAAATTCACAAACTCTTCACAAAACATCATGAATTATTTAAATATAAGATGACTATGTATAACCTAGGATAAACCTAAGGTGAAATAAATTAAGAAAGGTGTGATAACATTGACATCCTATAGGTTACTTTTCATGATTATGTGGTTCCTCACTATGATAATGGTTTCTTATTCAATGCTTTTTGGTTTTATAAAATGTATAAAAGCTGAAGGAACGTGATTTAAATTTAATTTTATAGATAATCAACTAATTATAAGTAAAATGGGATGACCTTTGGAGTGAAGAATGTTGTGATCATGCCTAATCAGTTTTCAAGGAACATGAACAACAATATATACCTTAACTAAATCTCGGACTCACCAGAGAAGAGAAGTACGAAGTTATCTATGATTTTAGGTAATGGAGAATATGGGAGAAGGAATATTATGCTTCCTTTGTGTCAATAATGTGGAAATAATTACCTAAGTGAGTGTCTTAGAGGAACAAGAAGGGGTTTTGACTGTGGAAAAGAAGGAAACAATACATGTAACTTCAAAGGAAAAATGTAGGATTCAACTAACCAAATGGATTGGAATATTATCCTTCCTAATACATCATTAAAGGTTAAATGATCTAACTGTTTAATAAATGGTCATTAGGAGAATTTATGGCCTAAGTGGAAATATTCTGAAGATAATCATGAAGATGGTACAAGTAATGGTTATATTGTTGATCATGATGAGACTACAATAGAAATGTGAAAGTAAAAAGGTATTAAGTAATATTATGAGTTATAATTTTTATGACTTGTGGATGAATTGTAATAATCAAATTTTCTATGTATTTAGAATGAATAATTATGTAGCATGAATAATTAAATATGAAATGATTGTTCAATTTATGTTTTTCACTAAATATTTACAAGACTATGTCGAATGTTTATGATAGATTGGAAAAGTGATGTAAAATAAAGGTGATATTTTGGATAAGGAATTACAAACCTATATAAATTCTTTATATTAATATAATTATGTTGGTATAAACCTATTTTGGATAGGAATAAGTAAATTGAATAGCACAGATTACCCTAGATCTGATTATTGATTGGTTGAAAATGTTGTATATGTCATCATGGATGAAGCTAAAAACTTATTGGATTTAAGGAATATATCCAGTAACCCTAGGAATAAAGAAGCATGCATGGTTTGAAAAATATTTATGGTAATTCAGGTTATTACAATGTTTCAAATAATATATGATGAGGGAATTCACATGTTTGGAATTTGACAACTAATAGATAATTTTTGATATATGGGGGATCAATGTTATGTTGATTTTTTTGACTTTATTCATAATGTTTTAAATTTTAAACTTTTTCAAGGGTTATAAGGATAACCAATTATGGAATTTTTAAGTTAAACTTTGGATAAAGTATTTATGTAGTGAGTTTGTATTGAAAATCATATTTAAAAGATTATCTAGTGATTAAACTTATTTCAAGGATTTCCAACATATTTATTTTGAAATTTATATTAATTTAGTTTTTGAAAAGGAAATACTATATATATGAATACATCCCATAAATTCTTACAAGACCGCGAGTCTTGAAACCATGAACAACAGATGATAAGGGTTTCATGCCTACCACTGACCTATAAAATGTCCTGGTTAATCTGTATTTTTTTAGTTAAAAATTTGATGAATAAATATCTTGTTTGTGATTGAAAACCTCAATCACTCTCTAATATTTATTAGTTTCATCCAAGTCCATATTTTAACTTCCTACCTATGTTTTACAGTCTGGAAACCTAGTAATATGTTAATTTGTGTTTTCATAATGTTTCCAACATTCTTTTTTCTAAAGGACATTTAAGAATTAATTTTTATGATGTGGGTTTCTATGAAGGGACCTTGTAAGTATAAAAACTTTGATAACCCAAATTAATTTAGAGAGAGAAATTCATTTCAAGGGGGGTAGAATGTAATACCTTGATATTTTGTGATTTTGTTTCTAATTAATTTAATTTCTTTGATATTTTTTTACATTTCACACAACACTGAATATATATATTTTTCATATTAAAGTGCTAATTTGAGTTCTTGCACTACCAAGTTAATCAGTCACTACATACAATATAAATTTTATCTTTTTTTATAAGGAACATAGATGTTAACTTACATTACATGAAAGACTGAATTTCCTCAATGGCTTGCAAAACACACAATACCAAGTTTTACCAAACAATAATATGTTATTAAAATATGATTATTTAATACATTAAGACTTAACCTGGCCATTAAGTTGGTGGTTATGAATTTTATTAAATAAATTATGACAACATATGGTTTAATAAAGTATAAAAATAATTCAGTAGTTATAATGAATATAAGAACCAATTGGATATAAAGGGAATATTTTTATAAAAAACTATTTTTATACTCACAAACTTGTTTTATGATAATAAACTAAATTAATTAAAATTATTTAGTGATATTAACATAATGTATATATTTTATATTCAATAAAATATTTTTAATATTTATCTAATAGATTCAATAGGAATAATAGATGAACAGACCCAATATTACATATAAAAACCTAAATTTCTATTAAGGCACTTTTATCACCTTTTAATGGAAAACTGGTTTTAAATATAAACTTTTAATGTAAAAATAAAATTTAATTTTGAAATAGAAACATATAAATTATTTTAGGGGTATTTTTTGATATTTTTAGTGAAGTTTAATTTTTAATGAATAGTGAATAATGTTGAAATCTAACTCAAAACTTCTTTTTGATGAAATTTATTTATAAGGTTAAATTTTATTTTTAATTGATTTTAATGTATAATTAGATAATATTTTTATAAATTTATCCAATTTAGGTCATTGGAAAAAACTTTCACATTGAAATTGGTTATAAAAGCCTAGCATTCTTTCGAACATTTTTACTTTAAAACCCCACTTTGTTGTCCTGTCTGTGGAATTAAATTTAAATTATTTTCTGACACTTATGTGATTAGAATTTGAAAAAATGGATTCCATATTTGGGATCATCATGATTTATAATGTCTAGTAAGTTCAAATTAGTCTTTAACTATAAATATTAGTGAATGTAATTAAAATTAATTATAACGAATAAGATGAAATTAATCTTAACAAGGGACTAAAACCTAAACTTAAGGACTAATATAACGTATAATTTTTCCAAAATCCATTTCATGGACTTGTTTCAACCCTATAATACCCTATATCAACTTTTTACCATTATTGTATCCACTATAAATGATTAAAACATGGTTGGGGTTTCCATTTTCCAAAATTTTACATGAGTTCCACTCCCCCACTATAAAAAGTTCTCCTCTCCTCCCACTACATCATACCTCTAAAGGCACTTAAGCTTGACCAAAATCTACCCAAATAGCTCCCAAACATCACTAAATTCCTACTTGAATCCTCTATATTGTAATAAATCCATCCAAGTAATCCCTTTAGTGCAAACCAAAAGGAGTTACCCAAAGAAGAGGTAACATTCTTCCCCAAACTTCTTTTTTTTCTCCAACCACTAAAATATCCTTATTTAATTATTATATAAAAAAACCAGTATCATAAATATTATGATAATTTTTTATATATTATGTTTTCTTCCTACACTTACACACAACACAATCTAATGGGTAATGAACTTACCATTCATGTACGACGAACTACCGACCCACAAAACGAAGACTGTTTGTTTTTCCTTTACCAAATTTTAAGGATGGGAATTGTGATGGAAACTATATTTATATAAGATATATATAATTTATTTATGATCCTTTAATTATTTTATAACACATTCCTTTATTCTTTCCATTATGTATAAACATGATAACATCGTTTATGTAAGTGTGGACTACCACCTCATAAAAGCGATGTGATTCGATCACACGATACATGGGAAATATAAAGGAAAAGTTTAATTAAAAATATTTTAAAAAATAAACATATATATTATATTCATGATATAATTACCTTTATATAAATATAATCTATACCATTTTCTTTATTACCATTTCACATACTAAAAAAGTGATAATGTTGTTCGTGGACGTGTGGACTACCGCCTCCTCAAAACAATGTGATTCCTTTTACATCACAATAATTATATATATATAAGTATATACAATTACATAATATGGTATTTATGATATTATGATAAATCAATAATTTTCAATGTTACATTATTTCCATAATGATCATTGAAAAATGGGAACATTACTCATGCGTACGTACGACATACCGTCTCCTTAATAGTAACGTTGATTCATTTTTCACAACCATATTTAATGATTGAATATAAAATTAAAATTTATGTATATATATGATAATTATTTCATGATTATTATTATATATATGTTTATATAATTACCCCTTTGACCACAGTCGACCTACCAAGGTCATTTTTAACACATGAACCAAATTTGGTCAAAACACCCAATTTAAACTTAACGGTTTAAGTATTTGTATAAAACATTGTAATAAGTGAATTAAAAGTAATAATAAACATGAAAAAGGTTATAAATAAAGTAATTTATTAACAGAATATTATTATTCAGGAATATAAAGACACATGAGACAATTTGGACTCAATGTAAGAGAATTTCATCTCACTCTTTATTTCTGTAAGATACATGCCTTATTGACCACCCAATTATTTTTTGTGGTGTATATAATGAAAATTAATTTATTATGTTACACTTATAAATAAATTTATTCATATTTAAATAACCATTTTAATATTTTTATGTCATGGGGTTTAAGTTTCAAAAGCTACCAAATCTGTAAAGTAATTTTGTCCCAATTTTCGTTCTCTAAGACACATGCCATGTTATAAACTTATATTTTTATATGAAGTGTATAAACTATCTTGGAAATGTTTTATCATGAACATAATTATTTTAATTATATTTTAAAATACATGTAATTTTATTTTCTTACATGGGGAGTATGATTCAAAGATACAATGTGCTAGGAGTTTATTGAAACAATCTCACAGTTTTTCAAGATTGTTTATGATCATGTTTTTATTGATGAAATATTATGATCCATATTTCAATAACACTAATGAAATTTATTCTCATATATTTAGTGTTTATGTATTTATGTATTAGTACCATTTTTTTACTCTTTGGTTCTTAAAATAATTAAGAATTTGTTTTCTTAAAATAATACCTTACCTCCCTCTTCGGCTGGAAATCTATGGTCTTTCAAAACCTTGATTTTCAGAAAGGGATTAAAATAATATTTTAATAATATCCTATGATTATTAAAATAAAATTTTACCCTTTTTTATTTTACCAAATTTTTCAAAGGAAAATTCTTGTCACTTTCCAAAAAAGTAATTTTTCTAACCTTTTTATCATGAAAAAGTAATGTTCTTTTTACCTCATATAGCATGTATGGATTTACCCACAATAATTTATTTGTAGCATGATTTTAATTTTTAAAAATTTAATTTTTTAATTTTTTTTACAATCGATTTTTAATGAAATAGTTTTGAATATTGTTTTATAAATTTTAGTGGAAAAATAGTTTTCAAAATGTTTTCAAGATCCTTTTTAAGTTTTCAAGGGAAAAAAGCTTTAAAAATATTTTTAATTCTTCCTTTATATGTTTTAATTTTTATTTTGATGAAAATTAGTTTCAAAAGGTTTTAAGTTTTAAGAAGCATTTTCTAATGGTGAAAATATAATTTCCTCAAGAAGTGTTTTAAAATGGTCATTAAGAATTATTTCTCATCTAAGATAACATCTGTTTGTTTCATTCGTTCCTTTATGGGGAAATGATTCAATATTTCCATTAATATTTTTTCTATAAATGGTTTATGTTTTATAGTATGATTCTTTATAAAAAAAATTATCTTTCATGGGTTATATTTTTATGCAACTAGTTTCTTTTCATGGGTTATGATTTAATGATATGATTGTGAAACCTGTCTTTTTTCCTCAAGTTATGATATGATTACATGTTTATGAAAACCATTTCATTTCATGGGTTATGATATGATTGTTTATGATATTGTGGCACATGTATGTATTATTTAATTTTTATATGGGTGTGACCTATATCTTCCTCCATTACATTGTGTAAATATTTATATCTATTTAGATAGACTAAGATGTTCTTCAGAGTGATCCTCAACTACTAAGATGGCCAAGAGAGTTTAACATGACTACCATAACGGTATGGGGAGTGAACTCATACTACTAAGATGGCCATGTGAGTGAACCCTTAATACCATGATGACATGGGGAGTGAACCCATAATACCAAGATGGCCTTGGCAGTGATGCCTTGACTACTATGAAGATCATTTAATATGTCTATGTGTCTGCAAAAATTCTATGTCTTATTCTTATACTATGATTTCAAGGCTAATGTTCTTTATTTTATTATGATTCATGTCTTATGAGATGCCAATATTTATTAAATGATTCCTATTTAAGATCTTTGATATGCAGGGTGTGATCTTCTATTTTCATGATCATGTTCTCATACCCTTATTACCATGATTAAGTTTACATATCTCCCTTGTTTAGACTTACTGAGAATCTGAACTCCACCCTTTTATGTTTCATTTCCCCATGTTATGAAGATATGTATTATGTTTTATGAGTCTAATAAGGGTTATAGTTAAGAAGAACCTAGTGGGAGATAATGTAGCACATTTATTTACCAGTGTTCATGTTTCCATGTTTCCAAAGGCACTAAACTAATATGGTCTTCAAGCCTCTATTTTTGTAATGTTTTAAGTATTTAGAAAATGTTATATAATATTTATGTACATTAAGAATAATTCATTATATACTAACATTCACTCTCTCTAAAAGTGAAGATGTCATGAATAACAATTAAAGTACAAACTATCCATGAAAAACCTTAACCTCCAAGTTCATTTTAAAAAATACGTTCATAAGCTGTCACTCTCTATTGGCCTCCAAAATCATATGTTTTTGAGTCCTTTGGATCAGAAAATACTCTACAATATTAAATTTCCAAGGTTTATATCTAAGATCAAAATCCAATAACCATAGGTATTCAAAACACCTTTGTTTTGTGAGATTAAATTCACATTTCATGGAAATATATCTGAAAATTTTGTGGTCCGTAAACACCATAAAACACTTTCAAAGTAGGTAATGCGTATAAAAACATAAGGTGTAAACCAAAACTTCCTTATTGAGATTGTGTGTTAGGTAATTACTCTCATGTCGTCTCAAATGAAGACACTCGTATACCACAATCCGATCTTCTTGTAGCAGAACTTCTCCTAGACTAATACCTAATGAATCATAACGAACTATATAGATTTTTTCCCAACTCTAACAGAATAGGAATTAACACTGAAGTCAATATACCTTTTAGATCCTAAAAGGAAATGTTATAGGCTTTTGACCAAGGAAAACTTCACACCCTTCTTATTCAAGGCCATAATAGGTTCTTCAAGGTGTGAAAAAGTAATTTATAAAATGTTGGTAGTAAAAATATGTCCTAAAGAAACAACTTATGTAGAATACATTCTTGTACGAGTCCCAGGTAACTATAGTTCTCTCCTTCTCTGGGTCAAATGACACTCCTACCTATGAGATAATATGACCCAAGAAGTGGAATTTATCGATCCAAAAGTTGTAGTTAATAATATTATAATTCAACTAGTGCTATATCAGTGTATAAAAAATGATCTAAAGATGTTTTTCATGGCCTTGTCGAGTAAGAGAATACACTAAGATATCATCCACAAGGACCACTAGAAATGAATCAAAAAACAGATTGAAAAACTGATTCATCATATCCCTAAAAATGACCATCATGTTTTTTTAGAACAAATGGAATTATAAGATACTCATAAAGACCATACCTGCTAAAATAAATTTTATGAGGTATGTTTTAAGGTCTAATATTCTCTTGGTGATAGACTTAAATAAAATAAATATTCAAGAATACTTTAGATCCACAAATATAATAAAAGAGTTCATCTATACAAGGTAATATACCTGTTCTTCACAGTTTTCTAATTCAACTTCTAGTAATCCACAAAATGTTTGAGGTTTCCATTCACATTCTTTGTGAAAAGGACTAGTGAACCATAAGGTGAACTACTACGTTGGATGAAACACTTATCTTCTAAGTCCTCAAAATGTCTCTTGATCTCCTCCAACTCAGTAGTGGTCAAACTATAAAGAGGAATTAACAATAATGTAGTTCTTGGAACCAGCTAAATTGATAACTCCACATCTCTATTGGGAGGTAAAATAAAAATTAATTTGGGAATAAATACCTTAAATAATCTAGTATAGGATGTAAATCAACCTGACGTATTTCCTGAACATCTATGTAAAGGCTAGTAATCTAGACTGTGATGCCACTCAACCCATGATTCACTGATCCAACTCTTCCTTCTTAGACATCCCACTCATTGTTCTGAACATAAGTACTTCCCTCATGATATTAAAAAGAAGCCCACTAATGATATAAATTCATATAATCAATATAAGGAACTAAACATCCCATCCAATGAATAATGTTGAAACTAGATATCTCAATGAATAATAAGTTTGGTAAAAAATAAAATTCTCTTATCTAAAGTTGAAAACCAAATATTTTCATACACTCTTAGAACATATACCCAAAAGGATTTTAGGGGTCATAACCACACTAAAGTAATAAATTTATCTCATGAAGATTTACATAAAATCCATGAAGATAAAATAATTTGAAGCCCCAATGTAAAAAAGATACCAACGTAGATCCTACAAAAATCATACCTCGAACTATAGAAGGTCTAGAAATATACTCATATAGAACATGCCGCATTTCATAAATGTAGCCTATTTTGCAGCCCTAAGATATAACATGAATGACTTGAGTAGATTTGATCTACTGATACTACATAATTGGTGTATGGATCTCATAGATATGACCACCTTCTCAGCCTGATCAGCTTATAGCACTCCAACTTCCTTCGAGACATGGATTTTCTAATCCCACTCCAGGACCCAGATTCTATATTGATCCTATCTCACTATAAATTGGTGGGAATATTCTTCAAAAATGTTTTAAATGGTCCATATTACTATAGTATTGAAACTCAACTAGTCCCTCTCACAATGAGGTTTCATGTTCCCTAACTTCATTCACTAATGATATGAACTCTGATTGGTACTTCCCTCAATAATGATCTCACAAAGATGATTTTCCTCTAGATACTGCACTACTAGGTTGAGAATATGATCCACTCTAGTTTGTGCCTCCATGTTCCCTCATATTATGTTTGGTAATAATATCCTAGTTTAATATTTCAGACATGGTATTTGGTGAAAAAAAATTGAGTTGATAACATATTGAATAAATAAGACCACACTCAACATGTATCTATTGTTATGGATCATAAAGAGTATATATAGGTACAAAAAACTAAAGCTACATAAAATGAGTTTAGTAATCCATAATAGACATTGAACCCAAATTTAGTTTCATGAACTCCCTAAAACAATCATCCCTCAATGTATCACGGAACAAATAGTCATAGAAGCTAGATTAAAAATCCCTCTAAATCAATTATTAGTACTGACATACCTGGTTTAGAATGTATAAAAAATGTTTAGCAGATCCTCATAGCATATACGTAGCAAGATTCACTCCCCTCCCAAGATGTTTCCCAATTTGATCAATTATAGTGAAGATAATATGAATCCACAACTCTATAGCCTGGGGCCACCATCCCATAAAAAAGTAGGTGGATGATGGTGCTGAAACTCCTACATCAACTCTTCCATGGAAGGGGTAGGTGATTTAGCTCCTTGTATAGTCTTCATAAACCACAAAAAGTACCCTCAAAATTCGGTATCTTCTCACATATTAGTGATAATAGGAGGATCCACAAGTGGATCTACAAGAGGTAACACAGGTGGATCATGGCCAATCACCTCCCTAGCCTAGTCATCACCACCCTCCCAACACAAGACATAAGAAAGTCATGGTGACATAGCTGTAAAAATTCCCAGAACACACCTTAGATAGGATTTGATAATGATACATATCAAAGATACATAAATAGGATATGTACATGCCTTCCTATGTAAAAGTCATATTCTTATACCTACTCAAAGAGAAAGGTCTTGGGGATATGAATGATCACAAAGAACATGAGAGAAACTACCATCTTCCCACTAGTAAGGCCCGGTCCAGGTAAATATCTCTATTATTCTATAAGGGTTCTGGTATATGGACTATAAATTAAAATTTATAGAGGAAAACTCCATTTAAGTTTCTATTAGAATCCCATTTAACAGTGACTATTTTTAAAGTAATGATTTTACAAGTCCTGTATTTATATAATAGAACAGTTTACTGAAGTAGAATTTAAAATTTACACAAGTATACGCTTTATAAATTACCATTGGTATTTCAGATAACTTCACTCAAACCATTAAATTCCATAGAAGAATGTAGCTAGTAGTATAAAATTATTTGACTAAATTAATCATCATTCCCAATCTTTTTAGGTACATAAAATATTTTTATTACAAATGAAATTCAAATATTCAAAATGAAAAAATGATTCAGTCAATTTAGCCTAAGATAAATAACTCAAACATATAATAATTTATTAGTTAAGGTTTTATCAACAACCTATATGGGAAAAAATCATTTAGATTGATGCAGTCAAATTTATAACAAATTATTCAATCCTCTTATTCCTATAGAAATTTTAGTTTCATAATAGATATATCACTCTAGGAAAATACAACAAGTATCAAAAAGTCATTAAATAAAACCTAAATGGAATGGTATGGTTCATAAAATATTTGTTCTATAAGGTGAGAAAAATGATGCATGGTTAGTACTTCCTTTCCATACCAAGCTAAAGAAAAAATGTAATCCAACACCATAATAATTATAACTTCAAATATCACGTGTTTCACCCAATAGTGGAATAAAACCAACTATAATAAAAATAAACTAGAACATCATATACCATCCCATGTAATTTTGATTTCTCCATATATGTGGGTTAACTACTCCTATGAACATGATCATTACTAAATACTGACACATCCTAGTCTCCTTTCAACCATCACAAAACAGTAAGGAAAAGAAAAGAAACCTCTGAATCCAGTTTGTAACATTATGACTTGGGGGTGACTATATGGTGCCCTAAGATAGTAGGTCACATGGAATTATGAGTGACAACCTCATATACGATAAGCTACCAACTAGAAGTGAGAGTCCAATGTGGTACAGTGGGGAGACTATACTCTCATAATCAGATTCACATAGTGAGTAATAAATGAATATCATAATAGAAGAATCATAATAATAATTGACAACGAGAATAACATAAGTACAAAATCAAGATGATAATAACAACATATAATCCATAAATAGTAACATCCTATATCATTTACAAAATTAGGTAATGACACGTATTTGACAAAAGTAAACAGGGAGAAATGGAAGTAGGCATCTAGTACAATATATATATCAAAGGAACAAAAAGACCAAAAGACTATCTCCAACAAAATCACAAGCCACATATTGGTCCTTTTCCCCCTTCTCATAGGATATAATCAATGAATCATCGAAAAATATGCTCTTTCCTTTATCCCTACCTACATCAACATAATGTACCCTGGTACCATCGACAACTGAGATAGGGTGTGAGATAAACTCAGTGGGCTACCAAAAATTGTGTCTATAGTAGATCCAGCCTATGCTTATGTACTATAACTGTGTGTAGGTATAACAAGAAAATATGTAAAGGAAAAACAGATATGGTAAGTCTGTGATTAGGAGTTGTAATGAGAATAATACATAATGGATGATTATGTATATATAGTACCTAATGTAAGTAAAAAGTATCTCACCATATTCTTTGTGATAAAAGAGAATAATACCTATATGGGAAAAGTCCCACTGTGACTTCCAGAGTAACCTATATCTAGAGATATATAGGTATACAAAATTCATTGGTTCCATAATAGGATTTTCTTCATTTATTCCATACTTTCAATCATTAGTTTCGTTACCTTTAATAATACCTAGCATCATACCATCAATGAATAGGTTCCATACATTAAATAATAGTCAATTCCATACTATAAATCAATTTGTTCTATACCTTTAGTATACTTAGTTCCATACCATCTATCAATAGGTGACATACCTTTAGTATAGTCGGTTACATACCATCAATCAACAGGTTTCATAACTTTAGTATATTCAGTGCCATACTTTCAGTCAATAGCTTCCATACCTGTAATAGTAGTTGGTTCCATACTAAGATGTAATAGGTTCCAAGACTTAATAATGTGATGGTTCTATACTAATATGTAATATCAAGAAATTAAATATGATGGTAATGTTAGTGTGTATAATCATTTAAAATTATCATTTAATCAATTATTTAATCATTTGAGTAGCATTTAATAACATGGACAAGGAGGCATGATCCTCTCCAACAGACTCATTTAATTTATAGAGGATTAAACTAATAGGATGGTGAGATCACACACTCAAAGGGGTGGGTTAACATTGCAAAAATTTAAGTAACACACCACATGGGTGGTTCAGGTTGAGGTTAAAAACATCAAACCATGATTTAGTGCTACAAGGGATACGAGAATTAGAAGAAATAATTAAATTAGGGCCTATCATTTACTTTAGAAGCAATAATCAGAAAGTTCAGCATGCTACACAATGAACGTAGTACAATAGATAAAAAACCCTTTTAGAAAAGGTAGCTAACTCATACCTTATGGTGGGAGAGGAGTACTCATCTAGTATTGACCTCTGGTTTGGTCCTGATTGGATGAAAACAACAATACAGATGAATTTCGAGAAAATAGTTCATAAGGGCTCACACCAAAATAACATCGTTGAGAGGAATATAAACATCAAAAGGTGAAATAGAAATAGATAGCTTACTAGTTTGAATTCGATCAGATAAACATAGATCTGATTGGAGTTTGTACAAGGGAGACCCTTCAATTCTTAGATTTAGGCATGGGAGGATCACCTACAGTGGAGGCTATATGTGAGAGAGAAGAGAGGAGAAATAAGGGGGTGAGGAAGAAGAAAATGGTTCTTCACTTTTAAGATAGAATCATGGAATTTACCCAACGCGTAAATTATTTACAAGTCATGTAATTCTCAGGATTACCCTTCTAGGAAATTTCATTACACGTCTTGAATTGGCCTACACAGGCCAATACACATTATGTATTGAATACATGCGATGTATTCCAAATACACGCCATATACTTAGACTTCAATTAGCCTTCAACCCCTTGTTTCCATATTTCTAATACCCACCAACCATCCTAAGGGATCGTCTTCTGGATCTAATCCAAAAAGAGAGTTGCAAAAAGGCTTTAACCTAAAATTAAAAGGATCAAAACCTCACCTAAAGAAGCTAGGTTGTTATAGTAAATGACTCCAAAATTTCACAATAGTATATTTTGAAGTGGGATATATTGTTCAAGACTCAAATAATATTTTCAACACATGTTTTAAACATGTTTGAAGTCTTTTACCATGGGGTTTTACATTTTAACATTTTGATTTTTAACTTGGTAACTAGTTTTTAATAAAGTAATTCACAATTTATTTAAAAATATAAAGAAACCTCTATTTCAAAATGTTTATGTTTTGAACCGAAATGTGATCTCCATTTATTCTAATTCAATTTCAAAATATTTTAAAATTAACTTTTAAATTAAAATATATAGTAAATAAGAAACATTTTTTGTATGAAAAATAATATTAACCATTATGTGTTTTTAATATGATTTTGTATTCATTAACAATTTATTCAGTGTTAATATAAATATATAAAGGTTTTAACATCTTATTATATTCATTATTTAAATCAAATTAATTTAATTTATTAGATAAAAATTACATGATATTAATACAACAATTCATTTAAAAAATGTTTTTACACTATCACAGAAATTAACTTCAATCTTACTAATATTATCTTTATACATAAAAATGAAATTTAACTTGTTTAATAATTTTTACGTGATGAACTTAAATAGGAAATAAATTTGGATATTTTTAATTTCTAAATGTTATAAACTCTAACTTTTAATATTAGCTTGTAAAAACTATTTTTAAAGTGAAAAATTATCTGAGCTTCAAAAATATTAAACAGATGTTTAATAAATTCAATATGGTATTTTAAAATTCTTTATGTTAATTATTAAAATTATATTATTTATATTAAAAGGATTTCTCAATATTTTAAGTCATTCCTGTATAAGTGATATTTTTTAACAAAATAGATATTTTTAAAATTCACTTAAGAATTGATTATTTCATAAAAAATAAGAAATAAAAATTATGAAAATATTTACATGATAAATCCAAAAAATTAGTTAATTTTTTTAAAATAACTTTATAAAATTTATATTTTTTATTTTAAATCAAAATCATAAAATATACCAAAATGCTATTTTTATAAAAAAAACTAATTTTAGAATATGAACTATTTTTTTCCTATAAATTACTAATTATTTTAGGGTTAAGTTATTATTTATAAAATCAATGCATATTTTTATTATTCAATCATAATAAAACTAGTTTCTTGAGATAAAACTTCAATTTCAGGAAAATAATTTTTTAAAGATAATGTGAATGGAGAAAAAAATTCCATTTTAGAGAGTATAAAAATTCATGATATATCAATATATATAAATATTTTATTACATGTTGATATAATGCCAATTTCTACTTTAATAACCCCTTATGATATACATATAAGATCTAGGCATTATATGTGCTTTGATTGAGGTTTCGAATGTCAGTTCAACTAGCATGGATCTTTTGAAAATATCCATGAGCATGAACTTATCACATATGTCGTTTCTATCAAACTATTATTACTTTAGTTTTTATTGGTATTTTTATAGGGAACAACCAAGAGAAGGTACCTAACTTTAAATCTAAAAGAAATGGGCTTCATAAAATATACATTAACTTCTGGGTTTAATTTCTTATTACTTTCTATAATGATTATTTTATATGGTTACATCAATTTATACCTAAAAATTTAAAGGTTATGTTTATTGTTCATATTTATTATTCAAAATATATCAAGTTTTTTTAGTTTGGTATTATGTATGAAACTTACTATTGAATATATTATTTATTTAAGGATAAAATAAAACTAAATATCATGTCATTAAATTCATAAACTTCACTCATTGCACCTTTTGGTTCTACCTTGCCTCATCCCAAATCATGCTTCTGTAACCTTCAGTACTTAAAACAGTTCTCATAAAAAACTTATTCTTCTGATGGTCAAAATTCATTGCACAGACACAACATTAAAACTTCATCTTGTAACTAATATTTTCAATCAGATCACTCTCTATAATTTTTTTCTCCATATTCTGTTGGAATCATACATATCCATTCCTCTAAATATTTGACATTGGCCATACTTCTAGTCAACATGATATATAACCAAAATACCTTGCACCACTATTGGTCTTCCACCAAAGTGACATTCATACATCGATCAAACTAACATATTCTGATTAAACCATTGAATATAAATTCAATAAACTTACAAATCTTGATGACTCTTCTATCTTCTAATGAACATATTAAAACCTCTAGACTCATTTCCCTAAATTAAAAAACTTTTAAATATCGACGTTAAAATTTTTTCAATGAAATTTGAAAGAAAATATAACACCTTAATAATATTAGGGGAACCCCAGTATTCTTCCCAATTTTCAAAAAACTTAAAGAGAATATTGAGGTAAAAGAACGGGGTTTTAGGAGATAACTTACACCCAACAACACTCTCTAGGGTTGTAAATAATCCTTTATTAATGGCTTCATCAATATATCTATGTATTAATCCATGGTTGATACATACTCAAATGAAATATCACCACATTCAACCATGTCCTTGGTGAAGTGGAATTTTATTTAAATATTCACTGACCTTTGTTATATAATAAAATAATTTTAAATTTTTATTCCACATTTAATATCACACCTAATCATCAATGTTTATAAAATATTCACCCTCATGTATTCTATATGTGACTTTATCCATATAATTTTGTTTCATATATTTTTATTCCATAACATATTCATCTTCCATTACACTCAATGTGATATTTTATTTCTTTTTAGAGATCCCAAAAATGCATCTCTATTCAATAAAGAAGGCACCTATATATGTAGACTTCTAATAACCAATATCTCTTACGAAATCCACATTGATAGAGAAAATAATTCTATATAATGTGTTTTTTCATACATAAAATTGTAATATAGAGTCCCTTTGATATAGTGTGTGATCTATTTTACCATTATAGATGAAAATCCTTAATATTACATTGTAAAAATGCATAAATTATAACTTAAAATATGATGACCAATCATGAAATTTTCAAATAAATTAAGCTTACAATAAGCATCAATAAATTAATTTGATAAAAAATCCCTCGTTATTAATTAATGGAAAAATTAGTCATAAGAATTATAAGAGTTGTTATGTCTCTTTATTATCAATAATAAATTATTTAAAATAACATGAGTAATCATTTTTAGTGATAAAAAAACAAAACCTATTGTGTACATTACTTATAATCTTGAATACAATATAATTCCACTAATCATTCATATATTGAAGTGTTTTTTCATTTGGGTTAAAAATTACTCAGATGTTTCCTCTTTTTTTCTACAAAAATGATGTTAATGAAATAAATAATCACAACAATGGAGTTTGTCTCATCTGAATTGATATATAGATTAAAATAAACTTTTCATTTCATGAATTTTATTCTCTTTAATCTATTCTTTAGCTTCTAATATTGTTCTCTAGCCACATGACCCATCCCATACAAGGCCTTCTTTAACTTGAAAATAAGATAACAATCACCATTAAGGATTAAACCTTATATTTTTTAATGTAGAATTATTACTCAAGTCCAACAATCATAAACAATAAATTCATATACATTTGGTAAATTTTTCAATTCTATTGAACATAAATCACAAGAAATATATGTATTGTTTCATGCCATGTAACTAGAAAAAAATCATAGAAATATCAATTCAATTTGTATGATAGTATCCCGTAGAAAAAACAAAATATTATTTTCATGATTTATCTCCATTATTGTTTAGATTATTTATAAAAACCCACTTTTACTCTATCAAATTCGTTTATTTATTACATGAAACCAATTTTTAGGTGTTATTATTCACAATTTGATTGAGAACTTATTCCATTGATGTTTTCTAGTAATCATGTTGCAAAGAATATTAAAAAAATTTCAATTAATATTGTAAAATCAAGATGGTAGAATAATAATTAATTAAAATCTATTAGTTTTGAATACCCTTTATTCTATCTCCTAGATTTTTTTAACTGTCACATGCATTATAACTCTTTAGAACTTAGTTTCTCCTTTCACAAGGGTTTCATCATCACTAAATAATTTAGAATAAACATGAGTGTTTTAAAAATATACTTATGAATATTAAATTTTAAAAACCCGGGTAATGATAGAATAAATAACTTTCATGTTTATTAATAGGAATTATATAGTTATATTATTATAAAAAATATTATGTAATTTTTAAATAAAAAATTAAATTGTCCAAATTAACTTTTTTCCTATAAGATTTTATTTGAAAGTTTAATTTCATAATTTAAAAATTTGAATTTTAAATAATTAATTTCATTTTTAAAATAAACATGTCAAAATTAAAAAAGGGTAAATTTTTTTGATTTTCAGAAAATATTGTTTTTTTACTAAATAGATAAAAATAATAATTTTTTGTACAAAATGTAATTTATTTCTAGTTAATTATGTAATTTAATTATTCCATTATATTTTAAATATTATTTAAGGAAATGGAAGTATTATTTAGTTACATTTAATGAACATAATTAATTTTTAATCATCTTTATATTGGATTTTACTATAAATTTATTTTTGGTTTAAAAAATGTTTTTTTCTTAAAACAATTTTAAAGTGAACAATGACTCTCTATTTTAATTAACTAATAAAACTATCATGATGAATTATTAAAATAAAATATTTATACAGTATATCGATAAATATTAATTGAAATTATTATAATGATTATTACTAGTTGTAGAGTTAACATAAAATCATTTTATTCTTGAATAAAATGTTTCTTGAAAACCCACTTTTTTATCACATCTGCAGGATTAATGTTTAATTAAATTATGCCACTTTTGTGTATTGAATTTGGTAAAATGGATTCCATATTTATAATAAGAATAATTTATATTATATGATTTTTTCAACTTAATTTTATTTGTTATAATGAATTATGAAAATAGTAAAAATCTTTTATTGCGGTTTAGGTAAAAACAAATTTACTATAGGTTAAAATAAAAAGAAAAGGGTTAAAATGACTTAAAAACTTTTATAAAGTATATTAAATAGACATATTTAGACCTTATAATGTAAAATTATAAATAATGGTACATTTTTTATCCTTTTGGCTTGTAAAAAATGTGGGTACATGTTTCACTGTTCAAAAATTACAATTATGAAACCCACCTCACTTAGAAAAGGACACTCACTCTCCTCTTCTCTTAACACCATTAACGCCATTTGGATAAGGAAAAATACTCCAAAATATATTCTTTAATTAACTCTCCATGACTTAGATTACCTATTTTGACCAAAAATCCTTCTTAAAAAGGATTTTGGTACAAACCTAAGTAGTTTTTCTATAGAAGTGGTTTTATGCTCAACCACACATTTTCATTTTATTTATTATTCCACCTCATTAAAATATTCTGAAATTATTCCAATATAATGAAACATGTATATAACATATAATTAGATGTTATTAATTTTATTTAATAACCTATATCTATGTCAACTTCTGTTAAATTAGAAACAAATTCACCATTCTCCAGTATGATGAACTACCGCCTCATGAACCAATGTCATTAGTTTTTTAGTATTGCATTTAATGGATTGTTATAATGATACATTAAAATTATATATATATATATATGATATTTTTAACATAATTATTTTTCTATAAATGTTATATTAATTATACCATCTTTCTTTTAATTTCATTGAGGATACGTTAATGTCACTCGTGTGTACGACGTACTACCTCCTCACGAAGCGATGTTATGCATTTTTCAATAATTCATTACATGGAAGGTAAAAAGGATAAATTTATTGAATATTGGAGAAATATATGAAATATATATTATATTAATTAATTATATATCATTATTAAAATATAACAAATCATTTTATTTCTTACCTTTCCACTAAATGAAAAATGATAATGTCATTCATGCATACGTGTAGACTACTTTCTCCATGAAGTGATGTGCTTATTTTTTTCATAACCACAAAACATTGATGATATATATTATTACATTTAAATAAATAATATGGTATTTATGGTATGATTATAATTCTCTAAAAATAAAATATTAATTACCTTCTTTTCATAATGATTGTTGAAAAATAGGAATATTATTCATGCATATGTTCGACCTACTATCTCCATGTTTGAAACATAAATAATTTCAAATAAAAAATTTAAATTATTGGTTTTAAAATTTATAATTTATTTATAAATATGATAAATATTTCATGATTATTATTTTGGAGATGTTCAAGCAGTCACCTTTTTAATCATTATCAACCTACCAATTTCATTTTTTGACATATAAGTAAAATACTGTCAAAACGTCGAAAGTAAACTTAAATAATTAACTAAGTGTGTATATAATGGTAAGAAATAAAATTAAAAGAATAATAAACTTTAAAAAATTTCTTATAAAATCAAATAATTAACATAAGTTTATTATTTTGTAAAATAAAGAACGTATGTGATGATTCATGCTCAAGGTAAGGGACTTCATTTGAATTTTTTTTCATTGATGCATATTTTGATGTAAAGAACCTCTATTATTTTATTAGAAGCATATAAAACACTATATATATTTTATATAATTAATTTATCTATTCAAATTATATTAAATGATTTGTTTAATTTTATTCTTTCTTGGGGATTACGATTAAAATGTTTCCAAAGTGGTAAGAGACTTTTTTTAAAAATAAATACTCTTTTAAAGGTCTATTAAACTATGTTTCTTCCATGTACATGTTTTTTTAAAATTATTTTATGAATTTATTTATTTGGAAATGAATATTTTATTAAGAAATTTTTTCCTTTGATTCAAATGTTTTCAAAAGGCATCTTTTTATGTGTTTTTTATGGATTTTTTTGACAAAAATACAAAAGGAATGTTCTATTTTAATATATACTACAATAATGACTTTTCACGTCAAAGAAAATGATATTTTATTTAGGGATTACATTATAGTATTTATTATTTTATTCCAAGAAAAAAATATCTCTCCCGTTTTTGGGTCTTTTGGTATTGAAAATTGGGTATTAAATGGAGTGGATATTTCAGTATCCAGAAAGGATTTCTTATGGGTGCAAAGAATGTTTTATGAGTGTATTGTGGAAAATTGAAAGATTTTATGTCTTATGATTATGGTATGGTTATTTTACCATATTTAGGATGCTCTTTGGTTCTATTATAAATTAATTATAAGTGATTTCGTGATAAAACAAGGACTAGTGGTTAGATTATGAACCAATTATGAGTGGTAATGTTATAAACCAAGGACGAGTGAGTCTATGATAACATCCCAATAAAGTGGGTATAGAGTTAGACCGTCTGGTTATTCTAATTTTAGGAGTGATATATAAAATGATGTACCAAGATATCATTATGTTTTATATATGATTTTTATGATTTTTATGTGAATATTATTATTTTGAAAAAGGTAATCAATGAGCTTATTTCTAAAAATAAAGTATTTACTACTTCTTAAGTGTGAAAATTATTACTTTGCGATTTTTTTCAGGAGGTTATGATTTTTTAAAAGAAAACTTTTTGATTTTTATTTTTAATTTAAGTGTTTTTATGAAGTGTTTTATGAAAATATTTTGGCAAATAAGGTGATTTATTAGATAAAAAATGTTTATTTTGAGCCAAAATCTTACTTTGAAAAGGAAAATTTTTATAATTAGTCATATACTATCGGGTTTCTTTCATTTATTTATTCTCCCTTTCTGATAGTTTTCTGCACATAAACTATTTTAAAATGTTTTTTACATGGTTAAAGGTGGGTAAGAATATGGAAGAGTCTAATTTTAAAGATTTGATTATTTTTCATGAAAATAAATCTTGTTTTTTTAAGTTTTATATTATGGGGAAAATAGATACCGATTATAAGTGTACACTATATATATATATATGGATTTTTTATGTAAGAGATATTAACTACCCCTCTAGAAATTTAAACCTAAAGGATATTAGGGTATTTAATAAATTTAGTTATAGTTTAAAGTCACTTGAATATGTAATATTTAGGGTAGGTTCATTAAAGAAATACTCCCATATAGTCCAACATCTTCATTAAGAGTTCCCTCAACATCCTCATAAATAGGATGTGATTTCTATGATTTATTTTTATTTTCCAATATAATTACATAAAGAATAGCAATGAAGTTTCAAATTTTTGTATAAAACTAGTAACTCCTTCCACTGGGTGTGTATATAAGAAAATTGCCTTATTCAGTCATAGAACATTCTGAAGTGTCATTATTTGACCATGACATAATAATGAGATATAAATAACTTCAATATATTCATGTTCATGTAATTCCTAGCCACATATATTGTATCACCTAAATTTTATCAAGCACTGATTCAAGGTGCAAATGTATACCTTTCAAGCTTTCCTCAAAAGAATCTTTAAGTGTAAACCATTGATAACATTGTTCTAACCATGTCCAAAAAACTCTATCACTTTCATTCAACTACTACATTGTTTTTGGGTATTTATAGAGCACTATATTCATGAATTATTCCATGTTATTTAGATATACCAAAAATTATTCATTCTTGTATTCAAATCCATTATTGGAAAAAATATCATTCAATATAAGATCTCATTTGATTTTAAAAACTCCTCCAAATGATTTTAAAAATATCAAGGAATTTTTATTTATGTGATATAATATAGATATAATTTTTATAAATTAAATCATCAACACAAGTAATAAATCAATTATCTAAATAGGTTGAATTTATTCTCACTAGGCCACACAAATATGAATGAATAAACTCATTATGTCTCTTCATATTTATATCATTCTCCTTATAACTCTTATTCAAAAATTTTCCTTTGTGACAAATATTAAATGTGTTTATACTCTAACAATATAAATTCGATATATTTAATGCATATTCATACTTATTAAGTATATCCAAGATACTTTTTTCATAATGGATAAGCATTTTATATCATAGTTTATTTCCCTTCTTCATGGACCTATGAAAAGTGTCAAGGTCATTGGATATTTTAAATATATTTTCACTTGTTAATTATCTATTCATAAGAATTGTTTCATCTTTTATATATCTATTGATACATGCATTCCTTTAAAATATCACTCAATTTGGATTTTTACAAAGATGAGAGACACTCAAGAGATTGTTGCAAAACCCATGTATTTATATTACATCACTAGATTTCTTATTGATAATATTAGTGAATCAAAATCATTACATATTTAGTGTTTTATCCTTACCAAAAGTGAAAACTCCTCCATCATAAATTTGGATGAATTTCATGAGATTTTTTTGTTATTAGAGTGTGATTAGTGACCACTATTGAGTATCCAAGTATTGTCTTCTTTTAGAACATTATAATAAATATTAATCAATATTTCATTCTCTTGATTACTCCTCCCCTCGATATATTTGGAGTTATCCTCCCACTTCAATTACTTTAGTATTATTATGAGACCCTTATTGGAAGTGTTCCCAGGTTGATCACACCTTGCATAAGTTTTGTTAGGAGGGATGAATGTGTTATTCATTTATACCTTTGAATGAAGGATTTGTCTTGGATGGCCTACATTTATTTCAGGTTGACTACCACCCAATTCCCATCCTCTATTTGACCGAGAAAGTATAAAATTGTAATAGAACACATATAATTTATACATGTACACTCTATAGTTCCGACACCTTTGATAAAAGGAAAATATCCTCAAGTAATAAATAGGCTCATTAAAAACTAATAATTATTATGCCTTTAATTATAAATTTAATACTTGTTTTTAATTATATCATGCTTAGGATCATTCTCATTTACCATTAAATTACCCTCTAGATTAAAATAAATATTATTTTTTCCCACACCTCTTTGCGTGGATTTTTTAGAATCACCACAGAATTAAAAAATGTGCGTGTTCACCTTATTTGGTGAAGCAAGTACCTTCCTCCCTTTTCTCTTACTATCACAACGACATATATCTATCTGTTGAGCATCCGAAATAAAATTTTGTTGAACCATAGAAAAATAAAAGTTTTTTGGTACCATTATCAACTTCTTCCACCTCCTATAAGTTTTCACAGCCTTCATTGACAGAATTTCGTAAATAGGTTCAGTTTTCCTGAATGAATTTTAAGAATAAACTAACATTTTCTCAAGATCATTTAATTAGTTATTATCTGTAAGGATATTTTATGTGATAATATCATGAATAATAACCTCATATTCAAGGATTTAATTGAAATATTATATCCTTTAGATGAATTACACTTGTATGAAATCAATATATTTAGATTTTGATTCATTAATAAATGTACTCAATGAATTATATGCATATTTTAGAACTCTCTTCTCTATCTAAAGATTACTATTTTCCTCCAAGTAAACCAAAATATCTATCCATAAGTGGAACTCATTAGGTGTTTTCTATGCACTTATTTCTTAAAATTTATTAATAGTATCTTATTCATCACTTTATAGATCTTTAGGGTGATTTTATTTAGCTTAGAAATTTTCATTCCCATCATCCTATAATTCATTTATCTATCTTTCACTTTCATTATCATAAAATATTTCATTATGTTTTGGGAGAATGTTCTTCTTCTTAATTGTTTTGGCCTTTATTTTTTATTTTAAATACTTTCATACATTGTGACCAATTGTCTTATTTTTTCATTCTTTTTGAAAATTGAGATTTTCATCCTCCCTATCTTCTTGTTGCTTATTAGTGTAATTTACAAAATAGTATCTGTTATTTACAAAATTAAAGCGCTTGAATGAATGTTTTCATTTTTATTTACTTTTTCCCAATTTAATTCCCTTAGAAAGGATTGATACGAACTCATCCAAATTCATTCCATAATCTTTATCATCAGTTTAATCCTCATGATACTAGTTTGGCTTAATCTGTGTAGAAACTTTTGAAACATTATGATTTATAACCTATTAAAATTTTCACTCGCTTCTTAATGTTGGCCCTAAAGTAAAATTACACAAAATAGAGAAATTGTTGAGTTTATAAATAGTAAACTCATCCAAGTCTTGATCCTCATTAGAATAAATCTTTGCATTAAATTTATCTTGTATGATTCTCATCACTTTCTTCACTACATACGAATATTTAATAATTTCTCCATAACTTTGAATCTAGCTGAAAATTTTATTTACTTGAATGAAGAAGACATCCACCATTTCATCTTATCACATAAAAATATCTTTAAATTGATACTTCCATGTTTGTGATCATGAATCCTTAACTTTATTATCTATTTTATAGAAATAATGGAGGTTATTAAAAATTTCATTGATAATCTTTAATCCTATGACTTGTGTCAAATTCTTCCCCGAGAGGCAATAAAGCAACCTATTTCACACACTCTCATCAAATTTTTTATTCTTCTAATCAAAAAAATTATATGATATACCAACTTTATGAAGATGAATACTGATCTCAATGATGCCAAGAACATTTACGACAAGGTATAGAAGATATAGAACCATACTCTCCTTATATAGATGAAATAACTTGCCATTAAACATAGGAAATCTTTTTTATAAACATTTATCATAGCCTCTAGAGATTTAATTGTTCATAATATGTTAGTAATAAAATAAAATTATGATACATGGGAAATGTTAAACGTGAACAATTCAAGAATATTCTAATACCAAATGATAGTCTAAGGAGAGAGTAGTCACCACTAAGAGTAAGGTGAATAAGTGGTTACCAAAAACACTAAATCAAAATCTATATTATTACTATCATTAGTTAGTTTGATTGGATCTTTATTGACATGATTCCTTAATTAGAGATAAATTGAAAAATAACACAAAAATAATATGTGTAGATACATGATTCACAAACTATTTTCATAAAGTGGGTAATCCCTGGTGAACAATGGATCTGTTACAATTGTACATTCTCATAGTTTATAACCAATAAGAATAAGGAAAAAATATGATTAACCTAAGATTCAATTATAAGAAATAATTAACTATTATAATAATTTGATCGATTTTCTCTATTAAGGAATTCTTGTGCATCTAGAATTTAGATCATGTATACCCCCTTGTTCTTATCCCTAGTTTAAAAAATCCCTCCAATAATTGGTTGAATATTTTCTTGTAGATTTATCTATTTTTCCTTACACTTTTGTTTGGGAAGAACTCACCATATTTATAATCCTCCTAGGATTTACTACATGATGGACTTCACAATGAAGTAGTTTCAATTTTTGAAATATATGGTAAGTGAATCCAAATGATCTTGCATCTTACTTTGAACAAAATTACGTAATGACCAAGTACACTATTTTTTGATGACTCTAAAACTAAATAACCAATACCACACCAAATTTTAATGCCCTACCATACTAGGGTTTGGCATTATCTATTTTAGTTTGACTCTATTCTACATCTACGCTTGGGATTCTCTAATTTTTCATGGGTTTTACTAAACAATATAATCAATTATTTATAATATCTCAATAATATATTCAATAAACACAGGTTCATTATGTGATGTCACTCTTATAGGTAATATTAAACTAATCATTTTACTTAACTCCATTATGGAATAACTGATATGACTGCAGTGTGATATGCCTATATAAGATTAAATTCTTCCTTCAAACTTAACCTTTTTTAGTATGGTAATCACTATTCAAGTCATGTTTTGATATTCCTTTATAAATTTTTATTCATTAAAAACTCCACTCATATAAAATGAGACTTTATCTCATCCATGATCACGTTTTCAACAAAAAAAAATAAAATATTTACTTCAATACTCAAGAATTAATTACTATAAGAAATTATTACTAGCATTATTTTAATTTTAAATGTATATAATCACCAAACCATAGGATAAAATGGGGTTTGTGAGAGGTAGTTGAGTTTGATCTTGTGTGGTAATCCTCGAAATCCTACATCCAAAGGACCAAGGTTCGAATCCTGGGAAGCCCTTTGGAATATTTATGATGCATGTAGTGAAACAGACAAGGCGTGGGAAGGCGGTGACACAGATATGATGGTGATACAGGCACGAAGCCGGCTTGGTGATGTAGGCATGGAAATGTAATCATGATATTGTATAGGTACATCAGGCCGTCTTCACAAGACACTTGGCCTTAGGCCTATGGTAAATGTGATGGGTTTCCCTCTACCCAAATAAAAAATAGGTATTTGATTTTATAATAAAAATAGGCTTCCTCCCAAACTAAATTTTTTTTTGTGAGAGTACTCCAATTATTGGTTTAAGATCAATGCTATATAATAATATATCAATTGAGAAAAAATAATATCCCCCTTTGTTAATTCACTTCAAAAGGGTCTTATTTAATTATAAATACTCATAAACTCCTTGGTAATCAAGGGATATTCATTAATGAATATATTCTTCTATCATAAAAGAATAAAAATGTGGGAAATCCAATTTCAAAAAAATGATATGTTTAATATTATTAAGAAACTCTAATAATAGTAAATTAAACCACACTGAATTTCATATCTAATCATATTTCAATTGATTGGCCACTATGGAGGCCTTATATTTGATATAATTTTTTAGATTTTTTAAACGCATTACATATCTATGTATTTACTACCACATATAAATAAAACAATCAAATAAAAACTCTCATTAAACTCTTTTAGTGACTAAAATCATTGAAGAATGTTTTTTTGAATAATGGTGAGATTATGATTCAAATTCCAAATTTTCAAATCTTTTAACGTATAATTCAAACTTCTTTGATTCAAAATATAAAATGTTAAGATGTTGATAACTTTTCATGACTACTTATAACCCTTCCTAATCTCATCATCATCATCAGAATATAATATTTACACTTAAACATTTCTTTGAGAATATTTGTTATTAAAATATAACTATTTATAAAAATATCATTCTTCACTAGCAAATCCTAAAAACTTTTAATATATAGTGTCTTTCACTTCACATTTGAATTATATAATATTTTATTTTTTATAATTTGAAATTATCTCAATCCAAATATAATTTCAATAGGCACATAGGTACTATATTATCTCTAAAATATATTATCAACACACATAAACTCTTTTATGTTAGAAAATAACACTTATTTCCCCAAGTGAGAATATTTAAAAAATATTAATATCCATATATTATATCGTATTCTATGTTTATAGAGTAATATTCTATAAAATAATATTTTATTATTTAAAACATGTCACTAATGGGTGGTGGGATCATATCCCCCAAATTTTAACTACAATCATATATAAACTCTTTTATCCAAGATAAAATCCTGAAATTCATTCCTTCTATTTAAACATGTTATAGAATATGATGAATAAAAAACTATGTGTATTGAAAAAATAAAATCATGTTCTTTATAGAAAATAGTTTTTTACAAAATACATTATCTTAATATATAAGAGAAAGAAAAATATAATTTTTTATTTAGATCCATCCATACATGAAATACCCTATTATATTAAATGTATCCATAGTTGAAACCTTTGAATCTATATTTCAATGAAAATTACAATCTCCATGGTTTCTTATTGCTTCATTGAACTCTTATATATTTAAAAAATTTATAAAATACACATTTAGAATCATATACCCTTCAAAATAAAATAATTAATTTCCACAACACTAATAACTATTATGAAATTTCAACCAAGTTTCTCAAACCCTTAGGGTATTTTTTACACTTCCACCTCATATAGAAACACTACCCCACATTACTAAAATATCTAGTTTGTTTCAATAACAAAGTAAAAATAGTGGACCATCCAATATTCTTCTATCTAAATTAAACTTTTACATATCTGCATATTCCACACAACATAAGTTTCTAGACATCCCATGTCCATCTTAGTTATCCTAAACACTTTAGGGTTATTCTGTAAACATTAGTTAAACTCATTCATATTTTTAGATCATTTTTAACTAAATGAATCCCAAAAACGGATACATAATAGAAACCTTATAACTCTCCGTATATTTAACATACCCAATAATATTGAATACAACAGTGAAGTATAACGTTTCTTAGGTTATTTTTTTCATTTAAAGAATTTTAAACGTCAATTAAACCTTTAAATTATTCTCATATTAATCTATACTATATTTTAAAAAAACATCAACATTTATATACCTAGTAAGGAATTTATATAACACATATAATTTTGTTTCGTGCTTGAAAATAATTCTATATTTTCTAATATAAAATTGAATATTTCTTCCATTAATATTATCTTTCTCTAGAATTTATCTCCAAGTCATGCTGGATGATGATGATATCATTTTACCTATAATAGATTATTTTATAATATGAGTATCATGTTTTATAATAATTTAATAAGGAATTTTCTTAAATGTTCTCCCACTAAAACAATGACCCTTTTAATTTTCATCATACTAATTAGTGACACAAGATCTATAGTTCACTATGTTTCTGGTTTCTTTTGATTTTCTACCATCAGTTATAATATTTATAGGACTATTAGTTTAATCATGTCATATATGACTCTTGGATAGTTGAGTGGAAAAATCTTTTCGTAAATCAATCATATATATTATCTAAAATCTATTCATTCAGTATGCTAATACTATTAGTGTTTCCATGATAAGTGTAACCCAAATCTCATGTCTATTATAGGTAGCTTGTACTATTAGGGTCACCCATGACTAATTTTACATTCTTAATATAGTCCCTGGGTTCCCAACTTTGGCACGACCTACTGATCTGGATGACTGAGGTATTGAAGAGTTTTTTCTTTGGAAGGAATATAACACTTAGTATTTTCTAGGGGATTTAAAATCAAACTCTCTTATCTAATGTATTCCCAATAAATGTATGCATGTTTATAATGATTTAGTTTTTAATTCCTTATTCTTTCATCAAATCAATATTCTTAATCCATATTAACCTATAATACTTTACACTTCTCATAGGTTGTGTTAGAATCAAAAATTAAAATCCAACTATATTTACACATACCCAAATTCATATTACAAATAATGTACATTAATACCATTCATGTAAAGTCATAGAATCAAAAGAAATAAAAAAACCCCAAAATAGAAAGTATAGAATGATAGATTGTGAATCCAAATATTCAAGACAATTCCCAACCACCAAAGTTAGTTAGAATTCTAACCCAAAGTACAATTATCCAAGGCTCGGTACTATAGAGATATTTTGATTCATAAATACTCTAACACAAAATATGTATAAACTAAAATTAAACATTGAATTCAAGATTATAACTCCTGAATGAGACAAATTCCTGATAGAATAAAAAATTAATCATCGATCATACATAAAATATAACTCCTTAAGTGAATGTATAATAATTTAAATAAGAAGTGTAAAAATATTTAAACTAAATCATAAATCAATTTATAATTTGAAAAATTTATATCTATCAATTAAATAGGGAATAATCTAAATAAACGAACATTAAATAAATTTAGACATGAGACAAAAATTTATGAACAACAATTATAAATACATCAAAATTTAAATATTATTTGTGGACATTATATAAAATAAATAATCAAGAACCTTTTATAATTATTTTAATATAAACTCCTTTATATTTTAAATTTACATGGAAATTAATATGAACTCCTTTTTTCAAAATATGTGATATTTCATAAAAAATCTATAGTAATATAAAAATATCATATTTCATGTAAAAACATTAAGTAAAGTAATCATCACCTCTTTTTGTAAAGACCTAAACTTTTTCAATGGAAATTACCTTCTTATAATTATGTCATAAAATCAAATTAAAACACAACATAATGAACTACTAAGTAATGATTAACCTTTAAACATAAGTTTTTCACTTATGTGTTTTGAATTTCGAAAATTCGACCTACACGGTTGTGCTCAAGACGTTTTTTGGAGTCTAATAAAACAAAAATAATTTTTGGTGAATAGTAACCTACACTTATGAATAGTAACATACCCTTATGAATAGTAATATGACCCTTATGAATAGTAATATGACCCCAATTAATAGTAAATCATCCAACATAAGAGTAACCTTATCCATGAATAATTAAATAAACTTTAGACATCTAAGGAAGTGACAATTTGAACTTAGTAAACATTTTGGTATTTTGTAAGTCATAAATAAATAATTATAATTAATTAATTTGAAATAAAATGTATTTTCTTAAAATGTGTTCATTAATCATCAAATCAACATCTTATAGTTTTTAGATAATTTTATATGACCCTACGTAATTTTTGAAAGCACTATAAAATCTGTTTTAATTTTAAAAACTGTTTTTTCTAAGTAAAAGATTATTTTAATTAAATATTAAATTAATAATATTTATAAAATTATTTTTGAAAAATGTAATTTAGTTTTGGAGCCTACACGTTGAAAAATGGTTGTGGTAAAATTTTGGGATTTTTTAAAATACTTGAATTTTCCGTATAAATACATTATAGTTAACACCAACTATTCCTGACATCACAAGTGATGTAATCACCCAAATCTCGAAATCACATTTTTTATTTACTATTCTTTGTCATGGATGACTCACTATTCCTTGTCTTAGGGGAAATTAATAAACTAATGAATTTTATATTAAGAAAACCCCTCTTCCCTCTGCTATAAAAACCACCCTTTACACCCTCATTTCATCACAACTCTCAAGCTCCAAGCCTTCTCTAAACTCTACCCAAACATATTACCTAGCCTCTCCCCCACTTTCAAGAGCTTCTGGTCTCATCAAAAGACCAAGCTTAGGCCTTTAAGGAAGATATCTAGAGGAGGATTCAAGAGGTAATTTCTCTCCCTCTTCTCCTTTAATTTCCTTTCAAGTTCAAGTTAATTTCTTGATCTCTCCCCACCTATATTCATCCATATGGTATTTTAACTCCATTATTATACATGTACTTTAATTTTCGGATATTATATCATCCAACCCCTATTCCTCTTCCTTTTGTTTTATTAAAGAGAACGTTGTTCGTGATGTGTTAATTTATCACCTTGAAAAAAAACTAGTTTTCTTCTTCCATTCCTGCCATCAGATCTAGTCATGAAACCATTTTTGTGGTTAAACCAGAACATGATATATGTATTATCTCCTATTTAAAGTTCTGGAACTAACTTATTACCATAGTGCTAGTGATAAGATAAAACAAGTTCTTTATGATCGAAAAATCGCTCAAATTAACCCAAACTATCATCATTTAATTCTTATCTAATGATTCATCCACATGGATCTAATATAATTCATTATAAGATCATAAAAACTCCTATAATATCCTTAATATAAGTTCTGTATGTTTACCCATGTTCTACCCAAACTTTAATTTAAGAATACAAGTGAACTACTAAAGAAAACCATAAAAACAAACATTCCCAAATAATGTTTTTAAGCTCTATAACTCATCCAAAGGAACATAAAATCACTTAATGAAACCATAATGAACCATATTAATTTACACAAGGTTCTAGATTTCATATTAATTAATATAATGTCATTATGCAGGACATCAAAGAGAAGGAAGCATTCAGATACAAGGTAAGGGGAAATTCTCGAACCCAACTTTCATCCTTCGGGTTATCCCTCTTTCACTCCATTGTTTTTGATATGGTGACTCCTTAAAGATAATTTTTTCATAATTGTCTTTCCTTTTATAGGATATACATGTTGTCACTGGTTTTTATGTCAAAAAAATGTTTTTCAAAAGAATTCTTCTTTTAATAACACACCTTTTACTTCTCCCTCAAAGTGAACGGTTCTTGAAACATGTATGTTATTCCCTCTTTATTTTGGGAACCCAAAGTTTATGAATGTGTTATTATGATATGAAACCCATTAATTTACATGGGTTAGTTATGTTCATTTTGATACATGTTTTATGTGGAAATCATGATAATTATAAGGTTATGATGTGACGGGTGCACATGAAATTATATAGCGCAATATGAATGTTTCAAAGTGACGGGTGCGCCCGGAATTATACAGTGCTCCAATGCATTGGGTAAAGTGATTAATCTCATGAGTAAATGTGAAATGATGAGTGAACAAGATTCTAGATTGGTTCACAAGTATGTGTGTTAGTTTACCACTAAGACATGATGTTTCATTTTTATGATTTCCCACATTTCAAGTCTTATATTTATGCTTCCTCTCATGTTCATGATCCTTTTCCCATGTTATTATTATTCTCAACACATGCTATATTGTTCTTATATATCCTCTTACTGGGCTTCTAGATCACCCCTTTTTATGTATATCCTCAGGTGGCCACATGTACTAAGCAGGGGACAAGTTCCAATAAGAGGCTAGAGAAGAAGAAATTAAATAAATGTTTATACTTGATGTTGTAATTGTTATGAATGGTCCTAGTTTTCCCAAGACACTAAACCTTTGGTTCCACTATTTTCAGTACTATTATGTTTTTTATCTTTAAAATTATGTAATATTAATGTAAGAAAAGTTAGGGTCTCTATAGTTGGTATCATAGGAAAGGTTTAGTTAATTTGGGAATTAGGATTAGTGAACCCTAGAGAAAAACTCTAGCATGAGACTAAGTAAAAAAATGCACACAAGAATATTTACGTAGGGATACCATATGTTATGTTTTTGGTATAAATTGTTTAAATGAATAAATTATTCATGACTTGTTTACTTATGTTCTGTTCTAACCTTTTCTATTTTAGAAAATGGTGGGAACCAGGAGAAATTAGGCCAACAAGTCGTGTGAGGGCCAATGCAATGATTGCCCGAACGATATCCCCAATGATTTGGGAGGTGGATTTAAAAACTTCATGGTGATGCTTACCCAAATGTCTCAAGTTATGAAAAATAACCATAACAATGGGGAACATCCTCCTTCACCAAAGAGGGAGAAACTGGCTATCAAATGTTTTATACGACAACGACCACCAACGTTTAGTGGATCTTCTGATCCACTAGCTACGGAACAGTGGGTCAACTCCATGGAGAATATATATTTTATTCTTCACTATTATATGATAGAGAAGGTGACCTTAGCCGTTTATCGTCTAGATGGAGAAGCCGATAAATGGTGGGCTTTGATTAAGAACACTAAGCCGAGGGAGGAAATTGAAGAGATAGAATGGGAAGACTTTAAGATAATGTTTCTTAACAATTATTTCCCAAGAACTCTTCACACATATATGGAGAGAGAATTCATAGAGCTTAACCAAAAAGAAGGAGAATCTGTCACAACCTACAAAGTGAATTTCACAAGGCTTGCAAGGTACGCTTCGGGTTTTGTTACCAACAATGATAGTAAAATTGATAGATTATTTAGTGGATTAAAACCACACCTTCAAAAGGCTCTTGAAATTCGAGACTTTGAGAGTTATGAAGAAGTTGTTCGATGTGCCCTCAAAGTGGATATGGAGTTTGGAGAATAGTCCCATGGATATGGGGATAAGAAACAAAATATGGAGTTTCAAGCTGGAGGATCTAATGACAAAAGTTGGAAGAAAAATCAATGACCCACATGCTAAAAATGTGGGAAGTTTCACCATGGGAATTACCTCAAAGGGATGAGAAAGTGCTTGAAGTGTGGGAAATAAGGTCATCATGATCAAGAGTGTCGAAGAGACACAAAAAGGAAGGTGAATGTAGCTGATGAAAGGAGAGAACCACTCATGGTTCAATGATACAACTGTAGGGAGCTAGGGCACTATGCAAACCAGTGCACTAAACCTCGAGCTCTAGAGGGTAATCAGCATCAGCAGCCACATAATCCAAAGGAACAAGGGAAGGATTTTTCCATCACTACTGCAGAAGTGGAGCAAGATAATGAAGTTGTACAAGGTACACTTCCTATTCAGTCAAGAATGGAAAAAGTCTTATTTGATTCTAGTTCTTCACATTCCTTTATATCTTGAAAGTTTTCTAGAACTATATAATCGAAGCCTCAAAACCTTGAGGTAGAGATATATGTAAAAACACCAAGTGGTTCAATCATTGCAACCCAAGTATTTGACTCCTCTCCTATTGGTGTATGTGGGAAGATTCTTCCGGTGAATCTCGTAATACTTCCCTTGGTGGAATTTGACGCTATAATGGGAATGGATTGGCTCTCGTTATATAGAGCACATATCAACTGTTGAGAAAAGGAAATATCTTTTCATATGCCATACCATCCCATGATCCTCTACAAATGCAAGGAAGATCATGGATCTCCTTTGAAAAATCCTTCAATGGTTTGGGTGTTGATTCCCTATGAAGAAGAATACCTCACCCAAATGGTTGACTTGAAGGAAAGTGCCAACCTTGAGGAAATACCCATCCTGAGGGAATATGACGATGTATTTCCCAAAGAGTTACCAAGAATTCCCCCAGATCATGAGTTAGAGTTATCAATTGAACTCATACCTGGAGCTACTCCTATCTCGAAGTGTCCCTATAGGATGGCTCATATCGAACTGGAGGAGTTAAAGAAGCAACTGCAAGAGAATCCGGAAAAAGGGTTCATACTCCCTAGTGCATCACCTTGGGGAGTGCCAGTGCTCTTTGTGAAGAAGAAGGATGGAATAATGCAGTTGTGTATTGATTATTAGGAAATCAAAAAGATCACCATAAAGAACAAGTATCCTCTTCCAAGGATTGATGAATTGTTTGACCAGTTAGGAGGAGATCAATACTTCTCAAAGGTGGATCTCTGTTCTGGATATCATCAGATAAAGGTGAAGAAGGAAGATATTCAGAATACTGTCATCCGAACAAGGTATGGCTACTATGAGTTTCTAGTGATGCCCTTCGAACTTACTAATGCCTCTGCAATCTTCATGGATTTTATGAATAGAGTATTTAGACATTACCTCAACAAATTTTTGGTAGTGTTTATTAATGATATTCTCATCTACTTCAAGAGCAAGGAGGAACATTCAGAACATCTAAGACTTGTGTTGGGGACATTATTAAAGGATAAGTTGTACACCAAGTTCAGCAAGTGTGACTTTTGGATGAATCAAGTCACATTCTTGGGACATGTGATCACAAGTGAGGGAATTTATAAGGATCCTTCAAAAAAAAGTCTATTGAGGAATGGCCCATGCCCTCTAGTGTCACAGAAATCCGTAGTTTTCTTGGATTATATGGGTACTACCGACGTTTTGTGAGAAACTTCTCATGATTTTCAAGCATGCTAACTAAGTTAACAAGGAAAGTGGTAATGTATGTATGGATAGAAGAATTTGAGGGAAGCTTCAAGGACCTAAAGGGAAGGCTGATCACTACACCAGTACTCACACTATCGAAAAGTGGAGAATGTTTTGTGATATACAGTGATGCTTAAAATAATGGCTTGGGTTGGGTACTCGTGAAAAAAGGATAATGTGATAGCCTACGCCTCACAACAGTTGAAGATCCATGAGCAGAATTACCTGACACAAGATCTAGAGCTGGAAGCCATGATTTTTTCCTTGAAAATCTGGTGGCACTACCTTTATGGTGAGAAGTGTGACATATACACCGACCACAAGAGCCTAAAGTATATATTCACAAAAAGGATCTCAACAAGCATCAAAGGAGATGGTTAGAGCTAATCAAGTATTATGATTGCACTATTCACTATCATCCTGGAAAGGCGAACAAGGTAGCTGATGCTCTAAGTAGAAAAGAACCTGCTACTCTATCCATGTTGTGGATTGAGAAAGAACCTATATTCTTGGATATGCAAAGAATGGATTTGGAAATCATAAGGGAAGGGGATACATCCTACCTTTCACAAATTATTGTGCAACCATCCATCCAAGACAAGATTAAGGAAGCACAAAGGGATGATGTGGAGATAAAAAATAGGGTGAATGCAGTAACGGAAGGGAAGCTACAAGAGTTCCATATCAACAATGATGGTGTGATTCAGTTTGGAACACGAATTTGTGTTCCTGCATCACCTGGGATAAATAAGGATCTATTGGACAATGCACATACCTCAACATTCTCTATCCATCCTGGGAGTACCAAGATGTACCGTGATCTCCGAGAACACTTCTGGTGGGATAATATGAATAAGGAGATTTCAGAATATATATCAAGGTTCTTGGTATGTCAGCAAGTTAAATCTGAGTGAAAAAAGTCCAAAGGTATTATGCAGCCATTGCCTATACCCATGTGGAAATAAGAAAATGTTACTATGGACTTTGTCATGGGTCTCCCAAAGACATCTAAGGGAAATAATGCGATATGGGTTGTGGTTGAATGACTCACCAAGACTTCCCATTTTATCGCTATTCGGGAAGACCTCTCGCTTGAACAACTCACAAAGATATATGCGAAGGAAGTGGTGAGACTGAACGGTGTTCCACTCTGAATTTACTCTGACCGTGATCCATGGTTCACATCTAAATTCTGTAGGAGCCTTCAACATTCTTTGAGTACTGAATTAAATTTCCGCACGGCCTATCACCCCCAAACTGATGGCCAGTCTGAAATAACTATTCAAACTCTTGAAGATATACTAAGAGCCTACTCTCTTGAATTCAAAGGTGGTTGGATTAGAATCTCCCATTGGTTGAGTTCTTATACAATAATAGCTTCCACTCGAGTATTCAGATGGCTCTATATAAAGCTCTGTATGGAAAGCGATGTAGAACTCCAACCTGTTGGGTTGAAGTTGGAGAATGAAAGCTGTTTGGACCTGATCTTGTTCAAGAGATGACAGAGAAGGTTCAAGTCATCCAGATTCACATCAAAGCTGCTCAAAATCGGAAAAAGAGCTATGCTTACAGCCTTCGAAGGGACTTGGAGTTCGACGTTGGAGATAAAGTCTTCCTTAGAATATCTCCATGGAAGAGAGTCATGTGATTTAGGAAGAAAGGGAAGCTAATCCCAAGGTATATTGGACACTTTGAGATCCTTGACCGCATAGGAGTCGTGGCCTATCGTCTTGCACTTCCACCAAATATGGCTCAAGTTCATGATGTGTTTTATGTATCACTACTGAGGAAGTACATACCAGACCCCTCACATGTACTAAACTCAGAGGTGGTGCAGCAAGAAGATGATCTCTCCTATGAGGAGCAGCTGGTAAAGATCCTGGATCAGAGAGATAAGGTTCTACGCAATAAAAAAAACCCATATTGTCAAAGTGTTGTGGAGGAACCATAAGTTTGAGGAAGAAACTTGGGAACCATAAGAGGCAATGAAGGAGAGGTACCCTCACCTGTTTATGTAAAGTGAAATTTCAGGGGCGGAATTTCTTAAGGGGGGAAGAATGTAATGACCCAAAGTTTTTAAATGGAAATTCCCTTCTTATAATTATGTCATAAAATCACATGAAAGCACAACATAATGAACTACTAAGTGATAAGTCAGTTTTAAACATGAGTTTTTCACTTATGTGTTTTGAATTTCGAAAATCCCACATACACGGTTGTGTTCAAGATGTTTTTTGGAGTCTAATAAAACAAAAATATTTTTTGGTGAATAGTAACCTACCCTTATGAATAGTAACATACCCTTATGAATAGTAATATGACCCTTATGAATAGTAAATCTTCCAACATAAGAGTAAACTTACCCATGAATAATTAAATAAAATTTAGACATCTTAGGAAGTGACAATTTGACCTTAGTAAACATTTTGGTATTTTTTAAGTCATAAATAATTAATTATAATTAATAAATTAATTTGAAAGAAAATTTATTTTATTAAATTGTGTTCCTTAATTATAAAATCAACATCTTATAGTTTTTCGATAATTTTATAACACCCTACGTAATTTTTGAAAGCACTACAAAATCATTTTTAATTTTAAAAACTGTTTTTTAAGTAAATGATGATTTCAATTTAATATTAAATTAATAATATTTAGAAAATTATTTTTGAAAAATGGACTTCATTTTTGGATTCTAAATGTCCAAAAATGGTTGGGGTAAAATTTTGGGATTTTTCTAAAATACTTGAATTTTTGGTGAATAGTAAAATACTTTAATTTACCGTATAAATACATTATAATTAACACCCACTATTACTGACATCATGAGTGATGTAAGAACCCAAATCTAGAACTCACATGACTTATTTACTATTCTTCATCATGGATGACTCATTATGCCTTGTCTTAGGGAAAATTAATAAACTAATGAATTTTATATTAAGAAAACCCCTCTCCCCTCCACTATAAAAACCCCCCTTCACACCCTCATTTCCTCACACCTCTCGAGCTCCAAGACTTCTCTAAACTCTGCCCAAACATCTTCCCTAGCCCCTCACCCATGTCTAAGAGCTTCTGGTCTCATCAAAAGACCAAGCTTAGGCCCTTAAGAAAGATCTCTAGAGGAGGATTCAAGAGGTAATTTCTCTCCCTCTTCTCCTTTAATTTCCTTTCAAGTTCAAGTTCATTTCTTGATCTCTCCCAACCTATATTCATCCAAATGGTATTGTAACTCCATTATTATAAATTTACTGTAATTTTATGATATTATATCATCCAACCCCCATTCCTCTTCCTTTTATTTTATTAAAGAGAATGTTGTTCGTGAGGTGTTAATTTATCACCTTCAAAAACAACAAGTTTTCTTCTTCCATTCTTACCTTCAGATATGGTCATGAAACCATTTTTATAGTTGAAATAGAAAATTTTATATGTATTATCTCCGTTTTAAAGTTCTGGAACTAACTTATGACCATAGTTCTATTGATAAGATAAAACAAGTTCATTATAATCGAAGAATCGCTCAAATTACCCCAAACTATCATCATTTAATTATTATCTAATGATTCATCCACTTGGATCTAATATAATTCAATATAAGATCATCCAAACTCCTATAATATCATTAATATCAGTTCTGTATGTTTACCCATGTTCTACCCAAACTTCAATTTAAGAATACAAGTGAACCACTCAAGAAAACCATAAAAACAAACATTCCCTAATAATGTTTTTAAGGTCTATAACTCATCCAAAGGCACATTAAATCACTTAATGAAACCATAATGAACCATATTAATGTAAAAAAGGTTCTGGATTTCTAATTAATTAATATAATGTCATTATACAGGACATTAAAGAGAAGGAAGCAATCAGATACAAGGTAAGGGGAAATTCTCGAACCCAACTTTCATCCTTCGGGTTCTCCCTCTTTCACTCCATTATTTTTGATATGGTGACTCATTAAAGATCATTTGTTCATCATTGTCTTTTATTTTATAGTATATACATTTTTTCACTGTTTTTTATTTTAAAAAAAATGTTTTTCAAAAGAACTATTCTTTTAAGAACACACCTTTTACTTCTCCCTCAAAGTGAACGATTCTTGAAACTTGTATGTTATTCCCTCTTTATTTTGGGAACCCAAAGTTTCTGAATATGTTCTTATGATATGAAACCCATTCCTTTATATGGGTTAGTTATGTTCATTTTGATACGTGTTTTATGTGGAAAGCATGAGAATTATAAGGTTATGATGTGACGGGTGCACCCAAAATTATATAGCGCAATATGAATGTTTCAAAGTAACCGGTGCGCCTGGAATTATACAGTGCTCCAATGCATTGGGTAAAGTGATGAATAGCATGAGTAAATGTGAAATTATGAGTGAAAAAGATGCTATCTTGGTTCACAAGTATGTTTGGTAGTTAAACACTAAGACATGATGTTTCATTTTTTTGCTTCGCCACATTTCAAGTCTTATATTTATGCTTCCTTTCATGTTCATGATCTTTTTCCCATGTTATTATTATGCTCACCACATGCTATATTTTTCTTATCTATCCTCTTACTAGGATTCTATATAACCCCTTTTTATGTATATCATCAGGTGGCTACATGTACTAAGGAGAGGACAAATGCCAATAAGAAGCTAGAGAAGAAGAAATTAAATAAATGTTTATGCTTGATGTTGTAATTGTTATGAATGGTCCTAGTTTTCCCAAGACACTAAACCTTTGGATCTTCTATGTGTAATACTATTATGTTGTTTATATTTAAAATGATTTAACAGTAATGTAAGAAAAGGTAGGGTTTCTATACTTTTCCAAATAATTCCTTTTAATATAAATATTTTATATTCTCATATATGAAAAATTTAGAAATCTATATAACTAATTTTATGTTCTACCTTATTTTATAATTTATAAACATTTTTTAAATTATTAGACCATATAAATCAAATTTAAATATTTTTCACAACTATAAAAAAATTTAGGGCATAGTTTAAATTCCATGTGGATTCAGTAAGGTCCCTTCATTCCTTATACATGAAGGTTTTTTAGTATGTTAGCAAGAAAACTTTTCTTTAAAATACTGAAAACCATGATACTTTTGTGTCTTGATCATTGGGCGGTCTCTCTATAGTTTGAAATTATTTTTAAAGGAAAAAAAATACCATTTTCATATAGAATTTAGTGTGGTGGTACCCTAATTGAAAACTATTTCTATGAAAAAAATCATCGTTTTGGGTAGGCTATAAAATGGTGAAAATTGGATATGTCTTGGTTTTATTATGAGATCAAAATTTATAGATAAAAATAATTCCCTATGAATTTTCATCCATTTCTATGTTTGGGTTCATTCTTGTGGTTACATAAACCACAATATAATGTTTAACAAACTATAATGTGGTCGTATTGAAAAATGATATGTTGTTTTTGTGTGACTATTATCTATAAATTTTGTTACACCACAATATATTCATATAAGACTTATAGAACCATTATTATTTTGTATAAAAAATTATTTCATTGTTTATAAAACATTAATAATAATTACCATTTTATAAAAAACTTGTTGTAATACTAGAAAATATCAACTTTCTAGTTTCTTAATTCATTAAAAAAATCATTCCAAATGTGATGGAAGCGGTACTGATACCAATAATAGATTTTGGAGGTGATGAAAATTATCCAAATGTAATATAAAACATCAACCAAAATTTATTATTCTAGGGGATATTTCTATTCATAAGGGACTAAATAAATATTTAATTAATGAATATAATACATTTTCTCTAATGATAAAACCATCCCAAGCTCTTCCACCTTAGCTTCATAATGAAAACTGAGAAGAAACCAGTGAACTCTTTACACCAAATGTATACATGGGATGAAGAAATATCTCAATGATTGGGAATGATTACCTCTTCCTAATGATTTTCTATCACCTTGGGTTAGGGGAGAGAGACAAAAGCTTCATCCTAGAGGAGTTTTATTCATCGAATCACAATGTAATACACCCATATACCCATGGATCAAAACTATTTATATATACAAAAAAATAAATTCATTGGGGAATATATGTTAATCCATATTGATTAATAATTTCTAAAATTTTCCATCATTAAAATTATTTTCAATTTATATTTAAATTTTTTTAAGGATTAGTTAACATTTAAAAATCATTTTAGATGTTAAAAATTGTTAAATAATTATCACGTGAAAAACTGATCATGGTAGCTTAGAGAACGAAAAAAATATGAGTAAAAAAATGTTTCATAATATGTACATTATCCTGTAGAACACCATAATGTGGTGACCTTCACCATGATATACTCTATCCCATCACAGACCATGACATGGTCTAAACAACTACAAAATGGTCTTGGATTTAGTTAATATTTCTTTCAATACTTGTATATATATATACATATATATATATTTACATATATATATATTTGCATATATATATTTACATATATATATTTACATATATATATTTACATATATATATAAAAAGACACCTAAATACACACACACACACACATATATAACTTTTATTATAAATAAATTTATATAAACTATAATGTATTTATATTATTAAATCATAAATAAATTTAATTATGTGTATATATATTTACAAATACATATATATACTTAAATACATATATTTATATTTATATATTTAAAAATATTTTTATATATAATTTTACTATAAATATATTTATAATATATATATATATATAATGTTTTTATTGATGCATTTATATAATTGTTACAACCACAAACATCTCAATGTACGTAATAGGGATGAATTAATTTCATTAAATTTTTTAATTGAATAGATCTCTTTTCATGTTATAAAAAACCATCAAAGATATCAAATAAATATAACCAAACAAAAACCAAATAAATAATGTAAAGTAGAGAGACACAAATATTTTTTCTTTTTCACCCAAAAGGGCTATGTGTTGTCCTATATATCCATTACTGGTAAACCTATACGAGGAGGTGAATATTTGTTTAAAACTGAACATTCAATGTTTTTCCATCTCGTGTAATACAACTATAAAAAAATTCTGATAAACCCATAAATTATTCATACTATATTAATGGTTTAGAAGAGAAGAATAAAAAATTGATATTTCATTAATTACTGATAAAGGAAATAAATGATAATAAATAAAACTATTTTTATTTTACCAACTAATGATAAGATTATAAATATATAAGAAATTTTAAAATGTAGAGTGATTATTTACAAATCATTTACCCTTAATAGAATATTTTAAAATAATTTTTTTCATCCAAACAATTAGGGCAATCAAAAACCCAATTCAATGGACCCTTGAATTTCAAAATTTTGAATATATGTCATTCCAAACCCCAAAAACTCTCAACTGTAAACCCATTAAAAAGTGTAGGAATGTTTCTACAAAATAAAATCTCCACTCTATCTTCCTAAAGTTATCCATTAATCAACCTAATTAGTAGTAGTTCTGAATTTATATAAACTCGAATCACACCATTGTCTTATACACTGAATCACTCAACAAGAAGGTTATAAAGATAATAATTAAAAAAAACACTAATATTTCGTACAATGAAACCTAAGAAATGTATGAAGATTTAAAAACAATAAGAAATAAATATTACAAGGATTATAATTTCTCAAAGAAACTAGCAGTTGAGTGGCTTCAAGTGATCATAAATTTCAGAATTATTGGTTACTATTCTTCTTTTATTCCAAAAGTGAATATTTTTTTAGGAAAACTTTTAATGCTCAGATTCCACCAACTTCTATTTTAGTTTTAATATCATAAAAAGTAGATTTATTATTTTTTGATGAAATTATACTCCCACCATATCTACTAAGGATTTAATATAATGATATTTTTTTCTTGAACATATGGTAAGAGAAATCATGCTCAGCCTCTCAGATTACAAGATCTTTATGAGTCCTAAAATAATTGTTATTTGAAAATTCATTATATTATCATATTTTCACAAATCCTCTAATAATAAACATCAATAAAAACCTAAAATAATCATTTTTTAAATTTAATTGATAAAACTTTATATTCAAAAACTACAAATAAAATAATATTTAGTTTAGATATATTTCTTAATGAAGTTTATTTTGATTTTCAAAAAAAAATTTATTCTTTGACTATATAATCTTACCCTTTTCAAAAAACACAAACATGAATAAAAATTATGATATTTTTAATTTTAAAAAAAATACTTCATGTATTTCAACTATTTTGATAAAATTTCCCCCTTATAAAATAAAACAAACAATGAATTTAGCAAACAATTCTCCCCCATTAAAATAATAAAAAATAAAAATTTCTACCCCTTTGAAAAAACCTTAACATTTATTTTGAAAATTACTTCTTTAAATTTTCTTAAATTTATCCCTCATTGGTATTTTTAGTAATAAAACAATCATAAGGGAAAAACATGTTTACTCTTCCCCTCGGAATATACATAGAATTTCGGTGGGAAAAATTCCAGCAATATAACTTTAACTATAATTCTGAGAATATAACAAATTTTCACACAACTTTTGAATAATAATTATCACTAATTCCTAAAAATTGAAAACAAATATCTTAAGATTAATTTAAAATATCATTTCTAAAGGTAATAAATTGAAAGACAAAATACTAGAAACTCTAGTAAATAAATCATTAATCATTCTTATGGTATTTTTCAATAAAATTCATTTATCTTCTTCATATATTTTTATTTTAATATTAATAACTCCTCATGAAGGTTTATTTTTTGTGCCTTATCATTAAACTATTCCTCTTAAATATTTAACTACATGATGTTCCCATACTCCTCCTTGTTTGAGATTCAAACTTCCATAACATTTATTCTAGAGTTTTGATTTATAAATTATACTAAAATAATTTTTAATTATGGAATAAAACCTACTTTTTTAACACTCATATGGATATGTAAATATCATTTGTCTTATCTCCTTTATCATTAGTAATTTTTACCTTCTATTCAGTCTACTCAATGATGATATCATAATTTTAATGAAAATTTTAACTTTGGTACTCAATATAATTTATATCTTTATAATATGACTTCATAAAAATAGAAAATATTCACAACTTTGAGTCATGAATATCACATTCACATTTAAAAAATATCATCATTCCCCTCAATTTAGCTACAAATTCGCTCAAATGTTTATTACATTTAGAATAATAAAATTTAATTATCTACCCCTACATAAAACTAAACATCACACTTATTTCTAGAAATATGTCAGTGAAACAATCCAATTTATTCATAAAATTAAATTGGAAATCCAAATTTAATTCGATCCTTTGAGTTTTGGGAATGACAAGACATTCCAATGAACTATCATATTTATCTTCCTTTTGTTCTGTATATTGATGTTCTGTCAAAAGATATTTTAACTGATCATATAGTTCTTTAAACGTCTCAGGTGTTGACTTCTCAACATCAATTTTTTCTTCAAACTTTCAAACATATATTCTATTTTGATCATTTTACACTCCCTCAAGTGAAGTTTTTTTTATTTAGAGTAGTTTTTTCATCCATTATTTTATACTCATTAATTAGAATCCTTTTGATTCAATAAAATATTGTTTAACTCACTTGAACACTTAATTATTGTTTCAATTCGAACTCTGAGTCCTCATCATGTGATATAAATTTAAGTTCTCTGGTTATTATTTCATAATCACCATTTTATTCACATATTTCCTCTAGATTTTAAATTGAAGGTTTATTTTTAGACTCTTCATCAATTTCTTTCACATCATTTCTTTCAAAAATATCATTGAAACTCTTATTGAAACACCTTTAATATTTTTTCATGGTTGTATCACCAAGGAATATAATCTCATTCACTATATAATTTTAATATCCTTGGGAACTTTTTTATTCCCCAAGTAAAACGTATTTTATCTATTTCAAAAAAAATTTATATTTTATTCCACCATAGAACTTCTTATATGTTTTCATCTTTTGTTTAGTACTTTAAAAATACTTATTTTGAGACTATACCATAACATATTCTTCCTCATTCTAATAGTGCATTAAAATTAAAATCTCAATGAGTTATGTATTTTTTTCATATTGTTTGTCTTGTGATTTATTATTAAAATAAATATTTTATTGGATTTCCCATAGATGAATTATCATGCTTGATTTTGTATTTCTATAGATAAATATCAACATTTATAGAGGTTTATTCTATGTTATTGTTTGATTATAGAAATTTGGACATCCTTTTAATTTTTTTCAGTATGCCTCTAGTATTTTTAATGAATTACATCAAATATTTATTTCATGAATATAACACATGTTATCCAATTATAGGCATAAAAAAAGTATATTTATACTCTTATTATTTTATGTGTCATAGGAAAACATACGTATATGTGAATCAATTCAAGAAAATGTGAAACTATATTATTCTATAGATTTATTAAATTTTGACCAATATTCTCTCTCAAGAATGTATCACTAGTACATTCCCTATCTCTTTTATAATTATGAATATCAATCTAAGTTTTAATCTTTGAATTAGATTCCATATATTGTTGATATATATGACCATGTGACTAATTCCATAGGTTATTTTCTATCATAAACCATTAAAAAAATATGATTTCATTATTATCAACTTGATAGAGATATCAATTGGTTCTTACTCCTTTTATCAATGACTTAATTTCATTTCCTCTGATCAATTATCCATTATGATTGAATGCCACATCAATACTCAAGTAAAAAACATTAACCAAACTCAATAGGTTGTGTTAAAGTATAAATATTACATCTATATTTTTCAAAACTTCTCTTGATAAATTCATATTTGCCATGCCATTGATATTTAATGCACCATAATTTCCAAAAGATATCATATTATCTAAAATATTCCCTATGTTTTTCAACAAGATCTCATTACCCATTGAGTATTGTGAATAACCACTATAAATAACCATTAAGTCATTATTCCTATATAATTTGGGTGAAATTTCAACCAGCATTTACTTATCCATCAACATTTCCCCTTATAAAAAATTATTGGTTGAGTAGATAAGAAAGTGGGTATCTCCTCACTATTTTCAACATGGGTTTTGATATTATCCTCCTTCTCTTCAAATAGAGACAATTTAATCTCCAATATAATGGTCTTGAAGCCATTACTTTACATTATCCATGAACCTATAATAGACTTATTTTCTTCCCTCCTTTACATATAATCATAATATTTATATTTAAAATTATATAAATTAAAATTATTCCCATAAAAATAATCTCTCATGAATTATAAAGTATTATAATTCTTCTTTGGTTACCCTTGAAATCCTAAACTCATAGATAAATTTTTGAATTATTATAATATGTCATGGTGTGACATAAAAAACCATAGGATTAATACTTTATCAAGGGAAATGGATTATATATCTTCCTCCACACATTCATAAAATTATAAGTAAATTTCAATTCTTTAGATAACTCTCAATGAATTAGTTCAATAATATCCTATAACATTTTTCTTTCCTTTTAACACTATATTTTTCTTGGGTGTTGGACGATTCACCTTCATATTATAGTCTAATATTGTTAGGTTTCTTAGGTGTATTGCCAATATTTTAATTAATTTAAATCTAATAGAAACCTAAGAACACAAGATATCCATGAATGAAACCCGAAACCATGTAATATATATAAAAAAGAAACTGTAGTTCTGTACCTTTCACTATTTAGGCCTCTCGAATGTTCTTCAATAAAACAATTTATGAAAACCCCTTAGAGACATCCATCATAATATCACTTCTATGGTTTATCCATGGGATGAATCTATCACCAATTTTACATGAAGGACCACCTATATTCTTATGGAATGCTAGTGTAATATCATGATATTTTAAAAAGAAAATTATATTTGATATCATATTCAACATGAAACACTGATCTTAACTAAGACAAGAAATATTATTATTTAAATATGACTATTATAACCTATCCTTTAAAGTTATAGGTAATAATTATAATAACTACATTATTAAAATATATTTTTTTTACTCGATAAAAATTTATTGATTAATTTTTAAGAAATAAGATCTCAATTTTTTGTAATGTTATTTTCTGCATCAAATATTTATTATCTTCAAAAATGGGTTTTATTTATTTTTTTGAACCAATATTATAATTAATTTCATGAAATCCTAGAAATTTTATTTTATAAAAATTGTTTCAATTTTTAAATTATCATATCAAAATTATCTAAAGTTGAAAATTTAAGTTTTTTTTAGAATATTGTTTTTTTAGTTAATAGTGAAGAACACATATTTTTGTAAAATTATAATTTAATTTCCTTAAAATGTATTATTATTGTTTTAATTTGATAAAAAATTAATATAAATCTACTTTTTTTATAAATAATATAATTAAATACACCAGAGTTGACTTTATAATCGTTTTTTCTATATGTTTATTTTTGAGCATTAAAAATGCATTTTTCTAAAAATGTTTTTTGTTGAATTTTATTAATTTATATTAAATTTAATATCTATCCCTCAAATGAAATGAAATTTTATGAAATGGAATATTTTTTACTCAAAAATTAAAATTTTTTCTTTTATGAATTTTTAATATTTTTCTGATGAAGTTGATTTTTTTGTGAATAGTAAAAAATACAGTTTTTATGAAATACAATAACATTTATGATATCCCAAAAAAAAGAAATATGATATAAAAAATTATAGTACTCAAGGAAAGAATCATTTATTATAATATACTACAAATTTAATAAAAAAAATTATTCCAAACATTCAAATTATAATTTATTGAATGATGAATTTGAAAAATCCTTTTTACTATCGATATTGTGCTTTTGAAACACTAGAAATGTTAAATTTGGTGTCCTAAAGATAATTTTTATTAAAAACTAATTTATCGAATAAATTAGTAAATATAAAGTATTATGGATTATTTTTTTGATAAATTCTATTTTTTTAGTTACATTACAGGTGTCTTATCCAAATTCTTGTGCAATGCTAGCGTAAGGCTAGAAAAGTAAAAATAACATATTAAATAAGTTTTCATGGAATATATGTGAGTATGTAAGAACCTGATTCTTCCTTTGAGGTGTGGATCATTACTCTTTAGTTTTTAAATAATAAAATGGAGTAAAAGAGATCAAAGTCTAGATACATGCCTTTTACACAACACGACTGGGAGTTACACGCTGTGTATTTCTAGGGACACACCGTGTAATGAGGGTTGCACACTGTATAATACTAGTACATGAACATGCAATGACCTAGCCATGAATTTTATGGAAACAGTGTGTAGTTTCTAGAACACGTTGTGTACTTTATTTATTAAATCAGGTAACAATGTTGTTTTTTAGATAGATTGAAATTAGCCCTCCTTCGATAAGCAGTGTACCCAGGAAATCCGATCAGAAATTTTCCTCTTTTTTCGTCATCTGATGCCTGATTTGAACACCATCAAATCTGTTGAAACCTCCTCAATATACTCCATTCTAGGTCAAATTGAAGCTCAACACTATATTTGGAGAGTCGTACGAGTTTTAGGTAGGTGGTTTTGTGACTTTTTCTAATTGTTGAGTTGAATATATATACCAGAGTACCATACACCAACTTTTAGGTTGTCACTTGATTGATATTTTTCTATTATTATTTCCTATTTTCGGTTATCTAATTATTTATATGTTTGAAACCATTTTTAGGTTTGATCACCTCAATTAAGGTCCACCTCATGGGCATGTTTCCATTGGGCGACCAATGTTAGCCTTTTGTCCTAGGACGCTTATGGGCATGCCTTCGAATCCCTTTTATGGGTATTTTAAAATAAAAATTAGTTAATTAAAGCTCTTTCCATGTGAGTTATTAATGTGTAATCCATGTAATAGTTTAATTTACTTGTTTCTTATTATAAATCTTTCTCATGTGAGTATTTGAAAGGACAAGCCATATGAGGTTAGTCCTTGCTTGTTTATATTGGATGCCTTTGGTTTGGTTTTTCTATGCCCGAGGGATAGGTTTTTCTTTACCTGAGGGTCAGGTTTTTCTATGCCTAAGGGAGAGGTTTTTCTATGCCTGAGGGCGGGGTTTTCATATTCCTCATTGAGAGGGTTCACTTACTATTACTATTTTATGAAAAATCCATGATGTAATGGATGGGATCATTTTCCCTATGAACTAAATAATTAAATTGAATGATATCTGAAGCATCTACCAATAAAAAGCACAAGATTGGATTCAATCATTACTTATACTTGCTTAGATGGTCTCCTAAGACATTTTTTGTGCTTACTTGTAGAACTGTTTTCTTTTGTGTATCTTCTAGTTTCTACATTCACAACTGTACACTACATGTTAAATATATACACTAATTATTCAGCACAGATCTTGGGTGTTTGCATATTGGGAATTAGTATCACACCCTATTTGGGTCATGATTTTGGGCCCAAATAGATTTTATGATTGCAGGTGTTGATATAGGAAAATGAGCTTCTACTAGTCCTTGATATGCTGTTTAACAGAGGGAGAGCGTGTCATCAAGATAAGGATTCCGATGCTTCTTAGATTCCTTTGTTTCTTTTTTAAGTTTGAAACATATATTTTGGATTGCTTCAGTGTACCTATTTTGGATTGTTTTCTTAGAACATAACATGCTGCATCATCTTTTATATGGAATGATGCTTGTCTATTTATCTTATCAGTCTTCCACTATTTATTTCAGTTGAATGTTGTTTACTATTTCCGCTATTTTATTATTATTGATTCCGTTGTGTTATACTCTACCAATGAGGGTATAGTTTCCACACTATGACACCCATGGCCCTCGCTGCTAGTTAGAAGCCTTTGGAATTAAGGGAAATACAGTTGAGGTTATGTGACCAACCGGGTATGGAGCACCAATTGAGTGGAAACCAGATCGGGGACATTACAAAGAGTTATCAAAGGCATGTTGTTTCTTTTCTGGTTTTCATTATTGTTTGGTGACAATTGGAAGAGATAGAAATGCAATGGGATTTGGTATTAAGCTGTGCTCGGGAGTAGCTACCCCACGTACAAGGAAAAGTCAAATTTCCTCGCATTGAATTGTGATTTTTGTGGATTTTGAACTATTACAGTTGATTAGATTTCACCATTGGGTGAAAAACTTGTATTGTGATGTTATTATTGATATCATTATGGTTTTATAGTGTTGAAACCAGATGAGATGAGGGTATTCCATCTCATGCCTCATGTAAACACTTGTTATAAATCACATATCAGGCATTCCTACCATTCCATTTAGAGAGCATTACTGATTGCATATTATTGTGATATATTTTGCACAGGATATTCATACTATTGTGATAGGTATTGTGATAGATATGCCTACTATTGTGATAGGTGTATTGGTACATTTCATGGTTGAATTGGATGTATTCCAAGCATTGGTCCCTAATGAGTATGGTCCCTCTTAGATCCAAATTTGGAGGATCATGTTTCAGCCATGAGCTGATATTGTGTTATTATGTGCTATATGTGACACCAAAAATTGATTCATTGGGGGAGGGGGAGGGGTATGGTCCCCCACAGGTCGGAACATGGTACACTATTGCTCAACATTTCAAAAAAAGGGGTTCCAAGATAGTTTCATATGTTTACAATCTGGAAACCCAGACAAGATGGCGTGTGATGCTATGAACACATGCCATATATTCTACTATTTTGGAAGAAAACTTTTCTTAAGTGCACACTATGTACTATGTGTACACACCATGTTGAAAGTGACTGTGTGTCCGGACGTGTGAAGAAGAACACATAATAATTTTCTTGGAAAAGTACACGGTCATGTAATTTTGGTACACACCATGTAGTCTTACCCAGACAGAACATATGTGGTCATGTCCATTTAAAGTACATGGATAGGAGGAAATACTTGAGTACATTCCGTGTCCCTATCTAACACATCGTGTACCTAGGATGGAAGCACACCCAAGCTGGTGGAAGTACATGCCCAGGTAGAAGCTTGAGGGTACACATCATGTACGGTTTCTACACTTAGTGTAGACCTATTCTGGTTACCTTTTAGGGTTTTCTTCTCATACTTAGTTCTCACGATATGAACCTTGATGATCTTGAACTGAGGTCTGTGCTTGACCTTGTAGAGTCATGCCTCCATGATGACCTCTAGTTGTTCACCAGGAAAGTGGTGATGATCATACCCCAGAGGTGGTTGGCCATGGGCTACTAGTTGATCCTCCAGTCATGCCAGTTATGGCACCAGCTGTTATACCAGATGTCAGTGCTGATGTAGAGTTCTGTGAAGGCTTTATGTGGTTCATAAAAACCTTTCAAGGAGAACTATATCCATGAAAATCAATGGATAAGCTAAAACAAGTGTTCCCACAGCAGCATCCACACATGTTTTCTAGGTATGGGGGTACCATAGGCTGCAGAGTCATGGTTCATGGCCATGTTATCAATCTTTGAGAGTCTAAAGACACCCCCTAAAAGGAGGGTAAATTTCTCTACTTATATGTTGTGTGATTCAGCTAAGAGATGATAGGATGTTATCACTCAAACAGAACGTTATCGGGTTATGGTTTGGGAAGAGTTTTAGAGAGTCTTATATGATTACTTTTATCCCGAGACACTGTGGGCCAACAAAGCCTAGGTGTTTGTGCATCTGGAGCAGGAAACTCTATCAGTTATAGATTAATTTTCCCATTTTTATGAGCTCTATCACTTCAAACCTATTCTAATGGGTGTCGATATATTGAAAGCTAGGATATTTGAGGATGGTATTAGGGACAACATATGATCGCAGGTGAATATATTCTGACTGACAACAGTATCTACTATAGTTAACTAAGAACTAATTACCAAATGAAACCAAAGAGAATCTGGTGGTGAGAACTAGGGAAGTTTGACACTGAGATACAATATTGTTTTGACCAGTAGTAGGAAGCATCGTTTGGGCTTACTCGCGGTGAGTCCAGTAGCCAGAACATATATTTTTGTAGACATGTGAGGTGCTACCAGTGTGGGAGATCTGGGCATACCAAACCGAATTTTCTGATGGATCTATTATAGTTCCAATATTGTAGATATATGGTCTATGTTCAGCATTTATGCATGGAATTTTCTCCATTATATTGTGAGAGAGGGTTTTCACTGAATCCACGTTCAGGAGTAGGGTCAGCAGGTTCCCACCAGTTGGGGAAATTTTGTGCATTAGGCCAATTAGGGTGACGTAATGTTCATGTCCATGGTATCCATACCCCAGGTCCTCAGTGACAACAAGGTGGATCAGCTCCGGGTAGCTAGGTAGTGTTGTAGGGCTATGGTATAGGCTAGACTAATGCAGTGCAATAGACCCAGCCGGAGTAGGATTAAGGATCTTCTACTGTTATAGGTATTATTCTTGTCACCTCCCTTTTATCTTCTATACTTTTTGATATAGGGGATTTGCATAATTTCAAATCTTTTCCTATTGTGGAGATCCTAGGGATGTTTATTTTTAATTATTATGATGTTATGAAGCTAGACACTATGTTAGGGATTATAACAGAAGGTGTGCGACAGTGTAAGGAGTTCCCCCTTGATATTAGTGGGGTCACCTCATTTGGGATCTCAATGTCTTAAATATGAGAGGGTTTTATGTCATCCTTGGAATGTATTGGCATGTATCCTTTAAAGAAGTTTTTTTATTGGTATCACCATAGGGTGAGTTTCACATCCCTAGAGGGAGGATAATTTTTACACAAGAAAGAGTAGGATGTCTAGAAAAGCCAAGCTGGACCCAATCATCAAGGGTTGAGTGGGATGACATCATAGATTTAAAGTTTATATCTGGATGACCAGGGGACTCATCAGATGGTTTTCCCTCCAGTGGTTGATCATTCAAGGAATTATTCCCTCACGACTTCTCAGGTTTACCTTTAGTGAGAGATGTTAAGTTATCTATCGATCTAGTGTTGGGAGCTACATCTGTATCCATTCCTCCTTATAGAATGACAAAAACAAAGTTATAGGATCTCATGTGGAAGCTAGGGGATATGAAATCATAGGGTTTCATCTGACCCAACAGTTCTCCATGGGTTTTTCTTGTCTTTTTTGTGAAAACGACGGATGGTACCCTCAGGATATGCGTGGATTATAAAAATATGAACAAGTAGATGGTTAAGAACTGGTATCCTCTTTCAAGGATATATGATCTCATTGACCAAATCCATCAAGATCATGTTTTCTCAAAAAATTATTTCATATTTGGTTATCATCAGCAGCGTGTTAGATCATCATACATACCTCAAACATATTTTCTAAGTAGATATGGTATGTACAAGTATGTGGTTATGTTGTTTGTTCTCACGAACACTGTAGTGTTCTTCAGGGCACTGATGAACCAAGTTTTCCATCCTTATCTTGATTCTTTTGTTGTGGTTTTTGTGGATGATATCTTGGTGTATTCTCATAATTGACACAACCATGCCACACATATTGAAATTATTTTTAGTACATTGAGAGAGAATTAGTTATACGCTAATCTCATAAAGTTACACTTCTTGATGGATCTGATTCACTTCCTGGGTCATGCCATCTCAGAGATAGGAGTATCAGTGGACCTAGAGAATGTAAGAGTAGTAGTTACCTAGGAGTATCCCAAGAAAATCATTGAGGTGCAGAGTTTTTTTGGGATGGATGGTTACTACAGGAATTTCATACAATAATTATCATGATTAGTCATACCAATGACGGGGTAGACGAAGAAGGTTGTGAAGTATCTCTGGTCAGATACTTACCAAACGGCCTTTCAGGAGCTTAAATAGAGATTAACGTCCGCACTAATACTAAATTTTCCAGAACTGGGAAGGAGTTATACTATGTACTATGACACATCACCTATTGGGATAGGATAAAAGCTTATATAGGGGGATTGAGTTGTTACATACAGGTCTTGGCAGTTGAGGCCACATGGGAGGAATTACCCGATGCACGATCTCGAGTTAGCCACGGTTGTTCATGCCTTATGCTATTGGAGACATTACTTATGGGGAAAGGATTTCATGGTATACAGAAACCACAAAAGTCTCAAGTACATCTTTAATTAGCATTATCTAAATCTGAGGCTGTGAAGGTGGATGGAATACCTTCAGTATTTTGACTTTGAGCTTTCCTATATTCCAAGGAAAGGCAATGCTGTGGAAGATTCACTAAGGAGGAGGACTCAAATACAGGGAGTACAATGCACCAGTAGTGAGTGGAAGCTTATGGAATTGTTCTTTGAGATTCATTTGAAGGTCCACAATATGTAGGGATAGACTTTTCTTTCATCCTAAGTTGCTAACTATACCTTACTAGACAGAGTGAATATGAGGCAACTATCAAATTTTAAAGGCCCAGTTCTATGGGAGAGTATATTAGGAGATGACCCTCTTACTAGAAAGAAAATTGATGAAGATGAAGTCCTGTGGTTACAGGTCCATGTACGGATTTTAATAGGAATGATAAAGGAGTTGAGATGGTATTTTAAAGCTTTAGTTTGGGTGATGCATCTTGGAGTCACCAAGATGTATCGGGATTTACATCATTGGTACTAGCGGCTAGGTGTGAAGGGATATATAGATGGTTTTTTTCATGAGATGTTCCACCTGTCAGTAGGTCAAGGAAGAGAATCAGTGACCCGCCAGACTTTTATAGAAGCTACCCATTCCTGAGTGGAAATGGAATGGTGTCATTATGGATTTTGTGATGCGTTCACCAAGGTCGCCCCGAGGTAATTATGTAGTGTGGTTTTTTGTTGTCTGGCTTACAAAGGTTGCACATTTCCTATTGATCAAGGAAACCTTCGGTGCCGATGATCTTGGGAGGATATACATCAAGGATATCATATGACTACATGAGGTCCCACATTCTATCAGTTTAGATAGGTATTCCCAGTTTAATTCTCATTTATGGAAAGGGATATAGAGGGATTTGGGTATATAGGTTATTCTGAGGACAACTTACCATCCCCAAACAGATGACCAATTAGAGCGCACGATTCAGGTGTTGGAGGACATGCTTCGGGAATTCATTTGGATTTCATGGGTTCTTAGGAGACACACCTACCCCTTATTGAGTTCACCTGCAATAATATCTTCCAGGATACTATTAAGATGGTTCCATATGGGACTTAGTATGGTAGACCATGCCGATCACCCCTGTGTTGGCTAGAGGCAGGAGAGACAGCTATGCTTGGACCTCGTTTTGTCTAGGACACCATTGAGTAGGTTTATTTGATTCAGAAGTGGATGGATATTATGAAGTCTCATTAGAATTCATAAACTGATTGCTTTAGATGAACTTTAGAGTTCAAGATCAGGTATTGAGTAATCCTACATATCGCACCGAGGTTAGGACACAATAGGATTTGGAGAGAAGGTATGATTTTCCTAAGATATGTTGGTCCATTCAAGATTCTAGAGAGACTCAGGTTGGTTTCCTATCGACTGTAGTTATCTCAAAGGTATATTTTTATGCACGACATCATCCACATATCTCAATTGTGACGTTACTTTTTTGTCCCATCTCACACTTTTTATCCCGAGGAAGTGGAGTAGCAGGAAGATGTGTCCTTTGAGGAGAATCCTATTAATATTGTGGATTCTAGAACGAATGTTATCTATGGATGATTTTTTTTCCTTTAGAATGGGTACCATGGAAGCACGACTAAGTGCAAGAGGAGACTTGGGAGAGAGAGGCCGACATACAATCACAATGTCCAGAGTTATTTTTTGTTGTACCTTCACAACCCATAGAAGGAAAATTAGGTGATGAATTTCATTAAGGGGGGAAGTTTGTAAGAACCTGGTTCTTCCTTCGAGGTAAGGGTCTTTAATATTAAGTTTTTACTTAAGAAAATGAAAGAAAAAGTGATCAAAGGCTAGCTGTGGTACTATTACATGACGTAATTGGGAGTTACATGCCGTGTATTTCCAGGAACATGTCATGTAATGAGGATTTACTATCGTATAATACTAGTACATGACCATGTAATGACCTAGCCAGGAATTTTATAGATAATGACTGTAGTTTATAGAAAATGTTGTGTACTATTTTTATCAAATCGTGTTGTACTTTCATTTTTGTCAGATAGATAGAAATGAGCTTTCCTTTATTTAGTAGTGCACCCAGATAATCTGACCAGGAATTTGCCTCCGATTTGGTTATCTAATTCCTGATTCGAACATTGTTGGATTTGTTGAAATTCCCACTCTCTATTCCATTCTAGGCCAAATTAAACCTCAATTCTGGATGGGGAGAGTTGTACAAGTACAATGCAGGTGGTCTTGTGCCTTTCGCTAGTTGTCGAGTTGAATATATATGAAGGAGTGTTGCACACCCACTTTTATGGTGTCACTTAATTGATATTTTCCTATTATTATTTTCTATTTTTGGTTAGTTAATTGGTTAGATGTTTGAAACCATGTTTAGGTTTGATCGCCTCGATTATGGTCCACCCCATGGGTGTGTTTCACTTGGAAGACCGATGTTATCAATTTATCCTTGGATGCCTACGGGAATGCCCTTGATTCCTTGTTATGGGTTATTTAAAATGGAAATTGGTTAATCAAAGGTTTTACCACGTGAGTTATTAATGTAGAAGTAATGTAATAGTTTAATTTACATGTTTCTTTTTACAAATCAAGCCCATGTGAGTATTTGAAAGGCCAAGAGTTATGAGGTTGATCCTTGTTTGTTTATATTAAATTCCTTTGGTTTGGTTTTTCTACACCTGATGGAGATGTTTTTCTATGCCTGAGGGAGAGGGTTTTCTATGCCTGAGGGAAAGGTTTTGCTATGCCTGAGGTTGATTTTTTTCTATGTCTGAGGGACAACGTTCAATTACTATTACTATGTCATGGGCAATCCATGATGTAATAGACGGGTTCAGTTTCTATTTGAACTGAATAATGAAATGGAATGATATATGATGTGTCTGCCAAGGAAAAGCACACACTTGGATCCAGTCTTTACTTATAATTTCTTATATGGTCTCCTAATACATCTATTGTGCTTACTTGTAAAAATGTTTAATTTTTAGTTTCTTCAAGTTATTGCTTTAACTACTATTCACTACCAATTATAAATATTTATTGATTTATCAACACATATCTTGGGTGGTTTCCTAATGGGATTTTGTCTCACACCATATTTCGATCATGCTTTTGGGCCCAAATAGATTATATGATTGTAGGTGTTGATCGTAGAAATTGACCTTCTACTGGTTCTTGATGTGTTGTTTAGGATCAAGAGAGTATGGGACCGAGCTGAGGATTTCGATGCTTCATAGATTCAATTTTTTCTTTTGTTATTTTGGAGCATATATTGTGGATTTCTACAGTGTAACTATTTTGGCTATTTTCTTAGAACATAACATGATGCATCATCTATTGTATGGAATGATGCTTGGTTATTTATCTTATGAGTGTTCTGCTGTTTATTTCATTTGTATGATGTTTAATGTTTCTACTATTGTATTAATATTGATTCCATTATGTTACACTCTACTAATGAGGGAATAGTTTCCCCAATATCATATCATAGTCCCTCATTTCAAGTCGACTACCTCTGGAATTTGGGGAAATTCACTTGAGGACTTGTGGCCAAGCAGGTACGGGGCACCAGTTGACTGGCATCCAGATCCTGGATGGTATAGAGTAAATATCCTTATTTAATGAATATAAACATTCAGCCTGAATGAAATTAATTTATATTTATGATAGTAATTTATTTTTAATTTTTAGTGATGAAATAATTATCTTAAATGCTTATGAAACGTCGACACAGTGCTTATGAAAAAAGTATAAAATATTTGAAAATGATTTTAAAAACTCTAAAAGTAATTTTTTTGGGTGATTTAAAGTGAACTAATAATTTTTAAGATAAATATAACATATTTATAATTTTTTAGGGTTTATATTTTAATTATTTACTATTATGTTTTTTTCAAATTCAAATTAATTGAACAACATCAAAAGTGACTTTAACGATATTTTATTTAAAATAATATTTTACTAATTAATTAAAAATCATAAAATTTTTAAAATAGAAAAATTATAATTATCATAAATGGTCTAAATTTTAATTACTTTTCAATTTATGAGAAAACTTTCACCTTATAAGTATGATTATATATCATTAATATTGAAAAAAATCATTATTGCTGTTAAGGTTAAAATTGGCCAATCAAGGGGTTAAAGTAAAATATAAAATTTAAAATAATTTCTAAACATATATAAATTTGATTAGATGGATTAATTAAGATCATATACTTCTTATATTCAAAATCACATCATTTGGGGACCATTTTTCATGAGTAAGAACATATTATATTATATTATTTCAAGAATTTTCAAGTGGAATTAATGATATTTTAAAACAAACAGTACTTTATTAAAAGATTTAAAATTCAAAAAAATTATATCTTTATCCAAGTGGATTTATATGGTTTAAAATATTAGTATTTCTAAATTTATAGATCATTTTACATTTTATAGTAACTTTATGACCCCTAAATTTTAAGAAGCATTGATATAATAATAATTGTCAAAAAGGTTAACATGGGATTAAAACAAAGAGATAAGGATGAAAACATCACCAAAAAAATAAAAATTTTAATGTATGATATGATTTAGATCCATAATAATATTATATTTTAAATATATAATCTTGGAACTTTTCCATGAAAAGTAATTTATATTAATTTAATACTTTATGGTATTCCAAGAGCGTTTTACCCACACTTATAAAAGGGCACCTCCTCTCATCTCTTCCTCAAACGTTTTGAGTAATTTATCTTGAGAAATGCCTAAATAAATCCATTACAAATTTTTTTACCCATGTAATATATTCCTTTTTTAATCCTAAAACCTTGCTTGAAAGGCTTTAGGCATAAACCAAAATTGATTGTCTGAAAAGAGGTATTGTTCTTAACCGAGAAGTTTCATTTTATTTATTCTAATATAGGATTAAAATATTATAAAACCATAATAAAATAAACATATTTGTATCTTAGATAAATTTATATACTATCATGTTAATTTCATAACCTATATCCATCCCCTATTCCTTCAAATGGGAAACAAAACCATCATTCATGTCTACAATGAGCAATCACCTCACACACTTAAGTAATTAATTTTCCATAACTACCTCTAAAAAGTCAATATAATTATGGATTAAATTTATATATATGATACTCATGAAATATTTATCATTCTAAAAAGATAATATATCATCAAATATCTTAAATTTATATCCATTTAAAAATGATAAAACCATTCAAGCGTACGTGTAGACTTCCACCTCCATTAAAATATGTGATTCTCTTTTCATCATCACAATATATAGATGATATTTATATATGTAGGTTTATATTAATAGATAATATGAATTTTATTATATAACCTTTTTTATAGAAAGTAAAAATATTACTTACCTTCTTTCCATCTAGATCGTTGAAAAATAGAAACGTTACTCATGCGTAAGTATGACCTACTATCTCCAAGAATGTAATGTAATTAACTTTCAATAACTATATTTCATGGTTGGTTTTAAAATTATATTTAATATATAAAAATTATTATTATTTAATTATTATTATTTTTTTAATAATAGAATAAGGACCACTTTGACCATAATCAACCTACCAAATTCCTTTTCTACATATGAGTCAAATATTGTCAAAATGTCCGACGAGAACTAAATTGATTAAGTAATTGATTATAGGATGGTAATAAAATAAAAGGAATAGAAAAATGATAATTTATATTGCAAAATTAAATAATGAACATAATTTTATTATTTATGAAGATGAATAATGTACACGAGGAGTTTAACTCAAGGTAAGAGACACTTTACTTTTTAAACCATGTTTCAAATATTTTAAAGATTTATTTTAGAAATTTTATTATATTTTCATATTCTTAAAATTATTTTTTTAATGTATATATATGAAAATAAATTAATTATTAAAAAATATTTAGTTAAATTTTGAATTTATTTATATCTTTTTCAAAAGGAATTTTTTTAAATATTTTATATGGAACATTTTTTACTTCCTATACAAAACAAAAAAAGGAATATTCAATTTTAACATAAACAGTGCCATAAACTTCTCTCATCATCAAAACCATTATTTAATATTTGGTTTCATTTATAATCATCCATGATTTCTTTAAATAAAGTATATACTTTCCTTTGTTCTAGATATTTTAGTTTTTAAAATTTGTTTTTAAAATTAAAGGGATTTTAATATACAAAAGTGTTTTTTATATGGGCTAAAAAGAGTTTTTTCAAGGGATTTATGATGAAAAGATGAAAGATTAAAATTTTTTATTCATGATATGGTCCTAGAATTTGTTTTATTATGATGGGTGAGTATAATATAACTCATGATTATGGGTGGCCCTAATATAACTCAAATGGTAGGTGTTCCTAATATTGCTCTCCAATGCACTGGGTATTGATTTTTTTCTCCAGAGAATTATACTGGAAGTGTACATTATTGGTTATTCCACATTTAATAGTGATATTATGAGTGATATAAAGATTATTTACCATGGAAACTACATTAATTTTCTATGCTTTCAAATTAGTTTTCATGGAAATTGTTTGATTTCAAAAGGTAAGCTAATGATATTTTTAAGGGAAGAATTATGGCCTTTGAGGGTGAAAGTTATGTTTTTATGAAAATATTTTTCATGGGTTATCATTTTTTCTTCGAAACCCTCATAATTATGATTTTCCTTGTTTTTTTACTATAATGTCTTTTATGAAATAATTTGGCCAGTAAACTTGATTTCATGAGTAAGTAAATGATTATTTTATCTCAATGTTTATTATGTTTAAGGAAAGCTCTATTTTATGATATAATGGTTTTTAAAATTTACTATTGAATTTATTTAATCATATTTATGTAAATTACTAAGATCTTATTGATCATACCACATTTTAAAATGTTTTTCACAAAGTTTTTTAGGATGAGTAGGGACAATGATGAGGTCAAGATAAAATGTTTAATGATATTTCAGGAAAAGAAAAGTTTTTTATACTAAATTTTTTGTATTTGGGGAAAAATGGATACTCTATAGAAGTGTCTACTTTTTAATATATGTGTTTTTATATAATAGTTTTGACCTAATTATGTAAAACTATAAATCTAAAATATCACTTGTAATGGAAGAAAAATAATTCTTGTATAACGATCAAATTTATGATTTTTTTGGTCAAATCCTTATAGTTGGTATTAGAAGAAAGGTTTAGATAACTTTGGAGAATAAGAAGTTTTCTCACAAGGTTAACTTAAGTGTTCTGAATGCCAGCATGGTTTTATAATTTTATGTTTGATTATACGTTCAAATACCTAGGCACATTTATTATTTTAAATGATGGTATTTTAAGATTATTAATGATATTTTTGGAAACATTTTATTGGGTTTAAGTATATGTAACAATTTGGTTTAGCATGAAGGATTATTACAAAATATATTTTTTAAATTTTTGGGGTTATAATATGAAAGATATAAGATAACCATTGTGTTTAAAACTTTATTTAATGTTAAATTCATTAAATTTATATTTAATAATGTTCATCATATTTTTGGGAATGTTATAGGAATTATATTAATATATTTTTAGTACAAGTATAAAGCACAAGCTAGGGGACAAGGGTGAAACACCTAATATTGGCCTATTTGATGTCCTGGTTTATATAACATTATTTTTCTTTACATAATGATTTTAAAAATAAAGATTAAGTTGATTTTGGGAATATATGTTTTATCATATATATAACCATGGTATATAATATATATTTTCTTGTCGTTTGATTAATTTTATTTTAGAAGAAGATCACTATAATTATTTGGAACATTGTATGATTATGGTAAAATGAATATTATGGGATTTTATTTGAGGAATGGTGGATGAATTATCATTTGGAAGCATATATAATTTTAATGTGCCTTTATGGTTATTCAAATTATTTATGGAAATGAATTTCATATTTTTGAGATTATATAATTAGGGAATAATTTTTTTGGGGTGTATGACATTATTAGTGAATAATGTTAATTAAAGATAAATGTTAAATTAACCTCTAAAAAATCTGTGATCAAATAATTCTAATTTTTGGGTTTTGAACATGGTTTGAAATATTTTGAATAATTTTATTGTTAGTTATTAACCAAAAGTTCTATGTTGAACTGTGGGTGTTATTATTGAGGCTTTGGGTTTTTTATTTTATCATAAAATGTATTATTCATTTTTGGAGTCATCTTTCCATATGCTAACCATTTTAGTTTTGGTTACTATTTTAAGATTAGAGGAATAACTAATTATTATTTCATGGATTATGTGATCCATTTGAGGTTGATTTTAGTGCTTTAGGTGTAAAAGAATTCTTCATAAATACTTATCATTTATAGTAAAAGAAGATATTATGATGAAAATTGATTAAAGAATGAAATTGCACTCATCAAGTATTTATATTTTCTTATGTTCTGATTTTACATAGTAAATAAATTTCTCAACTCTTGGAAAGAAATATTTTAACAAAAATGTTATCATATTATCTTCATTTATGATGAATCAATGGTCATTTTTACACCCCATTAATTTATGGTTTTTTGGTCATTAAATTTTACATGATCATTTAGTTTACTATGATCAATGGTCTTTGTCACTCTCTATCATTATTTGGAAATGTCCTTTTCTTATGTGTCCATATTTTCACTTCCCACAAATTTTCTCTTATTTTTAAAACTAGTTTTGTGTTATTACAAATGTCCATCATATTTCTCATTCCCTCTTTTGAAAATAAATTTTTATTTACCATTTTTTTAATGTTGTATTTTTAAAAAGGTACTTTAAAATGTCAAATCCTTGATTTTTGGGATCATGTTCAAAATTTTGAGGACACAATTTATTAAATGAATGAGAATTTAATATCCATATTTTTTAAAAAATAATACTATATTTGATTTCGTATATGAAACACACCACCGAGTTTAAACAATCGTTGAAATATTATTATTTAAATATGATCATTAAAACTGATCCATTGAATTGGTGGATATGAGTAAAAAATTAAAAAATATTAAATGTATATAAATATTTTATTCAATATAAATTTATTTGTTAATGATTATAAAATAATCACTCAATTTTTAGAAAAATTATTTTATGCTTCACAAATACATTTCTTCAAAAATGATTTTACTGATTTTTTTAACCAATAATCAAAAAAATGGGAAATTTTAGAAATTTTATTTTATAAAAACTATACCTTTATAAAAATTATAATATAAAATTTATCTTAGGTTTAAATATTTGGGTTTTTATAAAAATATTGATTTTTCAGTGAATGATGAAAAATGCCATTTTTTGTAAAATTATCATTTATTTTCATTAAAAATACTCTTTATGCTTTTAATTTTATCCTAAATTAAGATAAGAATATTTTAGTTATAAATAATCTTATTAATTACATAGTAATCATCTTTATAGTTTACTTTTTGCATCAGTTCAATTTTGGGCTCAAGAAATGCAATTTTCTAAAAAGTGTTTTTCATTGCGTTTCACGCATTTATATTAAAGCCAATTTATTAAACTTATAGGAAGTTAATTTAATGTAATTTAATTATATATTTATTTATAGTTTAATTTTTCATAGAATTAATTTTTGATATTTTTCTAAAGAAGATAAATTTTTGGTGAATGGTTAAAAAAATACAATTATTATGAAATACGATATCTTTTATGGTATCATCAAGATATAAATATTATATAAAAATTTATTAAACTTATGTAAATAATTATTTATAATAATATACTAAAAATATAATATATTTTCATGAACATATATACATTATAATTTATTTCATGATAAATATGAAAATCATTTTCAGTGCCGACACAGTGCTTGCGTAGCACTAGAAAAGTCCAATTTGGTGTCCTAAAGATAATTTATGATAAAAAAAATGTATTTTATTGACTTTATTAACAAATATAAATAATTATTTATTATTTTTATGGATATATTCTAATTTTTTAGTTATAAAAAAAATTGGTTTTCCAAATTCTTGTGTAATGCTTTTACAAGGCTAAATAAATCAAAATAACATATTAAATCAGTTTTCATGATATTGATATGAGTAAATATACACATTTAATGAATAAAATGGTTTTTACAAATATTAATTTATTTATTAATATATCATAATTTTATTTTAATTTTAGTAATTAAATAATTACCTTAAATTCATACATAACACCAGCACAATGCTTGTGAAAACAATAGAAAATTAAGTAAATGATTTTAAAAACTCCAAAAGTAATTTTATTTTGGAAATTTAATGTTTTTTAATGAATTTTGAATATATATATATAACATATTAGATATTTGTTTATGGTTTATATTATAATTATATCATTTTCATTTTGTTTTCAAAGAAAAATTAATTGAATAGTGTCAAAAATGGAATTAATGGTATTTGGTGTTAAATAATATTTTACTAATTATATAAAAATCATAAGAATCATGAAAAGAGGGAAATTATAATGATACATGGTCTATTATACCATAAATTGTCAATTTATAAACAAATTTACACATAATAATTAAAATTATAATCCTTTAATATTGAAAAAGGCATTACTATGGTCAAAGTTAAAATTGGTTAATCGTGGGGTTAAACTAAAGGATAAGTTTTCAAATAAAATCCAAACCTATAGATATTTTTTTCTATGATTAAATAATGATAATATATTGATTATATTAAAATTTATTTTATTTTGGAACCATATGATATCTGTTTCTTTTTAAAAGGGAATTCCCTTGTGTGGCCTTTTCGAACCCTCCACACAAGGAAACCCCCCTCCCCACGAAGAGGTCACTCTGGAGAGAGCCCCAGCCGGGAAGGAGCCGTTTCCAGCCGAGATGGCAGAGCGTCCCGAAGGGTGACAACTCGGGCGGCGATGGTTTGTCAAGCAATCTGTCAGCACGGGTGGGTTGCGCCTGATTTTCCCCACCCAGTTAGGAACCGGGTGACCCGGCAAGGCGAGTGGATCCCGGGGGAGAGGTTCGCCCCAAAAGCGGACCTCACATATAATTTATTACTTTAAGACATTCCAAGGGTGCTCCTCCCCTGACATATAAAAGGGGATATAATCTCCTCCATTCATCACACATGTGCAGTATTCTATATCAGACATTACCAAACAAAATCCCATACAAAAATTAAAAAGCATTTTAAATATTCCCTATTAAATTTTAAAACCTACCTAGGGAGGCTTTTGTTATAAACCTAAAGAGTTTGTCTAAATAAGATGTATAATTCTTAACCGATCATTTTCATTTTATTCTTCTTATATCTCATTTAAATATTCTTCAAAAATGATGAAGTAGTTACATTATTATCTTAAAAATAATGATATTTTATTATGTTAATGGAATAACATGTATCCATATCCTTGTAAACAAAATGTAAAATGAAACCATCATTCATGTGTGCAGTAGACTACCACATCACGAACTGGTATAATTTGTTTTCCATAACCACCTCTAATGGATGGTTATAATTATGTATTTAATGTATATATGTTATATAAATGAAAATTTTATATTTATATATATGTAATATATCATATTCGTTATTAAATTTTCATACATTGAAAAATTATAATGTTTTTCATCATACCTGCAGAGTATCACCTCCACAAAGAAATGCGATTCATTTTTCATCACCACATCATTTGGATGATATATATATAAGATTATTTTAAGATATAATAGGACATTTATGATATAATAATAATATTTATGGAATGATAAAATAATAATCACCTTATTTTCTTCAGGATTGTTGAAAAATGGACACGTTACACGTGCACACTTAAGGCCTACCATCTCGATTATCATAACATAATTCATTTTTCAAAACAATTTTTCAAGGATGGTTTTAGAATTATAATTGAGGTATAAAAATTATAATTATACTATTATTATTATTATTATAGTTTTGATGTTATAATGACCACTTTGACTATAGTAGACCTTTCGAAATCATTTTGGACATATGAGACGGATATCGTCAAAACATTTGATGTGAATTTAATGGATTATATAATTGATTATAACATGGTAATAATATAAAAAACTAGTAAACATGAATATTTTTTAGTAAATAAATTAATTAACATAATTTTATTAATCATTATGATAAATAATATTAGTGATGATTTTGACTCAAGGTAAGGGATACTTTACTTTAAAAACCTGATTTTAAATATTTTAAAGATTTATTTTCTAAATCTTTTTCTTCCATGTCCATTTTCTTAAAATTATTTTATTAATTTATTTATATGGACATAAATGAATTACAAATATAATTTTATGACACTTTTTAAATTCTTTAAATGAATTTAAAAATTAATATTATTACATATTTTATAGAATTTTTTTTTCTTTTCATACAAAAGGAAAAAAATAATGTTCTATTTTAAAATATACAAAGTCAATGGATTTCCCTCCCCCAAAACCATTATTTTATATTTGGATTCCTTTATATTATTCCATTTTTTCTTCAAATAAAAACCATACTTCTCTTTTTTCAGGTTATATTATTTTTTAGGATGAGTTTTTAAAATGAAATGGTATTTCAAAATCTAAAGGTGTTTTATATATGGGTTCAAAAGAGTTTTTCAAGGGATTTATGATGAACATGTACAAAATTAAAATGTTTTATTTACGATATCATCCTAGGAATATTTTTATTGTGAAAGGTGAGCTAGATATAGCTCATGGTGAAGGGTGATCCCGATATAGCTCTCCAATGCATTAGGTAATTATTTTGTTCTCTAGAGAATTATGTTGAAAGTTGACCATATTAGTTATTAAACTTATGATAGTGACTCTAATAGTGATATAATATTTTTTACCAAGGAACCTACATTAATTTTCAATTCTTGAAAATTATTTTTCACTTAAATCATTTTATTTCAATACGTAAGCTAATGATATTTTGTTTTAAAGGAGTAATTATTCCCTTTTTGGGTAAAAGTGTATGTTTTTAAGAAATATTTTTTCATGGGTTATCATGCTTTCTAAGAAACCATCATGATTATGACTTTTTCTTTATGTTTTCTTATAAAGTTTTTTTATGAAAAACTTTGTGAAGTAAGGTGGATTTCATATGTAAGTAATCTATTATTTGAGATTAGTTTTTTTATGATTAAGGGAAACTATCTTTTATGATATTATGGTTTTTAAAATAGACTAATGAGTTTATTATAAATTTTAAATCCCTTACTGAGTATTTTGTGCTCAGAACACTTTTTAAAATGTTTTTCTTGGGGTTTTAAGGATGAGTAGGGACAATATTGAGGTTAAGATGAAAATTGTGAAGATATATCATGAAAATAAATAAAAAAATATATCATAAATGCTTTGTATCATTGGAAAAATGGTTACTGTGTGTAAGTGACCCTTTTTTAATATATGGGATTATTATGACAAAGTTATGACCTAATTCTCTAAAAATTCTAACAGATCTCAAGGAATTCAAGAAAATTAATTCTTGTCTAATGATACAATTTATGGATACCTTAATGTTGTGTCCTTATAGCTAGTGTCTCTCTATGAATGGAGAAAAGGAGGAAAATATATTATCATATAATTGAACCACCAGGAAGAAATCAAAGGCTCAAACACCCCAACTCTATGGTGTTCACTTGCTTATATAGCCATCAGGAAGTTCCCATTCAATAATTTATATGTTTATAAAATATAATTTAATGTGATTAAAATTCATGCATTCATATCACAAATTTATTAATCCTCTAATGCATTTCATCATATGAAATGACTCATTCTATGATCAGAAAAGTGTAAGAAATGAATGTTTATCCTTTAATGTTCCACTTCTATGTCAAGGAAGTGGATTGTTATTGTACAACAGGCATTACAATATCCTCAAATATAGGTATACGATATAACTTTACTCGATCCTTGTGGCATAATTTTAATAGAATATATCATAACTTCTGATATCATCCCAAATACATCATATATGTATAAGAATTAGAGAATATATCTTTCAATCAACTACTTACATTAAAGCCTTGTAGACTTGGTTCCATTTTACCATATATTATATCATATATAATAACTTATAAAACCATATCCAAAACTCATTTTGGATATCTTTCAAAACACATTTGGATAGATATTTTCAACTTCACCATGTATCCCAATGTACGAAATACCTTGTGAATACTAACCAAAAACTCCTTTTGAATAAACTCTATAGAAATTTTAGAGGATCTCTCTAATTCAAACTCAATCCCCATTTGTTGATCCAAAAAATATGAACCCACAAGCCGTTTTATTTTTTTAAAAGTAATGAATTTCTAAACTCATTGATGAAATCAAAGTGATTCCTCTAGAAAATAATCAGTGTTAGTCAAAATACAAAGGGATCTGATGTGATCTCTATCAAACATATGTTTCTCAATACTTGTCACCACCATCCACATCATATTAAAGCATAAATATTCATATTATTTTTTTACAATATAATTAGAAACAATGGGAAATTAAGTATGTCAATACCATATTTTCAATACATTCATTATTGATTCTCTGAGCACATAGTGACTTGGTTGGTGAATACATCACATATCATTTATCTTTATGGGTGTGAAAATCATATTACGCTCACCTAACCATTAATAACATCATATTTACTATCTATGTATGGTTATTAAAATACTTAGTTTATCTCAATCATGGGTATATATGTCATACTCATCATATGAGTGGAAAAACCCATCTTGGTTAATCTCTAATTGATGACATGATCAACAACATCCCCAACCACCTATTAATTAAATGAGCCTTAAGACTTGCATAAGTAAGGTATAAATGTATTAAGTTTCTAATTACAGGTATCTCAACACCCTCAAGTATTGGGGACTCTAAATATAAACCATTCTCCCCTAGTATAACAAATACAAAATGTACGATACTCCATGTGGTATACTTCATGTTTCATATAGCACACAAAACTTGTTTTTTACCTCATGAACATATTCTATATCTCAATAAAAGTATCATACTCATGCTAGAATTATCATTTTTTCATAACCTGTAATACTCTATATTGAACATCAATAATGGATAACTCAAATTTATACATTGAGAGATCGATTATCATTTCAATTAATGATATATATATATCAACACACACAAACATATATATACATACAAATAATGTAATAGAATTATAAAGTGGATATTTCCTTATATAAAACCTGATTCATTTCATAAACGTAGATAAATTGGCAATATACAAGGACCAAAACCATGGGTATGGCCCCAACTATTGGGGTTATAGGTTATCTCCATTGGTAAGGCACCCATGTCTACTAAATCTATAGCTATATCCTGAGATCTATTTCTATGGGTGTAGGGGATGTATCCATAGAAAAGCATTGTATATATAATGATGGATTATTTCCATCTCGATAAAGTTATTGGAATAACATGTGGCATTAGTTTTCTATTACCATAGGCATCAAACCATGGATATATCCATCACCAATATCCAAAAGAAGCTTACTAGGGATAAAACCTTACAAAAATAAAAAAAATCTACATCCATCTAGTTTCAATCCCAAAATCCATTGATAAATAATGAAAAAACATTCCACTCTTATGTTCCCATACATTTGAAAATATATGTATAATATATATATATATATATATATATATATATATATGCAAAAATGTATATAATTATAAATATCATATTAAAAATAGTAATTTTTAATCCACTACATATAGCCATGAGTGGTTGGTTGTGGATCTTGGTGTTCAGTGTATGGACTGATATCTATGGGCATAAAATTTTTGGATATAGGGAATATATGGCCATTGTAATATATGCACATGGATATAAGTTTTCATTGCATGGAGTTATAGCCACAAGCATATATTCACTTAGAAATAGGTGTTTGCTGCAAGGGGATATAGCCATAGGCATATATGCTTGTGTCTTTAATTATTCAGTGAAAAGAAATATATCAATGGGAATATATACCCATTTATATAGGATATATCATGTTACCTTCCCATAGAAAAACATTTCCAAAATTTTTATCACATGAAAAATTTGACATGTAGCCAAAGGTATATTTTCCCATGGCTATATCCAACCTCTATCCAAAATAATGTTTTTGTCTATAACGATAGCCCCATGGATATAGCCATTTTTAAAGAATATATTCATAAAAAACTTTAATAATACTTAAAAAATCATAATTTTTTTATACCATATCACATATTATAAACTACTAGACCGACCTTAGGTTTGTTATTTTTATAGGGTTTTAAAAAACATATAACATCACTATGTAATTCCTATCACATCTCTATGTTACCATATGATAAAACAATCCCAATAAACCCATTAGTGAATATAATTTTATGAAGTATGACATTTTGAATAAATGTGTGAACTATAAATAGTATTCATAATGTTCAAAAACCTTAACAAATTATTTAAACTCTTTTACTTCACAACCAAAAATCTTACGATGTTCATAACTTTTTTTGTATACTTAAATATCTTTCTATGAAAATCCTTACCTATCTTGGAATCCTTTCCATCAAAATTTTGATTGAAAGTGATATTTTACTTTATTTTTTGACTATTATAATCCTTTATTCTTTAATTATAAACTTTTATAAGTCCAAATAAACCCCTATTAAGCTCCAATACACTATTTTATCTTCATAATATGATAATAAAATTCAAAAACTCATTTATGTTTAATAAATAAATCTTATTTACTTTTAAAATTAATATTTTAGAAGTAAACAATTGTATCTATATCATATATTTTATTCTATATGATTGGACAATTTTCTTGGAGAGAAGATTAATCTCTAAAATATTCCATTAAAGTGGTGGGATCCAATCCATCTTATTTTAAAAAACATTTGGAAAAAAAAATTTATCTTAGATAAAATAGATTTATCATTATCATATTCTAAAAATATTTATAGAGGCTAATGTATTATAAATCATGTTTATCGAATCCATTATATCTTATTGTTTATACAAACTTTTTATTAGTAAAAATCATCTCCCATAATATAAGTGAAATAACATGTCTATACACATCCTTTAATATAATCCATCTAATCTTGATATATTCCATTATATTAAAATCTTTGATATATAATGAAAACTACAATATTTATCAATTATTCCCTAGTTTTTTAATTTTTGTATATTTAAAAAACATTGAATAAATGAAACTAGTATTATTTATCGTTTAAAAATAATGAATTTATTTTTATAACACTAATATATGAAATGTAAATTTCATTTAGTTTCTAAAACCCCTTCAAATATCATGCATAATTTCATTATATTGAATCATTACACTCTATCCTGATAACTCCAGGTTTCAAATAACCTTGATAGTATACTAGAAAAAACATTACCAGACTTTACAACTAATATTTATTCTTCTAGTTTTAACCTTTTACCCACTTGTATTATCAATATAGTACAAAAACCATGAATTATAATGCATAGTTCATCAATCTTCAACAGTTTGAGAAAATAGGGTAAGAACTTCTCAAACGCATTTACAATATCATAAAATTTCCTACGATGAAAAAATTGTGAATTCCATATAAAAAATAATCTTTTTTCTCATATTAAATATAATTCATTTGAAACTACATTTTATTCTTCCCATTAGCATCTAGATTCAAGTGTTGAATGACTTTAACCTTTAGTTTCATAGGAATGGGTTTCTTTAAAATATTGAATGTTCCTATATTATGAATAATTATTATGTTTTCATACTAGTGTAATAAAATTCCTAAATTATTATTATTCATTTTTATACTGATTCAAAAGACAAGAAGGATGATTATGATTCAATTTATCTATTACAGATTATTTTATCACATAAGAATATTGTTTTACATTCATTTTATAAGGACTTTAATTAAATGTTTTCTCACTAAAATAGTGACCACTTCTAAATTTATCATATCCATTCACTACAACAAAACCGCCGTTTAGCGGCGGTTCTAGGAACCGCCGCTAAACCTTTTTTTAAAAAGGTTTTTCGGCGGTTTATAACAAACCGACGCCAAACATTTTTTTTAACCAGCCCCGACCCTTCCCCCACCCCGACTCCATTCTCACCCGCGCTCCCCTGGCTCCCCGCTTTCCCTGCGACCTCGGCCCCCACGACACCGGCGACGCCGGCGACCCCGCAACTCCGGAGACCCTGCTTCCCCGGAGACCCCGCGACCTCGGCGACCCCGGCCCCCCGCGACCCCGGCAACCCCGCGACCCCGGCGACCCGGTTTCCCTAGCGACCTATACAAACCGTAGGGTTTGATTTCTAATTTTTTACTTATTTTGATATTAGTTTTTTTATTATTGTTTCTTGAAGTGACATCAATGCTGTGCTAGATTTCCCTTCCTCAACATGTGATTTTTGATCTCATTGATCTTACAGATGAATCATACCAATGTGTATTTACTGTTCCAGCTTCATAATCCTTTAAAATTAATGATTAGCCGATGGCGATGACAAGTATGGTGAATTAGGATGTATGGGGATCATCTATGTGGGTTAAGAATATAACAATTATACTCAACTTCCTTATTTAGTTGATTAGGAATTGTACCATTTTTATAGATGAAAAGTATTGGACATAGTGTTGGATGTAGTGGTGGGTTTAGATGTCTTACCATGTCTCATGTTTTGGAAACTAAATATATTTCATTTTAATTTTTTAAATTACGTATTTATTTTCATGATTAGTAAAATGATTATAAAAAATGAATACCATGCCTTCCCATATTTATGATAAATTTCATTTATGATAGCACCTTTTATATCATAATAAGTATGATTTCAAAAAAGTTAGTTTAAATATAACTTGAACTTGGATTGTAATTGTAGTTATGAGATTATAAATTGTTTTTGGATGTAGTTTATTCATGTTAGTTGTTAGTGGTTTCACGTAATGAATTCTCACTTGAGTAAAGTCTCCAAATGTAGAGTGATTTTTGGACGAACCACAAAATTTCTTGGAGGCTTATTCCTTGGATACAAAAGTGAATGGGTTGGTTGTCTATTATAATAGGATTACTCATGTGGAGTTTTTCAAAGTCATATAAATTTTACCTTTTCATGAAGCATTCATGTCCAATATGAATATTGTGAATTTGGATATGTATGAAAAAACATGGCTTTCATTTTTGGGTTAGTCAAAAATACTTATGGGTTGTTTAAAGAGTTACAAATTATTGTGGTGTCAATAAATTAATTTTTTTAGTTAATAAGAATTTTAAAAATTAAATCATTAGAATCATACATACACAAAAATAAATCAAAACTCAAAATATAAATACTATATATGTTGTAATAGTTATGTATTTAAAATGTATATGTCGTATATTAAATTTTTGAGTCCTTAAAATAAAACCCTTTTAATACTAATGGTGAAGTTCCTTCTGAAAAGGCACTTATCAAGACCCCGACCAATCAACACATGGTTTAAAAGATCAACATGAGACCCCTATATTATATTATGTTAGGAAATAAAGATATAAGTCACTCACACCGTCATGATTTTGTTTATGCTTTCACCTTTTAACAAAGACGTATTGATGATTACAAGAGTCACTTCCTAGATTATGGAATATGAACCTGGCTTGATAAGACACACTTTCAGTTTCCCAAATGTGCTTCATAAGAACCGATTTAGTTTCCCAAATGTGCTTCATAAGAACCGATTTAGTTTCCCTTTTACTCATATATTTTGGAATCCCATATGTACATTCTGGGGTCTGGTTTCTAAGAAATTTTATTTGAATTTTATAATATTGAGATACCCAATCAAACATCTTCGAATCTGGCTCTTGAGATAATTGATTATGACGATTTTTCATAACATACCATGTGATTGGATGCTCATGGATGATTATGCTCTCTTGAGTGATTGGGATTATTATGATATCCATGATCTGTCACATGGACATAGTGTTGGACATGGAAATCCACATCATTGATTGGAAATCATGGTTGATTACTCTCTCCTAAGGGAAGTGGTCAATTACCCTCTCATTGATCAATTACATGATTGAGTTGGTGGACATGGTGAACATCACCATTGATGTGACATATACTCAACAGATAATTATGCTCTACTTGAGTGATTCTGAGGATACTCTTTAGTGTTGGGTGGATGAAACATTACTATATATCCTAGATGTACTTCTTGATGATGTGGATATTGATCGTTATTATGAATAGATTCTGAGCATGTACTTGTGTTTGGATAGAATTCCTTTTATATATCACAATAGGGATAGCCCATTAGTGTTCATCTATGTTCCAATATAAGGATAGGCTATGGATCATGGCCTAGGTCTTAGACCTATGACAATATTTGCTTAATAGGATTTTCCATTAATATACATCATCCAAAATTATAGTTATTGGGGGAGACTATAGGGGAAGATAGTTCTAAGATGTGTATTGCCCTATAGTGATATGGCTTGCTCAAACATATTTATGGCACTGAATGGAGATGGTTTTGTCAATAAGGATTATAGACTTGAGGATTCACTAATTATGAATGGTTTGATTGGTATGACATCTAGCTGAAAACCCTTTTCTAAGGACATCCACATAATAATGATTACAGACCCAAGAATAGGCTCCTATTGTTTCATGAAATTTTTCACCTAAATCATATATATACATGTTTATGTGTATACATTTACATTTATCAGAATATATATATTTTCCCACGTATAAATATAAATATATATTTATAATTCCACAGTAGCTCACTGAATAGTATCACGAATCCAGGGTTTGATTGTGGTTTCACTTTATTTATTTTATTTATTCATTTCTAGTTTTGTTTCAGCTAGACTGATCACATTCCTTGACCATACATTATATGAGTTTTTATTTTATCTTAATTCTAGAAGTTATTACTAGTATTACTGAAATTTTAATGAGTTTATCATATATACATAAACTATATATTAATGGATATGTGTTGGACTGTATTGGTGGTTCCCTACGGAGTATTGTAATCGCAGCCTGTTTGGCAATCAATTTCACTATGTTACTCGAGAAGAAGTTTGCTTGATTGAAATACCAAGATAAGGTGATGACCTAGAGTAATTGAACGGATGGCTCAGATATGTATGTGGAAACCGTATAGGTTATATTACATAGATATATTAGTGTAGATTTGTATTTCATTTCATTTTCCTTTATGTACTCCAACTTATATGTTCGTCCATGTGGATGACTGGTGTTATATGTATGACATGGTTGTTCATGCTTTTAAATATTTTCATTTGTTATTGTATCATGTTCTATTTCAATTTTTACTACTTCTGTACTCGGTTTATTACATCTATGGATGATCTCCTTTCATTTCATCATTAGATACTCTTATATAAGGGTATAATATCCCCAATGTATCAGATTTACACCCTCGCGTCTAGTCGTCAACGTATGGAGTACAGGGAAGCACACATATGGCCTTATGGATAATTGGCTCGAGGGACCTATTTAGTGTCACCCAACATGGGATGTTCCAGTCATAAAATCTAATTCGAAAAAATTAAATTATCTAAATAATACTATTATGCATATTTAATTTTGATATCATTCAAAATGGTGGTGCTAAATATCAAATGAAATAACTCAAATAAAATATTTACTAATTATAAATTCACAATATAAAATTAGTAAAATAGAAATGATATTAAATAATTTTAAATAATCTTAATTTGGATTTGATAAAATTGAATCTATAACTAGGAAGTGGTTCAGTAAAAATTTATGACAATTGATTTTCTATGAAAAAAAATCAAAATATATATCACCTTCTTCTGCATGATATATTAATAAATTATGTGTTAAATATATTCGTTTCATCCTATAATGGTTTATCAATCTTTTTTGAAATGTTTATTGAAATTTTGTGTCTCATATGATTTAAACCTGATTAAAATTGAATCCAAAATTAGTTAGGGTGTGTTTCATTCATAACACCTATGCATAGAAACATATGGATATAATATATTCAACTTTAGTATTAGATAGTTATATAATGTGTTTTCCATTACTATATCATGATACTAAGGATTTAGCAAGAATTTTACTGGTTCCTGACATTATCTTTCTATCGAGTCTACACCGAACAAAATATGTATCCATTACTTATGTGTTATACTTGTAGGTATGTATTCAATTATGAATTTTGAATTCAATTCTGAAATATGTATGTATTTACTTATAGGTATGAATTTTTTGTTATAATACTTGCAAGTAGGTATTCAATTCTGAATGCATTTATGAATTCAATTCTAAATTATGTATGTATTCTGAATTCAGGTTTGTATTTAATTCTGTATGTATTATGAATTGAGGGAGGAATGGAGTCTCTAGTTTCAGGTATGTATTTACTTGCAGGTATGTATTCTGTATGTATGGATTCTCTAGTTGTAGGTATGTATGTGTTCTGTATGTATGTGTTCTGTTTGTATGGAGTCTCTAGTTGCAGGTATGTATTTTGTATGTATTCTGAATTTAGTTATGTATTTAATTAATATGTATTCTGTATGTATTCTATAGTTGCTGGTATGCATTTTGTATGTATTCTAGTTGCAAGAATGGAGTCTCTAGTTGCAGGTATGTATTAAATTCTATTTGTATTATGTATGTATAGAGTCTCTAGTTGCAGTTATGTATGGAGTCTCTAGTTATAGTTATGTGTTCTATATGTATTTAATTTTGTATGTAATTACTTGTAGGTATGTATTTAATTATGTATGTATTCATCAAAAAAACCACTTGTTGGACAATAATAAGCAACCAGATGTGGGTTTTTCTTTCTAAACTATAGTTTCTCCTGTAGGGACCCTTATTCTATCTACTAGAATGCGCTTTTTGGGTTGGAGAGGTGATAAAATCTTTATCATTGGCTTCTTTATTTCCCCTTACACATTGGTTGGCCTGAATTAGAAAGCATGGTGGTCTTCTAAGTCTGTGTATTTCCCAATACAAACTGTTTGGCCTTTGATTCTATCATAAACTCCTATCATGCTTACATTGCATGGCCTATATATATCACACTACTTGTGTGTATCACTTATGTACATCATAGTGCATGACCAACTGAATTAGAATGCATGGTATATTACTTTTATTGAGTCTATAGTTCAATGATCTTGGACTTAAATTCAATAGAGGGAGGAATAGGGTATCTGTTTATTCATCAAAATCCACACATTGTCTTGGTAGGATACTACTTGTTGTGTGTTTTTTATTGCAGGTGGGATATTTTGTGTGGGCAGTGGAGTGTTGTGTGTGTTTGATTATAGGTGGGATGTGTGGGTAGTGGAGTGTTGTGGAGTGGGGAGATGGGGATGCTGCACTGGAGTGGGGGATGTTGCAAAGGAGTGTGGAGTGGTGGGATGTTGTAGTGGAGTGGGGAATACTGTGGGTATATAGCGTGGGCAGTGTGTATGATGCAGTATGAAGGATACATGGTGGGAAGTGTGTATGCTCCAGTTTGGGCAGTGTGTATGCTGTAGGTTGGGTAGTGTGTATGCTACAGGTTGGGCAGTTTGTATGCTGCAGGTTGGGCAGTGTGTATGCTGCAGGTTGGACAGGGTGGGCAGTGTGTATGCTGAAGCATGAAGGATACAACATAGGAAGTGTTCTTATTACTCAACCATGAGACCATAACTCATTCAATCTCAACACAATTCACTTTAATTTAGATTCCTTCACATAGTTAGATGCACCACCATTTCTTAGGCATGTGAACCAGTCACAATATTTCCTAGGATATCCAATATTCCCATATCAAGGAAATGTGCATGGTGGATTTGGGAAAAATAAATTTGGGTGTCCCAGATCCCTATACTGAATACACTATAGTGATCCTCTTCCATTAGAATCCTAAGATGACACCTCAAACAATTTCCTATTGAGGTGCTTATACTTCATCTTATAACTGCTAAATGATGTATTCCCTCAACAAGAATGAGGAAGTAACGAAATCCCCTTCCATGTTCATGTAAAATCTATATTTTTCAAAGACATCATACTAAACACAAATATATAGGTGGGAAAAATCATAAGACTGGTCCATGATCACATCATTAGTCATAGCTTCATCACAAATATTCATGCCTTAAGCCTTATATTAATCATATGATTTGACATATACTTACCAGCTCAGTAAATGTTGATTCATATTCAACCACTAACAATTTTTCCTACTAAATATCAAAGAGATCTTAAGATCTCTTAGTTAAGCTCATATAGGAAGTTTTTGTCATTGAAGATAAGCTGGAATCACTTTTAATAATGTTTTCATCCTTCCATTCCATTTTTTAGACCATGGGAGGGACCTACATGGAACCCATCCATCATAAGATAGGACCATGTCAACTTCTAATTGATCTTTCATTACGTAGTTCTCCCTATCATAGATCATGGCTCAAAATGGCTGATACCAAGGCATGGCACATCCCATTATCGAAATATTCCATCCCAACATATTTTAGGGATCCTTATCATGAACTCAGTGTGGTTATCTATTAACCACATCCATTCACTTCCTAAATCATAAACCAAATTTCACTATCTATAGTAGGCACACACCCCCTTAAGAATTTTTTATCAAGTAAATATTTTGAATTTAATAATGGAGAGGATGGGCCTTTATAAATTGGGATTAGAAACCCATATAATCAAACCATTACATATAAAGTTGTTATATTCTAAAATAAAAGGTAAAAACCTAGGTGCAGCTACATGAATGAAATTTTAAAATTATAGAGGAAAATACATTTATAACATGGGAATGGTAATTAATCTTATTAAAATATGATGAATATATACATTGAATTATTAGAATAAAATTTCATGGAATTTTTTTGATTTAATAAATTCAAACCATTGCTTATGGATATCGGTTAATTAAAATTCCAATTAAAACCTAATGGGGGTATTCCTCTCTATATTCAGATAGAAACTTTATTTAACAAAGCCCAATTGTGAGTAATTTATGTATAAATAAGATGGGTAAAAAGAATTTATAAGATAAACTGTATAAATTATGAAAGGATATCATCTAAATAAAAAAATCTTGAAAGGAATTTTGATATTACTTTCCTATGATACCTTATAGAGTTAGCTAAATAAAGTACCAATTAAAGTATTCTTTTTTTAACTAAAACATGAAATTTTTTAATACTTATGCTTTGAAATTTCCACAAAACAATCAAATTTGAACTAATGTAATGGATTAAATGAAACCATAATATTATGTTTTTATTTTTCAACCTCATGTAAGACTAGTTTAATTCTATCCCTAGGTTTAGCATTGGATGGGAACAAAAAAAATTCACATCAGTCTATATTGAACATTCTAATTTATAGTAATATTTAAGGTTAGGTCAGTAATCCAAGTGACCATTTTAGAATGACCTATTCATAGATTCAATGTATTATACCTTATTATGAAGGGGTTGTCCTGGAGTAGGTAGAGCCCTCAGAATTAAAAACTTGATAAATGATTATGAGGTATTTCATATCTAAGGTGTTGCTTATATCATGGTTTTACTATATCAGACTATCTATGATGAAACAACACCCTTAGGTTGATGAGTCATTATTCGGTAATGTTTCCCATATATGGGATTTGGTTTTCACATAATTCTCTTTTTTAGTGGGGTATACATGCCAAGGGCATCATCAGCTGCCTAGTTGGTCATGTGACCCTTCTTCTTCTGTAATTACAGGTGAATCATGAGGTCTTTAGCTGCGTCAAAAGTCATATAGAATAATAAAAATTGGGGATAAATCATTTGTATGGACCATAAAATACTGGGATTCATAGGTCTAATTTACCTATGGATAACATCAGATGATGCGTCATTTTTTTAGTGAAATATGAAGGATGTACGCATTTATACATGTGACACCCATCGAGTTGTTGGAATAGTGTAGTAAACTGTATGAGTTTTGTGGAAATCATTAAATAAATATGCTATCATTCTACATTCATCAGTCATATTTAATGTGGATAGACTAGTTATTATATAAAAATTTAGTATTCCTAGTGCTAGGGATGATGTTACCAAAGGATCTGGTTTTAGAACACTACTGATCAGTTTAGATTTTTCTTATATATATGATACTAATGACATGCATGAGAACATATTGGGAGAGAATCATGTCTACCACAAGGTAAATTATAATATATTGATCTTTTTGGTGGCTTGTTTTACTCTTTGTTCAGTAGGCACTTGGTAAGAATGTGTTGGTCACATCTGTAACTAGTGTTTTGTTATGGATGAAGCATATTTCTTGGGATGAGATCCCATTCTCATTAAATGATGATTAGGAAACTACTAAGGTGGGTAGCATCACATAAAACATATAGTAGAATATCCTTATAATTATGGAGAATGTGACCTTAAATAACAGATTTCAAATGGTCAAAATGGTACCTAAAATCCAATGAATTTTTAAAAGTGAGATTTCTAGTTTCTATTGTGATGGATAGTTTTAAAACATGATTCTGATCTTGAACTGATATTGGTTGCTATATTCTTTATTGGGAGGAATAAGTGAACTTATAGTTTGATGGGGAGGTAATGAATATGTATTTTAAAGTTTTCTATATTCTGTTGTATGTGTTTTTGGTTTGGTTTTCAGGCTCGGGGGCAGCAGAATCAGGGATTTTTTTTTCTGGGCAACTTTTTAGCGGCGGTTTAAACCACCGCTAAACGTCTAAAACCGCCGCTACAGTCAAAATACAATATACGTTTAGCGGCGGTTATAACCGCTGCTAAATAGCCGCACCGTGGCAGCCTCATATCGCGGCGGTTCTTCTGGATTTAGCGGCGGTTTTACGGTGGTGGATTTGAATTTATTCGCGGCGGTTATAACCGCCGCGAAATGAGGCAGCTACGACGCTTTCCTAAAACCTCCATTAAATGAACATAACCGCTGTTAAAAGTTTGCTGAGGCCGTATTAGGTGACGGTTTCTAAAAACCGCCGCCACACCGTTTAGCGGCGGTTATAACCGCCGCTATATTCCTAATCTGCTGTAGTGATTAGTGGGTAAAGATCAATATTTCACAAAGAAATGAGTCCTATTTTAAGTTCCTCTCACCACATTGTTATTTATAAATTAATTTATTCAAATCATATTATATATGAATCTTGGATGGTTTATTTGAAAACTCTTTTCCCTATCTATCATATTAATGGAACCTCATTAGGTCTTTTTCTTTATATAAGATAATTTTGGGGCACCTTACTTTGGTACTACCTAGAAAATTCAATGATTGAGTTCTTAAAAAGTTCCCCCTTTGGAAGGAATATAACACATGATATTTTATATGGGATTAAATATCACCATATTATCTCGTTATTAATATTACATGTATTTATGCTTCAAATTATTTGTTTTAGAGTCTTACTCCTTTTAAAAACCCATTATCTTCAAACCATATTGATGTGTAACTCTTTACAATACTCATATCTTATGTTACTCACCCAAATTAAATGTTAACCATATTTATACATATCCCAATGAATCCCACGAATAAGGTACATGAAACCATTTAATGTACATAATTAGAATTTAATAAAATCAATAATCCTCACAAGAGTAATCTTTGAGTAATAGATAGCCAACTACCCCTTTTCTAGACAAGGTATAACCCTCTATGTTAGTGAGTGGTCTGACCCAAAATATGTCTACATAGGGATACATTACTCAAGTGTGACTATAATTCCATAAAAATTATAACTACTAATATGTTTAAATTATAAATAACTCTTCAATTCAGGATCATAACCTAGTATAAGATAAAGTCAAGAATACTAAATTCATTATCATACATAGAATGTAACTCCTTAGTTAAATGTATGATAACTTAGAAGTAGTTTATCGACATAAACTAAAGTATACACTCATTCATAATATAACAATTATATTTATAAATAATATAAAAGGTAATAATTAAATAAATGAAAAATTTATATATTGACACATGATATGAAATATCTATAAAAAATTCATAAAAAATTATAAAAATATAAAATTAAACAATATATACTGTTCAGTTAATAATTTAATAAATATGATCATATTTTATTTCAATATGAAATCATTCATATTAATCATTATATATTATTTACTTTAAATATATGATATTAAATCAAATATAAACATTTTATATTCAAAATTTTTTATCTAACAAATTTATATAATCTAAACATCACATACTTAATATTATTTAAACCATGATTATATGAATTACCAAAACCCATTTTGATAAGGTTAAAATTATATCCACAAATTAGGACTTTAAATTGAATAATTAAAATTATTATTATAAATAATTTATATTTTGAATATAAATTTCATTATATTTTGGCCTTGTATTGTAATGTAAAAATTATTTATAAATTACCATTATTATTTTAATGAAAAATTTATTAATTTTAATTATAATTTAAACAATAAAATTTTAAAAAAATATTTTAATATTAACAAATAATATTCTAAAATATTAATTTAATAATTGTTAATAAAATCTTAATTAATTAATTATAAAAAAAGTTTTCATTAATTAATTCATAAAAACATTTATAAATTTGATAAATATCCTAAAAATCGTGTTTCTATTATTTATAAATTTTAAAATTAAATTCAAAATTGAAATTTATTAAGTTACAAATCAAAGAATTTTCTTACATAAAGATTCTTCATCCTATAGGATTGATCTTATAAGTAAGTTTAATGAATATTATGTTATTTATATATAACAAAATCTGTTATCAAATGTGTATCATGATTTATTAACAATTAATAAGGACATTTACTAAAAGGACACCCACGAAAATTATGACCCCTCTTAACTAATCATAGTTTTTAGTGGTCCAATATCCATATTTCACTAATAAAAGAGCCTTCTATTGAACTCATTTCAAAACTTAGCTATTTAGGTAGGTCATCATCACAGTAATGTCATATATAACTCTTGGATAGTTGAGAAAACAAATCTGTTTCCCATCAATCAAGTGGAAAAAAACTACCTCTATTCTTATTATTTACGAACCATTAGGTATTCCTTTCTAAGTGTAACCAAAAGATGATTCCAAGAAAAATTCACCTAACTGTTAGGGTCACCTCATTACATGATTTCCTTATAGAAGACTATCTAGGAGAACCTAGTAATGGGATGAAACTACTTCATTAAAATATTAAGGTCTTAACAATAACCTCTTTATAATGAATTGTAAATACCTGGATTTCCCGTGGACTTTTTTTAAATACATGGGAATTTTTCGAGTCTCAGTTTATGATGGCCCTTGATTCTGAGGCCCGGTGTGTCCAGAATCAATTTCTGAAGTTTTGTTCAGGTACATTTAGTAAACATACGAGTGAGTTTTTATAACTTTTGAACTGGTGCTCGGAATAGAAATCTGAGGGCACCGTTGAACTCACAGCGCAGGTTTTCTCTTAAGAAGACTTTCACTTCGACGACAGTGGGTCAAAAATAAAAGTTAGTATTTCTCTTTTTATAAAAAAATAATATAAAATAAAGTACACCACTTTATTTTATTTTTAAGTTGCCATGTGTTGAGTGTGTTGGTTAAAACCTCCTCTTAGAGGTTGGTGGTGGGACCACCACACCCTAACCTCCCATGAGAGGTTATGGTGGTGGGGCCCACCTGAGCATAACCTCCCACAGAAGGATATTTGAGGTGGGGACCACCCGAGTCGCAAAACCTCCCTTCTAATAATAGGGGTGGGGACCACCCGACCCCTATTGATGGTGGGGGATGAAACCAATCTACTCTCCCTCATTAATGAGGGAGAGCATTTGACCTCCCTGTATAATTAATTGTGCCAACGCTTGTGTTTTAATAAGGAGAGCCTCTTGGCATCCTCCAAATTAATGAGACAACACTCGTGCATTTAATTTGGAGGAGCTGTGATTTTAATTATCCTTTTTGAATTGTGTGCCAACGCTTAAAATAATAGGCAAACTATCATTTTATTTGGGTTGGCATCCTCTTCTAGTGAGATTGTTGGAGAAAGCTCCCAACGAAGAACCGTCCTCCCAATGAAGAACGCGAAGAACGACGGTGACGCTCTTCTTCTCTGGACTTCTTCCTCCGACCCCTTCGGCATGGGATGTGATCGTCTACCACAGATTGACGACCATCCTTCCATGACATCAACGAATCACTACCGGAAAATAAAAGGTAGGGAGATTTTTGTTATTTTCTTTTTGAATATAAACCTCATTCTTCGTCGAACAAAGATATGGTATGAAAATCGCCAATTTCTATCACCGTAACGAGGAGGGATTGGGTCACATGAACACGGTCCAACCCTCCCCTTGTTTTTTTATGTTCGATGACAATGGCTTGGAAAAGAGGAGACGACGACGAGGAAGGCGAACAAGGTTCGCACTACCCACGGCCTCTACGAACCGCGCCGCCCCCACGGTGCCCCGACATGCTTCCCCGGTGCCCCGCGCGCTGCCCAAATTTGCCGGCGCCCCGCCGTCATGCTGCACGACACCCCCACGCCCCACCGGCGCACTGCCTGGTGCCCCCGCGCCCCGCCGGCGCACGACCCGGTTCTCCCGCGCTCCTCTAGCGCGCTTCCTGGCGACCCCGCGCCCCACTGGCATGCTGCTCGGCACCCCCGTGCCCCACCGGCGGCCTTCCTGGTGCCCGCGCGCCCTGCCGGTGGCATGCCCAGTGCCCCTGCTCCCTGCCAGTGGCCTGTTCGGCCCCTGCCGGGGGCCTGCCCGGTGCACCCACTGCTTACCGGTGGCCAGCCGACCTGCCCGCACCCAGCGCGGCTTGCCTGCTTGACTCCCGGCCACTGGCCTCCCGAGCCGACCCACGGCTTCCTCTGCAGTGTCGCTGGCCGAACCGGCCTGGTCTCCGGGGCCGAGTTACCGAACCGCCTACGTGGTGACTACCGGGTCGAACCGCCCTCAAAGTCCGCTGTGCCGAACCGAGTGGACCAGGTCGAAACTTAGCGGACTGACCCACCAAATGGGTTGGGTCAGACCCAGCGAGTCTGACTGGGTCAAACCAGACCGGGTCGGCTCAGACTGGGTTGGGTCGAGTCAGTCCGACCGAGTCAGACCAGACCTGGGCCCATTACTGACCCATTACCTTCTTGGGCCATATATTTGGCACCAGACTTCCGTTTAATGAACCATCAGCGACGCATATATTCTTTGAGCATAACCATCTCTTTGAGTATACCCCACTGGAGTTCAGGGTATAGTTGAGTTATGGTCAGGTTGGTTCATACACGAATCCAACCAGGACCCCGAGACTAAACTGCTAATAACTCACAGACTGGGCATCTGATTGATGCACCGTCTATTGTGTTGAGACCCCTATGACGTGGCAGTCCTTTGAGATACTTCTACATGAGACTTCGTGACACTTGTAGTATCGACCAGTAGCTCATGGAGTGGATCCTTTCGGTGACGAGCAGTCAGAGTGCAGAGACCTAGTAGCTGTAGACCTGACGACTGCTTGACTGATTCGACTTGGAGTGATTTGACTAGCCCAGTGGACGGAGCGCCTGGTATTTGGTGGCGGACCCATGGCGGATGGAGCACCTTTTAGTTGGAAGCATACCCACGGTACTCGACAGGAGGAGTACCTCTGTAGGCTATTAGGGGGAGCTCCTGGTATTTGGCGGCAGACCTACAGTGGATGGAGCGCCCGGTATTTGGCAGCAGACCCGCGGAACTCGATAGGAGAGGTACCACAGCAGTCTAAGGTTATTGAGAAGCGTCATGGTGTCATGATAGGCCCACTCTACACTACATAAGAAGAGTTCTCCAGCAGCTATGGTTTCGATAATAAAAATCCTATTTTGAGCTGAGTCAATGACCTTTGTGTTTTTTTAATGAATGAGATGGGTTACTTGATAACTTAGGTATATGTATGGGCATATACCTAAGTAAAGGTTATCCGTTGATTTCATAATTTGTGTTTAATCCTTGTTGGATTTTGTTTGACCTTGAGGGTCTCGGGGTCCCTATTGAGTATCATTATACTCACCCCGACATGGGTTATGCTTGCACCTTGTTGTATTGGATGCAGACGACGGACAATGCTGACAGAGGCTGAGAGCACCAGGATTGGATAGTACCCAGAGGAGGACCTTACGATGTATCGGTTCATGGTGGAGTCTGATGGGCGTCGAGTGCTGTGGAGGTCATATGTACCTACCCTTCAAGTAGGAACCCCGGAGGACGACCCAAGAGCTTCTTTCACCTTTCAGCTGTTTGTCCCTTTTTTTAGTTGTACTTTCTTTCAGTTGTATTTTTACTTTACAATTGGGCTTGTATTCTAGCCCCCTTTACTTTCAATACACTTGTTATATAGCTTTTACTTAGTGTTTTCTTCCACTTGTACTCTGATTGTGTGTGTTTACGATTTATAAAGGCAATGCCTTCCCTGTTTTAGGGAATTACGCCTTTGGTGCTAGTCTCCAACCCCTGGCCTATGGAAGACGGGCTTGGGTTAGTCACGATACGGGCCCCAGGGGACCGGTCGTGAAAAAATTGGTATCAGAGGACGTTGGTTCTACCGAAGAACTTAGAACTCTGATATTTCTTTTCTGTGAAGCAATAGTGTTAAGGGTACTAATTGTGGTTTTTAGTTCAGGGAGTCCAGTGTTGGTGAGGGTGGCCGACGTATCCATAAAACAGGACACTGAATACTGATTTCTAACTTAGTATTGGAAAACACTGATTGCATTTGTGTTTTAAAAAGTTTTATTTAAGTCAGCTCTAACCAGGTTAGCTCACCAGGTTTAGTCTTTTGACCATGTCGCATCTGTTCTTTCAGGATGCCTCCCCGCGGACGACCAGTTAGAGCCCCGAGAGTTGTACGTATAGATAGCCTTCCAAGCGATGAGGCTTTAGTATAGGGACCTCTACCAGTTGAGGCACCAGTAGAGGCACCATCGGTACTACTCCCCATTGGGCCACCAATGCCACCAGCCCCAGCAGCAGAGAGTGCACGCCACTTGAGCGCACTGCATGAGTTCTAGCACCAGAGGCCCCCCAGGTTCAGTGGAGAGACAGACCCGAAGATGGCTGAGGATTGGCTGGAGGCTGTGGTGAGAGTCTTCAGACTAGTAGGGACACTAGCCGACTTCATGGTGATCCTTGCTACCAGCCTCCTTCAGGCAGTAGCAGGCAGATGGTACAGCCTGATGCTCCAGATGCATGACGATGCGAAAATTATATGGAAAGACTTCTGGAGCCTGTTTTGGGCGGAGTTTGTACCAGCCACCCTTCGAGCGGTGCGGATTCAGGAGCTACTTCATCTGCAGTATGGCAGCATGAGTGTACCTCAGTACTCAACGAGGTTCACTGACCTCTCGCACTACTCCACTGATATGGTATGAGACCCGTTCTTCAGGTCCTAGACCTTTGATCAGGGACTCAGGCGAGAGTTCAGTGTTTCAATTATCTTCCACCGCATCCCTATGCAGACGGGAGTGTTAGAGCGAGCCCTCCTAGTGAAGAGTTTTTTTGCTGAGCAGTCTCCAGCAGCGAGACCCACCACTAGCTGACTTGTAGCAGAGTATTCTGCAGCTAGAAGTAGACAGATGATGCAGAGGTCCAAGAGGACCAGACCCAAATGTGGTCGACTTCTTGACTCAGGATCAATTGTGCGGGGCACCTAGAGTGGAGACAGATCCAGTCATGAAAGGGGAGAACAATGTTACTCCTACGGTGGGCTTGGTCACATGGCTCGTGACTGTCCAACCCGCCGTTCTGACGATCAGTTGAAAATTGAGGGACCTCTCAGATAGAGGTAGAGGTACGATCGAGGCAGTCCACATGAGGACATGGCAGAGGAGCTGGTCGTACAGCTGGCAGTGGACGATGTTACGAGGTGGTACCGCCACCACCACCAGGAGGTCCACCCCGACCATAGGGAGTGGGTGGACAGGGCATATCATAGCATCAGGCAGCTGAGGCCTACGATCACGGCACTCCGGAAATGATTTGAGGTACAATTTGTGTCTATTCCACCTTAGCTACAGTTCTTATAGACACGGGTTCCAGTCACTCTTTCATTGCCACTTCCCTCGTTCGGAGGTCAGAGATTCTGAAGGAGTCGTTGGTTCGATCTTTATGGATAAAGAATCCTACGGGAGCTAATTTGATGATTAAGCATTGGTGATGGTAGTGTGAGCTTACTCTAGGAGGAGAGAGCTTCAGCTAGGATCTCCTAGTAGCGGCGTTGAGGCCTTACGACGTCATCTTGGGTATGGACTAGTTATCTATAGTCCATGCTCAGATCGATTGTATTAGGCGAAAAGTGCGGTGTGTTTTCATGGTTGGGACCAAGTTTTGTTGGAACCATGGTCGTTCTATGCATCAATTGGAGTATGGTATGGTTTGCACGCTGTTGAATTTAAGGAGAGGATACTTGCGCGCCTTTTGTTTTTCAAAACCAGAACATGAAAATATTGAAAAGGAAGAAGGGAGCTCAAGTTTTGTGTTTGGTCGCGCAAGTACTTGTGCGCCAAAACTTGTGTACCGAGGGAGGACTTGCGTGCCATCGCGTAGGGTATCCAAATACCTATAAATAGAGGTCCGCCCCTCCTCATTCAGTATGAATTTCATACTTATAGAAATTCAGATCTCCCGTTGTGCAGGTGTAGTGGTCGCGCAAGTGGTGGTGGGTCTCTCAAGTTTATGTTGCGCGATAGTTGTTTGTTGTGCATCCAAGGTGGTTTGGGTGAGAACGGGCTTGAGCCAGGCAAGTTTGGAGGTGGTGAAGAAGGTGTCGCACAGGTGGTTTGGTGACACTTACACACCAGGATTTGAAGAAGCGTGACAGTTCATAGTTGCATGCCAAAATCGGTTTGGGCGTGAAAGAGTGTGAGTCACCCAAGTTTGGTGCTGAAGAAGTGATAGTCACGCAAGTGGGAGAGCTGGACTTGTGCACCGTCTTGAAACTTGTGTTCCAATCTTGGAGAAACGCGCCAGGTGTTGTTGAAGTATGCCGGTCTTTCTGGGGCTGCGTGAAATCTGAAAATTTTCCTGATACCATTGGTGCAAAGTGAGATTTGTCTTTGGGTGGAAGTTGGACTTCAATATAGAATGTACATACAACAGAGGATGAATTCATTAGATATGATGAAGATACCTTTACGTCTATAAACTAAGTGGGACTTAACCAAAGATAGTGATCCAGGGGGAGTCAACGGGAGTGACCCGAGGGACACAGTGAGCTATCCCTGAACTTTTGTAAAGGCAGTGAGCCTGGGACATAGTGACTGTGCCCGAACCTTTGTAATCCACATCTAGTGAAGTTTAGTGGAATTTGGTATGACTGACAACCTTTGGGCGTATGCTCTTTGGACATAGCCCTTAGTGGAGAACCAAGTAAAAAGTGTTGTGTCATTTTTCACTATGTGAATGTTTTCTTTTTGATCATATTCATCATACAGGTTTAACAATTTCCTACCAATGTGGGAACAAGATTCATCAAATTAAAAGAAAAAGTTTTCACCTTGATTCACCCCTCCCCCCTCAGGGTGTCCCGGGGTCCTACCAGTTTACCTTCACCAGCGAGAAGAGAACCTTTGCAGCACAAGGTGGAATTACTCGGAGGAGGGTGTAGCCGATCAGTCACCAGTTGTCTTGCCTTACCCTCAGAGAAGTTGAAGTGGAGAGTCCGAAATATCCTGTAGTGGTGGACCAGTACATGGATTTTTTCCCTGACGATGTTCCAGGACAACCTCCTCACAGAGAGGTGGACTTATACATTGACATGCACCACGGGATGGAACCGATATCTACTCTAGCATATCGGATGGCTCCCGTTGATCTTTGTGAGATGAGGGTACAACTTGAGAACTTGCAGGGAAAGTGATTCATCCGGCCTAGTGTTTCTCCATGGGTAGCCCCGATTCTGTTCACCAAGAAGGAATATGGGAACTTGAGGCTCTATGTCAACTATCATCGCCTGAACCAGGTGACGGTGACGAAAAAGTACCCAATCCTGAGGATTAATGACCTCTTTGATCATCTCAAGGGAGAACGGTGGTTCTCGAAGATAGACCTCAGATCAGGCTATCACCAGCTTAGAGTTCAAGACAAGGATCTGTAGAAGATAGCCTTCAGGTGTTGTTATTGCCACTACGAGTTCTTGGTTATACCCTTCGACATAACCAACGCTCCAATAGTGTTCATGAGTCTCATGAATAGGATCTTCCAGCCATACCTCGATCGCTTTGTCGTATTCTTCATCGACGACATACTGATCTACTCGACTATTGAGGAGGAGCATGCCTACCATTTGCAGGTAGTACTGGACACACTCTGAGAGCACCATATTTATGGTAAGCTCTTGAAGTTCCAATTTTGGATTCGAGAGGTTCAATTTATGGGATACGTCATCTCAGAGGCTGGAGTTTCAGTGGATCCAGCAAAGATAAGGGTGGTACTTTCATGGGAGCCACCCAGGAGTGTGATGGAGGTGCGGAGTTTTCTAGGCTTGGCTAGATACTACCGGAGATTTGTTTAAGATTTCTCCGGAGTTGCAGCACTACTATAAGCCTTGAAGAAGAAGGTGAAACCTTCGTGTGGTCAGATAGATGCCAACAGAGCTTTCAGGAGCTGAGGCAGAGGCTGACTAGTGCCCCCATCTTGAGGCTTCTAGAGTAAATCATAGGGTATATAGTCTACTGCGATGCATCAGGGACTGGACTCGGGTGTGTACTGATGCAAGAGTGAGAAGTGATCTCATATGATTATCAGAAACTAAGACAACATGAGAAAAACTACGCTACCCGTGACCTGGATTTAGTAGTTTTGGTCTTCGCCTTGAAGATATGGTGGCACTATCTGATGGGCGAACGTTTTACCATGTACTCTGATCACAAGAGTCTCAAGTATATCTTCTCTCTAAAGGACCTGAACCCGAGACAACGGTTATGGCTTGAGTTCCTCCAGGACTATGACTTTGAGATAGTATATACTCCTGGGAAGGGGAATGTTGTTGTAGATGTGCTCAGAAGGAGGACTGGAATACAGCTTCTAGGAGAGGCGATAGGGTAGATGGTTGCCTTACATATATCCTTTGTGGATAAGGATGGAGCATCCTATCTACAGTCTCTTACAGTCACTCCCCCACTTATTCAGCGAGTCAGGGAGGCGCATCATGGGGATGCTTAATGTGAGACATGACGTACTCATATATCCACAGGGCAAGCACCTGATGGATTTTCTGAAGGTGAGGAGCACGTCATCCTCTTCAGAGGACATACCATGATACCAGTTACACTTCAAGAGGAAGTTTTGAGGGAGTTCCACACTTCCCCTCTAGCGGTAAATCTAGGAGTGGGGAATATGTATCAGGACCTTCGACGACAGCATTGGTGGAAAGGTATGAAGAAGGCGGTAGTAGAGTTTTTCTCATAGTGCCTCACTTGTCAGCAAGTAAAGGCAGAGCACCAGGTACCAGCAATCTTGGTTCATCCCTTAGAGGTTCTATAGTGGAAGTGGAATAGGATATCCATAGACTTCGTGATGGGTCTTCCATGTACATCCAGGTGTCACAACTTGATTTGGGTTATTTTCGACCGACTCACCAAGTCGGCCCACTTCCTACCGATTAGAGAGCATGGCTCAATTGAGATCTTGGGATGCCTCTATGTTCAGGAGATAGTGAATTTTCATGGATTACTTCCTTCTATTGTCTCCGACCGTGACACATGCTTCACTTCCCAGGTATAGAAGGGGTTGCAGGAGGCTTTCAGGACACAACTACGTCTGAGCACTGCCTTCTATCCTCAGACATATGGTCAGACCGAGAGAACCATTAAGACCCTCGAGGACATGCTTTGTGCATGTGTCCTCGACTTCGGTCGTAGTTGGGAGGACCACTTACCTTTGGTGGATTTTTCCTACAACAACATCTATCACTCCACCATCGGTTTGGAACCTTTTGAGGCTTTGTACGGACGACCTTGCAGATTGCCACTATGATGGACAGACCCAGGGGAGTCAGCACTAGTTAGACCAGAGATGGCACGGGCTACCACGGAGAAGGTGCAGATCATCCAGGAGCAGATGAAGACTACACAGAGCAGGAAAAAGTCATATGATGATAGGAGACGGAGGCCTCTAGAGTTCGAGGATGGATACCACGTCTTCCTACGAGTCTCACCTTGACGATGTATATGGATATTTGGCTGAGGTGGCAAGTTATCTCCGCGGTTCATTGGACCTTTCTATGTCCTTAGTAGAGTAGGCAAGGTGGATTACCACTTGGCTCTTCCACCTCAGCTGCATCGGGTGCACGACGTCTTCCACGTATCTCAACTGAGGAGATACGTGCATGACCCATCCCACATCATTGACCACGAGGAGCTGGACATCGATGACGGGGTGACTTTCACGGAGGTCCCAGTGGAGATCGAGGATCGATAGGAGCGGGTCCTGCGTGGATGGTTGATTCCTCTGGTGCACGTTTGATGGCAACACATGAACCTCCAGGAGAGCACAAGGGAGTGGGAGGCTCAGATGCGTGCTCAGTACCCCCATTTGTTCCCTTAGTTTGAGTTGTAGCTTACGGGGACGTAAATCCCGGAAGTGGGGAGAATTTAAAGACCAGGATTTCCAGTGGATTTCTTTTTAAATAGATGGGAATTTTACGAGTCCGTAGTTCATGACATCACTTGATTCTGAGGCCCGATATGACAACCCTGCTTTTTATTACAACTTAAACATGCTTTATTACATAAAACTTCACTTGATACAACAAAGAAGATCGAGAGGTTTAGTGTCTTTGGGGCTTAGGATCATTACATAAAAACTTTAAACTTGAAATAAAACATCCTTATTGAAAACTTCCTTTACATGACCACTACATTCCTTCGTACTTAGCATTGCATGGGATAACCTGAGGACATGCATAAGAAAAGGGTGAGCTATAAAGCTCAGTAAGGGAGTACACAATGAATAACATGAGGAGTACAATACATGTTAGGAAATAGTCATATCAATAGATCATAAGAGAGACATGAACATAAAGGCATGATAAAACATGATAATCATAACATGGAAATGTGGCAACCACACTTAACATTGAATTAGCATGAGCCAAGGCTCATTGCACATGGAGCATGAGTAAACCCTCATTGCACTTGAAGCACGAGTAAACCCTCGTTTCACTTGAATTAGCATGAGTCAACACTCATTGCACATGACGTATCATGATACTATACTTTACCCAATGCATTGGATCACTATAAAGGGTGCACCCTTCTTAAACATTTCATTTCATGCATAAGTGTGCCACATGGATCATAAAACATGGATTCATAAAACATAATCATTTATTCCACGATAAAGGAATGTGGAATTCATACATGAAACTTCACAATCAATAATTAAATGTGCATAAAGGTGAATACCCTTGATGGAGAAATGGGCATGGTATTCACTACACAATGATATTGGCTTAGAAAATCGGTGTGATTTCGGCAGCGTAGCGGCGTGACATAAGAATTCATAAAAAAGTCTGATGAGAGAGAAAGGGGTTCCTCATCATATTTACATGCAATGGACAGTAAGAAGGTCATATAGATACATGTCCCAACAATTGAAAAGGAATTTATATTCATGATACAAAAGTATTGCTTGAATATAAAAGAGGAGAAAAAGGTTCCTTTTGGAATTTCGGCATAGTAACGGGTGTACATGGGAGGCATTTAATGAGAGAGAAAGGGGTCTACCATCATTCAAACAATAAGAGGGAAGTATGGGAGAGGTGTGAAACCATACCCCAACATTCATAAATGAAATTAAAAGGGCAATACAACTTAAATAAAAATTGACAAAAATGAGAAAGGAAGAAAAAACCCTTACTTGGAAGTGTGCTTCCAAAGCCTAGAGAGAGGCTTGTTAGAGGCTTCTTGGGAGCTTGGGGCACCTTGGGAGGATTATAGAGAGAGTAGGGCAGAGGTTGGACGAACTTCAAGGGCTTTGAGTGAGGAGGAAGTGGGAGCTTGGGTGGGTTTATATAGGAAAGGTGAGAGAATTCTTTATTATTTAGGTTTGGGACCCCTTATATTAAAATAATCCAAAACACAAACCATCCCATGGTATTTGCCCATGGTTTCTGGAAAAGGAAAGAGGAAAACAATATTTTACAAGGCCAAGGTCCGAACTTATTAAAAAAATTAGGGTTTCTTATGTGGAGGTGAGTCACACTCCCATGGAAATTAATTTAAAAAGGCAAAGTGTTGAATAAGTCTTGAGGGCTCCATTAATGCTTTGAAAAGTGAGTCAAACAAACCCAAAAACTCATTATTTTAATGATAAAACATATATTGGCCGAACATAAGGATTATGGTATTTTATTACATCACCATTGGGTCATTATGATGTCATAAAACACATTATATATTTAAATGGTATTTAATTTTTACCCAAAAATTTGACTGTCTCAGAAAATTATGAAAAATTCACCGTTGGATAATTTCGACGTCCTGATTCCAAAAATAATATTTATTTTATCTAAATAATTTTCTAAATATTTGAATTTTTACTTTTAAAATAAAAACCGACATTTATAAAAAATTCACGGGTTTTGACAGAAATGGCTTTCAAACCTTAATAAAAATTTTAATTGCATTCATAAAATTATAAGATCATTTATATTTAATAAAAATTAATTTAATATTAATAATAATATTTTATTAAAATATTATTTAATTCAAAAATCCTTTAATTTAATAAAATATAATTCTTAATTAAATAATAACTAAAAACATCATTTGTACATTAAAAACTAATTACAATGCATCAGAAATGACTAGAAATTATATTCATTATTATATACAAAAATAATGTACATGAACATGGTGCTACTTATTTGTTACATAACCCCTTAAAATAGCCGCATAAGACCTAAGGGTAAGGTTTGCGATGGTGACAGACTCTTGGGGTTGCTCGGATAACATCGCTCGAGTGGTAATCTCTATCAACTTCCATTTTTCCCGTAGACGATCACGTTCGAGCTTGACTTGATGAAGCTCAGCTTGGGCTTAGTCAAGGGCAAATCCTAAAGATGCCACCTCTTTTCCGAGCTCCGACAAATGGGCTTCGTAAGGGGCAATTCTACTGGATGAGGCCATCGCTTCCTTTGTCTGAGTAGAAAATTGGTTCGTTAAAGCCTTATATTTAAACTACCCAGATGATCACTGTTCAATGGCTATAAAAGTAACGGTCACAAATCTTAACGTTAAACTAAAGAAGTTGACATCTTATAAAAACATAAAGAAACATTTAACTGGATCAAGAGGGATTTTCCATTAATGAAATTTTGGGTCGTTACAACATTCACCCCTTAAGAAATTTCACCCTCGAAATTTTCCTTTTCCCACACTAAAACAAATGTGGGTAACTTAGCTTCATCATATCCTCCGACTCCCAAGTTGCTTCTTCAAACTTGTGGTTTCTCCACAACACCTTGACGAGGGGCATTGTCTTATTTCGTAGAACTTTTTCTCTACGATCCAAGATCTTCACTGGTTGCTCCTCATAAGAAAGATCGTCTTCTAATTGTACCACCTCAGAAGAGATTACATGTGAAGGGTCTGATATGTACTTCCTTAAGAGGGATACATGGAAGACATCATGCACCTTGGCCATAGTAGGTGGAAGTGCTAGTCGATAGGCCACAGCCCCAACACGATCAAGAATCTCGAAGGGGCCGATGTACCTTGGACTTAACTTCCCTTTCTTTCCAAACCTCATGAACTTCTTCCACGGAGATATGCGTAAAAACACCATGTCTCCGACTTTAAACTCAAGGTCTCGTCGACGATTATCTGCATAACTCTTCTGTCGACTTTGGGCTGCCTTGATATGCTGCTGAATGGTTTTCACCTTCTCCACCATTTCTTCGACCATTTCTGGTCCAAGCAGCTTACGTTCACCGACCTCATCCCAACATGCCGGTGTTCTACACCTTTTCCCATACAGGGCTTCATATGGTGCCATTTGGATGCTCGAGTGGAAACTATTATTATAAGAGAACTCAACTAGAGGAAGATGTTCATCCCATCCTCCTTTAAAGTCCATTGAACATGCTCTCAACATATCCTCAAGTGTTTGGATAGTCCGCTCGGATTGGCCATCAGTTTGAGGATGATAGGTTGTACTGAAGTTCAGTTCAGTATTCAGAGCATGTTGAAGACTCTTCCAAAACTTAGAGGTAAATCTTGGATCTCGGTCAGACACAATAGATAGTGGTACTCCATGCAACCGTACCACTTCCCTGATATATATCCGTGCCAGTTGATCCAAAGAGAAATCCTCTCGAATAGCAATGAAGTGTGCAGTCTTTGTAAGACGATCCACAATAACCCAGATTGCATTGTTGCTTTTGGATGTCCTTGGAAGTCCAGTGACGAAGTCCATGGTGATGTTCTCCCATTTCCATTCTGGTATGGGCAATGGTTGCATCATCCCCTTAGACTTCTGCCTCTCTGCCTTCACTTGCTGACACACCAGGCACTTTGATGTATATTCGGCGATCTCCTTCTTCATATTATCCCACCAAAAGTTTTCTCGGAGATCTCGATACATCTTTGTGCTCCCTGGGTGAATAGAGAAATTTGAACTATGTGCATCATCCAAAAGTTCCTTCTTCAGCTCCGAACTTGATGGGACACATAGTCTTTTCCCAAACCGCACAATTCCTTCTTCATTAACATTAAACTCTGAGGATTTTCCCTTTTTGATAGCTTCCACTTTTTCTTGGATTCTCGCATCATCCTTTTGAGCATCCTTTAACCTTTCCAAAAGATATGGTTGAGCAATCATTTGTGAAAGGATTGATGATGTTCCCTTCTTTATGATTCCCACGTCCATCTTCATCAAGTCTAAGAAGATTGGATCCTTCTCAATTCTCATCATTGATAGAATTGCTGGATCCTTTCTACTTAGGGCATCCGCCACCTTGTTCGCCTTCCCAGGGTGGTAATGTATTGAACAGTCATAATCCTTTATGAGCTCTATCCATCTTCTCTGGCGCATATTAAGAACTTTCTGTGTGAATATATATTTAAGACTCTTGTGGTGAGTATATATCTCACATTTCTCTCCATAGAGATAATGCCGCCAGATTTTCAAGGCAAAGATCACCGCCGCCAACTCCAGATCATGCGTTGGATAGTTTCGCTCATGGATTTTCAACTGTCTTGAGGCATAGGATATCACTTTATCATTCTGCATCAGCACACATCCTAAGCCCTTCTTCGAAGCATCACTGAATACCACAAAAATCTCCCCACTTGTGGGTAAAGTGAGCACAGGTGCAGTGATAAGCCTCCTTTTCAACTCCTTGAAGCTTTCTTCGCATTCATCACTCCAAGAAAACTTTACTCCCTTTCGAGTTAGCTTGGTAAGAGGGTTGGAAAATTGTGAGAAGTTTCTGACAAATCGTCGATAATATCCAGCTAACCCAAGAAGCTACGGATATCAGTTACCGATATTGGCCTCGGCCATCCCTCAATTGCATCTGTTTTGGAGGGGTCCACAGATATCCCATTGCTTGTGATGATATGGCCCAAGAATGAGACTTCCTTCAACCAAAACTCACACTTGCTGTACTTTGCATAGAGTTTCTCCTTGCGCAAAGTCTCCAGTACAGTTTTTAAATGCTCCTCATTGTCCTCCTTGGTTTTGGAGTATATTAGAATATCATCTATAAAGACTACCACAAATTTGTCTAGGTAATCTCTAAAGACTCTATTCATCAAGTCCATGAATATTGCTGGAGCATTGGGGAGTCCAAAAGGAATTACTATGAATTCATAGTTCCCGTACCTTGTACGAAAAGCAGTCTTGGGAATATCTTCCTTCTTCACCCTTACTTGATAATATCTCGACCGCAAGTCGACCTTGGAGAAGTATTGTGCTCCACGCAGCTGATCAAACAAGTCATCGATTCTTGGGAGAGGATACTTGTTCTTTATCGTGATTTTGTTAAGTTCACGATAATCGATGCAAAGCCGCATTGACCCATCCTTCTTCTTGACGAAGAGGACTGGTGCACCCCATGGTGATGCACTTGGGCGTATAAACCCTTTATCCCGATTCTCCTGTAGTTGTTTCTTCAGTTATTCAAGCTCAACCACAGCCATTCTATATGGAGTCTTGGATATTGGTAGCGCCCCAGGTATAAGTTCAATTGAGAACTCAACATCTCTTCTTGGAGGAAGACCAGGAAGTTCCTCGGGAAATACTTCAGCGAATTCCCTCAAAATAGGCATTTCTTCAAGGGTGGTTTCTTCCTTGGACTCAATCATCTGAGCCAGATATGCGTGCTCATAAGGCAGTAATATCCATGCTTGAGATGATGGAGCTAAAGGAGATTCATCTTCCTCCTGACACTTGTAAATAATCGGGGGTCGATTCTACATATGGAGTGTGTTTCCCTCTCCCGACAATTTATGTTGGCTCTATATAAGGAAAGCCAATCCATGCCAAGAATTGCATCAAATTCCACCAAAGGGAGTATGAAGAGGTTCGCCGGGAAATTCAATCCACAGATTATAACAGGGGAGGACTTATACTCATGGGATGCAATGATTGCCCCATTTGCCGTACTCACCGACATCTTTACTTCCATGATTTGTGGTGGTGCAGGGATTGTTCTACTAAACTTTTGAGATATAAAAGAATGTGTAGAACCTGAATCAAAAAGTACGTTCGCTATTCTTGAATGAATAACTAGCGTACCTGTAACCACTTCGTTGTCGGGGTTCACTTCGGTAGAAGTGATGGCAAAAGCTCTTCCTTGCTGTCTTGGAGGTTGTTGATTGCCTCCGATAACCCTTGGATTAGGGCACTGATTCGCAAAATGACCCGGATCTTTGCATTTGAAGCATTGAACAACGCGTTGAGGTTCGAACGGAGCGTTCCTCCCCTCCGTCGCAGCCGCGGGTCCTTCTTGCTGACAGTTAACAGCTAGGTGCCCTTCTCTTCCACACTTGAAGCATTTTCTTGTCCCCCTAAGGCAATTTCCAGGGTGCCTTTTTCCACACTTTTGGCAAGTGGGGTGCTGGAATTTCTTAGCGCCGTTGGATTTATCCATTGGACCACCAGCATTGAAGTCCACCTTGCGCTTCTTGTCCCCATGATACTCCTGTGATTCTCCGATCTCCATTTCAACCTTGAGGGCACATCGGATAATTTCCTCATAGCTGTCGAAGTCACAGATCGCTAATGCTTTCCGCAAGCTAGGCTTCATCCCACCAAAGAAGCGGTCAACCTTGCATTCGGGGGTAACGAAAAAGCCGGAAGCGTATCGTGCAAGCCTTGTGAAGTTTTCCTCGTACGGTCCCACAGATTCCTCATCTTTCTTCTTGAGGGAAAGGAAGTCCCTTTCCATCTTAAGACGGAGGGTGCGTGGAAAATATTTATCGAAAAACATCTTCCAGAATACCTTCCATTCCAAAGCCTCGATCTCCTCCTCAGGCTTCATATTTTTGATCAACGTCCACCATTGATCAGCTTCACCCTCCATACGATAAGCTGCCTGGAGAACCTTCTCTTTTTCAGAGCATTGGAGGATGGAGAATATCTTTTCAATGGAGTTGATCCATTGTTCAGAAATCGTGGGATCGGATGATCCACTAAAAGTAGGAGGCCTTTGTCTCATGAAGCTTTCAATAACGACTTGTTCTTTCTTAGGGGGGGTTGAACGTTCCTCTTGACCAGTGTTTCTATTCAAAACTTGAGTTAGCTGAGAGATAAGCGTGACAAAGTTTGCGATTCCCGCTCCCATTGGATTGGGCATCTCATAAGTACAATCATCACACTGATCTTCACAACGGTTGTTAGCCCGAGTTCTCCTATTACCGGCCATTGGCTGGAATAAAAGAAAGTTAGGGGTAACACATAAAGGTTAATCCAAAGACAAAAGTTGATGACTTATAAATAAACTTTAATCTCTTTAACTCATGAGTCTATAGGATTCAATCCAGGCTTTTCATGATCTTCCTTCTAACATATATTCTTAGGGGAATTTTTCCCTTAATAAGGGTTCATACTAAGATTGTGAATTTATCAAAACATATCCCCCGGGAGTGTCGTAACAAAGAGTGCAGCAAGGCCCGTTGTCGTGCACCAGTTCCCATTCGAGTCTAGCTCAAAGCGGTGTTTTCGGGTTTTACCCCTACGATACATCTGTGCCAGAGCCGCCTCTACCTGCTCGTATCCAGACAGGGATGTATTTGTTTGATAAAACACTTACTTAGTATTTACCAAAACTTAGGGATGTTTTTATTATGCTTAGTCTTGTATCTCAGGCTTTACTAGGGTTTCCTAATCCCAAAAATAACTAAACCTATCCTCTGATACCAACTATGACAACCCTGCTTTTTATTACAACTTAAACATGCTTTATTACATAAAACTTCACTTGATACAACAAAGAAGATCGAGAAGTTTAGTGTCTTTGGGGCTTAGGATCATTACATAAAAACTTTAAACTTGAAATACAACATCCTTATTGAAAACTTCCTTTACATGACCACTACATTCCTTCGTACTTAGCATTGCATGGGATAACCGGAGGACATGCATAAGAAAAGGGTGAGCTATAAAGCCCAGTAAGGGAGTACACAATGAATAACATGAGGAGTAAAATACATGTTAGGCAATAGTCATATCAATAGATCATAAGAGAGACATGAACATAAAGGCATGATAAAACATGATAATCATAACATGGAAATGTGGCAACAACACTTAACATTGAATTAGCATGAGCCAAGGCTCATTGCACATGGAGCATGAGTAAACCCTCATTGCACTTGAAGCACGAGTAAACCCTCGTTGCACTTGAATTAGCATGAGTCAACACTGATTGCACATGACGTATCATGATACTATACTTTACCCAATGCATTGGAGCGCTATAAAGGGCGCACCCTTCTTAAACATTTCATTTCATGCATAAGTGTGCCACATGGATCATAAAACATGGATTCATAAAACATAATCATTTATTCCACGATAAAGGAATGTGGAATTCATACATGAAACGTTACAATCAATAAGTAAATGTGCATAAAGGTGAATACCTTTGATGGAGAAATGGGCATGGTATTCACTACACAATGATATTGTCTTAGAAAATCGGTGTGATTTCGGCAGCGTAACGGCATGACATAAGAATTCATAAAAAAGTCTGATGAGAGAGAAAGGGGTTCCTCATCATATTTACATGCAATGGACAGTAATAAGTTCATATAGATACATGTCCCAACAATTGAAAAGGAATTTATATTCATGATACAAAAGTATTTCTTGAATATAAAAGAGGAGAAAAAGGTTCCTTTTGGAATTTCGGCATAGTAACGGGTGTACATGAGAGGCATTTAATGAGAGAGAAAGGGGTCTCCCATCATTCAAAAAATAAGAGGGATGTATGGGAGAGGTGTGAAACCATACCCCAACATTCATAAATCAAATTAAAAGGGCAATACAACTTAAATAAAAATTGACAAAAATGAGAAAGGAAGAAAAAACCCTTACTTGGAAGTGTGCTTCCAAAGCCTAGAGAGAGGCTTGTGAGAGGCTTCTTGGGAGCTTGGGGCACCTTGGGAGGATTCTAGAGAGAGTAGGGCAGAGGTTGGACGAACTTCAAGGGCTTTGAGTGAGGAGGAAGTGGGAGCTTGGGTGGGTTTATATAGGAAAGGTGAGAGAATTCTTTATTATTTAGGTTTGGGACCCCTTATATTAAAATAATCCAAACCACAAACCATCCCATGGTATTTGCCCATGGTTTCTGGAAAAGGAAAGAGGAAATAAATATTTTACAAGGCCAAGGTCCGAACTTATTAAAAAAATTAGGGTTGCTTATGTGGAGGTGAGTCACACTCCCATGGAAATTAATTTAAAAAGGCAAAGTGTTGAATAAGTCTTGAGGGCTCCATTAATGCTGTGAAAAGTGAGTCAAACAAACCCAAAACCTCATTATTTTAATGATAAAACATATATTGGCCGAACATAAGGATTATGGTATTTTATTACATCACCATTGGGTCATTATGATGTCATAAAACACATTATATATTTAAATGGTATTTAATTTTTACCCAAAAATTTGACTGTCTCAGAAAATTATGAAAAATTCACCGTTGGATAATTTCGACGTCCTGATTCCAAAAATAATATTTATTTTATCTAAATAATTTTCTAAATATGTGAATTTTTACTTTTAAAATAAAAACCGACATTTATAAAAAATTCACGGGTTTTGACAGAAATGGCTTTCAAACCTTAATAAAAATTTTAATTGCATTCATAAAATTATAAGATCATTTATATTTAATAAAAATTAATTTAATATTAATAATAATATTTTATTAAAATATTATTTAATTCAAAAATCCTTTAATTTAATAAAATATAATTCTTAATTAAATAATAACTAAAAACATCATTTGTACTTTAAAAACTAATTACAATGCATCAAAAATGACTAGAAATTATATTCATTATTATATACAAAAATAATGTACACGAACATGGTGCTACTTATTTGTTACATAACCCCTTAAAATAGCCGCATAAGACCTAAGGGTAAGGTGTGCGATGGTGACAGACTCTTGGGGTTGCTCAGATAACATCGCTCGAGTGGTAATCTCTATCAACTTCCATTTTTCCCGTAGACGATCACGTTCGAGCTTGACTTGATGAAGCTCAGCTTGGGCTTGGTCGAGGGAAAAGCCCAAAGACGCCACCTCTTTTCCGAGCTCTGACAAATGGGCTTCGTAAGGGGCAATTCTACTGGATGAGGCCATCGCTTCCTTTGTCTGAGTAGAAAATTGGTTCGTTAAAGCCTTATATTTAAACTACCCAGATGATCACTGTTCAACGGCTATAAAAGTAACGGTCACAAATCTTAACGTTAAACTAAAGAAGTTGACATCTTATAAAAACATAAAGAAACATTTAACTGGATCAAGAGGGATTTTCCATTAATGAAATTTTGGGTCGTTACACCCGATGTGTCTGGAATTAATTTCTGAAGTTTTGTTCGGGTACGTTCAGTAAACGTACGAGCAGGTTTTTATAACTTTTGAACAAGTGCTGTCACAAACTAAGCTGGGTTGCCATCCAACCCGGCGCCCGACCTGGTCCGCAGCATGGCCCAAAGGGCGTTCCCGATCCCCATGGGCTGACACAAGTGCTCGGGTATCAAAACTAGCATGTGAAAATGATTTACTTGAAATAGTAAACACAAAACAATTGACAAGTTAAATAAATAAAATGAAACTGTGAACTGACAGCCAAACAGACCCTTAAACCAAAATCAAATTTTAAGGTTTACAACTTGAGCCATCATCCAAAATTAAACAACAAAAAAAGAAACTAACTCTTACTCAAACCTTCAAGCAACCAAAGAGGTGCAACATCCTCATGCCACAAACACTGACTTGCACAAGAAGACCATTAATGACCAAAACCCCATCGCTGAGCTCAACGCTTTGACCTGGAATACAAAATAAAACAGAATCTACATACATCCAAAGGTGTATGTAGGGTGTGAGCCAAAATACCAATAGAACATCACCTAATAAAAAGGTTCCATGCATAATAATTAAATGATAAATACATTTGAAATTTTAATCAAAGGAAGTAAATTCTTAAATAGATTTAAAGAAGACATCATTAAAGAAAATAGTTTCAAATAGAACAACTTAAATTAAAAGACACACACCCTTACTTTTTAAAATAACCAATATGTCACACTGAGAAGCATAAAGTAACCAATGAGAACTAATATGGGAGAGGCTGCATGAGTGTTAGCTAGCTTGGGTCCCTAGATCTTCGTGTCTCGGTGAAACGCGGCTTAGAAGGCCACGACCCTCAGAAAACCTGGCTTATAAGGCCACGACCCTCAGAAAACGTGGCTTATAAGGCCATGACCCTCAGAAAATCATATTTTTAGTTAGTGTTGCAATCGTCAGTCCTACCAGTGAAACCGAGTCGAGTCACCTCCAGAACACTAGCCCACTAGTCTAGTCCACCCTCCTAGCTACCCAGGCTTCCCAGTTTGTGCTCAAACAAGTTTCAAGTTCATGTCACCTATCACAATAATGTATAAAGGCCAAACAAGGTACTTATACATGAAAAATCACAATTTGCACACCCAACCCCGCTTTTTAAAACAATACGCACACCAAAATCTTTTTAAAACTTAATCTGCACTGCTTACACATTAAATTAAACTAGATGAATAGTTTAACAAAAACACTTTGATAATTAAGAAAACCCCTAAGAGAATTTAGTAAACAATTTTCAAACATGTCGCAAAACTCTAAAAGTAAAAAATTCATTCAAAACCCCTTTCCAAAAATAAAACATATTTTGACACATGCCAAAATATAAACCGTGTCATCAGTACTCCCTAACTCGCACAATGCACAACTTACAAAACAATAATAAATAGTCCAAAAGTAAAATATTATAAAACAATTTAAAATAAATCGCTCAGAGTTAACCACTAAACTCACACAATCCATCTTTTAAGACCAAACGCACACGAAGAATATTTCAAAGCTAAATTTTCACTACTTGCACAACCAATTAAAATTACTACGTGGTCAAAGAAAACAATTTCATAGTCAAAAAATCATTTGAAGTAATTTATAAAACAATTTCAACATACGTCACATTTCTTTAAACACCAAAAATCCAACCGAATGCCCATTTAAGATAGACGCTACACCAAAAAACTAGTTTAACCCTTTTCACCAACAAAGTTTCTAAAAATAATAATAATAACAATGATGATGATGATGATGATGATGATAATAATAATAATAATAATAATAATAATCATATGCACGCCAAGAATCGTTACACAACTCAATTAAAACAATTCTGCATCCTTAATAATTATCTAATAAAACATTTAAGATTTTAATAAACAAATTTTGGAGAGTAGAACATGAATTTTCACACAAAAACAACCCCACCCTCTATTTAGAATCAAACGCACACTAACGCCATACAAAAATATAATATGCATCCATTACATGATCTAATAAGTCAGGTGAACAGTTTATAAAACACTAATAACCAGATCGACATGAGTTTTCACATAAAATCACACACATATCGCATAAGAACATTGCTAATAAATAAAAGCATATGAGATATCAATAAGAAAAACAATTTTTCACAATACAAAGCAAGTAAAAAATATACTAAACCAATTAAACCCGCAAATTAATTCATCAAATAATAATTATAGGCGTAACCTCCTACCTCAGGTGTTGAAAACCCCAAAACCCGGTGCGAAACTTCAATCGCATGTCGTTCACACCACAAAGAACCTAATGCGAACCCATAAACATGAATTCAAACCATAAAATTCATATTAAAACACCAAAATCAAAACATATACCCGTTGAAAAAAAACAACATAAATCAAAAGAAAAAAAAAACAACAACGAGAAGAAGACATAACCGAGGAGGGGAGGTCGACGCCGGTGACTACCAGACAGCAGCATGCATGTAGAGGGAAGTGATGCCAAAAGGAGGTGTGGCGCGATGGGCTGGTGGTTGAACGGGAGGGGCAGGGGCGGTCGGGATGGGGGTCGCCGGATGGAGCAAGAGAAGGGGTGGCACCGAATTGGAAGAGTTTCTAGAAAGGAGGTCTCGCTGGCCAGACGTAGGGGTGGCATGCATGGACCGTCAGACAGAATGGGAGCAGCTGGCTAGGGAGAACAGGGGGTGACGCAGTAGGGTTCCAGGGGGCGCGACACAAAGCGGAGGTGAGGATGGGGGCGAGCCAGCTTTTGAGTGTGTAGCGCGATGCTTAGGAGGTGCGACAGGGGGGGGGTGTCTGGGGAGCAACACAGGAGCATGGATAAAAATGGGGGGGGGAAGGGTAGCAGGCAGTGCAACAGGGTTCCAGCAGGAGGGGGGGTGTGACGGGCTGAGGGATGAAGGAGGGGATAGGCGCGACGGGCCTGGGAAAAAAAAGTACGGTGCTAGGGTTAGGAAAGGTGTGCGACGGGAGAGAGAGAGGAAGAGAGGAAGAGGGAGAAAATAAAAGAAAAAGAAAATAAAGAAAGAAAGAAAATAAAAGGGGAAGAAAAATAAAATAAATAAAATAAAAACAATAATAATAAAACTAAAAACTAAAAACCTAAAAGTATTTATAATTATAAATTGTTGGTAATAAGATAAAATAAAACTTACAAAAACTATAATAATAGTGATAATAATAATAATATTAATATTAATATTAACATCCTCAAATAGTATTATTATTATTATCATTAAAATAATTTATTTAAATTTTTATCACACATTTAATTCTTTTTATTTCATTATCACTAATTCATTTAATTTGGTTAGTTTCATTACGTGCGGTCACACGGCACCCCTGGAGAAGCCCCGCGACTTCACAAATAATAATAATAATATCAAATATTATTATTATTATTATTTTCATTAAGGCGATTTCTTAAATTTTATTAAAACTTCTTATTTTTATTTTATATCTTAATCATTATTAATTACATTTTATATGCCAGCCTTGAACACTGAGCAGACCGTGCGATTAACTGGGCGAGGTCACGCGGTGACTCAGGTGAGGCCCTGTGGCTTCAACCCGTGAGCAGGGTGTGCGGTGAACCGGGTGTGGTCGTGTGGTGACCCAGGCGAGTTCGTGCAGCTTCGACCATGCTGCATTGGATGCAGTCAAGTCCAAAACACACATTTTTAAGTAAGAGACCAAAAATTTAATTCGGGCTTCAACTCGAACTACCCGATACCCATTACATTATTAAAATAATTTATTTAAAGACGATGGATGTGACAAGTGCTCGGAATGGAAATCTAAGGTCACTATTGAACTCGAAGCACCGGTTTTCACTTAAGAAGACTTTCACTTCGATGGCATGGGGTCAGGAATAAAAGTTAGCTTCTGTCTTTTTATAAAAAAATAATAAAATAAAGTACAACACTTTATTTTATTTTTGAGGTGCCATCTGTTGAGTGTGTTGGTTAAAACCTACCCTTGGAGGTTGGTGGTGGGACCGCCACACCCTAACCTCCCATGAGAGGTTATGGTGGTGGGGCCCACCCGAGCATAACCTCCCAAGAGAGGATATTTGAGGTGGGGACCACCCGAGTCACAAAACCTCCCTACTAATGATAGGGGTGGGGACCACCCAACCCATATTGATGGTGGGGGATGAAACCTCTCCACTCTCCCTCATTAATGAGGGAGAGCCTTTGACCTCCCTGCGCAACTAATTATGCCAATGCTTGTGTTTTAATAAGGAGGGCCTCTTGGCATTTTCCAAATTAATGAGACAACACTCGTGCATTTAATTTTGATGATCCGGGATTTCAATTCTAATTTTTGAATTGCATGCCAATAGTTAGATCAATAGGCAAACAATTGTTTTATTTGGGTTGGAATCCTCTTTTGGTGGGATTGTTGGAGAAAGCTCCCAACGAAAAACCGTCCTCACAATGAAGAACGTGAAGAACGTGAAGAATGCCAGTGATTCTCTTCTTCTACGGCCTTCTTCCTCAGACCCCTTCGACGTGGGACGTGATTGTCTACCACGGATTGACGGCCATCCTTCTAGGACGTCAACGAATGACTACCGACAAATCTAAGGTAGGGAGATTTGTGTTATTTTATATTTGAAAATAAACCTTATTCTTCGTCGAACAAAGATATGGTATGAGAATAGCCAATTTCGATCACCGTAACGAGGAGGGCTCGGGCCGCACGAACACGGTCTAACCCTCCCCTTGTTTGTTTATGTTCGATGATGACGTCTTGGAAAAGAGGCGACTACGACGAAGATGGAGAACAAGGGTCACGCTACCCGCGGCCTTCGCGGACCGCATCACCCCCGCTGCGCCCCGTCGCGCTTCCTGCGCCCTCGTGCGTTTCCCCGGCGCTCTGCCCGCATACCCCGCGCGCTGCCAAGCTCCGCTGGCTCCCTGCCGGCACGTTGCCCGGCGCCCTCGCGCCCCGCCGGAGGCTTGCCCGGCGCTCTGCCCGCATACCCCGCGCGCTGCCAAGCTCCGCTGGCTCCCTGCCGGCACGTTGCCCGGCGCCCTCGCGCCCCGCCGGAGGCTTGCCCGGCGCCCCGGAGGCGGCCTACCTGACGCCCCCATGCCCCGTCGGCAGCCTTTTCGGCGCCCCCGCACCCTGCTGACGGTCTTCTCGGCCTCTGCTGGCGGATTGCCCAGCACCCCGACGCCCTGTCTGGTGTACCCGCTGCCTTCCTGTGACCAGCCGGCCTGCCCACGCACCATGCTACCTGCCTGCTGGCCTCCCGACCTCACCGGTGGCTTCCCCCTGGTGTCGCTGTAACGACCCGAAATTTTGAATAAATCTTGTTTCCTAATTTTATGTCTTATTTTATTTATTTTTATACTCAACAAAAATGTTTCATTTGATAACATGATTATAATTAAAATGAGACCGTTGGGTTTAGACGGTTATATGACCATTGGTCAATATGACCGCTGGAAACTAAACGTTTTGATTATTGCCTCTAAATACAAGTAATATTGGTTAATTATAGAAAGAAGATTCGATGGCCTCACCCAGTAGTCTTGGACCGATCGAAGCCCATCTAACAGAACTTGGGAAGGAGGTAGCACCACTGGGCTTTGCTCTGGACCAAACCCAAGCCGAACTTCATCGTGTGAAGCTAGAACGGAATCGCCTCTGTGAGAAGTTCAAACTGATAGAAATTACTACTCGTGTGATGTTAGCCGAGCCTCCCTAAGATTCTCTCACCTTAGCACACCTTACACTTAGGTCCTATGCTGGTGTGATAAGGGGCTATGTAAGGAGACCGTAACTGCCTTGTGTAATCCTTTGTTTTAAATAAAAATTGGGATTTCTTCTTATGATGAAGTTTATGAATTTTTAAATGACCGGATAAATATAGTATGCATATTTTTGATAAATTTCAGAAAAAGGATATTTTAAAAATGTTTAAGTAAACCTTAAATAATTAAAAATTTGTAATGATTTTCAAAAAATGGCCTTCTACAATTATGTTCAGTACAAAATTTAGAGTCTAATAAGATCAACTTGATTTTTGATGAATAGTAAATTATGAATAGTGATTTTATGATTAGGATTAGTAATGTGTCCAAATGGATTAGTAATCTCACTTAAAGAAAGTATTAATATAATCTAGGCACCTTGACTAAGTAATGTGATTCAATAAAATGGTTAAATAACGGTTTCATAAATTATTATTCAAGTATTAGTTTTTTTTGGGTGAATAGTGTTTTTTAATTAAAAATTTAATTAGAAATATTTAGAAAATTATTTTTATAAAATCGATTTTATTTTTGAACTCAAAGCGTCGATATTATGTTATGGTAATTTTTGGGGATTTTTCTGAAAAAATGAATTTTCGGAGAATAGTGTATTTATTTAAAAATTAAATTAAAAATTAAATTAAAAATATTTAAAAAATTATTTTTATAAAATGGAGTTTATTTTTGAAATCAGAGCATTGATATTTGGTAAAGGTGAAATTTTGGGATTTTTCTGAGAAAGTTGAATTTTCAGTGAATAGTAAAAATACTGTTTTAGGGTTTCAGTATGTTTAATGATCTCATAACTGTGTCATGATGATTTCATGAGATATTTTAAGGGATGGCCGGCCAAAGGTGATGAATTATTGTATTGGGGGCCCCATGTGGCTTAACTCCATGGGATGTACCATGGGAGGGCCCATGCTTTTGAGAAAACCACTTTTGAGGTGTCCCTTGGCCAGTAATGCCTTGTCCCCTCATTTTCCCTATAAATACCAAGAAATCCTCTCATCCTTTCGACTCCCCACTCTCCCCCAACGACGTTATGGTCTCATTATCTCCCAAGGAGTCCTCCCAAGGTGCCCCCAAGCCCTCAAGGTCCCAACCTTTGAGTTTTAAGAGTTACGTTTTAAGGTAAGGGATCCGACCTCTCTCTTTCTTTTCATGTAATCCCTTTTATGTCATTCCTTTTATGCTCCATGTTCTTATGTGAGATGATGTTATTTTATATTCCTCTTACTGCCCTTTTCATGTTTATATGATGAGATATCCCCTCTTACTCTCATCATTTCGTTTTATGAAAGTTTAAGTGACGCCGTTAGGCTGCCGAATTTTCAAGTGATTCTTTCACCCTTCTCATTTTTCAAGTTCGATTTTCATGTCAAGTCTTTGAAATTCCTTTTTATTATGTTGGGGTATGATCTCTATATCTATCATACTGATCTCTTATGATCATATTATGAGATACCCTATTTTATCTTGTCAAATCTTTTTTTTATTGAAATTAAGTGACGCCGTTAGGCTACCGAATTTTCATAAGAGAAATCTTATTTTTGTCTCACTTCCATGTTTTTCTTTTCATATGGTATATCTTTAAAATTTCATTACCATGTTATTAAATCCCTTATATTATGTCCCCCTACTGTTTTATGGATCATTTATGAGTGGGTGACCCATGTCCCCTCTCTTTTCATTGTTTTCTAAAACCTTGTAACATAGCCGTTATGCTGCAGAATTTTCGTCTCAAAATGCCTCTCTCTTTTCTCAAAATTATTTTATGTTATAAAGTGAATACTCAAAGCTCTTATTTCTAAAAGGTTATTCACATATATATCAAAATGTTCTATTTTAAATTCTGGGATTTACATACATGAGACCCGCTTTCCCTTTCCGTGGGTTTAAAGTGACGTAAAGATCATGTCTTTAAAGCAGTTTTTAAAACGTTATGATTATGAAATGAAACCCATTTATTTTATGCTATATGGGTTATTTATGAAATGTTTGATGATGATATATGTGGCTCACATGATAATAAAGACAAATTTAAGGGTCCACCCTGATAGCGCTCCAATGCAATGAGTAATGATGTAACCACTAGAGATTACAATTTTCACGATACCTTGGTGAATAACCTTGGTAATTTTCAAATGACACCTTGGGGATGGACCTTGGTGATATGTTCATGATTGTCTATGTTAAATGATGTAGCCACATCTTAAAGTTATGAAAAATGTTATTTTTATTATGATATGCCACATGATTTTTTTTTATCATGCCTTAAAGTTCTTGTTCCTGACATAGTTGATGTATCTCAAGTTCACATGTTAAATGTTTCCCTTGTTTCCCTTACTGGGCCTTCTGCTCACCCTTTCATTTGATGTATGTCCCCAGGTTATGAGATGCAGTAATGAACCTAGGATGAACATGAGGAGAAGCCTTTCAAGTGTTTAAGAAGAATGTTTTATGTTTTCATGTTAGAAGTTCCTGGTTTCCAAGACACTAAACCTTAGAGATCCTCAGTTTTGTATAATGTAATGAAAGTTTATGTGATAAAAAGGCGGGATGCTATAGTCGCTGGCTGAACCAGCCCGGTCTCCTGGTCTGAGTTACCAAGCCACCTACGTGGCGACTACCGGGCTCAACCGCCCTCGCGGTCCGCTGGGCCGGGCCCAGGGGACCGAGTCAAAACATAGCGGACTAACCGGCACAATGGGTCGGGTCAGAACCAGCGAGTCTGACCGGTCGACCAGACTGGGTCGGCCCATACTGGGTGGGGCTGAGTCGGTCCGACCGTGTCAGACCATACCCGAGCCCATTACTGACCCATTACCTTCTTGGGCCATATCTTTGGTTCCAGACGTCCGTTTGACGAACCGTCAGCAACCAAAGTATTCTTGGAGCATAACCGTCCCTTTGAGTATACCCCACCAGAGTTCGGGGTATAGTTGAGTTACGGTCAGGTTGGTTCTTACACGAATCCAACCAGGTCCCCGGGACTAAAATGCTAATAACTCACAGACCGGGCGTCCGATTGACGCGCCGTCTATTGCGTTGAGACCCCTTTGACGTGGCAGTCCTTTGAGATACTTCTAAGTGAGACTTAGTGACACTTGGAGTATCGACCAGTAGCTCGTGGAGTGGATCCTTTCGGTGATGAGCATTCAGAGTGCGGAGACCTATTAGCTGTAAACCTGACGACTGCTTGACCGATTCGACTCTGAGTGATTCAACTAGCCCAGTGGATAGAGCACCCGATATTTGGAAGCAGACCCTTGGCCGACGGAGTGCCTGATAGTTGGAAGTAGACCCGCGGTACTTGACAGGAGGAGTACCTCTGTAGGCTATTTGGGGGAGAGCTCGATATTTGGCGGCAGACCCACAGTGGACGGAGTGCCCGATATTTGGCAGCAGACCCACGGTACTCGACAGGAGGAGTACCTCAACAGTCTAAGGTTAGTGAGAAGCAGCTCAGTGTCGTGATAGGCCCACTATACACGACAAAGGAGGAGTTCTCCAGCATCCGTGGTTTCGATAATAAAAATCCTGGTTTGAGCTGAGTTAATGACCTTTGTGTTTTCCTCATGACTGAGACAGGTTACTTGATAACTTATTTATATGTATGGGCATATACCTAAGTAATGGTTATCCGTTGATTTCATACTTTTTAGTTTATCCTTGTTTTATTTTGTGTGAACTTGAGGGTCTCGGGGTCCCTAATGAGAATCGTTATACTCACCCCTACACAGGCTATACCCGCACCTCGTTGTGTTGGATACAGACGATGGACGACGTTTACAGAGTCTGAGAGCACTAGGATTGGACGGTACCCGGAGGAGGACCTTACGATGTATTAGTACACGGTGGATTCTGAAGGAAGTGGAGTGCTATGGATGCCATCTTTACCTAACCTTCAGGTAGGAACCCTGGAGGATGATCCCGGTGCTGTTTTCACCTTTCAGCTGTTTGTCCATTTTTTTCGGTTGTATTTGCTGTCACTTGTATTTGTACTTTACAGTTGAGCTTGTATTATGCCCCCCCTTAATTTCAGTACACTTGTTATACAGCTTTTACTTAGTGTTTTCTTCCTCTTGTACTCTGGTTGTGTGTGTTTACAATTTATAAAGGCAATGCCTTCCAAGTTTTAGGGAATTACGCCTTTGGTGCTAGTCGTCAGCCCCTAGCCTATGGAAGGTGGGCTTGGGGAAGTCACGATTCAGGCCCTGTGGGACGTGTCATGACATGAATCTCACACTTTGTATTTGAAGGTGATTTAATCTGAACATTGTATCCCATGTTATTCCCTTTATGGATGCATACTTCTAATTATTGATTTTTAAATTCTATTCCTTCCAACAAAAAAATATGTTTAAAACATATTGATGCATAAATCTTTACACAAATCATAATTTTTGTTACTCATCCAAAAATAGTTTCCAAACATTTTTAGACATATCCAAATGCATATCATCCATAATATATTTGAAATTTTTTGGCAAAATGTTAGAACTATATGAAATTAAAAATCTCTTCACGAGTAATCTTGGAGCCACAGATAGAAAACCTTGAGCTTTATTAAATAAGGCATAAGCCTCTGGGCCCATGAGAAGTCCTAAAAGAAGTTTCTCTACCTTGGGAGACATTAATCAAGATAGAATATAATTCATCATAATTTTAACACCTAATATGAATAAACTATATTCAATAACCACATTCAAGCTAAGAACATTAATTTGAAACTGAAGTGAAGTTAAATAAAAACAAAATATATTATCATACCTAGAATGTAACTCCTTAGAGGGATGTATAATAATCTCTAGAATCAGTTTAAAATTTAGAATAAAGTGGACACATATTTATAATATTTTTTTTAATTATGAATAAACTAGGTAATAATTTTTAAATAAAATAAAATTTTACATACTAAACATTACATAAATATTTATTAATAATTAAAAAATTAAATATATTTACAAACACTTTATAAATTAGCTACACATTAATGAAATTCCATAATATAGAATGTTAATATTTTAAATACATTTCATTATATGAACTTCATGATATTATATATTATATGATATTTCCTATATAGAATTTTATAAATTATATACATTTTAAATCCAACTTATATTATATATTATTTTTAGATAAATTCGATATCATATACATATCATTCATCAAAATTCATTTTGATGAGGTCTAAATAATTTCTCAAAATAATATTTTAAATTTAATAATTTAAATTCATACCTATAAACCATTCAGAATGTAAATATAAACAATTTATATTCTAGCATTATTTTGTAACGTATATATAACTTATAAATTATCCTTTTGAATTATAAATAATCACTTTATTTCTAATTTATAAGGTGGTTTATATAATTTGGTAAAAGGTTTTTTTAATGTTAACATATAAAATTAATGTATATTTAATAATAAATGTTTTATAAACATTAATTAATTTATTATAAAAAAATTTACAATTAAATAATTTATAAAAACTTTATAAATTAATAAATATCGCTAAAAATACATCTTAACATTATTTATAAATAGTATATAAATAAAAGAATCCAATTCATAATTTAATTTTAATAAAGATAAAATTTTGTAGAATAATCATATTCTATGATTCTTGGGGAGTTGTAGAATATGACCTATAGGTTGCAACTACATGTGATATCAGTCATACGTTACAACTGATAGTTGCATCACCAAATAAGATAGACCAGTGGTACATTCTAAATCATATTTTATGAATAGTAACCAAATCGTTACCTATGATATCATATATCTAATTTAACCATAGTCGTTAATATTGACTTAGCAATTCGATGCTATTTTTTTTTCAGAAACACAACACATTTCTATCAAAAGTTATGATATTAGAAAATCATATGTTATGTCACATATAGAAACATAGGATTTTTACTATGAAATTTTTATGACTATGATTATGATATGCAATATGATATTGATAATTTTATTTCCAGTACAATTTCATAAATCTAAAAACATTATAAGCTTTGATGCTACTACTGGGTTTTGTAATGATTTTATAATAATTATTTAATGTAGTGTAAATCATTAAGAAACCCAAAAAAGTTCTATACTTTTAGATAAATGAAAAAAATACTATAAATGAAGAAATTATAAAACATTTGCGCACATTAGACTGTAGCCACCACAACATCATCTTCATCTTCGTATCTTTGGGAAAAAATCATTCAACTTTTTTATGGGATTATCTAGCCATTATGGCATGCTAGTGGATCATTATTCAAAGAAGGTAGAAAAAATACATCATTTAGGAGTGGGGGAGTTTTTTCCAAATAAGAATAAGATAGAACACCACATAATTACATCACATGGTATTGGGCTATTTATAGGGACCTTGAGGATGATCATTGATCCCTCATACCTTAACTCGTGCATTATAACACATGTGTTAATGCTTCAACCAACATAAGAATCCATGCGCGAGTTATAAACCCTTGTATTATAATTTTTATAATGGTCCTTAGTGATAGATTAGGTGGGATAAATCATTCTATTAATAACTCTTTATGTTTAATAACCCATATTGATCATATGATTAAAGTGTATCGTACCATATGATAATTCATAGAATTGATCCATAAGATATCATAAAATCATATAATACGATTGGATGAGGTGGTGACATGAAATAAAATCCCATTACTTATGATATCAACATATCATATTATATTAAATACATAATAATAGAATTTTAAATTTCCATGTAATCTGGGTATCATTTCTTATAATATCCCTATATCATACTCTAAGTTATAGTATAATATATATTACATACACATACCAGAATTTTGGGATTATTTATTTCACCTTTATGTATGTAATAATACCAGGGTTAAATAAATAAATATTATAAACATATGAAAACCTTAATATGGGTAACTTTCGTTGGTTATATATACCAAAGTTATTCTAGAATCTCTTGCCTCAGTTTTGTGGAAGGAATCTAGTTAAAAAGATATACTACATAATTGAATACTTATTCCAAAATTTCATTAGAATTATTATATGTAGACTATATTGCAGATGCACTAAGACCTAACATATCATTTATCATAATATACTAGTATTATAGTAGATTCTATAGGAATTTTTTTCCTATATCGTAGCTTACGATTTAAATTCCATCACAGAATATGATGGTGTGCCTATGATATATGATATATCAAGAAATACAATATTTGATTTCACATTCATTTATCTACCACATCCCACCATGAATTTTCATTGATTTTATATTGCAGAATATTGATTCATATAAGGATACTCAATTGTTTGGAGTGTTTAAAAAATAAATATCAATCAATGAATATGTGTTACAAGTGATGTACACTGGTTTCCATGAGATTTTAGTCGACATGCTATCCACTTCATTCAATGAAGAGCATTGAGTAGAGTCTATATAAGGGAAGTGTTCCATTAGTTTATTTGTACTTGATAATTGCCTACCATAATATAATATTTATCCATATCAAATCAAATTTTATCACTTAGTGAAAGAACTAAAACCACTTTAGTGCTTTGGGGTGCTCTCAATATGATCGGGGATCCATGGCTGGTGTAATCCCCCCAGAGGTAGGAATCTTTTGTTTTAGGTTTATGTGATCTCCATCAAGTATTCATCGAACAATAAAAGTTGGATTAATTATTGGAAAATTCACAAATGTTTTTTTATTTATAAATCATACTACTTCAGTTGAAGATAGATGAATAATTTCCACGGGTCTCTTCTACTGTTAGTTAATTCAATGAACACCCTAAACACCATTAGTGTTATCAAATCCTTATTAGTCAATGGATCAATATGTTTTTATTGATTTTTATGATGAGATTATATATTTTATTGAATTTGAGGCATATTATAAAATAAAATACATTGTAAAACATATATTTTGGTTAGTATTAGCATACTGATGATCCATATCATAAGTTATGATATGAATAAAACTCTCATTTTTAAACTACTCTATAGAATAAATTCTCAGATATCATATAACACAACCAATCCCCAAACTTTGGTAAAATAGGGTTTCGTAAAATAATTATGATACCATGTTATCATTTAATATAATAGGAGTTTTATGATATCACCTATCATAAGATATGATAATAATCATAGAAGACGATTAGGATTTGTATCATAGAATACAACTAATAGGTGTCTTTTCTATTATGTACCAATCAAAATTAATGACCGATAATCCTATAATCAGACATAAAGTATTATATAGGGAACATTTTTTAAAAAATAGTATTTTTCTATATTTATTTATGGATTATAAATTCTTTATTAATTATTAGTGTTAGGAATTGTAAAATGATATTTTTATTACCAAAGTTAAAAATCAATATTTCATATTTGTATATAATGTTTTGCAAAAATAAATACAGTGTTTAATAATTTTTTTTATCCCTTAAAATTTAAATTTTTATAAAATTATTATCAATTTTCAATATTATGTATACTAAATTTATGTTATTAATTACATCTAGTATCTTGTATTTACCAACATTAAATTCTAGGTACGACATTATATGATTTAGTTTTCATCAAACTTTTCCCCAATTTATAATTGATGTTCTTATATTGAATTCGGTAGTTATACATAGTTTGTGAATATTAGGTATTAGAGTTATTGTTTATTAGATTATACCTTGAATAAATTATTCATGTGTTGAGTGACTTTTGGTTGGACTTCCCATTATCCTATAGGCTTATGACTTATTCTATAAAGGTGGGGGTGGTTATCTATGTCTTTAATCTTACTCAGGTGGATATTTTCAATCTCATATAACTCTAAGCCTTTACATAAAGAATTCGTGTACCTTATGAATATCATTCATTTGGATATGTATGTTTATAGTTGGATTCTATTTTTTAGAGAGTAAGACAAACATTGGGTTGCTGAAATATTTACACATTAATGTGTCATGAATATATTAATTTGGTTGATGAAATAGGGATTCCAAAACTAAATTGTTAGAAGCATGGACACACAAAACAAAAAAACAATAGATGATAATGATTTCATATAATGAAATAGTTATGGAAATTATATGCTTATGATTTATATTAATTTGGTGATAATTTTAAATTAAAACCACTCAAATACTAAGTGTGATATTCCTTTTAACATGGGACTTTTCAAGACCTTGATCATCTAATTGGGTATGTCATCGCAAAGTTGGATTCCCAGGGGTTTTAATAGTAAAATAGTCATGTAATGAGTGAATATAACAGTATTATGTTCTTGTTATTTTTATCTTATTTGCATTACACTAGTTGGGAGACCCTAATAGTATTAGGTATTCATAGGAATAAAGTTGATTATTATCTATATGATGGATATAGACAAATGATTTTTCACTCAAATATCTATGAATAAAAAACTATTGTGATTGGGATGATTCCCTACCTAAATAACTAAGTGGAGAGAGATATGAGAAATAAAGTCATTTTTATGTGTTATATGGATTTTGGATCACTAAATAGATATGATGTACATGGTCATAAATTTTTCTGGGAGCACATGCATTAATATTTCTTGATAAAAAGATATTAAACATGATACTCACCCATATATTGTCTTTATTACAGATTTTGTCATACATAATGATATCCAATTTGAAATATACTATAGGTATAACCTATAAAACAATTAAAAATTGGTATCTATGGTTGATAAGTGTTCTCAGTGAGATGAATTCTAAATTTTTTAATGTGAATGTTATAGAGATTAATTACACTTACTCTAACTCATGGGTATTATAAAATCTGTGTGCATCACATATTAGTGATGATAAATAAAAACTCACAAATGGGAAGAAATTAATGGAAGTGAGAATAAAATATTCATGTTGTTAATGGTGAAATATTTTCTACATTTGAATTCAACAATTATGATTTAATTATTCCCAGTGTATTAGAACTAGAATTGGAGAACACTTATTATGTTCCTATTAAAACTATAAATTTGATATCTATATATTATTTTTACAAGATGATATTTCCATTCACTATTAATAAAAATATTATATATATATATATTAAAATGAAATAATTTATTTCATCGGGAATTTGTTAAATGGTTTATATATTTAAGATATTGATAAGAATACTTTTAAAATTCATAAGAATAATTCCTTGGTTGATTCTAATCCCACCGAGTTCTTTTATTATCTCCTTGGAAAATTTAATTAGAATCACATCAAAATACTCCATAGAGATGGATTATTGAAACCCTTTAATTATGAGTTTTTTGTTATATGTAAATCTTGGTTATTAAGAAAATGACTAAATCAAATTTTAGTGGAAAAGGTAAAAGGGCTAGTGTTTTAATTGGTCTCATACATAGTGATGTATGTGGACATACGAGTACACAAGAAAGTGGTGGTTCTATGTGCTTTTTTACCCTTATTGATGACTTTAGATAGTATGGTTATGTGTTTCTGATGAGACATAGGTATGAAATTTTTTAAATGTTTAAAGAATTTCAAATTGAACTATATAATCAAATAGGAAAAAGTTTTATGATTTTTCAATAAGATCTGGGTGGTGAATTACTGAGACAAGAATTCAATGATTATTTAAGAGATTGTGTTATCTTTCCTGAAATCAATCCACCTAAAAAATTGTATTGTAATTGTGTGTTTGAGAGGAGGAGTCATAACATGTTGTACATAGATTGATCAATGATCAGTTAATGTGACCTTCCCATTAATTTTGGGGTAATGATATGGATATTATAGCATTCCTTCTTAACCTTGTTCCATATAAAGTATTCATAAAGACAACATTTGAGATATTCTATAAAAACATAGCATTATGTATTTGTTTTAATATTTTAGGTTATGAAGCACTTATGATGATCATCTTTAAACAATATTGACCATAAAGTGGAATAATTTTAATTTTTTGGTTATCACAAGGAAATTAAGGGATAATATTCTTATAATACTAATAAACACCTATCATTTTTGGATTAAATTGTTATATACATTGAGAATTAATATATATATATATTAAAGAGTTAGTTGGAGTAAAGTTGAATTTGGATAATTTTAATACCAAAAAATATGAAGTGATCATGAGATTGAAGATGATTAATTCAATAAATATTTATGAAAAAACAACAAAATAAAGTTACACAAGAACCTCAGTAATTTGGTAATATTAATCATGATCTTGGGAGATATTGAATTATTATAGAAAATTAAGAAGAAGAAATGTTTATTGGAGATAAGCCAAGTACTTAATAGGAGGCCATTGAGATAACTGATTTTGAGAAATGGTTAAAAGATGTGAAATTTAAAATGAACTCTATATATGTAACAAGTTTAGAACATGGTTGATACACCTATAGGGAAAGATAAATAGGGTGAAATGGGGTTTATAAAAAAATTATATTAATGAAAGAGTGTCAACCTCTGAAGAACTTTTGGTCAAAAAGGGTTACAAGAATATTTATGGTACTAACTATGAGGAAACCTTTTCACTTGTTGTGATGATAAATTCCATTCAGATATTTCATTCCATAGATGCCCATTTTGATTTTGAGATATATCATATGGATATCAAAATTTATTCCCTTAATAGAAATTTATTCAAGAATATGTATATAATAAAACCTTAAGGTTTTGAAGATATAAATAGTTTTTATAGTATTTAAGTTGTAACAACCCATTTATTAATTGAATCAAGATTCTAAAAGTTGTAAAATATAGTTTAATGATTCTGTTAAAGGCTTTGGTTTCATCAAGAATGCGAATGATTCCTATGTATAAAAGTGGGTTATTGGTAATGTTGTCGTATTTCTAACATTGTATGCGGATTAATAATTATGATCAAAAGTGGTATACTAACTATACACTCTATAAATATGTGGTTGGGTAAATGATTCTTTATGAATGAAATGGGTAAATCATACTACATGCTATGTATGAAGATATATAGAGATATATCTAAGAGGCTTCTTGGAATCAGTTGGGACACATACATTTGTAAAGTGTTCAAGCAATTTAGTATGGATAACTCCAAAAGGTATTATTTGACAATATTCCATGAGATAAATATTAGGATGATTGATAATCCTTCTAATGAGTTAAAAGGGATGGATATAATTCTCCATGCAACCTCCATGGGTTCTATCAAGAAATTACTGTGACAATAATGGATCCATTGATCAGGCCAAGGAACCTTGGTGTCACCAAAACAGATTCTATATAAATGTTATCCCATATCATTAATCACTGAGAGGGGTGTTTCTAGAATATATTGTGTGGATATAAAGGACAATATAAAAGATAAATTGATGAATCCATTACTGTAGATAAAAATTTTATGGTAATGTTAAATCTCTTATTATATGATTCATATAATATTTAATGTAATGATTGTAAATTAATAATGATTTTATTAAGTAAATCTTCATTTATCATTAATTTATGTGTGTTGTAATTTATTTTACATGAATATTTGAATGATAATGTCCCCTAAAAGTAAAACTTTGAGTTGACCCTAACCAATGATCAATATTAAGTATTATTGGTGGTGATGATATGTTAAGGTTAGCTTGAGTAAAATGATGTACTCAATACCAAAGTTTAATGTGAGATATGAAAAATAGAGTCATGAGGTAATAAGTTGGGACCTATAACTTGGAGTGACCCTCTAAATTATATCCCATGTAATTTCATATTTTCATTGATATAATAAAGGGAGTGTGATTATTATTAATCCCTATTACTTGAGGCTATAGAGATACCTTTCATGGTAACCTTTATACTTTTATACCTTTCTTACAAGATCCTCGAGGTTTAGATAAATAGGGTTTCATAAGTTATATAAGGAAAGTGTTCCCTTTATTAATTTATACTCTATAAATTCATTACATAGATCAATTTGTATTCATCTTGAATCAAATTTTATCACTCAGTGGCGGATTTATCACCCCTTCAGTGGTTTGGGATCCTCTCTATATGATCGAGGATCTATGGTTAGTGTAATCCCCACAGAGGTAAGAATATTTTGTTTTCAAATTTGGTGATATCTATCAAGAATACATAAAAGATTAAAAGATATATTACTCTATAGAACAAGTATTCTTATGTTATTTATTTATATATCATGTTGTTCGGTTGATTATAGTTCAAGAATTTCCTAGGGATTCTTCACAGCAAGGTCATTCGTTGAACACCCTAAAACCCAACAGTCTCATTATATGATATTTCTTAGTTAGCGTTTGATTCATTTTCTCCACTACACCATTCTAAAATGGTTTTATGAGTAAAATATTCTCAAACATAATTCATTTACTCCCACAAAACTTCCAAAAATCCTATCTACTATATTCTTCACTACTATTTAACTTTAAGCACTTTAGATTATTTTTACTCTCTTTCTTCAACCATGTAACTCGATTTGAAAAAAACAATGAAAACCTTGGATTTTTATTAATGAATTAATACCATAGGTTCATAATTTAATCATTGATTAAATTAAAAAAGAAAAAAGATCAATTGTGATAATAGACTGATGTAGGCCCCCAAACATTTTTGTGCATGACTTCCAAATTCTCAGACATATTAGTACTTCTGTATAGATTAAATGGAAATATTTTTCTAATTTTATATTATAAAAATATCACAATATCAAAAATATATGTGAGTAAGATTCAATATGCCCTTAGACTCCATGGCTCACATATTCCTCTCCTAGAGGTTCCTGAGATGAAAATGCTAAAACTATAGAATTTTAGAAGTTTTAATTCTAGAAGTTATTACTCTATATCAACCTTTTGTCAACTAAAACATCCCATTTTTTACAAATATGCACCCAAACATGGATCCTGAATTAATCATTCAAACTCTATTTATGAATATTGTTCATAATCATTATTCATCCAATTGCCTAATGAAAATTAAATTCTTATGTAATATGGGTATGTCTTGAACTCCCTTTAAGATAAGGAAAATTCTGTTTTTCATTCAAACATTAACATCATAATTCCACACAATGTCTAGATATTCATAATTGAATATATAAACCTTATTTAACATTATAGATGTATAATTCACCATACAACCCCTATTAGTTATTGAATGGGATGAAGCCACAAAATCAATGATTGATGAATGAAATAGATCTTTGGAACTGGGAGACCAATTTTGATCACCATCAAGTGTAAAATGTATATAACTTGAACTTATAGATGAAACCATTCTATAATTCACAAGAAAATACCTAAAATCTTTCTCTAAGTTCCCTCTTCTCTCCTAATTCCAATATATGGGTATAGACCCAATAAATATATACCATCTTCTCTCCATGTATATATCATCTCATTTCTTCTAACCCTTTCATTTAGGAGAACATCCTCTAACTTCGGTATTGACTGTAGTTATGGTAGGTTTTTAGAATTAAATTCATATAAGTTCTTTATTAAAAATGATATCTCTAACATCCTCAAACACTAGGTCATATTTCCTATAATAACTACCTAAAGTAGTTACCATCATGTCCCCTGATTCTGGTAGCAATAATGACAACAAGAGGAATATACATCTATAATATACTTTACTTTAAGTAATTTGATATGTCACTAAATCATTTTAAAGTCATTAACATTATCAACCATTAGTCTTCCTTTAGACATGGTCAGGTTGAATAACCTTGACATCCTAAGAAATTTTTCCATTGGTTTTGGATTGTAATAAATGTTTGTCAGAGAATTTATCAAATCCATTGTGGTCATCACAAATCGAATATTATAGTAAATATTTCATTACAAGGACATCAAAATCAATCTAAGTTACTTTCTATAAAATATTTCCTATCATTTGTTTACATTTTTTCATGATTGAACCATTTCAATGTAACCTGTAGGTTTTCTTAAATCATATATTCCTCCATCTGCATCCTCAAGAAGCTATAAATCCATCCCACAAAATTTTTCTATTTAAACCTTTCCTTTTTCTAATTCCATACCTTCTGAAATAGTTAAATTCCACTAAATTAAAAAAATTCAGGATAAGAATATTATATCAGATTATTATAACAAGTGTGATATAAATCCTTGTTGAACCAAAAGCACTAATACCACATATTTTGATTCAAGACCACTACTGACTAGAAGTTAAAACACATGATTCTTTGGTTATGATTCAAATCTTTAGAATATCCTAGACTATTAGAAGCCCACATGCTAATATGAAAAAACATAAATATAAAAAAATGTACCCTAAATCCTTACACTGGAACATCACCCTCTTACAAACTCAAATAAGCTGGGCTCGTAAAAAAAATATTCATGTAGAAAATAAAGAAAATAAAAAATGGACCATAAATATTTACATGGTTCAGATGTTATTCTTATATCCATGAGATAATAGTACTAAACTTTTCATTACATGTAATTTAAATGATTATAATTGTAACATCCTAGATCGGAAAGCCACTCAACCGGTGTTCCGTACCTGATTGGCCACATGACCTCAACCGCATTTCCCCAAATGCCAGAGGCTACCGACTACTAGTGAGGTACTAGGACTGATAGAGGGGAAACTATGCCCTCATTATCATAGTGTACCATAGTGGAACAATAATATACAATAGAGGAAGAAGTAAAAACCAATAGCTAAAGTAACCAATGCAGGACTGGTGATAAAGATAACTAGAATTAGTAGCATAAAAAAGATAATGCTTCGTGTCACATGTTCTAAGAAATAATCCAAAATAGGATACACTACAGTCAGATACTAAATAAAATACCAAGGTACAAAAATAAAAAAAAAATAAAACTTAGAAGCATCGCAAGCCTCAGCTTTTTCTCATGCTCTACTGCTCCTAAATATAAAATCAAGTACCAATAGATGGGTGCTTTCCATTATCAAAACCTGCAACAATATAATCTGTTTGGTCCAAAAAGAATGACCAAAATAGGGTGTGAGAAATAAATCCCAGTAGGTAACCACCCCTGATCTCTGACTATCTGTCAGTGATTATATGAAACTAGTAGTGTACAAAATTAAAAGTAGTAAACTAGGAAGTACTCAAAGGTAAACAATCCTACAAGTCCTATTTCCATTTATATTCAGTTCATGTTCATTAAATAATTTTATTACATTGAATTGTAAACATCTCAAGATCCATACTTGGCCCAACAATCCCCCATATCATGTAAGAACAAAAGATGTCTCGAAAGACTATTTAATTGTTAAAACGGAAGACAAAATCCCAGATTATGCTTTGTCTTGGTAAACACGTCATAAGGCTTTCTAAAAGATATTTAGTTCGAAACCACACCAGAAGGCATAGAAAAAACCTTCTCCCATTCATAACAGAACCCCTCCCATAGTCATAACTAATCCTCTCTCACAGGCATAACCAATCATCGCCTGCAAGCCTACAAAATCCTTGCCCACCGGCATGACACAACATCACTCATAAGCATAACACCACCTCTCCCTTAGGCATAGCACAACATCACCAGCAAGCATAGCAAATAAAAAGTGCACATATAGATTAAACTATTACAAGGAAAATATTGATCAACTCATGTGGGAAATTCATAATACAAGAATAAAATATCGTCTAACAATTACAAGGCTTAACAATTTTTTGTCTCATGTCGGTAAATATTTAATTGAGAAAATTCATTTTAAACAATCCTTAAAATGTACAAAAAGGCATGAACAAAGGCATCCTAGGCCGAAATGGATAAGCATCGGTTATCTAATGGAAATGCATCCATGGGGTGTCCTCTAATCAAACCTTACCAGTTGAATATGCTTCAATTATTAAATTTATTCACCTAAACATCTTTAGGAATCAAAACATGTCAAAATATCAATAAAGAGACCCCCTAAAAATAGATGTTTGTCACTCCATCACATATAAACCACTCGAAAATTAGTGAAAGGCACAATAACACCTACCTCGTTGTCGTACAACTCTCCTGGTCCAACGTCAGCCTCTAATTTGTCATATAACATGGTAGATCTAGAAAAAGAGCATAAAATATCAACCTTAAATAACTCAGTTGAGAGGAAAAAAATGAAAAACAACTCAAGAGAAAATTAGAGCTTACTGATTGGGTTCAAACTCATCTAACGGAGATTAAAATAGTGTTCAGACAGCCAATTGGGAGCCAAAAATGAGCTCTAGGCCTACTATTTCACAAACCTAGCGACCCCTCTATCCAAAAGGAAAAAATGAGGCTACTACCCATTTTAAAACAATTTACAAATAAATGGAATGTACTTTTAATATACATGCTGTTTATATTCCATTTTGTCGCCTTTATCTGACTTAATTTACACATCATAAAAATGATTCCTGACATCAATACATAGTGTATACTAGGATTACACGGTGTGTAAACCATGGTAACATTGTGAAATAGTCTTCAATTCATCCCTTAACCTCCTTTTATTTAGTTTTCTTAAATAAAAACTGAAAAGAAAAGTCTTGCACTGCAAAAGAAGAACCGGGTTCTTACATCCATGAGAGAATAATACTTCACTTTTCATTTCATGGGATTTACATGATTATAATCACTATTAACAAAACATCCAACTTATATTACTAATAAATTGGTCATTCAACACATGTATAGGTGGACTCACCCCTCCTTTATTGTGGGTCCATGTTGGTTAGCAAATACCACTGACTTTGAAAAAATTTGATTGATCCAACATTTTTCATGATAACCTCTTTTTGTATATAGCTTACCCATCCATGAATTCTAACATCCATTGAACTAATAAATCTACTCTAACATATCAATATGAAATACCCTTATATATTTCCATTTCCCGAAAAACCTCTAGAAAGTAACTTTACATAACCATCCGAATGAACGTTAAGAATATTGTAACATCCACTCACCATCTTCAAAATCATGACCACCTGCATAACCTTGTTCTGGAACATAACATCTAGACCAAAACCTCCATTGGACTTCTACTACCATGAGTCTTCACCATGTTAAAACATAAGTTCAAATGTCTCTTCATCTAGGATTTTTGAATCATAACTTGAAAGAGGCTTCACATATCCTAATAACCTAAAACCCTGTAATGAATAATATAAATAAACTATACATGTGTACTATACCCAATTGATTCTTATGAAATGATCATTAATAAATTTCTTGATAAATATCCATTGGAAGAATCCATTACACTCCCTCCTTTATGTTGTATCTATAAGATGATTGAACCACACATCATATAAGAAGGAACCTCTTCTATTCTATGTGAATTATAGTGCCTCTCAAAGTAAATAAATAAGGAAGAATGAAGCTTCTAGTATGAGATAATTCATAGTATGAAATAACAGACTTGAACCACCAATCTTGACAGTGTTCACTTCCTCATTGAGCTGTCAATATATTCCCATGAATTAACTCATACATTTAAAATATATGAGTTAATACCTCGATTATTCATACACCCATATCATGAATTAATTAATTCTATCATGTGTTTAATTATATGAAATAACTCGTTTGATGATGGAAAACCTAGAAAAATTGAACATCAATCCTTTAAAATTATTATACCATATGAAGAAATTTGCTTGTTATCAAATAAAATTATTTATTATATCCCTAAACATATACATACTATATTACTAAGTTTAATCCATGTTGTATAATATGACTAAAATATATATCATAGTAATATATTATCCCAAACACATCATATATGTATAGGATTTAAGGAATATTTCATTTAGATATTACCTATAGAATTGGGTATATGGTCATTCAAACAATTCTCATAATTTTATGCACCTATTAGAGCATTCTCTTTAATTTCCTTTTCAAAACAGTTCCTAAATTGTAACTTATTCTTGAAATTTCATGATTTTATCTTAAATTCCAAATTATTCTTTAAGGTAATCACTTATTTTTCTAGTGATTAAACCTTTGATCCTAATTATTTAATATAATAATTAATTTCATTAATTACAATACCTTATTCATCAATTTCAATTTTGAAATCAACTACTCATCTTGGATTTATTATATAGTACTTTATTCTTCCACTAACATCACTAATATAGGGATTTTAACTTTATGTGAATAAATATACTCATCATATTATTTCAGAAGACCATTGATCTTTTTACTTGTCTTAGTTATATTATTTAGTTCTTATAGTTTTCATTTATGTTCTACTTTAAGATCAAATATTCATTATAGTTGATCATAATCTTTGTTTTTTGGTTGAGTAATTTCCACCTTTCTTCGTAATATCTAAAAAATTAGATGTGAATTCTATTTACCATTATTCAAGAAAATATTTTTTGTCATATTCTTATTTACATAGATGAAACTTCTATTGAAACTTTTTTTTTCTGATTTTACTTTTAGACTTAACACTGTTTATAAGGGAATATTTCATTACCTATTTTATGTGATATTTTTCTCACCATAATCTCTATGTTTACTTCTTGTAACCCTCACTAATATGTGACCAACTTTTACACACTTGATTTATGTTATGGTCAGTTTACCCTCAAATCTACATTTTTATCCTTTAAATTTAATAGTTACAAGTGAAAAAAATTATCACTCACATCCTCTTCACCTTCATCTTGGTTCATATAAAATTTATTCATGACTATAAAGTAATATCTTTATTGTGTGACTTTTTCCATTCCTTCTAGAATCTCCCTCATATAATATTCAACCAAAATACATTAAAATAATCAATAAATATTTTTTCTAAATTATATCCATAATGGGAAAAATAGACATTTGTGATGAAATATTTTTGATGGATAAAATATCCATAAAAAGTACATTCAAATACAATCCATAGAAATTGAAAAATAATAATTCATTAGTAATTGTAATAGTTTTGAGTAATGTCAATAGACAACCAATCAATTCTAAATTTTTTGTCAACTCTTACCAGCACTATGTAGTAAAAATATTATTGTTGATAGAATTCAACACTTCCATTGAAATAAATAATTATTTGTAAAGGATCAGTAAACCACCATAATTACTTGATTAATTTTATAATTAATTAAAGAGGTGAGGTCATTTATGATAGATTACATTTGACATATATTATTTCCAAAATAAGTAATTAGTTAACAATGGTGGTGTGAATCTGTGATAGATATCCCACACATCATAAATAAATTAAAAATGATGGCTAATATTTCTGATGGATGTACAATACATCACAAGTATATGTTACAAAAAAACAATTTCTTTCACAAATTTTCATTGAAAAAAATCTTCTAATAAATAAACATTGAATGTGTTTCACTAATAACAACAAAATTAATTTTATCTTTTTTGTCCATAGTATGTAATCTAACTATATATAGTGTTGTACTCAATTTTCCTTAACTAGTTTCCAAGAAGTGGTTTTCCATATTTTTTAGAAGATATGCTATGGGAAATTTAGATCAAACATTTGAGATCCCATTTTAGTCAATATTTACTCATTTTCTAGGTATTTTTCAAAACTTTTATTTTAAATAGTTAATTAATTAATTGTTTTTATTTATTATCTAAAGAAATAACTTATGTACTTGTTTGAATATCTTATTAGTTCCATGTTATTAGTCAATATTATATTTATTTATTTATTTTTTTCGTTTTTATATAGTAATTTGAAATTTGAATTATTACTATAAAGTGAAATAGTAAATATATTAAAAAAATAAGTATAGTTATGAAAATTGTTAACATGGTAAATTATTTAAAAAATATTTAAAATAAATCATAATATAATAAATTATTAAAAATATTACAAAAATATTAATATTTATAAAAAATAAAACCTAACAATTATTGGAAATTTTCTATGATTCTAATAACTATTATTAATAAATAAAAAATATTTTAATAAATTATTGAAAAATATTAAAAATTAGAAAAAAAAAATTAGTAAAATTTATATTTAATAAAACAATATAATAAATAATCAAAATTAAAATAAATTATTACAAAATTAGAGAAATAAAAAAATTATAAAAATAAGAAAAAATTTAAAAAATTATAAAAATTATTAAAATAAATAAAAAAAAAATATTGGTAAGTTTTTAAAAATAATTAATATTTTTATATGTTCATGCATTTTAAAAAATATACTATAATTATTAAAAATTACTTAGGATAAATAATTTTCATAAAAAAATTATAATAAATAATAAAATCGAAATAAATTAATAAAAAATAGTGAAACAAAATTTAAAACAAATTAAAAACATATAATAAGTTTCTAATTTTTTTAAAATAATATTATTCACAATTAAAAATTAGTAAAATAAATTATTTCATTATTTTTTTATGTAGAAGAAAAATAATAATTATAAAAGAAAAAACTAATAAATAAAAATTATAAAAGAAAAAACTAAAAAATAGTAATATTTTACAACACCCCACATTTAATTTTTTGATATATGTTATCATAAGAATAATTTCTCGAATAAAAATGTTGAAAGATTGAGAATTGTGATTTTTTTATATTTATAAATTTTTAGAGTTCGATGCATGGTCCTAAAGACTATTCATACTAGTCGTGTGTGGTGAGTTTCTCAAGGTAGTAGTATAACATGATAGAGGATAGTGTTTGGATAACTATTCACATAAACTATGCTTCCTTGAATTTTTCCCAAAATTTCATTATTCATGTATTTAGTTCCTAGAACCCTTCGTAATTCACATATAGTATATTATATGGTTATTTTTGAATAATTAGTGAGGTTATTAAATTTATGGAATGTGTATAATGTTTCAGTTATATTTTTTATAAAATTTACTTATAATTGATAATTTATATATTTTATTAAATTATTATTATTTATTATTATAAATTGGTTTGGAAAAAGATTTTTATTCTTATTATTTTCTTTTTTATGTGGTGATATATGCGTGTGTGTTTAATTTTTTATTTTAGATAAATTTAGATTAATGAATTGGGTTTAATAATTTCATCATCATTATTATTATAATTTGGATGGGCATGTAAAAGGGGATTTAACCATATCTCACTATCTCCACTCATATTTTGCTAAGGGAGAGAGTTGGGAGCAATATTTTCCCTCCCATATGTCCTTCCTATAAATTTACAAGTAAAATCTTCACCAAAATTCTAGGTATATAAATATTGTTTTTGATTTTTATTCATCATCCCCTCCCCCTCTTCTTATCATGTTTAATTCTTCTCAAAGTGTTGATAAAGGTATATAGAGATTTTCCATGTAATGTAGAAAACGTGAATTTTTTTGGTATTTTAAATTTTCAAGGATATGTGTTCTTTCACTTGTGCTAATTTACTCTCGATGGATGAGGGTGTTGAGGCTGTATCAGTTTTCAGTTGGTGATTATATCCCTCTCTATTTATTTGAATAAACCATGGTTTTTTTATTCATTTTAAATTAATTTATTACCTATAAAATGATTATATAAATTATTAATGATGGATTTTTTTTAAATTTTATGTTTCATTTTATGTAAATGTGATATTTTATAAGGTGTTTTTATTGATTTTATGTATAAAATTATAACCATTCAATACCATGAATGCGATGTGTTTAATGAAATGTATAATATTATTATAGAGTAAATTAACTATTTTAGGATTTATAGAATGATTTATTATGATTTATAAATATAATATATTATGTTTTTAATGGTGTTTTCAAAGTTTAATACCCTGTTTGAATAATAATAAATATATTTTTTTGGTTAACATGAAATGGATTACTATAAAACATGGGTGATTCCCTATAAGAAGAATGTTTATCACAAATATAGAGTGTGTAAAAAATTTATTTGGGGTTTATTGTGAATTAGACAGATTTACAAATATTTTTTTGGTATTTTATTAATTATTATCTCTTTTATTTAGAACTTGATGTGGTATATTGATTTATAGAGTGTATGCATTTTTTTAAAATAAATTTACACACTATGTTTTTGAAAAAAATAGATTTTTATTATGAAATGAAAGGATTTTCTTCCATGGAATATTTTTTAATTATTTAAATATAATTGGGGGATATATTTTATTATGTTTATTCATGGATGAAGTTCTATTAACATAAAAATAGTGTTAATTACATGGTTTATCCATTTTGATATGTTATTTCTTTTATTTATGTGATTCCCGTACATGAAATTATTTTGTTGATTGATGATGGTAAATAGAGAAAGGGAATGTTTCTTGTAATTTATTTTAAATTATTAATTTATTAAATTATTAAAAATATCATGATAATCCTTGGGTACTACAAAAGGACTCTAGTGATAAGTAAACTGCTAGGTGAGAATATGTACTGCCTAGATTTTCCCAGAGTTTAGATTATACATCAGGTATGATAGAATTGTTTAGGATCATTATATATATAATTTCATTTGGGCCTTCTCATTAGTTTAGATTATTCAATTAATTGTGACTACACCACTAGTTTAGAATGATTCTTAATCTGGTGGTCAATGAGTAAATGATTTTGAGTTTAGAAAATGGTGATCTTAATTTTCCTTGCCTTGGTCACACAAGTATATCCCCATGATTCATTAACATGATCATTATTGTAAACTATTTTTATTAATAAATTTTCATACATTCATTAATGGATAATTTTTTTACATTGAGTTGATATATATAAAATATGTAACTTGTGTTTCCTTTTTCCCAAAAACATTAAAAAATACTATTATACTTGTATTTCAAACTAGCATATATAAATTTTCTAAGGGAATGTATAGAATATTTTGTGGTCTCTTATTTGTTGTTCTCTCACACCATACACACACCATGGTTTGTACATATCTTTCCATTCCTAGTTATTTCAAATGATGGTTTCACTTATTTTATTAGGATTGGATTATGGGCAAGTATATACAGTTATAGAGATGACGACAGACAAACGTGATAATATTTCTTGTGAGGATAATTAGGCTCTTTATTTTGATTTTTGGTTTATCCATGTAAAATTATTATATATATGTTTATTAATATCTTAATTTTCCTAATATATGATGTATTCTAATTGGATGGATGTTGATTTATTTATCTATTTCATTTTAGGCTCATTTATTCTTAATAATTTATAAAGGGTATATTATTCCCACTATTTTTCGATTGATTCCCTAGGAACATGTTATCAATCCATGGAGAATGGGACTGTACAATGTGATTTATGGCATACTGGTTCGAGTACGATGGTTAGGTATTAGGGACAGTATGCTTTAACTATAACTATAAAAATTATTTTTTACTGTATAATAAAACTGAAAACATAAAAATAAATTTATATATTTAACAAAAAAACTATTTTTATAAAATAAATAGTAAAAATTAATTAAACATATATATATAAATTTGTAAAAAATATATTAATATGAATTAGTAAAATATTCAAAATAATCAAAAATATTTAAAATCCAAAATATTATAATTTTTTTAAAAAATATTAAAAAAATTATTATTGACTACTGATTGAATAAAAAAAATATTAATATATGAAAAAATTAATCAATTTATAAAAAAATTATTATATCTTCATTATAAACAAATATTCTTTATAAAATAAATATAGGAGAAAATAGACGACATTTTTTATTATGGAATCATGATGGGATAAATTTTTAAAAAATCAATTCTTTTATTGAATAAATCTTGTCATTATTCAGTTTTTTAAATATTTTATTACATTTGCATCATCAATTAGAATATTTGGTTCAGAAGGGAAAATTATGTGTCTTTGTACGAAATATGTTATCAGGTAATATAAAAAAATTATATCATTATAATTAATTTTTTATTTTAATGTTTTTAGCCAAATTATCTTTTTTTATATCAATATAGTAAATTTAATTCAATTAAAATTTAAAAACAATAGTTCCTAGTCCATATTTTCAAAATTTAGTACATAAGGCTATTGGTCTATATTTATAATAATTTTTTTCTTGGAATGATGAATACAATTATCAATTGAAACCATATAAATTTTAAGAATTATTTAAAGATACCAATGAGTCCTTATTTCTTGGGTAAAATATAATAAAATTTGAAGGTATAATGAATTTTTTGTGTGTAAAATCAATTTTTGAATGACTGATAAATATTATGATCAAATACATTATTTTGTTAAACCTTTTTTTCCCAAGGTAAATAGATTCCAAAAAATTTATATCAAAATAAAAACCTTATTTCATAATTTTAGTTTTTGTTATCAAAAGAGTCTTGTTTGTTCAAATGATTACATAATATATTATGGTTATTATGAATCAATAGCTAATGGACAAACATTTGGAAAATTGTGGCACAAATAAATGTAACATTGAATATATTGGATTTCTCCTATAAAACTATCAAGATATTTTTCAAATGCACCTATATTATGGAATTAGTTTCTTTCTAATAACATAGCTTCATTCCAAACATGTAATAAATTTAGTATTTTTGTAAAAATAAGATTAAATGATACTTATGATGTTGATTCATGGAAAATGTTTAATTAGTTATATCCATATTTTACTTTAGAACCTTTTAATGTCATGTTAGATCTTTCTACAGATGGTTTTTTCCTTTTGGAAATTAAAATAGTCAATATTCTTATTGGCCTATTTTTATAACGTTATAAGACATACGACCATTAAATTTGGTCAAAGAAGAAAATATATATGTGGAGATATTAATTTTATATCATGAAAATATAGTTATTAATTTATTTTTAAACCCATTTATTGATTTGTTAAATTTATTATGGAGTTACAATATTACTACGTATGATGTAGTTCAAAAAGAAAAAATTACACTTAGACTATAATTATTATGTAAAAGAAGTTATTTTTTAGTGTTTAATATAATTTTTGAATATAATACACACGATCCTAAATATTTTATAAAATATATGATTTTTTGTAAAGAATTTATGCTTATAAATGTAAGATTATTTTTACTTTCATCAAATATTTCTTCCTTCTGGTCATCCTTTTTAACCTAATGGAAATAATTTTATGAAAGGATGAGTAAAAGGAGGTGGATCTCCCGAAATGATCTTTGGAATTTAGGGGGAATATATGGTCTCCTTATTACATCCTTTTAATTATAGACCAACTGTAAACCAATAAAATATAGGTGGTTTGGGAGAGATCACAACTAGGTAATGTGAAGTATTTTTTAGGATTTACCATGAAATTTTTTAGTATATCACATACTATATGCAGTGTATATTTAGAATAAATTTTTTGATAACATGTTCAATATTATTTTAAGAACACTGAGAAAGATTAAATATATGATAAAGTCATGATTTGAACTTACCTGAATTTATAACCACCTTGAACTTGAGTTCTTTAAAAATAAAAAATCCAAAAAATTAATGAATCCAAAATTAGTTTTTTTCACTTTTTAAATATTTTTATTGTTATTCTATTAGTTAATATTATATTTTAGGTTACCAAGTTTCTATACTTATAATTTATCACATTATTTCAAAAATAGCTTTATTAAATGGTTTAAAATACATGTTTTTCATGTCATAATTGAATTAATAGTACCTATTGGTCATAGAGGATTTTTAAAATCATAAATTAAGGGTATTCTAACTAAAACATAAAATTTTTTAAATGCCATTATTTTTTAACAATAGACTATGATATGTTTAGTAGGAAAAAAAAAATATTATTATAAGTTTATATAAATTAGAAATTTCACCATCTTTCTTTGATTCAATGGGTCATTTAATATTATATTTTTCATATGAATTATTATATAGAGTGTTGGTATATTTTCGATGGATATATATATTTTAGTGATGTATATAGAAATTAAAGGGGTAGAAACATATTTCTATGTCAGTTTTTCTCTCTTTGAAGTTGGTTTTTAACTGATGTTTATGTAGGATACTTTTTAAATAAAAGGTTCAATGTTGTTTAAAAAAAACTATGTCTAAACATTAACTAGAAGGGAATTTAAAGGGTATTTTAATGTTAGTTATCTTTGTATAACAAAATTTAAAATATATCTCCACATCTATGTGGAAAATATATCATAGAAATTTCCACATCAGTTTTTGGTAAAACTAACATTGAATGTTAATGCAGAAAAAATCTGTTAAAACATTAAATGGTGGTCTTTTAAAAAATATGGATGTTGAAAGTCCAATTATATTGATTCTATATTGGTGTATAGAAAAACAATTGGGGAATGTTTTTTTTTAAATACAGTAAATTAGTTTTCTCAGAATCTGAAAACCTTTAACGTAACATATATTGAAAACAAACAACATATACAGTATAAAAAAAACCTTTAAAATCAAACATAATTTAATAATTTATATTAAAAAATACTGTCTAATTAATAATTTTTTAAACTATAATAAAAATAAACAAACTTTATAATTTATGATTTAATCATACTTGGGATTCCTTGAATCATTCCTTAGAGATCATTAGTTTAATACAACTTTTCAATGAATAAGGTACGAGTCCCAAATCATCGAGTAAATTTCCAAGAGATTCCAGCGACACGCCTATGAGTTTTTTACCTAAATGAATGATAAAAATAACGGTTTACTTTTAAAAATATTAATGGATAATATTTAAATATATTTTAATATATATAGTAAAAAAAGTATTAGTCAATATGCAACTAAAATGTAAATATAGTATATTGGAATGTAATAATATAAAAGAGGGATTTAAGAAAAAATTTATATGCTAAAAAATGATTATTCCGCTTATATTTATTATACTGATATAAAAATATATTAATGAAACTTCTATCATCTTAAAATTTTAATGATTTATCTCCCAATATATTTAAAAAGTTTTGATATAATGATTTAGAATAATTTCAACTAAAAAATGGAAAGAACAACCACAGGATATGTAAAAGAATAACACAATATTTTAAAAATGGATAATAATATCAATGTTTGAGGGAATAAAGTAGTAATTTAGTTTTTCTTAATATGTATTAAAAATCGTAAAAAGGTATTTTGAATAAAAATTTAAGTGCACTATCGATTTCTAGAAATCCCTGGATATCATTTGGGATTATGAAAAAAAATATATCTATAAATGAATTTCATCAAGGCAATGTTAATATAAAAAATGATTAAAAATTATGTGGTAGACCCATGTGAAGTAATATTCTTTTACTATTCATCCATGTCCCAAGTTGGTTAATAGTACCCAAATAATAAAATGACTAAGAAATATAAATGAGAAGTTTGTAACATTACATTTTTAGTAAATTTCTAATAAGGATAGTAGACTTATGGTGTGGTAAAATGTCTATAGGAAATGTGATTAGTCTATGGGATTAAATGGTTGATAATGGTATATAAATATGATCGATTAAAACTAAGAAAATGGTGGAATAACATGTATCCATATTATATCTCAATTAGAAAATAATTCATCATTTATACCTAATGGAAAAATAAATTCAACACCTCTAATATTTTCTAGTACAATAACCTACAGTCAACTCAAATCTCAATTGGAGAATGTAACACTTGGTTTTATATTAGTAAAGGTTTAATGACCCACCATAAATTGGATCATGTATCTAGACTTTAACTGAATCCGGAATCTATTAATTAAAATATTAATGGAAAGAGTATAGAAATATAATTACATAAGACATGAAGATGAGGCTTGATATGATTCATGGAACCACATGAAACACACCTATACTATTGGTACATTAAAAATGAAAATAAAATGAACAGCAAACAAATAAATCCAAAGTATGGATGGATAAATAAAATAAATAGGAACAAATTAACCAAAACTATAGATATAATGTTTTGTTTTCAATTTGACGACTCTTACTGAAATATATCAATACATTCCTTGATTGATGTTTGTGTAACTAAGTTTTATGACTCTACATGTGTAAAAATAAAATTTATACATGTTTTTTCCCTTCAATTATTTAATAAAAATGAAATATATAACAATAATAACTCATAGTATTTAGATCCCAATTCTCAATATCCGATAAAATCACAATAATGAAATCAGTCAAAATCCTCATAAAAAAGAAAATTTACAAGGAGAAAGTGTTTAACACTATATTAAAACTATAAAAAAATAATATTTTGAAACATATAAATGATTTTATCCTTTAAAAAATGTTTAGAGAAAGTATCTACATATTATTTAAATACAATAAACTGTGTAAACATAGAGTCAAAATTGATATCTTCTATACCTTGTTTATCAAATTAATCAAATAGATTAACACTTATGTAATGAAAAAGGTGATTTATGTAAGGGAATTAAAAATTGAAAACTAATGATCACAAAATAATATAGTAAATTTGAAACTATCAAAAAAAAATAGTGGGACCACAAAATATCTAATTTGAGTTTTTTATTACATAAAATGAGTGATACCATTTAATACCTGAAGAATAATATATATATATATATGGTTAAAATATTATTCATTCTTATAACCCTATATATAAAAGGTAAAAAGTGAAAAAAAATCAAGGATTAAAAAAATGAGAGAAAAATAGATAAACATAATACTACATCACCTTAGGATTCTACATAAAATGAATATAATTTTTTAAAATTTTAAATGAAAGTAAGTAATGTCAATATAACATTATCAGGAAAAAGAGTATAAGAATAAATGAATTTTTAGAGGAGGAGAAGAAACTCTGAGGACATAATTCATAACAAGATGAAGAAAAATATGGAATTTAAATATTGAAATGTTAATTTGAATATCTAAACTGAAAAATTCTAGGTTAAAGTAATAATAAGAACCTAAAATGCATTAAAAATTACAAACATGCCAATCAATAGAAATATTAAAAGTTGGTACAATTAAATTTCAATTTATAGTTATAGGTTTAGTTAGAAAATATAATATCCTGAGTTTGGGTAAGTTTTCAATTGTATATGACTCAGAATAATTTAAAACATACAATAAAAATTAATTTTATAAGATTAAAATTTAATATTTTGATATAAAACCTTATATAATTAATATATCTATCCTTATCCAATTTAGTTTTCATCTTAGTTGTGATTATCTCTAACATGAATCTTAATACCAAATAACTTCATTCTACCCTTCCTTTTTTATGATGACACTGTAGTTATGAAAAAATAACTTGAAAATAAAAACCAACACACACATATATAATATAAAACATGTATTATATAATATAAAAACTATTTACCAATAATTTCATGTAGTTAATTTTATTTGGCTTCTATATCGACAAATGATCATTGTTAAACCTTTTCATGACCTATATTAACTTCATATATTAATTATAAAAACTCATATATGAAATATTAATTAATAATAAATAACTAATAAAAAAGAATAAAATGTACTTGTTTAAAAATGTTAAAAATATATACATTCTCTATTTAAAACACTATCTTAAAGAATAGAACATCCCTATGAAATAAAACACAATATACCAACTAAAACCATAAAATAATTGGTATAAATACTCATTTATTTAAATTTAATTAAAATATACATAGCTAAAACATCTGAAACCTGTAGAAAAAATAAAATATAAAAACTTTCAGGAAAAATAATAATTTATAATAACTCATTTTGAATCTTAAATTAAAAGAAACATGCCAAGAAATTTAAAATTTAACCAAATGTAAAAAATAGTATGCAAACAAGAAACCTATAAACACAAACAAATTATAAAAACATTATAAAAAAATATTATTTTCGAACTACTAATTTTTTAAACTTTAAATAAAAGATACAAACCATATAATTTTAATATTAACCAATCTTAAAAAATAGTTTTCAAATAAACTTCAAAGATGGGTATGTTGTTAATTTTTATACGAATAGATATCATTGACAATATACAACACCAATGACTATTATAATATTAAAAACATAATATCTTGATATAAAACATAAATCAAAAGTTATATTTTTAGAAAAATACAAAAAACAAAATTTCAAGTAAGTGTAATTAATACAATAAGTATAATGTGATTTATCAAAATAATAGATTCTGAAAAAGTCATTTAAAAAATTACTCAGCATTTCAAATATGTGTTTTCTTAGAGTTTTGTGATTCATCAATTATTTTTTGCCTTATCTTGGATTATGTGGTTATAAAATCTTTTCTAATGTTTCATATGGTCTATTTGGTTGTCCTTTCAGAATTATTTGGAGATTATTTGGTTGATACAACATTTCAAGGAATAAATCCACAACCCTTTATACAAAATATAAGAACCCTATTAAAATAAATAGAATATAGAAACTTAAAAAGTAAAATAGTTTTATAAATACTGATTTTTTAAATTGAATTAAAATAGACATACCTTATCATTTAAATCAAAATCATACTTAACCAATAGTTTTCAAAGAAAACGTGAAAAAGGTAATTTTTTTATTCATATATGAATAGAAATCATTATAATCTATAATAATAATTATTGTAATATGTTAAAAAAAATATTTTTTTGATATAAAACATAAAATAATTAAGATAACTAAACATTTAAAATTCAATCATTCACACAATTATGATTGTCTCATACAAGAATCCAATAATATAATAATCACATTCCCCCCTTCTGGACAATTACTCTGTAGTTATATAATATTAAATTCCAAATAAAAAACAATATATATATATAACCAAATTTTTTCTAATATAAAATTTGTTTACCTTTACCTCCACATATTGGATTGTATTTGAATACTTATCGACATGTGATATTTATTTAAAAAATCCATTACTTGCACTTTCATATATATCAACTAACAGAAAATTTATAAACTATAAGAATTTATACTAAAGAACTTATAAAATGAATAAAACTCAATTTTCTAACAATTTGTGAAAATTTTAATGAACACCACTTAATAAATATAAAAACAAATATAATATGCATTCATTCCGGAAGAGTGCATCAAAAAACCAATGACCTCTATAATATAACAATTTCATAATTAATAAAGTTATAATGAATATTATTTCATAATTATATTAGTGTTATAACCCATAAAGGAATGGAAAAAACCATTACCAACTCTGTATTTGATAAAATCTCATATATATGTGTATATATATATATATATATCTGTGTGTGTGTGTAACTCTGGCTGAATTATTCACATATTTCATAGTTATTGAAATTAATTATAGATCTATGAGACCATAAAAACTAGTGTTATCATTTTTAATAAGAATCATGTGTTAATACCTAGTTAAATAATTAATATATTAATTCACCTAAAATATACTTTATTCAAAGAAAGAAAAACAAAAAATAATAATTTTAATTGCATGGAAAAAAATGTAACACAGACACGTTGAGCTTATAGAAAATAACAAGATTCATGATATATTTTTTGAATATTCTCAATTTATATTCTATTCCATATATATCATATGTCATCTGAAACTCATCAATATTATCCAAGTTAGAAGAATCGTGTGATAATCATTTTAACTTATCCGAAATATCAAAAGTATCTAATATTGTTGGTTCCTAAAACTTTGGTTTATTTTAGACTAATTAATTTGATTTTATATACTTCTATATAAATTAAATTTTAAAAAACTTTATAAGTAATTTTCAATTAAATGTAAATAATATTTTAAAAAAATGCATACCTCATATGTCAGATGATGAAGAAGGCTGGCTAACCAATGTAAAAAATGACCAATACAATCTCCACCATTAGTAACATCATCAGTAGGTAATAGAAGTATACTAGTAGTATCAATAATATCATGTATTTATATTCTTAACTAACAAAAATTAATAGGATGGTGATGTAAAAAATCCCCCAAAAAAATTATGTCTGGATGGTGATAAAGAAGAAAAAACAATATGGCAGTGAATCGTGTTATTTGAAAAATTTTATAGATTCATAACACATATATTTTAATGTATTGAAACTTTCCATATCTATTACTGATTATTTAATAGGATAAATAAAAAATTGAAATTAACACGGTGATGTATAGTGTTTTAGGGAAAAAAGATCCCGTAGTCCACTCCATCAGCACTAAACTCTATGAGCTTGGTGATTTTCACTATTAGGTCCTCTAATCCCAAGACATTAATAATTGAGTGTAAGAAGTGAAACATATACATGGATTTTACAAGGCCTTTAGGTTATTTTACAGAGAACTATAAATCCATATCTTAGTACATGAAGATGATATTTCACCATGAATGAGTCTAAATAGTCGAAAATCCACCATGACTGAGTCCTGCCATCCAAGAATCCAATAATTGAAAAGAGATTGTTTTTATTGAGGAAATAGGTTAAACTTTATATTTTTTTAGCAAATCAACATTTTAATTTATCTATAATAACACAAAGAAGAAAATAGATGTCCAACATTGCACATCGTTTCTTCAAACAACAACAAATATAACACCAGACACGTTTTTAAACATGTATGTCTCCAATGTGTATCTATAACCAGTGCTTTGTCGATATTTCATAATAATATGTAACAATAAAATTTAGTATTAGTGACAATAAAAATAGTTACTTGATCAGAAAGATCAAAACATGTATTTCTCCAAAGTTTAGATCTTAAGGCAACGCCACATTTGGTTTATATCACTTTTATTTATATATGTATTCATATATCCTTTACTTTTCCGATGAAGACTGTGTCAATATTCATAATATAGGTTGAACATCTCCATGTCAAATAATCTTGAGAAATATCTCCTAATAAATCATGAATATTTGAATCCATAATGATTCAAGAGATTCATAACATCATATAATAATAGAAATGATTTACTCTGTTGAATATAATACCTTAAAACAATCATAATTATCCTTTTAATCATTCATAAAAATTAATTTAAATTGATTTTTCCTTCCATCAAAATTGTTGTATAAATCATAGATAATATCTCAAAATAAAACTCCATAATTGAATAGTCAAATGTAGGTTTCCTTTTCGTAATGACAAAATCCAAATGTAGGGTTGGAAACTTAAGTTATATTTGATGTACCATACTTTTTTTTCCTTAAACATAGGGATCATAAAAATTTAGTGTTGTTTATCCATAGTTTTCCAATAGATTTAGGTAAATTTTCAATATATGGTATTTCAAACATTGGGTTGCTAAACCATCCATTATGCTTAAAAAATTAGGGTGTGAACAATGTTTCAACAATAATTTTGAACACTTCCATAATACGTCAAAAAATATTTATTATAGATTAATGAATTAAATATATTTCCAAAATAAATATTCTACTGAATATTATCTTCTTATAATTCACTTAAATTAAACTTAACTAGTAACATTAATGTGGGAATTTGTGAGAATCAAAAAAAAATAACAGAATTGTTAAACCAACACATGCTAAAAAATCTCCCACTTTTTAATGATCATAAAAACCATAACAAAAGTACATAAAATTTGAAAACATTTTTTATAAAAATGAATTTTCATAATATTAAATTAATTAAAGAATATTTATCTTTTAAAAAAATTTCACATGGGTATATAAATGTTTCCTATAAATATTTCATAATATAAAAATTTCTCATTTTTCTATAAATTTCTCCTCATTTATATCTTTATAATACTTCTCCTAAAGAAAATATCTTCCCTATGATTAGGACCAAAGGATTATAAGTTTATAAAATTCTCCCTATATAATTTATTATAACTTCTCCCCCATGCTGATAAACATGTAAACAAATAGTATAAACTAAAATCTTCCCCACATTTCATGAAAATCAAAAATAAAAGAGTAAATTGTAGTAAAATAAGCTCCCAATAATTCATATTTCCATAAAAAGATATAAATATATAATCAATAATATATATAAACCATTATTTTTAATGAATAAAAATGAATTTTAAATGAATATTTTAAATAACTTAGATATCTTTTGGATATTAAAAGAAATTTGAAAGCCTACTAATAAATCCCCATATATCATTTCATATATTATATTCATGGAATTAAAACATTTACAAGGAATAAAATACTTTCAACAAATTTTTTCACAAGTAAAATTTTAAAAAATATTTATTACTTATAGTAATAGACTGATTTATGTCATGAGATAATAAAATTTTAAGTACCTGCTTTTGTATGATAAATAAAAGTTTAAAAAGAAATTTCTGAATAAATTATTTCAAATATTTCTTGTAAAATAGATATTAAAATTTTTTTATATAAAATTGAATTCAAATAAACAAAATTGGAGTTTTTGAAAGGAATAGTCGGTTCATTTGAACTTTCCAAACTTTAAACTTTTTTACTTAATGAAGCTATAACTCTTGACAGTTCTTATAATCTATGTTGAATATATATTGTTCTTTGATATGAATAAGACAATAACTATTCAACCAAGAATAGTTTCAACTTATTATTATCCATCTTAGTAACAAATTCCTGAATGAGTAACTCCATCTGACATGGTGTTTCTACTTTAAAAGAATCATAATATTCTTTTGTGACTAGTCTATCTTTCAAATTATTATATTCATTTTCTAATGAATCAAAAACCATTTTTAATATAAATTAATTTTTAGCCCTTCATAATACTTTCTAGACATATTTATATCAACTTGAAGCTTTACCTTTTCTTTATTCAAGGTGTTGAATTTGAATAGAATCTTTTCCTAAGACATTTGAGATGAAGAGACTTCTAGTTATTCATGACTGTAAAATTTATTATTTCTTTCAGAATTTTTGTCAAACCAATCATCAATATATGAAACTGAATATTACTTAAAAAATCACAAGGAATAACTTTTTCATTTTGTGATAAATATTTTATTATGAACTTTAAAAACTTGACCACTTAGTCTTACTGTGACTAGTTTTTAAAATATTTTGAACTAGATATTTCAAATAATATGGATCAATAAAATTTTAAGGAGAAGATGATACATTTTGTTCTTATAGTTTTCAGATTATGTTTCATATTTTTTTGCCAAGAAATTTAGAATAATCATTATAGAATTTAATTTTTGAAACACATGTTACATAAGAAATGTTTTCTGGTTACGTAAATAAATTAAATTTCAAAAACATAAAATATATATATTTCAATATATTTAAATATGGAAAATATAAACTATTCCATAATTTAAACACGTACTATATTTATCTAAATATTAAAACAATGTTTAGAGATATTTTAAATTTTTAGGAAATTAATTATACTACAAAAATAAAATAAGACTTATTTCAAAGTGTACAGAAGAGTCTTTATGAAATTATAGAGATATCTCTTTTCCGGTGTGTAAAAAAATTAATTCACTAGAATCATATAGATATATAAATATAATATATTTTTTGTATCAAATATTTCAATACTGAGGATTTTTTTTGATAATGGACTACTTCGAAGTTGATCACTTTGGAATATATTTTCATATATCACTCAATTTACCACCTAAAGATTTAACAATGCATCTTAGTGGTGTATTATTGAAAAACATAAAATACAAGTTCTTTTTGGTACAAATATTATTTTGGGTCCAGTAGTGTTAGAAATTAGATTTTTGGGTTACAAAACTTGTTTATTTTGATTAGGGAATGTAATATTCAAGTTAAACATTTTCTTTAAAAAATAATCATTTTTAACATCAGAAATTTGAGTTTTTCTAAAGCAGTGGACATTTTCATAATTTCTATTAATTCCAAAAAAATAACAATAGACATGTTTTTTCTTTTTAAACTAGGAAAAAAACAATTCATATATAATTTTGTTCTTTCACCATTACTTCATATTCTATGTTTTCCTTTCAAGATTTTATTTTTACCAAGGATTTGATTTAAATATTTTTCTCATTTTATCAGTATACATGAACCATGATTTAAATTTTCAATTTCAACCAGTAATTCTTTAATCTTATTTTTCGGGGTATCACAATTTTTTTAGAAGAATTAGATTTTATATCTATAATCTATTTTAAAAAAATTTCTTTATCAAATAGAACAATGTCAAAAGATTTTATAATTTTTCTATAATCCTTCATTATGAATTCATAATTATCTTGTATCATATATCAATATATATTTTATTCATCATAAGAAGGTTTTTCTCGAATATAGTTTTTAGAGTATGAAGATTGTACATTATTACTATGATCCATGAGATATACCATTTTTTTATACTCAATCTCAAAATATATAGAATAATCATCATGTGAACTAGAAGAATAAATCCAGGTAGAATTCATAATTTCTATTCCATTTTTATCATAATCATATTTTATTTTATATTTATGTAAAATAAAATTATCTTTTGTATTCCCTATTTTTTTCATTTACATCATCTATTTTCATCAATGCATTTCTTTTTTCTTTCTATATAGTTTTTAAAATATTTTAAGAAGACCAGATAAATATTTATCTAAACCTGAATGAATTGAATTAGATGATTAATCCATATTAGTTTTGAGGGAATAATGTATATTTTTTATATTCTTTTAACTTTATCCTACATCTCAGGTTCATACATTATTAGAGTCCTAACCAATTCCTTAATAGATAAATTTTTTACTGGTGTGGATTGACATATAACTACAGATATTCCATTTTACATAGAAGGTAGTAATCAGAGTACTTTTAACTCTAGATTTGATTATGAAATTGAATCTCCCAAAGTGGTAACATTATAGATAATCACTATCAATATTCTATTCATTTGCATGATAGACTCATCATCTCATTCCTAGGAAACAAAAATAGTATTCCATATCTCATAAGAATCATAACATTGGTATACTCGATTGAATTCATCAGTTCTGAATCCACAGATAAGAAAATTCATTTCTTTTTAATTGAGAACATATTCTCTTTTTTTATCATTATTCCAATCTTCCAAATCTTCCTCAGAAATATCATAAGGATTAAAAACCTTTAAATAAACCCTTATTCCATGATTGTTTAGATAACTAGTCATACAGGATTTTCAATATCTATAATTATCACCATTAAAGTATGGAGAAAATATCCTTGAGATACCTTCTCTAGAATTAGTAGTTTTGAGATGTATTGGTATGAATCATTAAATAAGTATTGTTAGAGCCAACAAATATTCCTAAATATACGCATGAGTAAAACTTTGGAAGCACTTTGTTAAAAGTAGAATACTCAATGAATATCGCACGATTATTTTGATAATACTAGATAGAAAAAAAATAATTTTCAATAAATAATTATACCAATTTAGCTCTAGCTTTGATACCACTTGTTAGGTTGTGATAGTGATGATGAAGGAAAACACATAAGTGGGGGGTGGGGTGAAATGTGTTATTTAAAAACATTGATAGTTTTATAACACCTATCTTAATATATGAAAAATATTTCATTCTCTCTTAAATATGAGTGGGAGGTAAAAATAAATAAATGAAAAAAACACAATGATGTATAGTGGTTTAGTTCACAAAGATCCATTAGTCCACTCCACCAACAATCAATTCCATGAGCTTGGTGATTTTAACTACTAGTTCCTTTTATCCAAACACCTTAACAATTTAGCGCAGGAAGTTAAGATCATTACAAGGATTTTATAGGGCCTTCAGGTTATTTTAGATGGAACCATAAATCCACAGCTTAATAAAAGAAGCTGAAACTTCTCCAAGACCAATTCTAAGCAGTTAAAACTCCACCACAGCTGAGTTTGAGTAGCCAAGACTCTAATAAATAAAAAGAGTTTAATTTTTTTGAGGACGCAGGTTAAACTTCACATTTTTAGCAAAAAATATCAAATGCAATTGATCTGCAATAAATCACAACAACAAATAAATCTTCAATGTTACACAAGACTTCTATAAAAAAAGTAATGAAAACACTATAAAAATGTTTAAACATGTATTTTATGAAGTTTATCTTTAACCAATACTTCAAAAATCTTTTGGAAGAAGATGTAACAATAAAATGTAGTTGTAGCAACACCAACAATAATAGTGGGTTAATCAGAAAGATCAAAACATGCATTTCTCTAAAGTGTAGATATGAATGAAAGGATAGGCATGTTGTATATCTATTTTACTTATGCCTATTTGTATATATCCTCTCATTTTTTGATTAATATTGTCTAGATATTTATAATTTTGGTTCAACAGCTCCAGTTAAAACTAGCTCTAGAAATATCAAACAATAAATCATGAATATATGAATTCAGAATCATTCAAGAGAGTCAGAACTTCCTATAACAATAGAAACAATTTACATGATTGAATATGAGACTTTAAAACTATCATAAAGAGCATTTGATTCGGTTAAAAAAAATATTTGAATAGATATTTACTTCTATTGAAACCATTTTATAAATCATGGATAATATCTTGAAATAAAAATTCATCATTGAATACTAATACATTGGTCTCCTTCACATTATAAAAAAAATACAAATGTAGGGTTGAAAATGTATGTTTTTTTTACAAAATCAGGGTTGATGTGCCATACATTTTTTCCCCCAAATTTAGGGTTCCTTAAAAACGTAGTTTTGTTTATCCAAACTTTTCTAACAGTTTATGGAATAAGATCCATACATGCTATTTCAAATGTAGGGTTTCTGAACCATACATTACACTTATAGACGTAAGGTATAAACAGTGTTTCTAGAATACTATAAACACATTTATAATAATTTAATAAATTTTTCCCATGGATCAATTACTTGAATTTATTTCCCATATAAATACTCTACTAAATATTATATTCATAAAATTCACTTAAAAGAATCATATTAGTAACATAAACATTGGTGTTTGTGAGCATCAAAAAATAATAATTAATGAAATTGCTGAATCAACACATGATCAATAAAAATATATGACTCTGTACGATACAATATCTATATGGGGATCTCCGGCATACAGCTCAAAGTATAAGGTTGAGTATGAATGAAGAGGTGGAGGATCTGAGTAGGTAGGCTAAGCAGGCTATGCAGGGTGTGAAAGCTATACATAGTATGATTGTCTCATCAATTATTCAAAAATAGTATCCATAGTTGATTGAACTTGATCACTAATTAAATATTTTAGGTCTTTCATCTATGTTTTTTGGGAATCCATTTTTTGGTCTCTTTATTTCATACTTTGAAAACTAAATACTTTCATAATAATGATACCCACCTCATATCCTATTACATGGCTAAGTGTGTTCTGGTTTTCTTGAAGTTGTAGCTAGGATTTTCATCTCACCCATAGGGATAAAATTCCCCTATGTCAATTAATAATAAAGGTTATCCTGGAATGAAAAAATAAAATGGTACATTAGTGATGTTAATTTTAAAAACAAAAACATTCATACAAAATTAAAATTTATTTCCCACAATTCCATTAGTGTATTCCTTAGATTTTTCTCTAAGGTACTTTTAATTTTTTTACTTATATGTATTTTAAATTTTTCATTGAGAGTGCATGGATATGGAGGATTGAACTGTACATTTTCTAAACCACTACTACTTCGATCTCTTAATATATCAAAATTTTCTGCAATCATTTTCTCATTTAATAATTACTACCCTTAACCTGATAAATTAGGAGGGTATACGTTTTTCAAGTAGATTTTTTATTGAGATATCTTAGATGCCTGTTATATAAAAATAAACAAATAAGTAATTAGGAAATATAAAAGAAATTTTATAATATAAAAAAATAATTATACCATAAATATTTCATCATGTTGGCTGGTTACAAATTTTTTTCACATATCTGAATCTAAAAACACTTACATGAGGTATGGTTTTTCATTATGAAACTTCTATAAAATATAATTTTTCCCAATTTTGTTTTAATATATTTATATTAAACCACCTCTAAAGATAGAAATATTTTCTTAATTTATTTTATTTCATTAAAAACGAACGTCATCTATAATATAATAGATTAAATATTAATGATTTTAAATATTTAATTTTTAAAAAACGAGACAAAAATAAACCAATTGAGATATTTTACCATTATGGACCCCAAAAATTCTCTTCCACTATATTTTTGAAGGAATTACAATCATGATATAAAATTAAAATCCAACAATGGTTCTTCATGGAAATATAACTATAAAAATGCATTGCATTTGGACCAGTTGGGTTATTATTATCATCAAAATTAATTTGTATTCTCTGGTATATATGAGGAAGTGACATATTTGGTAAATGTGTAATTCAACATATACCAACTCTAAAAATTGATTTCTATTTAGAAGAAGGAGAACTAACCTTTATTAGAATAGTGAATATTTAAAAACATATGATTACAAAAATATATATGTAAAAAATTGTGTCACACATTTGAAAGATTTTAAAAGAAATAATAATGAAATGATTATTAACCAAAAAAAGATGATCATTAAAATATTAATTAAAAATGATAATTGTAAAATGATGGAAACACTTATATATTTAAATATCACAGTTACAAAAAACAGTTTTATATACATAAATTTAACCAAAACATAATGATGTATGTCAGATTTTTCAATCAAAGAATGATTATCCGTAAATGTTGAATATAAAATTTAAGTCAAAAAATTATATAAATAATGAATATATATATATATAATTAAACGTACAATAATTAAAAAAAATTACACATGTAAATTTCAAAAAACAAATAAAATATAAATATTTACCTGAATAATTAGGATTGTAATTTAGTGTTTTCTCATTTCCCTTCAACATGATCATTTCATACATCATTCATTATAGTCATTATTATGATCTAAAAATCGAGTTATAGATGAATAATCCTTACCTAAATCCATAACATCGTCATCATCCTCACCACCCAAATAAATTCATTTCACTTTTAGATGGTGGAAAACTAATCATTTGTTGGATCAATGACATAAAATATTTTCTCTACATGCGTCACCATGATAAGAAATTCCTATTTGTAATTAAATGTTTTCAAATCAACCAGTGTAAACCCATAATCATCATATTTCACACTACTATTACTATCTTCCAAATTTCACTTAAACAACATGACTTAAAATTTAGTATAATAAATTTTACATATATCCTTTAGAAGACAAAAATATTTCACTAATGTGGAAATTGGTTTTTTATATTTTCACTTGAAAAATGAAGGGTTCCAGCAACGACTATTAACCCACTATTTTTAATGGCACTCTTCTCCTCCTTATTTTTTTGTGTAAAATGTGTACCAATTAATTTCCAAGAAAGACCATGTGATCACATTAATAGAAAGTCCCCCTTCCAACCAATTCCATAGACCTTCATTACTTCTTCACATGGATTCAACTTTACCTTTAAGACTCAAATCCCTCAACCTTCACTATAAACTAACATATGTTAACTTATAGGGAGACTAATAAGCTCTACTTTATAGAAATACTAAGTATATAACTTAATCACCTCTTGTGACATGTATTTTTGAACAATAGATGCATCCAATCAATAAATATTTTCGAAACATCCCTTCAAAAATTTTATATATCATTTCACAAGATATATCCAATGTTAATATATGGGTCCCCATATTCCTGTCCCATGCACCAGATGATTCACGATATGAAATATTTTATCATAAAAATAGGTGGGAAATAAATTTACAATTGAAAAATTATAATAAAATCTTTATTGTCCAACATAACTAGAAAATTTGGATAAATTAATTTTTTAAAAATGTTTTTAAAAAAATTATATAACCTGATGATAGTATTTTTAATAGGTGTTAGTAAAAACCACACAGTGTGACCAGTAATAGTTGTATCATCAATACATGATAGTCATGAGATTTCATAACTATTAATTTAAAATACTTCAATGATGCCAACTTCTTTAAATTTTAAGAACATATACTGGGTACTTTAATTCCATAAATACATTGAAAAAAATTCATCTTCTCACTTTGGATTAATGTGTGACAAGCCATAGGTAATTATGTTCTATTTTCTTTCATAGTGAGAGCTAACTCAAAATATATTCCCATGGATATAAACTCCAATCTAGCCTATACTCTATCTTCTATCTTTTCTTTTATGTCTAAAAAAGTCCCAATCAAAAAGTAACATATGTTTTTCTTAATATGCATAATATCATTGTAATATTTTATATCTAAAAATATCTAATAAGGTAGTTTAAAAAATATAGGTTATTTCTTGCAGATATTTTTGTGGCCATAACTTCTTTACTTTCCAAATGTGAAATCAGTATTTTTTACCCTATAGTAATTTTCTTCAACTTACAATGTTTATTAGGGAAGATTATATTTCTATAAAAAATTAAATTATTTTTTCAATCTATTATAAAAATGAACAATTCCTAAAAATAATTGATGTCCCATGTACACTATCTTTCTTACATTCAACAATTTATAATATGAAGTCTCTTCTTCACAAATTTGACATGAATTATGTACCATAATAGTATATTTTAATAAGTTTCAATATACAATAAATTCATTTATAGTGTATGTTATCATAAAATGAAAAATAAAATAATCTTTCTTGTATGCATAAAAAATGATAACCCATGTCTCTCATAGAAGATTAAAATAATTAATCAACGGTCAAAGATACCGACCAATAACATTTCTTGGTTATTTATTTTCTGAAATCATCAATCTAATCATAACATATTCCTCTTAATACATATATATGGGGAAAATTTTTAAATAACCAACAAAATAGGCCATGAACTATATTGTCTACAAAGGCTCTGATATGGATTCATTCCATCTTTGTATAGCCCCATTCTGTGATTTCAATCTTCACTTCCAAAATTAGGAAGTTGTTTATCAAATATCATCCACTATGGTTTATAATATGGGTGAAATAAGTTACCATCATACATATTATTTTCAATATATCTTATTAACATTTTTTCATCAATTGAATTTGAAAATAAACAATTCAAATGAGAAATTATTAGAATGTTCCAAATTGTGTTAATAGGTAGTTTAATTTTGTTACCTGGCAATGAATCAGATTTAATTATTGGATTTTTTGTAATTATTTTCTATAAGGTAAAGAAATTATTTTGTAGGAGGATTATTGTTCATACCTAAGAATGAATTAGATTTAAATATTTCATACATTTTATATGGTGATATCCCACAATTAGAATAATTTTATAATCATTCATATTCCTTCCTCTACAACACAAAATTATTGGGGAAATAAATGATCTTTTTATACCCAAATCAAGTTAGGAATAATATTTTTTACCTAATAATTGGAATATGGAACATTATTTCCTTCTTTAAGTATCTCTTTTAAAAGCCTGAGAGACTCAAAGAAACTTTTACCACTCCACCCATTTCATTATATCATGTTAAATAATCTCAGAACTACTGATAACATTGTATATTTAGTGAAACCTAAGAAAAAATGTTACTTGGAATCTCCATAAAATTGTTCAAAATTCACCTTTTTTGTGGTTTCAATTCCTATATCATAAATTAATTCATTAATATGATCCTCTGTCTCATTTTAAATACTTTCATCAAAATTAAATGTATAATTTTTTTTGTATTTCACCATTCCATATCCAATTGTATAATTATGGCTAAAATCATAGAAAATGAGATGATCCTTGATTTATATGAAATTCTAATTTCTTATATTCAAACACTTCATGCATTGAAAGGAAATCAAAACTTTGTTTTAAAGATTTCTTTTCATAAATTTCAAGTAATAATCAATTTATTTTCCATATTCATCAGGGGTTATTCATAAATATATCTAATTATGGTCCATTAAATAACTAAGATCACAATATAAATTGTTAATATATTAAAACATATAAAAATGTAAAAATATATAAAAAAATATAAATTTAAAATATAAATTCATATTATTAAAACAATTTATTATTGATAACTGTTTTATAATAAAAACAATTTTACATAATGATCAAAACATAATAAACATAATTTATCTCCAAAAATAAAAAACAATTATACAAAATTTATATTAAAAATTTTATACATAATTTAAAAACAAAAATAATAAATAAGTTAGAAATAGTTAAAAATAATTTATAAATCATAAAAACATATAATAATCAACAAAAAACTATCATAATAAAAAAATATCATTAAAGAATTACAAATATTTTATATTAAAAAAATATCATAATAAAAAAAATAACATGACATATAAATTTTAAAAAATTATATAAAATAGATATTTAATTCTAAATAATTATATAAAATGTTATACAAAATGTTATACTAATAATTATCATGACAAACAATTATACGAAAAATTATATGAACAATTATACAATAATTTACAATTAATAACTTAAAAACAATAAAACAAACTTTTAGGAAAAATATCATACAAATAATTACTATAAACAATAATTATCATAAAAAATATTTAAACATAAAAACACATAATAACATGCAGAAAATATGATAACAAACAATTATACACAATTTATTTTCAAAAAAAAAACTTACAAATTTTTGAGCATTCTAATGAAAAACTCTTCCTAAATTCTGATAAAATCTATTGAATTTCATGGAAACAGAGTGAATTATATAATATTGAAGATAAATGAGTGCAAATAAGAATTTAAAATCCAATAATAATCTCAAATCATGGCATCGGGTTGACCAGAAAATCTCGAGATCGTGAAATAAGAATAATGGATTGAAAATTCATGAGAAATAACATCAAAATTGGATTAAAATCAACGATAAAATGTCAGCAAGGGTTTTTGAATCCTTCTAGTACCATCATTGGTTTATTTTCCATCGAGAGAGTGGGTTTCTAGTGAAAAATATAATGCTTCGGGTTATCAGTCGATTTTCAATTTACTTTTAACATAATTTTTCCTAAAAACCAATGTTTAAGGGTCTTTTAAATAAATTTTTATTTCAATTTTCAAAAAAAAATATTACATTAAATATTTATACTTTACCATATATTTTTTTTAAAATCGATGTCAAAATTTCCCCCACATTATTTTAAAGTCATTTTATAAAAAATGACACCAAAATACGGACACCAAATTCTATGTTTCTACATGTGGGATATGTGAAAAAGGATCAGTATAAGGTTACATTGTAGAATCATACTTTCATGAGAAAATTTAAAATTTCTAATCTTATTATTTTAAATCTAAATATTCCATAAAAAATAATTGAATGTGTTCTAATGAGAAAGATATAGATGATGAAATAGATAATCAATTATCAAATTTTAATCAACCAGGACATGGCTTTGGATGTGAAGATATATGATGGATTTTATATAATGAACAACATAGAGATAATACATATTATATACTCATATTTTTTAAAAAAACATGATTCATAAAATAAGAATTACTATTACTTGTTTTTTTCTTAATTTTTTCGAAAAGTTATTTTTTATTAATTTTTGTAGATTATATGATGATCATATCGAAAAAATAATTTTAAATTATTTCGTATTCCCTTGAATAATGTCATAGGTGTAATTATTTCCTCAAATATTATTTTGGGAAATTTGTTTATAACTGTGGGGTATATGTTGATTCATTAATACTCTTTAAATTCTCATTGATTTTTTTGCTCACCAATACCCTCATCTGTTTTACAGATGAATCTAATTTAAGTGAATTTGATGATTATATTTCATGAGATATTTATTTTAATATAAATTTATTTGAGTTGATGTTTTTCTAAGTGTTCTAGACTTTTCTATGGATTATGGATCCACTTTTCTAGAATCTATGTTTTCAGAGAACATGAGGTTTGGGAACGTAACATTTATATTGGAATTCTAATTTTTCACCCTACATTGAAGCAATATATTTGGATTTGGAACCAAAGTTTTATAATGAACCCTATGTTCAAGTATTTAATGTATGTTTAGGTATCCATATTTTTTCAACTAAATAGTATGTTGACAACTATAATTTTAACGATTCTGTATTTAGGGTAATCCATACATTTGAAAAAATTCGTCCACAGAAATTGAATTCGAGATACTTCCTATGATTTCAACAGCTCATTCACTAGAATAAAAATCTTACTAAAATATGGTCAAAGACTAATTCAATTTTTTTTAATCAGTTAATAATTTTTTCCTATTTCTAAGTGAATTTATTATTTCTTGTAGGCATTTAGATTCAAATTTTAAATTCACCAATTGTTTTAAATATCATGATTTATCTAGTGATATTTTTAGATATCTTTGACCATGATAAAATCATGTTCTTATTTATTCTCAATAGGATTAGTATGAAAGAATTTATGATATTAAAAAAAATGGATCTATGGTTTTTTATTTTTTTCTCAATAATTAATTTTAAAAATATTCTTTTTCAGGAATATTTACAATCAAATCTCATACTATATTTTTCATTAGATTTATCTTTTCATAGGATAAATTTTAGTCTATTGTTACTGCTATAAAATATTGTTTATTTATCAAAAATTTATTTTTACCTAAGATACTTCACTTTGGATACATACATGTTTTGATTTTTTGTTGTTGTTCATTTTTCAAAGCCCTTCTGAAAGATGGAAATTTTGAGACATACATGTTTTTCACATGCTAAAGTATTCATCCTACTTCTACAATTGTAATTTGTCTTACTATTTCAATATGTCTCTGATTATTTCATCAATATCAAGATCATATATCATCCTAAAGTATTTTACTTTCAAGATTATTTATATTTTCTTTTGAATATCTCATCATCTATCAATATTAGAATCAATTGTGTGATGAAACTTTTTTCTACAATCATTTATTTATTTTTTGTCGGAGTGTCATCTTCCCATACTAGGATATGACCATTAAGGTTCCTGTAAAAGAACATGATCAGTTGTAATGTGTAAACTACTTATACTAATTTATAGAGGTATCCATTAAGAGTTTATGTTTAGAAAAAATCACCAAGCTCACAGAGAGAGTGTTGGTGGAGTGGATGAGGGGATCTTTGTGCCTCGAATGATAATAAAAATTTACAGTGTTCTTCTCTTATCTATTTTTCTGATACTCAATTTATTTTAAGAAAATAATACTAATTTTATTTTAGAAAAACAATAGGGGAAAATTATAATTTTTTAAAGTGTTTTTAAAAGGATAAAACTCATCCCCCAACTTATATGTTAGATTTTATTTCTTCCAATAATTTGTATGAAAGGATTTATTTTATAAATAATTGAAATAAGGAATTCCAATGAATATAGAACCATATTTCAATGGAGAAAAATATGGATGATAGAAATTAATAATAGTCATATATTTAAAGAATCTTCGTTTCAATGTTTATATGAAGATAGTCGACCATAATGTAATTCTTGTAGAACCAGAGAAGTTAGATGCTACAATAGAAGCTAAAAGGGATGTAAAATAAAAAGCTATGAATTTTATTATATGAAGAATTAGTCCTAATAAATTGAAATGTGTATCCAAATGTACTAGGGACTATGATATGAGGAAGAAAATTGTAGTTTTCTATGAAGTAATTAACAATGTCAAAAAGTTGAAATAAAACACTATCAAATAAAAATTTGATACATTTAGAATATATTATGGTGAAATCATCACCTAAATAAATATAATATTGATTGAAAAAGTTAGCGGTGTTTCTGACTTGGGAGAACTAATTCCCAAACAGACCATGCTTTGAAAGTACTTAGATTTTTACCATCTAAATTGAATGGTATTTCTACCACTCTTAGACAATCCAAAAATACTATGTAATTATTAATGGAATATTTTATCAAAACATTAATAATATATGAAGCTAAAATGAATGATGAAGCAGAAGATCATAGAATGATAAAAGGGGGAACATTCATATTAAAATTACTACTACAAAAATGAAAATTAATCTAATAAGGATGTTATATCATCAAATTATTTTGACTATATAGATTCTTGAATGGATATTGTTTATCTATCTAGAAGATTTAGTATGTTATATAAGAATAATAAAGGCTCCAATAAGTGTTTTAATGATTTTATGAAAAATATTCAATGACTCAAAGAATTGAGATGTTATAAATATCATACCATATTACTCAATGATAAAAGATGAAAAATGAATATTTGTAAAGAATTAAAAGAGGTAAAAATAAAATAAAATATGATTATGAGAACAAAGTGAGAAATTCTATCAAGGAAACATGAAGTATTTCTAAAGACTCCAGTGACTCTTCAAGTTCTGATTTGGGGAAGGATCTATCAAATATGAAATCTAACATATACGTTATGGATAAAGTAGAATAGGTAATATCCTATTATTCGTGTTCTTTTGAATATGAAAGTTAGTCTAATAGAAAATCAGTTTTCTACTACTATTTGTTTGAGAAAAAATATGAATCCTTGGTAAAAAAATCATAAATACTTAAATAACATTCACGATATTATTCTAATTAAAATATTTTATTGTAAAAACAACACTATGAATAAAAATAAAAACTATGTAAATTTTCTTCATTATGAATTGTGATTAAAATAATTATTAAAGAGCTACGGACTGATATATGATCATTTAAAAGTATTATAGTTAATTAAAATTGGGAGAAGAATATTTCAATTAGACTCTTTGAAAAACATTTTCATAGAAAAGGAAAATATGGTATTTGAAGCACTGCTGAAAATCCTAAATGTCATAAAAAACATTTGTGCCCAGTTCAATGAATAACAACACATATAATGTTACCCGATTTTATTATAGAAATTGTGGTCATTATGAGAAGAATTATTACATGGGGAATACATAGATAAATAGTTTAAAGAAGGCTTATATATCTTGAATCCTATCTAAATTTAATTCTACAATTTCTAAAAAAAATTAACAGGTCTGGCTACCGATATATTTATATACTAACATAGCTTGACCCAAATGCTTTTAGGTACTAAACAAATTTTTTGTTTAATTATTTTATATTTAAAAATTAAATGGAACAAAAGAATAATATGGTATATCAATAGTGTATGGTAAATGAATAAGAGTGGATATTTTTCAAAATTATGTACACTGTAAATATTAGTTGGTGGCTTGCACAATTTTGGAGATAATTCTAATGGCAGGATAATTGGATTTGGATCAGTGAGAGATCCAAAGTAAATCCTAATTAACAAATTTCTCAATATTCTAGGGATAAAGAAAAATATAATAATTATTTCTCAAATCCGTGATAAAATATTTTTATTTGATCTTTCTAATAATGCATATTCTATTTTTAAAGATATATTACTTAAATTTAGATTATCCAAAACTAAAAATGTTTATAATTTAGACCTTAGTACAATGTGTAAACATAAATCGAATTGTTTTACTAATAAATTAAATGAATATAGGATATGGAATCTGAGTCTTGGAAATTATAATATGTTCTATTTATCAAATTTTTCCAGGAAACATTATGTTTCTGATATAACCGTTCTTAAATTTGATTAGAACATACTTTTTGATGTGTGCTAAATAGGAAATTATTATAAGATATCTTCTAAATCTATTAAGAAGGTTTATATATCAAAATATTTAAAACTTATCCACATGGATTTATTCGTACCATCATGAGTATCATGCTTGGATAGATTATTCTAATTTTTTTTATGATTTTTTGAAATTTTCCTAGGTATATTTCATAAAATTTAAAATGGATGATTTTGATATCTTCGTTTGTTTTTTAAAAATTGTTTAAAATGAACATGATTTAAAAATCATTTCATCAATAATTGATCATGGACAAGAGTTTGAGAATTAGGAATTTAATTCCTTTTGCACATACTTTTGTGTTAAACAGACATTATCTACTATAAGAACACCTTAAAAAATGGAATTGTAGAAAGAATAAATAGTAATATTCTTTAAATTGAATGAACTATGTTAAATGAATATAGTACTCTTGACTATTTTTGGTAAGAAGATGTTAACATAACATTATATATCATGAATAGAGTTTTAATAATTAACTTTCATAAAAATACACCCTATGTTCTATGGAATTAAAGAAAACATAATGTTGGATTATATTTTCAATTCATGTGATATTTTATGAATGTGATCCTTTTGATCACAAAAAAATTCAAAAAGTTGAAGTTATTAATTCTTTGAAAACTTGAAACTTTAAGAATCTAAAGATGTTTTTAAAAATAAATTAGAATTTTATGAGAATCAATCTATTTGTGGAGAACATGAATATATGGAACCAAAAAGTGTCTTACATAGATAGACCAAAATATTAAAGGATCACTCTTTAGAGACTATTATTGGTAACCCAGATAATGGTGTTATGACTTTAAGGACTTTAAGAAATATAGTTGAGTTCTCTTCCTTTCAATCCTAGTTTGAACCTAAAAATATCGAAGAATACTTAGGAGATAAGAGTTTTATTATAGAAATATTGTAATAACTATTCCATTTTAAGAGAAATATTGTATGTAAATTAGTTAATGGGATATTAAACCATCCAATAATAGGAAAAAATGGGTATTTATAAATAATCAAGGTGATCAATGCAAAATCACTAGGAATAAGGATAAAATAGTTTCTAAACAATATATACAAGAAGAATTTATAAATTATGTGGAAACATTTTCCATGTTTCTAGGCTAGAAGACATTATAATCCTATTAGACTATGCATCATCTATGAATTTTAAACTTTATTAAATGGGTGTAAAATATCCCTTTTTAAATTCTTATTCAGTAGAAGAAATCTATTTTGGGAAACCTCTAATTTTTGAAAACCCTAATATTCCAAATTAAATTTTAAAACTTATTAAATATCTATATGGCCTTAAAAAAACACCAAGGATTTGTATGAACTAAAAATTTATTTTATTTTGATTTTTTTTGTAGGGTTGGTAGATATTAATATTTTAAGATAAATTATTGTTCTAATATATTTTAGTACAAATCTTTAAAAATTATTTTTTTTGGTTCATTTAATAAAAATATTCATAATTATTTCTCAAAACTTATGATAATGGAATTTGAAATGAGTATGATAGGAGAAGTGAATTTATTTCTTGGTTTTTAGATTTTTCAAAAAGATTATGGAATTTTTTTTAATGAAAGAAAATATATTATTGATCTACTGAAAATGATTGGACTTTAAATCAATAAGAATTATTAAACTCCCTCATTCACTAAATTAAAACATGATTTCGATAAAAATGGAAAAACTAGTTGAGAAAAACTTATGTAGAGTTATGATTGTAAGTTTATTATATCTTACTTTTAGTATAATAGAAATCATGTTTTCTATATTTTTTTAAATATTTCAAACAAATCCAAAAAATTACCATCTTACTAATAATAAATTAATTTTTATATATTTAAATGTAACTATTTTTCAATCTTTAATTTATCCAAAATCTTCTGATTTTAACATAATTTTATATTAAAATTCTAGTTCTAGAGGTATTAGTTTAGATAGAAAATTAACATTAGGTAATTGTCACTTTTTTTTGGAAATCCCCCAGTTTCATGTCTTAGTAAAAAGAAATATTCAATTGAATTACCAACAGCTGGGGTTGAATATATATATCTGATGTTCATTATTTTACTCATGCATTCTTGATTAAACACACTCTTTTATACTTTAATCTAAATTTTACTCAAATTCCTTTTTTATGTGATAATACTAGTCCAATTAATATTTCAAAAAAAAAATTGAGTCACTCTAGGACTAAGAATATTGATATAAGGAATAATTTTCTAAGAGATCAAGCCCAGAAATGGGTATATCTTCTTAATTTATAAATTTTGAGTCTTAACTTTTAGAAATTATAACTAAACCACTTCCCACAGTTAGTTTTGATTTTATTAGGGGCAGTTAGTTTTATTTAATTTTAGTTATTTCTAATATTTGTTTAATCCTTTCAATTTAATTTATTCAAATTATTCTTAAAATATATTTTTTATTGATACTTGTTTATAAAATTATTCATTTAAAATATAATTTCGATATTCTTTTTTAAATATTCTTATCAATTTTAAAAATCCAAATAATTACACGAAATTTTTGACTTGATAAAACAAAAAAAATCTTGAAAACATCAGTGTTAATCTCTCTCTTTCTCTACTACCTTTAATCAAGCAACCTTTCATTATCAAAGGATTTATATCTCTCTTGAACCCTTATCTCTAAACCTCAAACCTATTGAATCTATGAAATGGAAAATACTAAGTGAACAGATGAAGTTGGTCTAATATATTCTAAGTTTCAATGGATCATGAGTTTAGAAAGGAATATTCTACATGGGAAACTCATAAATTTCAAATAGATCTTCCAAAAAACCCAAAAGTTAAACCAACCCTTAAGCATTAAAGTATTAGATTTCATATTTATTATAGAGAACATAGAGAACATTTTTTATCAGGAAATGAAAGTGTTTTAAAAATAAGCTCAGATTAGATTTGGTGATGATAAATATGAAATTTCATAAAAGGTAAGTGATAATGAATTTTGAACATTAACTACAAAAATTTTAAATATTTTTAAATAACCCCATAGAGGAATATTCTAATTTTTTATATGATCAATAGGAGATTTTTTTATTAAATATGAGGATATAATGCATTTTTTATTTGGGACCTCCCAAGTTACAAAATTTTTTTTAAGTGACTCAGAGGCTAATTAAAAGGTTCTCCTAAAATTCATTGAATTAGCGATAGTTTCAAGGGTGGAAAAGCTAGAGAAAATCCTTTTCCCTGATATGTATCTCATGTTTTTTATGTTTCATGACATCAAAATGAACTTCCATTGATTGATTCTATGGTATATGAATCCTTAATATCAAAATAATGAAATAATATTCTTCTATCCTCATAAAAGGATAATTTATCCTTTTCATTATAAAAAATATACGATCTATGGTATCCAAACAATATTAAGATGTTTCCATAGTAATGTTCTATCTTTTAAATGATTAGGAAATTTGGATTTTTTCTATATTATAAAAAAATGAATGTTGATCCCAATCAGTGATAAAAATGATGAATAATATTAATCTCATTATAAGGGGAAGTTAATAAGATTAATATCTACTAGTTTAGTGATATTAGGTATAAATTGTTTTGGTGAATATAGAGTAGAAGTAGATGTAGAAGTAGCTAGAGGCCTAGAAACTGAGTCTGTTGGTGTAACCAACATTTCTATTCCCATAAGAAGAAGGCAGGTGGTGGATGAAAAAATCCTTAATAGGATAGGTGGATTACTCCAATTCTAGGGATCATTTGAAGTGACTTATAGAGAATAATCATTAATTTTTATGATTATTAAAATATGATGAAGAGAATAATCAGTTGAACAGATTTTAGTTCTTGTGGTTTAAGAGGTAATTCAACTAGTACCGGTTTTAGTTGAAATAATAATTGAGGAAATTTATATAATGTGTAGTGATAAAGTGTGTATTGATGATGAGCATGTGGGTCATTCAGAGTAGAAAGTAAAAACTCTAATAATTGAAATAACAGAACTGATTAGAAATCAGTTAGTTTCAATTTTTGAAGAGTCCTTGGAAATGATTTATTAACTTCAAGATATTGAGGAAACTAATGTATTTATAGATTTTCAATCTATATCTAGTGAAGTGGTAAAAATTAAATCACTTCAAATGGTTTAAGTTTGGGAATGCTTCATCAAACCTGCTCAGACCACATCATATTTTGATTATTATTTTCATGAAAGGACTCACTCATTTACTATAAACATGGTTCATAAATATAAAAATATGAAGGATGAATATATTAAAATGAAATAATAACTTGTATGTCTAAATAAAAATAACTAACATCTAAGGATTTCATATGTTCCCCGAAATTTTTTGACTCTCTCCAGGGAAAGTTTCAAAATTAAAAAAAGTGATCAATCTCAAAAATATATTATCATGAATTTAAAATGGATATGGATGAAAAAATTTGATATACTAGAGATAAATTAGTTTCTAAATATGATTTTAAGGATCTAAATAAGAATTTATGAAGTTAATTAGAATCTCTCAGAGCCAGTTCATTCCATGGAAGGGATTTTACTTCCAGTCAATCAATATCTACATATTTAATAAGGAGAATGGAAAATCTCACTTCTATTTCCTCAATCATAAATGAAAGAGTTTAAATATTACAGTTTGATATTGTTCCACTATGAATTATATTAGAAAATAAAAAACATCTTGTTACTAAGATAACCTTTAACAAACAAGTCAATCGGATCACGGGAATGATAGACAACTATGTGCAGTTAGTATAATTAGTTTAGTATTTTCTAAATATGGGCCTGTGGAAGTTCGGAAACTATGTCAGGGTTCACATTATTAATTAAAGGAATGATAAGGCATAATAAATCAAAAAAAATAGCTGCTAATGGAGAAGATAAAAATAGTTCATCAATCGGTCAAAGATTCCCAGAATTCAAATCCTTCATTCTCCGAAGATCTTGAATCTAAACCCTCTTCCCATACTTCTTTTTAGCCTATTTCAAAACCTTGATCTGAAACTTTCATGTAATATGGAGTGATTGTTAGTATAATTAAATTATTTTTATGTTTTTTTATCTTTATATTTCAATTTTTCTAGTTTCATATCCAAGACTACCCACTTTTCATAAACCATTTACCTTGGATTAAAAAAAATCACTGACAGTTTAGTGCAACATTAACCCTTTTCTATAACATTTTTATTATTTCATTCTAATAGAAAAAAAGGGGGATAAATTAGGGTAAAAAATTTCTATGATATGTTATTCTTTTCTATGTTTATTTAATATAAATATTATTATATATTTAAATCTATTTATAATTTCTGGGATAAATCGGGATAACCACATTTTTTAAAATACTTAAATTTAACTGCTTATAATTTCTATGAGTATTTTCTATGGGTTGTGTGTTCATAAAAAGGGGGATATTATGGGGAATATGTTGATCTAATAATATTTTTTGAATTATAATTTATTCTGATTCTCTTAAACATCCTTATTAGTTTTACTGGTCAAGTTACACTTACTAAATTTCAATATTATATTTGTTAAGATATTTATTTTATTATGAAGTAATTTGGCTTAATTTTTTTCTAAGTGGTTTTTAAATTTATAAGGAGTATGGAATCATTTTTCTAAACTATATGTTTTTAGATAAAATTAGGTTGGGGAACCAAAAATTCAATAATGATTGGTACTTTTTCGAGAATCTTGACAATTAAATCTCCTACTTTGTTTTTCATTGGATTCATAATTTTAGAGAAACTAACATCTATTAAATATTTTTTATACCTTGTTTTTTTATATAGTGTAACTATTTATTTGAAAAAATAAACTTTAAATACATACATGTTTTGATTTATTGTTGTTGTTCATTCATTGAATCTCTTTTGAAGAAGAACACTTTTAAGACGTACATGTTTACAATCTTCTGGAGTATTCATCCTTCTAACACGACAATAGATTTTCTTAAAGATACTAAGTGTTTCTAAATATTTTATCAATAGAAAGATTAGAGATTATTCTAAAGGAGTGGGCTTGAATGATTATTTATATTTTCTTTTGACGTTATCATCACCTGTCAAATATAGAGGCAATAGTTTTTTGAAGCTGTTTTACAGAATGAATTATCTATTTTTTTTTTGTAGTTTCGTCTTCTCGTATTAATATATGTCCATTAAGGTTACATATAAAAGAAATTAATCTTTTTTAAGGTTTCAAATTCTTAAACTCAGTTGTAGAGGTCCCCAGAAAATGGATGTGTTTTGTGAAAATCATCAGTCTCTTAGAGAGAGTGTTGGTGGAGTGGAATTGGGGATATTTATTCCCAGAAACACTATCAATATTTTTTTCTTGTATTATATATTTTCCATTGCTCAATTTTTTTGAATAAAAGAATAGTCATTTTCAATAAGAACCACACAGGTGGATTAATTCTAATTTATCAAAGTGTTTTTAAAAGGACACAGTTCACTACCTTCTTTTGTTTTTGACTTTATTTTGACCAACAATAACTATACATATGAAGTCAATATTCCATTTTATTAATACTAATTAATTTAATTTTTTTCTATGAATCAAAAAATGGGAAAAAAATTATTGTTGATTATGTGAACTAAGTACACCTCCTACTAAATTAGAAAAATATTTTAATGGTCATATTATTAATGGATTTCAATTTCATATACGTACATATAGTGAGTCAAAAAAATCAATCAAAAGTGGTGTTTTTCAAAAAAGAACACATCAAAAAGAAATTGAAATTGACCATTATACAATGTTGGATGAAATAATTGAGTTATCTTATCTAGGGTAGAATTATATAATAACGTTTAAATTTCATGGGTCTGATACTAATCGAGGGTTCCATGTTTATCCCTGATATGAACAAATTAAAATTAAGTATAAATGTTATTTCATTTCAGTAAATAATTTATGTTCTCAAATTAATCACATAAATTTTATAATGAAAACTAGTGTGATTCTAATATATATTTAAATGATTGGTGAAGTGTAATGAAAATGAATTCCCATAACAATTAGTTTATTGAAAAAAATAATGGGTCTTTAAAGTTAATAAATATTGAAATTTATGAAAACAAATGACGAAATGAATCTTTTACAATAATAAATAAATATATTAATGATGATTATTTTAAATTAAGTGATGAAGATGTTGATAATGTGGATTATGAAAATATCAATGAATTTTAAATAATGGATGATAATGAAAATAAAAAACCTATATAATTTGATAATGTTGAGGAAGATGATTAAATACATAATGATGATTAATATGAAGATGATGATAGATATTGAGGTGTTAAATTATACTTAGATTCATTATATGTATATATTAATTGATTTTGATAAATATATATCAATTTAAAATATTTTATTTTTATACTAAAAATTCACATTAGTAAATTTCATTATTATGTTTCAGATGTCTGGATATTATTTAACTTATCTTATGGGTAGCATAACTGATGATAGGCTACCCAAGTATTATCCCACTATTCTATCATCTTTGTCACATAGTGAGGATTCTACAACAACACTGATGAATAATAGGGGTTGAGTCCCAATTATATTAATGCTTCTAAATCCAATTCCTAAAAGGTGTTGATATATTGATTTAAATTCTTATTTGAGGAATAAAATTAAAATTTTTATTTTTTTATTTATCAATAATTGATATAATTTTTTTTTTGAAAAAAGTATTTTTTCAACGTTTTTAACATCTATACTTTGGTAAGACAAACATTATTCTAAGGAATTATTTTTCTACCACATGTATGTAATGGAATGAGATTCCAATTGATATGAATCATCACATGTTTAATCATTGGTTGTCACTTAAATAAATATTATATTTTTATAAAATTTATTCAATTTCTAACTAACTATTATTATTAATGTGGGGGAGTGATGGTTTGAGGGATCCTACAGAATAATAATCAAGAATGTGATTAGGGAATAGATTGACAAATAGATTATACATATAAGGATTCTCTCAAGATAAAGATGCTCTTATTGAAAGAAGCATCAAGGATTTGGATGAAACAATGGATATTTATGAAATCATAGTTTTATCTATGAATATTAGTATTCATTAAAGAGAAAATGGAATTGGTATTGATTCTTTGAATCAAAGCCTCTTTTCTTATTTTCACAATGCGTAATCCGGTAATGTTTTCAAAAATAATGATATCAATCATATATTCTGAAAAAAAAGAATCTATTTATGAAATTTAATAATTATAAATGTTTTCTAGTATTTTTTAGATATGGTATTCAATGGGGGAATTCCATGGAAATATGATGATCTATTAAATTTATTCTTTGTAATTTTTTGTTTTAAAATTGGAAATTTATTTAAATTAGTCATGTTTTTTACTATATTTGGATTCCCTATATGGAAACAAAAAATGGAATTTGGTTTTTTCTTGTATAACCATAATCCTATATTAGTATGAATTCAAGAGTAGAATCTCGGTACCAATCCTTTTGAAATTAAGAACTCATATTCACAAGTATGGGTTTTAATTTATGACAGGAACATGATTCCTTATAGTAATAAGATATTTCATGATATTAAATACTTGATATGGGTTACTATAAAAATGAAAAAGGAGACTGATCCTGATAGATAAGGTTACTTAACTTATGTCCAAGATGAATTAGATCTTAGTGTGTAATTAACAAGAATAGTTGTGTTGTCCACTCAAGAATATGGCTTAAACTGTAGGATTTGATATGAAAGAAACCCTATTTATTTCTCAAATTTCATGGTTATTATAAATTAAAATAACATGAATAGGAAATTTATTATTTTATTCTTCTCTTTAAAGGGATATAATATTGAGTATTTTAAGAGAAAATGATCAACCCAGGGTCAAAGTGGAGTTGAAGGGGATAGGGTAATTCTAGGAAATAGTTTTAATTATTAGGATACTTTAATGGTAGTTTAGTCTATTTTAATTCATATACAATATTTTAAAATTTTTAATATTTTTAATCAATAGAAAAAGAATATTTATCCTTACATGTGAGATTATATTGATTGTGTTTTGGGAAATTATGGGATTGATGTTTTGAAATAGAGTACAGATTTTAATTCTCTCAAATTTATCCTTCACAATTAGTTTGATAATATTTTTTCAAATTGATTCAATGTATCTTTCAATGTAATGTAATTATGGTCTCCATTCAGTGCTTAAAATCAAATACATCAAGTGAAATAAGTTGTTTTGAAAAAGATAGTGTTTATTTTATGTTATCGTATCATGTTTTAAACTCTTAGTTGGTTAGAGTATAATTTGATAAGTATGCGTCTCATATAATAGGATTAAAAAATTCATAGTATATTTAATCTAATACAAGAGGGGAATAAATTTTTAGAGGATTTATTCTAAGATCAAGGGTAGTTTTTAAATAAAATAAAAGGTTGATCCCCCTTACAATCCCAAATGTAGGAATATATCCATTAACAAATGAATCTAAATAATATTAATGGAATCTTGGATAATGTGGATGGTGGTAACACCTCTCAAGGGTGTAAAATTGATAATATTCCCCAAGAAAATATAGAAGTTCCCACTTAGGGTGTTGATAGTTGTGGTCACTCCTCTTTTAAGGATGTTTTTTTCAAAATAGAATAAAAATTTTGTAGATAGTAAAGGCTGCACAACTATTCTATCATAGAGGAGAAATTTCATAGATTAATATTACTCTAAAAATACTATGGCTATTACATATGTTTATAAGGAACCTAAAATTAAGATTAATCTACAGAAATATAGAGAGAAGTTTTAATTCCTCAAAGACATAAATTATGAAAATTTCATAACTAAGTGGGATTAGATCCTAATATTGAATCACTTTATTATCTTTATTGATATATGGTTCCCTTTTACCATATAATAATTGGATATTTTGTTTTCATTATTATTTTTTACAATTTATTTTACATTCTCCCTTCACATATCCCTATATACTAACGTTTGTTTGCTATTTTTTTGGTAACCATGGATTTTGAAGCCATGGTTCAGACTATTTTGGATTATTAAAAATTTATAGGTTTTATGGTCTCATATTTATAATAGAAATAGACCCATAATATTGGAGGCATTCGAGAAATTTATGTGTGATTTTTTCCATTAATTTTTTTATAATATGAAAAATGAGCTATTTCGAGCGATTCTGAAATTTTATTTGATGACCCTTATGTCTGTCATCAGCCAGACTATTCCCTTTGACAACCTTGAGAGGGATCGTTCACCTACTACATAATGAGACTTTTAGAGGAGAAAATTTATTGGTTTACATGGTCAGTGGGGTTAGTTCGTCATGAATAAAGATGGGAATCATACTTTTAGTATACAATATCGGGATATGGTTTGTAAAATTTATTATTAATATATATGTATATATAGAGAGAGTTATTTTTAATAAAAAATATGTTATATTTATAAATTCTTTATTATATCATTCTGTTATGATGTTTAATATGTACAGGAGGATATAAAATAATCTTAATACTAGATAGGTCGTTATTGAGAGAAAAGGAAAGATCCTGGTTAATACTTTTTTTATTTTTTAACTTGAAATAATATTTTTTAAACCTGGATTTTTTCATTTAATCATTTGAAATATTTTCAATAATATTTGTTAATGTGGTCTCATCGATGGTTTATTTTTGGAAGTGTCGCATGTCTTTAAAAAATATTTATTATATTAAATATATTATTTTTAACTCATGTGAGATGAATGACGTAAATAATTAACATATCCTGAAAGGATCCCTGAATGGAAATTATAACACCACAATTGTGTCTAGAATAGGTAGGTCTACCTAAGAGTGGTATAATTCTGGTCAAGTTTTCATGCCCTGACCAAGTACATTTCAATACATTGGGGAAATACCTAGATGTCAACCCCATCAATTATTCTACCTCTATATTTTAACACCCCAAGATTTCATACTACGTTATCTCCTCAAAGTAATTCAATAACTTGCACTATACGCAACACTGAGTTCGAGCGCACCACGACTTACCAAACTAGCCGTTCTAAAAAATGGTTATGAATATTATTAACTAAAATTTTAATTTTATATACTCCATATAATTTTAACATCCATATTATGTGTTTCTTAGACATAATATAAGAATAAATTCAAATTTTTAGATAAAGGAAGTATTTTTTAGAAAATGCAATTTAACCGCATTTTAATGGTGAACCCTTTTTAAAGCCAATATTTGAAACTTTTTTATAATCAATTTGAAAAAATAAAATTCTCCATTATAATAAGGAAATAAAAATTTAGTTTTAATAAATTTTTGGTGTTTTTCTAATAACTTTCATATTTTGGTGAATAGTGAAAAATACTAAATTTTAATAGAAAACAACTTTTTTAATCCAAATAATTTATAGTGTTAAATTTTACATTTAAATGGTTTGGAAGTATAATTAGACTATATTTTTATCATTTAGTACAATTTAGGTCATTATAGGGAATTTCACATTTAAATTTGACATAAACACATGTCAATATTTTGATAGTTTTTACTTTTTAAAAACCTGCTTTTTTGGTTTTGACAACGGGAATTAATTTAAAATTAACTAATGAAACCTCTATATTTTTAATTTGGTAAAATTTAATTAATTTCTGAATTTGGAATATCAAAATTATCTTAGGGTGATTTTTTGGTATTTTTCTGAAAACTTTCAATTTTTGATGAATAGTGGAAAACAATTTGTTATTGTTTAAAACTAACTTTTTATTTAAAAATTTATTTGTTTTATTTAAATTTATTTTAAGTGAAAATAGATTTACAATACTTATATAAGTTCAATATAATTCATTGAAGTCATTTTATAATAAAACTAGATATATAAAATTTTATTGAACTTTTTAACGTCTTTTACCCACATTTTAGGCACATTTGCAAATTTGCATAAAACGTAATTTTACCGCTTTTGTAAATTGAATTTAAAAATAAAAGAGTCACAATTTAAATCAGTACGTAAAATGTGGTTTAATAAGATAAAAATAATTTTTGGTGAATAGTAACGTTTGACTTTTTTTACCACAGTTAAAAGTATAGAGGGTAATTAAAGGTAAAAAAGATATTAAAATTACCCAAACACATGTCATAATTTTATTGGATAAATGTAAATTGACCAAAACCAACCTTAGGAGTAAAATATTATCCTTTTGTCCACTTGGATAATTTGGGGAATTTATTATTATTTTTAAATAAGAGTTAAAAGTGTAAAATTAAAATTTTAATAACTAAAACATTTTCAATATAGGGATATATAAAAGATAAATTCGTCTATAAATATTTTTTAGAAATATAAATATATTTCCTACAACATTTTATTTTATTTATAATTTTTAGACATTAAATAATTAAATTTATTTATGATGCAATGACGATGTAGTCATTACCTTATTAATGAAAGAATAAAATAAATGTTATTATAAATATTAAAATAAATATAATTTCTGTAATGTCCCGGATCCGGGTACCACTCCATGGGTGCCCCAAACCCAATTATCCACATGACCTCAAGTGCATTTCTCCAAATGCCAGAGGCTGCCGACTAGCAGCGAGGGCCCAGTTCTGATAGTGGGGAAACTGTGCCCTCATTTGTCAAAGTTTGGCATAGCGGAATACAAGATAAAACATATAACAACAGCGAATGAAGTAAAACATACATAACTGAAATGAAAAACTACAGTAAAAAGAACCAGCAATCATATATATATATATATATATGTCAAGATGCAGCATGTCACTATTCTATGAAAATAGCCAGAACATGTTACACAACAGTACAATACGATACAATTGGAAGTACAAGTATAGCAAAACAAAACAGAATAGCTGGCAACATCGTGAGCCTGAGCTCGGTCCCATGCTCTTCTACACCTCATCAACACTCATGTACCTGTATAGGGACCCTTTCCCTTATCTCTACCTACATAAATATAGTCTGTTTGGGCCGAATACATGACCCAAACTGGGTGTGAGAAATGAATCCCAGTAGGCACCCACCAAAGATCTGTGCCCAACTGTTAGTGTAAATATGCAACAAAAGTGTCCAGGAGTAAATGCAACAAACTAAGCAGTACTCAAAAGTAACTAACTTTACCAGTTATATTTCCATTTTAATATTCATTTAATAATTAAATAGCAGGAAAACACCACAGTGTATTTCTAAGTAAACAATCAGTGTCCTCAGGCATGTAAACTCTTACCCACAGGTAGATATAATCTAATCCCATAACAATCTACCCATAGGCATATCGAATAATTCCCTCAGGCATACGAGGTGTCGCCCACAGGCACAAAGTCTACTACCCACAGGCACGAAAGAAGCTGCCCTCAGGCTGAACAGAGCACTTCCCACAGGCTAATCACGACACTTCTTTCAGGATAAACAAGTAACAGGGCCATACCCAACATATAAACAAGCAATTTATTTACAATTCCTCTCAAGGAAATTTAAGTCATGCTAAAATCATGGTTTACCCTCGGGTAACCTGGCCAAATGGCTAAATAGAGGAACGCACCCCATGGGTGGTCCGGGATCCAAGAAGCGATCCCAAACAACAGTTATACATGTTCATTTAACTACCTATGCAATTATAGGTATTTAATTATGCAAGGCCTCAGCCATACGACACCCCATTCATGGGCGCATATCACAATGGTACACAAAAACAACATGACAGTTGGAATTAAACACCATACCACCTACCTCGATCGCCCCTGATCGGTATACACAAATGACACTCCTCAAAACTCATGAGAATGATGTAGATCTGAGGTAAAAGAATTCCCATTCAAACATAAATAACTCCCTTTAGAGGAATAATTTTCAAGAGCTATGCAAGGAGAAGGATGAACTCACCTGTGCGGTTCCAACGAGATCGACAAAGGCGGAATCGGATTCCCGGTGCTCGATCGGGTGATCTCCAAAGCTTCGGTCGTCCCTCCTGATTTCTCCTATAGTTCTAAGACTTCCCTATGAATAGGGGAGGCTACTGCCCATTTTAAGCTAAAAAAACAGACTACACGACGTGTACTATTGGGAACACGATGTGTAGTTTTCATTTTCTAACTGTTCCTTCAGCGGCTTCTCGCTAGTGTGGCACTATTCATCTATCAACATGAGTACACAGCATGTAATTCCTAAGTATACAACGTGTACTGTCACTCAGCTGGCCACCGCCTTACTGTTTTCCTGCCGACTGACTACACAACATGTAAATACCAACTACACGGCGTGTAGTCGATTTTTACACTGATCATCGTCAATCGGCCTACACGACCTATTTATTCATTCCACACAGCCAAACTACATGGAGTATGGAATATTACATGGCATGTAGTCACAAAATTTAGGATTTTCCCCCATTTTCCTTATTTTCTCAAAAACAATTAAGGAAAAGAGAAAAGAAGAAACCCGTACCTTAAGAATAAGAACTAGGTTCTTACAATTTCAATATTTTGATGAAATACATGAATTTTATAGCTGAATATGACTTGTTAGGATTAATTAAATGTATTTTTTTCAAAGTAATCATGCTGTTATGACTTTTATAAAAACAAAATACCAAATAGTGTCAAAATTGACAGAAATGGGTTTTTAAAAAAAATACTATATTATTAAATTATATAATAGTCCTAAAAATATAAGGTTTGGCCAAAGAACTCTTATAATGATATATATGTCATTAATGAACCACTTTGGGTTGAATTTTAATTTTATAGTATGTTTAATAACCATGTAATATAAAAATACAAGAAGACATTGTAAAAGTTAAACGATTTAACCAAGAGTTAAATCTAAAAGATAAGGTTAAAATGGTAACCTAAACCTGTCTAAAAACTATTGGTTAAGATGATTTAGACCCATCACCACCAAAGGATCTAAGTAAATTCATTTGGAGCCATTATAAAATTAATATTATATTATAATAAAATAATATTTAAGCTTTTCCTAAAGTGACCCTCACCTCTCTTATAAAAGGGTAATGCCCCTTCTCTCAAAATCACACCTCAAATGCCTTTTGTATTGGACAAAACCTATAGAAATATCCTCCCAACTTCCCTCATTTCAACCTATATGCCTTCTATTGAGCATAAATCCAACCTAAGGAGCCCTTTTGTTCAAATCAAAGGGAAACTCCCAAAGAAGATTTAATTATTTTATCACATCTTTCAATATTCTTTTCTACTTCCACTTTCTCTTTCTTTGTTATTTCCACACCAAAAGAATAACACAAGTACCTTATAAATAATATTATTTTATTATAAATATGGTACAACCATATTCATTATTATATCCATCCAAATAATGATAATTTCACTATGTGTGAGTACGTACGGCTTACCGTCTCCACGTCGTGGGGTAATTTGTTATTCAACACTATGTTATCTGGACAGATATAATGATGAGTAATAAGTATATAAATATTGAAAATAACATGATAATTTTTCTTTCTAATTAATATATCATCCAATTATACACCTTTTAATCATTAAGGAAATGATATCGCTGCTCGTGTATACGTACGGCTTACCGTCTCCACGACACGATGAGATTCATTTCCACATTCACCATTCAACGATGATTATAAAAAAACATATTATTAATAAGTATTTAATATATGAAATAATAATGCTACTGTAAATATATATATATACACACACACACACACACATTTATCTCATTCACTTACTTCCATTCAATACGATATGAAAATAAAAACAACGTTTATGCATACGTACGACCTACCGTCTCCATAAACGGTGATTCCATTTCACATATATATATATATATATATATATATTACATATTTATATTATGAATATATATGATATATAAATCATTTTTTATATACTATAAGTATGTAAATCATGATCTAAGTGATACAATCAAGAACAACAAGTTAAGACACATACGATAAAAAAAGAGATTATCACCCAAAATGTTACTTTAACATGGAAATTATTATTAAATAGGTATTATAACATCATAAATGAATCATATATGATATCATAAATATTATTATGGTTCTGTATTAATTTAATAACATACTATGGTCATTATACAAGTGGTTAAAAGTACCCTTAAATAAATAAAAGTACAAGGTAAGGGTTAATTCCTCAATCTCATTATTATAAAAGATTGTTTATGTGTACATTTTTACTAGGACATATTTATTATCTATGTCCATGTTTCATAAAATAGTTTTCAAAAGGATTATTTTTAAAGTAATATTTAACAAAAACATCATTTTAAATGTTTTAAATTTTTATTCTTCTAAATCTTTCTCATCAATGTCCATGTTTTCAAAATGGTTTTAAGGATTTATTTATATGAACATGATTGTTTTAAAATGTTAATTACTTTAAAAAGTTTCAAAGTGGTATGGGACACTTTGATTCAAAAATCTCTTTTAAATTACTTCCTTTATAAATGTGTGACTTTTAAATGATTTCACAAAAAGGGATATTTCTCTCAAAATGTTTTATTGTTCATTTTTCAACAATGTCAACATCATTTACTAGATATTATTCTTAACTGAGGTTGATTTATTATAATAAAATCTTCCATATTGTATTGAATGATTTAAGATATATTTGATTGTGGGTCTACTATTTTTATGAAATTCATGGTTTATGGTCAAATTATTTACATTTCGTATGCTATATTTAATACGAATGTTTATGTTATGTTTCAACATTTTCATATGAGGAATGTAGTGGACTTAGTAAGTGATGGGTGGGGCCCGCTATAGACACTATATGCATCGGTAGGTCTAATGAGACAAACTAGTGTATTGGAACAAGGCCTTGACCAAAATTATATTTGTAGTCTTGGCACGAGGCCTTGACTCTATGGTAATGATGTCTGACATTAGGCATTCCCTCTTTATGAAATTTGTTATTACATGTGATTATTAAACTAGTAGAATTTCCATGTGCATGTTTATATAGTGATGTTTAATTTATTTTTGCCATATTATGTTCAATATTATGTTTAAAAAGGATGTGGTTTTTATTAAACATCTTTCCTTAAAATTTTATAACTTTTGCTAAATTATTTACCCTTACTGAGCATCTAAGCTCACCCTTTCTTATTTTTTATTTTCCCAGGATGCCAGGAAGTGTATTATGATTTATATGAAAGTTTAAGCTATAATAATAGTGGAACTCTCAAACGATTATCTATGTTTTATTTTATGTTATAAATTTTAATGTAAAGTTCATGTATGTAATCTATTTTCCAAGACTGCGAAACTGATCAGTCCTTCTGGACTTGATTCCATGTACTCATGCCAATATATTAAAATAATGCACTAACACAAGGATTCTGGGGTCGGGGCATTACAGTTGGTATTAGAGTAATTTTATCAATAACCTAAGAAACTAGATTTAGATAAACTCTAATTAGATAACATTACCCTAATATAGACTTTGAGGATTAGTATAGAAGAAGTTCCTAGAATTTTGGTAATGTAGAGATTTTGTGAATTTTCCTAGAAATACATCCCTGTCTTGATATGAGCAGGTAGAAAATGCTCTAGAATAGATGTACATAGAAGTGAAAACTCTGACAAGGAGTTTTGGGCTTGACCCATGGTATCCTAGTACATGACAACGGGCCTTACTGCACTCTTGGTTACGACACTCCCGGGGTATATTCTTAGGATAATTCACATTTTCATTACAAGCCATTATTAAGGATTTACGATTAAATACTTCCTAAAAGAAAACATTTTTTTGTGATTATAGATTATACGCATAATCATTTCAATTTATGTTCGGTATTTTACAAGTTTAGAATGATGCATTACGATTCATAAACTAACCTAGTGTATTCCATTGTTTAGAAATGGTGCCAAGTAGAAGGAATGAGAACTCCAGAAATATGCATGATCCAAAGGGTAAGAATGATCATATCTTTAATGGTATTAAGACAACATTTATAAGGGAAATAATCACCCACAAATGTTCATCATATGAAGAAATATTATCATGTGTTAATAAGATAAGTAAAGAATTTTCTGAGTCCTATGGATTTGAAGGGAAGAAAGAGAAGAAAATGATGGTAGAGAGAAAGATGGAATGAATAGTGTTATTATGTTATTATCAAAGAATAATTTCATTTTAGTGTTTTATCAACGATGTCATGGTTATATGAATTATGGAAATAAATAAGGATTGTACTATAGTACTGTTTCATTGAGGATTTGAGATTATATGGTACTAAGAAAAGTGACTCAATAGAAAGTTAAACTTTTTATAAAATACAGGGTTGAAGGAAAGATAAACCTAAATATGGTTCTAATACCGAGGTATTGATTTTGGAATAAGAGATGGTTGATTTGGATAAATTATATTGGATATTCTTGACTACCTTGGAACTGATTAATGGTTTTTTTATTCCATCATTGTTTGAGTACTAAAATTTTTTGGATATAAGGAATATATCTAGTATTCTACAAGGAATAAGAGGGTATGAATATAATAAATATGGTTTTTTTGTAATTAATGGTGTTACCATGTTTTAAAAGAATACATGATGAAGGTATTCACATGTTATTCCGTAGCAAAAAAGATCATTATTGTGTTCACCATACTTATAAATTTTGTACTGTGAGTTTGGACAGAAGTATTTTGGATAATTATTAAGGTTATGATGGATTAAGTTTGACATTGGATACTATTGTTAAGGTTAAAGCTTTTATTAATATTATTTTTGGATTGTTATAAAAAGGACAACATAGAGGTTGGGCGATAACCTGTCGCGTCCGGCAAGGCCATGAGACTTGAACCCGCAACCGAAGGGCAACAAGGGTACATCACCTACCACTGGCCTATGTGATGTCCTGGTTTTTATAATTTAGTTTCTTTGTTTAAATAGTCTTACAAATGAATTATAAATTCATTGATTTTGAAACCATATACGATTAGGATAAATAGAATATTTTTCAATTCTATAATGTTTTGGATTGAGAGATGAGTTTGTCATAGGAATTAGTTGAAGGATGAAACTCTGGCTGTCAATTATATTATTTTTCCTCTTATTCTAGGAAAAAATTAATTCTTAAACTTTACGGAAGGGATATTAAAACCAAAAATGTGTTATCCTAATTTCTTATGATTTATTGAACCAATGATATTTTAAATCATCATAGATTGAAGGCTTTGTGGCCCTCAATTTTACACTTGTTTGGGATTGATGACCTCAATCACTCCCTATAAATATTTATGCTTTTTATCCAATTATGTGTCTCTAATTACCACCAATTTTCTCCTAATTAGGATCATAATTTTGTGGTGACCTTTTCATTTCCCTTTCCCTCTTATTAAGACAAAAGTTTATTAACCCAATTCTTGATGTGGGTTTTCTACAAAGGTATTTTTCTATTTTTAACCTTTTATTTTCAAAAAAAATTCAAATTGCGAGGATACAATTTATTGAAGGAGGGGAGAATGTAACACCCCAATATTTTATACAATGTTATCTCTTTAAAGTAATTCAATAACTTGCGCTACACGCAACATTGAGTTTGAGCACACTATGACTTACAAAACTAGCCATTCAAAAAAAGGTTATGAATATTATTAATTTAATGTTGAATTTTACATACTCCATATAATTTTAGCATCCATATTATGTATTTCTTAGACATAATATAAGAACAAATTCAATTTTTCAGATAAAGGAAGTATTTTTCATAAAATGAAATTTAACCGCCTTTTAATGACGAACCATTTTTAAATCCAATATTTGACACTTTTTTATATTTAATTTGAAAAAACAAACATCTTATTTAGAATTGGGACATAAAAATTTAGTTTTGATATATTTTTGTTGTTTTTTTGATAACTTTCATATTTTGGTGAATAGTGAAAAATACTAAATTTTAATTGAAAACAACATTTTTAATCAGAATATTTTATAGTGTTAAATTATAAATTTGAATGGTTTTTAAGTATAATTAGATTATATTTTTATCATTTAACACAATTTAGGTCATTATATGTAATTTCACATTTAAATTTGACATAAACACATGTCAATATTTTGATAGTTTTTACTTTTTAAAAACCCGCTATTTGGTTTTAACAACGGAATTAATTTTAAATTAATTAATGAAACTTCTATGTTTGGAATTTGGTAAAATAGTATTAATTTTCTAATTTGGAATATCAAAATTATCCAAGGGTTAATTTTAGGTATTTTTCTGAAAACTTTCAATTTTTGATGAATAGTGAAAAAACACTATGTTATTGGTTAAAACCGACTTTTTATTTAAATAATTATTTATTTTATTTAAATTTATTTTAAGTAAAAATAGATATATAATACTTATTTATGGTCAATGTAATTCATTGGAGTCATTTTATAAAAAAATAGATGTATAAATGTTTTGTGAACGTTTTAACGTCTTTTACCAAGCTTCTAGGCACATTTTCAAATTTGCATAAAACGTAATTTTACAGATTTGGTGAATTGAATTTAAAAAATATTTGAGACACGGTTGAAATAATTAAGTAAAATTTGGTTGAATAAAATAAAAATCATTTTTGTTGAATGGTAACGTTTGACTTTTATTTACCATGTTTAAAAGTAATGAGGATAATTAAATGTAAAAATGATATTATAATTACCCTGAAACATGTCCTAATTATATTGGATAAGTGTATTTCAACCAAAACCATCCTTAGGAATAAAATATTATCCTTTTTTACACTTGGATTAGATTTGGAAATTTATTATTATTTTATTTAAAGAAGAGTTAAAATTGAAAAATTCAAATTTTAATAACAAAAACATTTTTAATATATGGATATACATAATATAAATTCATCTATAAATATTCATTATAAATATAAAAATATTTCATACATCATGATATTTTATTTATAATTTTTAGACATTAAATAATTAAATTTATTTATGACACAATGATGATGTATTTTATATATTATTAATGAAAGATTCAAATAAATGGTATTATAAATATTAAAATAAATATAATTTCAAATTTTAGATGACATAAAAGAATTTTCTAGTTTAATATTACATGTTATTGTTGATTCAATTCATTTTTTTCGAAGTAATCATGTTGTTATGACTTTTCAAAAAACAAAATACATAATAGTGTCAAAATTGACATAAATGAGTTTTTTAAGAAATACTATATTATTAAAGTATATAATAGTCATAAAAATCTACGGTTTGTCCAAATGACTATTATAATGATATATATGTCATTACTAAACCACTTGGTGTTCTCTTGGCATTTTATAGTATTTTTATTAACCATGTAATATAAAAATTCAAGAAGACATTGTAAAACTTAAACTATTTAACTAAGAGTTAAATCTAAAATATAAGGTTAAAATGGAAAGATAAACCTTTCTAAAACCTATTGTATGAGAGGATGTAGACCCATGACCACCTAAGGCCCGAAATAAATTCTTTTGGAGCCATTATAAACCAAAAAAATATTTTATAATAAAATAATATTTCAAGCTTTTCCTAAAGTGGCCCTCACCTCTCTTATAAAAGAGTACTTACCCTACTCCCAAAATCACACCTATAAAGCCTTTTGGCATAGCCAAACCTTGCCCAAATACTCTACCAACTTCCCTCATGTCAACATAGATTCCTTACCTAGAGCATAAATCCAACCTAAGGATCCCTTTTGTTCAAATCAAAAGGAGATTCCCAAAGAAGAGTTAATTATTTTATCACATCTTTCAATGTACTTTTCTTCATCCACTTTCTCTTTCTTTTTAATTTCCATACCAAAATAATAACTCAAGTAACTTATAAATAATGTGATGTTATTATAAATATGGTACAAACATTTTCATTATTCTATCTATCCTATGAATGATAAAGTCACCATACGTACATACGTACGGCTTACCGTCTCCACGCCGTGGTGTAATTGGTTATTCAACACTATGTTATATAGATGGATATAATGATTAGCAATAAGTATATGAATAACGAAAATAAAAAGATAATGTTTCTGTTTAATTAATATAACAAGAAATTACAAACCTTTTAATCATCAAGTAAATGATATCGTCACTCATGTGTACGAACGACTTACCATCTCCACGACAAGATGAGATTCATTACCACATTCACCATTCAATGATGATTATAAAAATACATATTATTGATAAGTATGTAATATATGACATAATAATTCTACTAGAAATATATATATATATGTGTGTGTGTGTGTGTGTGTATTTACATTTATTGCATTCACTTACTTCTATTCAACACAATATGAAAATAGTAACAGCATTTATGTGTACGTACGGCCTACGTTCTCCATAAACGGTGTTTAAATTTCACATATATATATATATATATTATAAATATTTATATTATAAATATATATGATATATAAATCATGTTCTATATTATTTAAGTATGTAAATCATGATCTAAGTGATACAATCAAGAATAACAAGTTAAAACACATACGATAAAGAAAGCAATTATCACCCAAAACGTTACTTTAACATGGAAATTATTATTAAATAGGTAGTATAAAGTCATAAATGAATCATATTTGACATCATAAATATTAATCTGGTTATTGAATAATTTAATAACATACTTTGGTCATTATACTAGAGGTTAAAAGTACCCTCGACTAAAGGAAAGTACAAGGTAATGGTTAATTCTTCAATCTCATTACTATCTGAGATTGTTTATGTGTATGTTTTTACTAGGAAATATTTATTATCCATGTCCATGTTTCATAAAATAGTTTTCGAAAGGATTATTTTTAAGGTACTCATTAACTAAAACATCATTTTAAATGTTTTAAATATTTATTCATCTAAATATTTCTCATTAATGTCCATGTTTTCAAAATGGTTTTAAGGATTTATTTATATGAACATGATTGTTTTAAAAGTTTAATTCATTTAAAAAATTTCTAAGTGGTATGGGACACTATGATTCAAAAATATCTTTTAAATTACTTTATAAATTAATGAATTTTAAATGATTTCACAAGAAGAGAAATTTCTCACAAAAAGTTTTACTGATCATTTTTCAACTATGTCAACGTCCTTTACTAGATATTATTCTTGATTATGGTTGATTTATTATAATAAAATCTTCCATATTGTATTTAATTTTTTAAGATATGTTTGACTGTGGATCAGGTGTTTTTAAACCATTCATGGTTTATGGTTAAAGTATTGACATTTCGTATTCTAGATTTAATACGAATGTTTATGTTATGTTTTAACATTTTCATATAAGGAATGTGGTGGACTTAGTAAGTGACGGGTGGGGATCTCTATAGCCCCTCGATGCATTGGTAGGTCTTATGAGACAAACTAGTGTCTTGGAACAAGGCCTTGACAAAAAATGTATTTATAGTCTTCGCACAAGGCCTTGACTGTGTGGTAATGATTTCCAACATTAGGCATTCCCTTATTTTGAAATTAGTTATTACATGTGATTATTAGACTAGTAGAATATCCATGTGCATGTTTATATGGTTATGTTTTGTTTATTTTTTCCATTTTATGTTCAATATTATGTTTAAAAAGTTTTTTGTTTTATTACACATCTTGCCTTAAAGGTTTATAGCTTCTGCTAAATTATTTACCCTTACTGAGCATCTGAGCTCACCCTTTCTTATATTTTATTTTCCCAGGATTCCAAGAAGTGTATTATGATTTATATGTAGGTTTAAGCTATAAGAATAATGTAACTCTAAAAGAATTATATATTTTGTATTTTATGTTATAAATTTTAATGTAATGTTCATGTATGTAATCAATTTTCCAAGACTGCTAAACTGATCGGCCCTTCGGGACTTGATTCCTTATAATCATACATATGTATTAAAATAATGAACCAACTCTAGGATTTTGGGGTCGGGGTGTTACATATATAATTCTTACCAATCCTTTAATTAGTGTATTAGTTATCAACATCAATATCCTCACAGACATTAGGGTCTAAAAGAAAAGATTTAATGATGATCCATCGAATTCCACAATGTGAATGTGAATTCATGATTGAAACATGAATCACCAGTGATCCTCCATGAAGGTAGACCTTTACAAATTTTCTTTTCCTCATTATTCTTACTAGATAAATATTTATTAATGAGTATATCATATCATTACGTTGGTTAATTTTTTCATATTATAATTATTATTATTTTTATAATTGGTTGTTTTCTATTTTAAACAATTAGGAACAACCTTAATTCTATTTTCCCCATTTCCCCTTCTTTCCTCTTCTCACTAGTAATGAATGATCACTGAAAATTTTCTAAATGTATTAATTCTCTATAGAAGTTACCTATAGATGAATCCTTTAAAAGGGGGTGAAATATCTAACATGGTATTGGGAAGAAGATGATATGGGGGATTAGGTGGTGGTGAAAATTTACTAGAATGATGCAGAGGTGACAGTTCATATTGTCTAAAAATGGATAAACAATAGGCTTGTGAGGTATCCCTAGTGTGAGGAAAGTTTTTGTGGGTGAACAATTCTGTTGGGTAATGAGATATTAGATGATGGATATAACAAAAGTATAAAGACCAGCCTTATTATATTACATAATCTTGATTTTTTGTTAAGAAGTCACTTCCTTTAAAATTTTGGATCTTTTCATATTTATAGTTTAAGATAATTGGGATATAATACATATATAACATTCCACATTTATATATATAATATACCACAAACAAAGTATCCATATCTTCCAAAATATAAAAAAATTTAAATAAAACATAATTTCTTTCAAAAATATTCATAACATTTAACTTGGATTACTTCTTTGTATTAAACAAATTTATAACCTATGAAAATCATTTAAAAATATGGGATGATCACAATAATATTAGAAAGGGATATAAATATAAGGAAAGAAAACATAAGTCCATGAATACTTTAAACTTATGAAATCATTTTCAAAAAAAGACATACTTATACCCATATAAACTTAATTTTTGAAACATGAGATTTCCATGAGATTTACACAAAACTTATAGAACATAAATGTAACCATAAAGGTTTCTTGGGGAATTACTTACATAATCTTATAACCATCTCAACTACCTTATAATTTGTAACTCTCATGGCTACCTTACAATTTTTGTAACCATCTCAGTTACACTTGGAGTAACCATACAGAAGACCTCCAACATAGACATACCCAATGAATTAAAGGGAGATATAGGTCCCAAACTTCATCATAAACAATTCACAATAATAGGAACATAATAATACAACATGAATAATTTCATAAAAACATTGCTTTTGAATTTTGTAAAACAAAATTTTAAAAGATGATTTTAAAAGAAAAAACCCCCTTACAAATATCATATAATTAAAGTGAGACTTAATATAAGGGATGGAATATATATTTACAATATAAGTAAACATAATTCAACATAATATAAAGAAAATTAATCACACAAATATTTTTAATACCACATAAATAATGATGTAGAAGATTAACCAAAAGAATGGAAATCAGGTTAAGAATTCCCTTACCCTAGGTTTTTCATACTTAAACATGTTTAAACCTCCTATATAATGGTTAAAAGAGTGTTATTAATATATTAAAGAAAAAAAATTAATATCTATAATACCTTATATGATCATTTTATTACATCATTTCTTCTTCTAATTGTTAGTATTTTTTCCTTCCATTGTTTTGTGTACGTTCTTTACATGATTTCCATGTCCGGTTCATGATGGATATTCTTGTCGATTAGAAGTGAAACTTCAGAATTTGAAAGGAATTTTATTTAAATATTTATAAAAAAATAAATCATACCATTTATCATTTGGAATTTTTACAATAGTATGGTTCATAAGTTAAAATATTTCTGATATTTATTTAGGTCATTTTGGCGATTCTCTGATCGTAATGAAATCATTTTATTTTATAAATTGATAACATGTGTAAAAAATGATTCTATAACCTTAAAGAAGATATAATACATAAATTATAATCTGTTTCAACAACAAAAATTGTTTTATGACTAGTATTTAATGATGTAAAAGAAATTGAAACCATGTCATCCATGATGTCGATAAATCGACACATCACGGACAATGTTTTAATTTCTTGAATAAGTGGGAGATGAGAAGAAGTATAATGAAGAGTCATCCAAAAAAAGATTACATAAGTAATATTTTATATACTGGATAATTCATGCCACTATGATATGAGGAGGTGAGAAAATAATAAGAATCGAAAAGAAAATGAAAATAAAAGAAAGAAAACAAAAGATGATGTTTACCTCTTGATCTCTTCACCTTGAGATCCTTCTTAAGGCCCTTGGTTTTGGACTTTTGGTGAGACCAAAAGGTATTGGAAGTGTGGAAGGGTCTTGGGAATAGTATTGGGTAGAACTTAAGCAATTATCAATTCTTGAGTGGTGTGTAAGGAATAGGGAAATGAGGGTGGTATTTATAGTGGAGGAGAGGAGGGAATTTACGTTATTTTAATCCTTAGTTTAATATTTTTGCTCAAGACTATGAATAGTATTTATTCTTGTGACCTAAAATAGTAAAAAGTGCATGTGATTCTGAAAAAAAGTGGTCTTACATCGGTGATGATATCAAAAATAGTGTATTAAACAGATAATTGGAATATACAGTATTTTACCGTATTTCACTATTCATCAAAAATTCAAGAATTTCAAAAAAATCCCAAAAACTCACCATAGCCATTTTTAAACATGTAGAATTAAAAAATTAACTCCATTTTTTGAAATTCATTTTCAAATTATTATTTATTTAATTTTTAAAAAAAAATCAAAATATATTCAAAAAGAACAATTTTAAATCTATAACTCATTTTAACACCTTGAAATATTATTCCACATATCATTAATTTATATTCTTAAGGAAATAAAATAATATGAATTAATATTCATAAGGGTAATATTACGATTCATATTACTATTGATAAGGGTAGGTTACTATTCACCGAAAAAACAAGTTGGTTCTATCATACTTCAAATAACTTACTGATCACAACCATAGATGATTGGTTTTTGAAATTCAAATCATAAAAGTGAAAAAAATTATGTTTAAAGGATATTTATAAATATCTACTTAAAAAAAAGTTTCATGCATTTTATTTTATTTTTAAAACCTTGGGGTGTTACAAAAAGTGATTCCTAGTAAAGAAGATGTAATCACTCTACAAGTAGTCTATGGGAACACATAATGTCCAATCTTCAGTTGGAGGTTAGGGATTTTATTAGGGGATAAATATCACATGATGTGATTTTTTCAATACATGTAATGTTTTTATAGTTTATATAACTTGGGATATACTGAAGTACACAACCAACTAACAATTAGCCTTATACTCTATGTTTTTAGGGGAATGTTTCACTTCCATGGAAATAATTACTATAAGTCATTATTTTACACACTCAACAAACTAAAAATTCTTATTCACTATATCATATAAGGATTATTCCATTTTGGTTAACCCCACATGACCAGAAGGATGAAATTATATTCCTATCTACTACCCGAGTTTCTCATTCTATATACAAGAGAGTACATTTCTTTTACTTTTCTATCCTTGATATCTTTATACCTTTTCTCCCATGTGTGATAATCAGTCAAAAAAAATTTCATTCTAAATATTTTTCCATATTAATGATAATGCATTCCTATTAATCTTCAAATGCCTTTTACAATGAATTTGTATCAGTTTGAGCACATTAGTATCATAGAAGTGATAATATTGTTGGACTGAGGTGTTTGGAGAATATATAAAGTCAGTAGTTGACCACATGTTAGGAGAAAACCTCCATCAGTGTTTAGGTACTCCTCTAGTGATATAGTCATCAAGTCATAGTTCCCCATATGATAGAAGGATTTTAGGTACTACCTTTGGTGTTGATTCATAGTCCTCCATCCATGGAGTCAATAATCCCATGTGTGTCGGGGTGTGGTCCTCCATAGGGGTTGTTAATCCCTCGATTGATAAACATGTCACTTGATGATTTATGAACCCCTACTATAGTTATGGAGGGGTAGGATGGATGTTATGAAAGCTGGGTAGTATGGGTACTACATGCCTTACGATGATTAAGGCATTAAGGGATACCATTGAGACTTACCTTGAAACAGTGAATGGACATGGAACTCTATTAAAGCATTTGATATCAAGATATAAAGTATATATAGGCTTATTTTGTTTCCCCTAACTTTGGTTTTGAGTTTCCTTATCTCTCTATCATTTCTTTGGATTTTAGGGAATCCTGATTGGGATTTTTATACTCACCCCTACATGATTTATGTGCCCAAACAAGTTCTACCTCTATAGATGATGAAAATTTTGGAGGATACTTTAGTGGATACATAGCAAGGGATTAATGGTTATATATGATGATAGTTTTAATTGGAATGGACCACTTATATCCCAAATGGTTTAGTAGAAAGTTGATACTTCCACCTTAATTTAACCCTCAATATGTAAGAACTAGTGACTATCACGGAGTAAGCATATCAGTCAATATATAGAACTTAGCCTAATGTACACGTATACAACAAAAATTCTCTACATAAAATGAACATTAAATCATACTAGAAAAATAATCAACTAGAATATATAAATGCATGGAACACATGATAAATTTCTATAAAATAAATTCATGTGTAAAACCAAAATGCAAGGGAAAAACACAAGCCCAACATCCCCAAAATAAAAAATAATCTAGACTAACTAATGATCCGGGATATCTAAAATAAACTAGCCCCAATATCAATACTTTTCTACAAATATCACCATTGGAAAACACTAGGATCCTAATCCACTAACATTGTGTCAACCCTGATCACCATTTTGATATATTTTTAGGAAATAATACATGACATGTGTTAGTGAAATTCTCATGTAGGTGTAAGTATATGCATATCCAATTGGATACCTAAAAACCCAAAAAGGTTAAATAGAAATTTGTGTCAACTTAGAACTACAAAGTTGATGGTATCATACATAAAAGAGGAATAAAATCCCAAATATTATTTATAGGTAGTGAACCCAAGACCCAAAGTTATACACTTCATAGCCTAGCTAAACAAATATCAAACACTAAGAGAAAACAAAACAACCAAGATACCCATCTCTAATAAAACCAACTCACCGATCAAAATATATAGAGGGGGACTCATACCTACCCAAATTACATTGGGTTGGTTGAGTGATCAATAACCATAATGGAGGAACTTTTCCTCATCATGTGAAGCACATAAAATTAGGGAGTACCAAATATATTGAAACATGACCTACACCCTATAGTGGAAGAGTTCCTAACTCTATTAATTGTATAGGGGACCCATATATTATTAGGAAAAAGGGAGTAAAAAATCTATAATCAAAAATATATGACACACACATTTAGAAAGTGGGGGATTAACAAACTCCATAAAGAATATGGGGGACTCATGCCTTATCATCAGCACATCTCTATGGTAGTACCAAGCCCTATGTTTACTCTAATAATCACACCCAAACCTTATCATCAACTGTACATAAATAATTACTAAAAATACCCAAGAAACCTCCAAGATGGTCCCAAATGGATGAATGGATCACACCATCACATTCTATGTAGAGAAATAATGAAAACAACCTATTTATTTACCCATTTTTGATATGTAAACCAATAGGAATGAATATTCCCCTAAAGGGAACGCATTTAGCTATTCCACCCTAGGGATTCAATCCAGTTATGATGTCATGTTTACTATCATGTTTCAATTATTTCCCAATCGATATCACTATGCATAGAGTTACTTATTCTATTTTCATTAACTCATTTCCACATCCAATCATGTCATTACCCAATCTCATGTTGTAGACAATAGGCACCAACATCACACAAAAACATATCCTAAGTAGTGAGATACTCTGAACTAAACATATATACCATTGAGATGGAGTAATCATGGTATAAAATAATCTTTTATGACAAGATCCACCTTATCAAAATCTAATAAAATCACAAGTTCATGAGTTTAGTAAGGACATACCCAATCATATATCAACATGAATCTAAATATCACATTCTCATTATTTTCATCATCCTTCCAGTGTTGTCATAATTGTAATGCACTTTTGGTGCCATGTGTCATTATTAGGGCTACCTTTGTTATGGATAATGGTTTTTGTTTGATCAAAACAAAAGAAGAAAGAGGGTAACAAGAGGATAATTTATAAACATAGTTAATTATTCAATGCAATAATAGGACCCAAGTAATAAATTTTAAAAAGAATTATTTTCATTAAAATTGATTGATGTTTTCAATGATGAATTTTTAAGGATCATAATTAATTGATCGTAAATAATATTCTAGAAAAGATCACAATAATATAATTTAATAATGGATTAAAAAATTAAAAAATGTTCCTACCTTGTAATTATCTTATTGTCGTTAACCAAATTCACACCATGAATGTGCCAAAATATCACCACATGATTTTCAATGGTTGAAGATCCATTTTAGCAACTAAAAAATCCAAACTTTTTACACCATGTTATTACAAATTGAGTGTATAAAATAAAATATAAGTTAAATGGGGTTTAGTTGATATTAATAACAATAATTAATGAAATCAAAAACATTATACAATTTACTTTGTTTCAATAAAATACCTTGAAGTTTGAACAAAATCATAGTGTAATAAAGACTATCATTTTGCAATAAACCTTAGTCAATAGAGATCCAAAAAATAGATCATGTCCAAACCCTTTTCAACTCTTTAATAAACATGTTCAGCTCCCATTAACCTTATAAATTATGACAATGTTGTGGAATAATACAAGATATTTCAGTGCAATATGGTGTCACAACACAATTCTTAAACCTTTGGAAAATGTGGCACAACCCTCACACCTTCTAGATTTATCATACATAAAGGACATGGAGAAACATATACCATCACATTATAACTCCCCCTAATATGGATAATCCAAATGTGTATAACTCTTCAAACAATAACCTATATGACCACGGTTCGAGGATAACAATCAATGTGTAAACCAACACAAAATGTTTCAATGATACTCTTAAACTCAATATTGTTAAAGTAATCAAATGAAATACGCCAGGTCAATATATCCTCCCCGCATTTAAGAATTTTCTTCTTCAAAAATAATAACCCACTCAAATAGGTGAGAGTATTGATCTCTCATACGACAAATACATACCCACAATATCTTTTGAAGGTTGTCATACTTCAAAAAAAACACATAAAAAAGGCATCTATTGACCTTAAATAGTTCAAAACTATCAATACATGATAAAAATTGGGTACTTTGATAAGGTATCATCATTCTAGATATCCATCTCTCTCAAGTAGATGATGTGTTATGGGTCAAGTACATTTCTCCTCATCTATGACACATGAAAGGCATTGTGCACCTAGTCTAATTGTGGAGGTAGTTCTGCGTGATAAGAAACTTCACCTACCTTTCAAAATATCTGAAATTTCCTAATGAAAATCAGGTAAATCTTTCTTCATAATAAAATATCTATAATTCATGACATAGAGAGACCATTAAAAGCACATGATCTCCCTCCCTGGACTCTAAATGCCTCAATAATTGGACTATGTAAGACTTATGATAGATCTGATCTATCCTCACCCATTCTAATATAACTTGAACTATCTTCATTGTTAACTGTACCAACTTTGGACCCATAAGTGATGAATTTTCAATCATTGTATATTAAAGTGGTGACATATACGGTCTCTCGTATAGGGCATCAAAAGGTTTCATGCCAATAGTGGAATGGTTGGTATTTTTGTTACATGAACTCCATTAAAGGTAATTTATCCTAAAATATTTGGATGAAATAAAGTACACAATCTATCATCATTTCCTTGAGAAAATTAATGGTTTATCTAGGGTGTATATCTATCTAAGGGTGTAAATTCATAATAAACAATAATTGATTCTTGACTTCCTCCTACAATCCCCTACATAACTAGGATATGGATCAACCATATTAATTACAAACAATCGTTAAAGGTATCCCATGAAGTTAAAATATCTCATTTATAAAAAAGTTTCACCATATATCTTAAAAATATTATCTAGAATAGAAATGATGTGGTATGAATTTTTTAGTCAGTTAAAAATAACCCTAGTAACATTATTACCCTTCGGGGAACATGGAAGTTCATTGATTAAGTCCATCAAGTGGACATCTAAATTATACCCAGAACCTTTTGGGGTTTAGAAAAACATATTGGCACCCGGTTCTCTTCCTTCACATAGTGATTGGTTACATACCATAATATAAACTTAAAAATGATCAGATTCATACCTTACCATTAATACTAGTTCCCAAGGTCCTCTTACATCTTCATTATGCCGATAAGTTCTGCAATGGAGAAAGTGTGGAACTCTATCATCTCCTCCCCATACAGTGTGAATGGAACCATCATCCATCCATGAAAAAGGATAATGTTTTCCTTACCTCCAAAAAATCCATCATGTACCTTGCCTATGGATATTAGATCATTCATGACGTCATAGTCAATGTATCTCAATAAGGAATCTCTCTTGGATAGAGGAAATGGACCAACCATTAGTATTGATCAATGATATCCAATAAACCATTCATCCACTTAGGACAAATTCATCATGAAAAACATCTTAGATAACTCCTAAATCAACTAATCATGAGACATCCCCTTAATATTGGTGACAGACACATTTCTCTTTCCCATGGTATAGATAATTGTAAATTCATAATTTTAAAGGAAACCTAACCAACACCAATGCATTAGTTTCAGATATCATTGAGAAAAAACATACCAAAGACTCTTTTTGTCTATATATACTATAAAACATTTGTATAGAAGGTGAATCTACATTCTCTCAGGGTGAAAACTACCACCAGGATCTATAAATACTTTTTCTCATGAGGTATCAATAACCTATGACCATAAATAATCATCATCTATCATTGTATAATCACACAACCTCTTCCAGATCAAATGGAATTGTAAAATACAATGTACTCAACTGCCTCCTCTAAAAACACAAGATAAGAGCACTTTCCAACCTCCTCTTCAGATCCTTGAAATCTATCTTGCACCTCTCAACCCATATATCATGATTATCTTTTTGGGTAAATTTAGTTATGGGAGATGAAATCCTAGAGAATTATACTAGTAATATCTAGTAATATCCAACTAATACAAAGAATCTAAGAACCTCAAAAAAAAATCTTGGGTATCTCCTAATATAGAAATTCCATAATCCTAACAGGGTCTATATTGATTCCACCTTCTCAGTTGAAATTCCCTTGGATGTAGATCTCACAAATCCATGAATGACATGAACTGGTGTGCTCCTTCTCTGATGTTGGGTATATAAAGATTCCATCAATGAATACCAACAGGAATTAGTCCTAGAATGGATGGAAGATATAGTTAATAGGACCATGAAAACAACTAAAATATTAATCGCACCAAATGACATAAAATTTAACTGATGATGCCTAATATTACACTTGAATACTATATTTTGGATATATTCTTCCTGAACCGACAACCAGTGATATTGGAATCTCAGATCCCTCTTTGAGAACCACCTCACCCACTTTAGTTGGTCAAAAACATCATTGACTGTCATGACCCGCCTTCACTAAAAGGAGGGAAAGGTCAGGAAATTGCCAAGCCCTTCCTTCTTTAAGTTGAAGGAGAGATAATGACCCCCGAAACCCACCTTCTATAGGTCCCGGAGTGGCGACTAACACCAAGGGTATGGAAAACACACAAATGGAAGGCATTAACCCTTTTTGTTTTATAGGATCGAGAGATAAGATGATGAAACCCAACAACACCAAAACTAAAAGAAAAGTAAAGCCAAAAGTAAACCATTCCCACATGAATGTTCCAAAAGTAAAATCCACAAGGTAAAAAAGTGACTATAAGGGTAAGTACCAAAGAAAAAAACAGCAACTGCAACTGCCCCAATGGTCTGAGCTAGTATGGTCCTGCGCGATCCCCAAAGTCCTCCTAGAAACCTGAAAGCAGTTTTATATACATAGGGTGATCATACAAGTACACTCAGTAAGTAAAACCAAAGACTCTCGTGCACAAGTGGGGGAACGTACAAAAGTCCCGTGAGAAAAGGAGTAAACCAAAATCCTAACAAGGTAAACTATCCACCCAAGCCTCACCAAGGCACACTCCCCAAATAACGCAAGTAAAGTAATATATATAATAAGAGAACATCGTTGTTTGGGTACCTCATGCCACTTTCCCATTGGTTATTGAGACATCCTACGCATCGAACCAATCCCACCATTCTCATCGCAGTCCCACTGCCACACCTTCCCACACACCCCTGGTCCACAACCGCACGCAGTCCCACTGCCAAATCCCACCCGCAAACACCTGGGCCACAACTGTCACATGTAATCACGCCTACAAACACCTAGTCCAGAACAACCACCACCACGCCCGAAGACACCTGGGCTAGAAGATCCATTGCCACTCCCTAAGACACCTGGGCCTCATCCCGAAGATACTTGGGAAACTACCTTCCCACACACACCTGGGCCATAACCACCACACTACCCCACCTGAAGGTTCTTGGGATAATAATGGACCTCAGGTCGTCACTGCCTGCGCAAATATACTTGGTATATCCAGGAAAGGGATCATAAAAGGAGCTAATAACCAGCCACTAATAATAGTGTTGGGAAAAACACCCTCCCCCATGAAATGGGGGTGTTCGGCACTAAGTTCTCAACTTTGGGTGGGGCGCGAATAAGAAACACAAAGATACAAGTATATATATAGGTAACAAGCACTCTACCAAGTTTAGGTTTTTTTTATCCAACCAAAAGAACACAACAACACTCAAGTCAGAGTCACAACTCTCGCCAGCCAAACCCATTTTTCCCATTCGTTTTCATGTTCAGTAATGATGTTTAATTCAGTTCTGCACCTACTTGGGCAACTAACACCATAAGCATAACCAAGTAAAAGAATACAGACAAATGTCAATTTAAACATTCACAATCGGTTCTCTTGTAAAGTCACAACAACAAGGGGATAAGTGAGACCCCTCGAAGTACTGGAACCAAAGTAACCCCTGAGACACTACCCCGTGTCCCCCAAAAATGGTTTCTCATCAACAGAGGATTCCACCCCAATTCGTGATATAAATAAGGTAACCACCCGGTCTTAAGACTCAAAACCACTGAATCTATAACAATAGGGGATCCCATCCCCAATTTCATAACCACTGAGAGTATAAAAATAGGGGATACCATCCCCTCCCACAACTCCAGCAATCGGCCCGTAAAAGAAAACAACCAAACCACTAGCCCAACACAAAGCAGGGCCATGCCGGTATTTTCAGATTTATAAGATTTAACACACTCCATGATTTCAATTTCTGTGTGCTTTAACCGGGGGTTATCACAGAAGGATTGATCCTGATGCTTTCAATTTATTTAGCCGGGTATACATGATTAACCAATTTCCTTTTTACATTAGGATTTCACAACCACAAACAAGTCATTTAAAACATCACCAGGGGTTCATTAGTGCACAGAGAAAGACCACCAACATCCATGATTTTCAGTAGGCGTAAGCCCACACAATTCAGAAAGATGATCATAATATAAAACAGCATCAACGATCACAGCCCTCCCTTCTTTCTTTATAGAATCTGTTCATTATCTTTATTTAGGTCTGGTTTATCCAATTAAATAGAATAAAAAGCACGCCCACCCCACATGATACACAAAAGGAAGAGGTGATGGAGAAATTCCCTACTTGTTGATCAATGATCGACGCTTAGGCCGGGCGCGGAACTTCGTGCATAGTGATGCGGCTCGCATGAATGAAAAAGTGGCTCATCTGGATGAAGGGTTCTCTAGCGCAGGGTGAACGAGAAATGAACCCTATGGTGAACCCTTTTGTTTATATGGCCGGGGACGGATGAGATTAGAATGCGAAACCAGGTAAGGCACGGGGGTCGTGGGTTGACCATGCGTCCCCACAAGTTATTAAAGGGGTCGGGCAGTTTAAACCGATGCACACACCAGGTTAATTCATTAAATATTTAATTAAAACATTTATGGGCATTACCGGGATTTAAAACAAGCTTAAAGGGGTCAAAATAGGGTTTAAAACCCTATTTGCGCAAAAGGGAGCGCTGCTGGAAAAACCCCGTGGGGTAGGCGAGAGCCACCGGTAGCTGAGATCTACCGGTGGGTGATAGGTACCGGTAGCTGAGAGCGACCGGTAGCCGACAGACTCCGGTAGCCGAGCTACCGGTCGGGTGCAGTGACCGGTAGACCAAGCTACCGGTAGGCTGTAGCCCCCAGTAGACTGAGCTACCGGTAGATAGAGCTACCGGTAGGCCGAGCTACCGGTAGACAGAGTTACCGATAGGCTGCGGCTACCGGTAGACCGAGCTACCGGTAGGCCTGCTACCGGTAGGCTAAGGCTACCGGTAGGCCTACCGTTAGGACAACTTCACTAAGATTCCCAGACCAGAAAACCCAACTTGAGATTTTCACAAAGTAATGGACCCCAAAAACATGGGGCATTACATCTGATACCTCTTAAACGATTCTCATCCTCAAGAATCAAAACAACCCAGAATGAAAGAGAGGGTCCGAACAACCACCTCGAAAGATACCTCTTAGGAGTTAACCTCATTGTTAACTAAAAATGTCTTTATGTCAACCAAGAAACATACCATGTCAAACTGCCCAGGAATGTGGGTTGGAGAGTCTCCTTCTCCATGTCAAGATATTATCCACTTTGGGCGGCACTAACTCGCCTGCACGGGTTTAATCGCATCCACCTTAATGCGTCTTGATTAGGGGTCGGGTTCTCTCCTCCCCGTAGCCAGGGCTTTTCACACACATTCAGAGGAAGGAAAACTAGTACATTTCATAGACAACAAGACCAAAACGTTCTACCAAAATAGGTATAATAAACAGAACATTACAAAACTTAAAACAAATCTGGGTACTGGGTACGCATCTATGCTTCCCTCTCCCACATACTCTCTTCAAGCCCACCGTGTCTCCACAACACACGAACCAAGGGAATGGTTCACCCACGAAGCACCTTCTCCTTACGATCCTCGATCATCACTGGTCTCTCCACAAAAGTCACGTCGTCCTCGATGTCCAGGTCACCCCAATCAAGGACGTGTGAATCGTCGTACAGATACCGACGGAGCTGGGACACATTGAAGACATCATGTATCCTCAGTAGCGGTGGTGGTAACGCTAGCTGATAAACCACTTCATCGACCTGCCGCAACACTTCGAAGGTCCCGATGAACCTGGGATAAAGTTTACTCCCCTTAGAAAACCTCCATTGTCCACACTGAGGGGAGACCTTCAAGAACACGTGGTCTCCAACCAAAAACTCTAGGGGCCTCCTCCTGGTATCAGCATACGACTTCTGTCGGTCCTGGGCTACTTTCATCCTTTCCCGTATAAGCTGAACCTTCTCTGTCGTGCTCTACACCACCTCCGGGACAAGGATGCCTGCCTCTCCTACTTTGGTCCAACACACAGGTGAACGGCATGGCCTCCCATACAAGGCTTCAAACGGGGCCATACCAATGGAAGAGTGGTAGCTATTATTGTAGGCAAACTCTACCAGGGTCAAGTATCGTACCCATGATCCTCCTGAATCTAGAACACTTTCCCACAGCATATCCTCCAAGGTCTGGATGGTACGCTCTATCTGTCCATCTGTCTGGGGATGGAAAACAGTGCTAAGATGCAGCTGGGTGCCAAAAGCATGATGCAATCCTCGCCAGACTCGCGAGGTAAACAGTGCATCCCTATCTGAGACTATAGACCTCGGAACTCCATGCAACTGCACCACCTCATCCACGTACCTTCATGCCAAATCATCCACTGTACTCAACTCTTTGATCTCTGGAAAGTTAGTCGATTTTGTTAACCGGTCCACTACCACCCAGATGGCATCGTATCACCCTTAGAACCTGGGTAGTCCAATGACGAAATTCATCGAGATGTCATCCCATTTACACTCGAGGAAATCTAGAGACTATAGTAGGCTGCCTGGAACCTGGTGTCCAGCCTTCACTTTTTGACACACTAAGCACTTGGCCACAAACTCTTCCACCGCTCGCTTAACTCCGGGCCACCAAAACTGTCTCTTCAGTCTGTGGTACATCTTGGACACTCCAGGGTGTACTGCTAGGGGTGAGTTGTGTAACTCACTGAGAACCTTGCCACGCATTGCCTCCAAAACAAACAGCCTTCCCTAGAAAAGCATCCGGTTTTGGCCATCCTCCGCCCATCCTTTCGGAGAATTGCCCTGGTCAACTCGGTCGCGCATCACTTCGCACTCTGGGTCTCCCCATTGAGATTCCTCCACCTGCTGAAATAGAGATGACTGTACTGCCATCTAACACAGGCAACCTCTACCGCTATCCATCCTTGCATCTAGGTGTAAGGAATCTAACTCCTCCATTTACTTGCAGGTGTCCGCCGACTCTCGGACCGCATCCTTCTGTGTCCTCCTGCTCAAGTAATCGACCACTAGGTCCCGCTGGGAGAAGATATAGCTCAAGATTTTGTGATCTGTGAAGACCACAAAGCGTCCCCCAATGAGGTAGTGCCGCCATAACTTTAGTGAAAAAATGAACGCTGCAATCTCCAGGTCGTGGGTGGCATAATTACGCTCATGAGGGCATAGCTTCCTAGACCCATAAGAGATCACCCCTTGTTGCTGCATCAACACACATCTGAGGCCTTTCCCTGAAGCATCACAGAACACCTCATACCCCACCCCTTCTTCTGGAAATCTCAGCACTGGGGCACTGACCAACTTCTCCTTCAGATAGCTGAAGGCTGACTCGCACTGCTCACTCCACATGAAAACCTGGTCTTTCTTGGTCAGGGCTGTCAAAGGGGCTGCTACTCGGGAGAAGTTGGGTATGAACCTCCGATAGAAACCTCCCAGCCCGAGGAAACTACGGACCTCGTCCGCATTCTTGGGTGCTTCCCGAGAAACAACTGCCTAAAACTTTGACAGGTCCACCGCTACCCCCTTCTCAGACACCACGTGCCCAAGAAAGTGCACTTCTCGTGTCCAAAACTTGCATTTTGACAACTTACCATAGAGTTGGTGCTGTCAGAGGGCCTCCAAAACCGTCCTTAGGTGCCTCGCACAGTCCTCTGATCTTGAATAGACCAGGATGTCATCGGTGAACACAACTACGAACCGATCTAGGTAATCCCGGAAGATGGAGTTCATAATCCCCATGAACACAGTCGGAGCGTTCGTAACACCGAAGGGCATGACTACAAACTTAAAGTGTCCATATCTGCACCTGAACGCCGTCTTCGGGATGTCTCCCTCCTTCACTCTTAGCTGGTGGTACCCAGATCGCTGGTCGATCTTTGAGAACCATCCTGCTCCTTTCAGCTAGTCAAAAAGATCGTCTATCCTCGGAAGAGGGTAGCGATTCTTAATCGTCACCTGATTCAGCCTCCTGTAGTCTATGCACAACCTGATACCACCATCTGCCTTCTTTGAGAACAAGACTGAAGCACCCCACAGTGACGCACTCGACCGAACATAACCCCTCTTCATCAGATTGTCAATCTGGATCCGCAACTCCCGTAGCTCTGAAGGTGTCATTCGGTAAGGAGCCATCGAGATCGGACGAGCTCCGGGCTATAGGTCTATTCCGAACTAGATATCATGTCGAGGGGGTAGAGTCGTCACCTCCTTAGGAAAGACGTCCAAAAACTCATGGACGATCTATCGAACCTCCACCATTTCAGCATCTACTGACTCTACTGACAGCTCAGCTAACAAGGAGAGGAGGGGTTCCTCTCACCTGCTACCCTTTTGACTGCTCCGCTCACCGGTGAAGGTAACACGCTGGCTGCCCAAGTCCTAGAACACAACCCTCCCTCAGAAATAGTTGATGATGGAACACACAGAGAATAGCCAGTCTATGCCTAGGATGACATCGTATGGCTATATCTGTAGAAGAAGAAGATCCCTAACCGACTGATGTGGCCCTATCATCAGTCTGCATCCCCGACAAACAAACAACAAGTCGGTCTGACCTCCAACTAGTGTTCTTAACACCAGGGGCACTAGAAGTCTCTCAGCATCTAGACCCAAAGAACGAGCTAGAATGGGTGAAACAAAGGAGTGTGATGCTTCGGTATCGAACAAGGCATAAGAAAGGGTACTGAACAAACTGATCGTACCTCGAACAACCTCCGGCCCTGCTAGAACTACTGCCTCCGCAGCGTGTAACTGTCCACGCCCAGCTCCTCTACCCCTCGGCTGTCGGCCGCCTCCTCAACTACGCCCCGGTTGAGGTACCTAGGGAGCACCCTGAGGTCAGCCTCCTCCTCCTACGTCTGCCCTCGGAGGAGCGGGAGCTCACTGTCCCTACTGCTTCTGCTGGAAAGGCCTGGCTGAAAGCTGCTGCTGGGGCGGCTGGGGGGGCTGTCTGCCACCGCCGTACTATACCCGGTCCGGGCACTGACTCCGGAGATGTCCAGGGCTCCCACAGACGAAGCACCGCGACCCTGGGCCCGAAGAAAAAGGGTGAGGACCAGGGGATCGAAACTGAAACTACTGCGGCCTGCTCCCTGCTGGTCAGAACCTGGAGGGTCCTGACGCTGGAGGCCTGGTGCTGACAGCTTTCCCCTTCGGTGGTCCCATTTGGATCCCCTCTCGTGACACTCCTCCTATAGTGTGCATCCTCTCCCCCACTTCGGCCTTCTTCTGGACCTCCAAGTACATCGGTAGGGTAAAGGGGGTAACAACATACTAGATGGAGGGTCAGAGCACCTCCTCTAAACGCCTTGCCCGAGACTCCTCGTCAGGAAAGAGGTCCTGAGAAAAACGTAGGAGGTCCTTGAAATTTATTCCTAGCTCCCTCACTAACAAACTCCCCTGTTGGAGGGAGAGTAGCTCCTGTCTCTTTTTCTCCTTTATCGCAGAGAAGAGGAATTCCGCCCGGAACTCCCTCTCGAAATCATCCCATGCCACCTCAGCCACTCTCCTCTCCCCCAGGTAAAGCGTCCACCACTAACACGCCACTCCCTGCATCTTTCTGATGGCCAGAGGAACCTAGTACTCGGTCGGGGCCCTAATCAGGCCGAAAGCTATCACTAGCTCCTCTAGCTTGCCTTCTGTCTTCATGTCAGAGGTGCTTCCCTCATACTTCTCGAGGGTCTGTCGCTAGAATGCCCGAAGAGTCTTCTACCACTAGTCGTCCTCCTCTCGATCACCTCTCTGTCGATCGGCCAAAGTAGACTATGGGGCCTCGAACTCCTGTACCACATGTGGTCGCCTTCGAGGTGCCATAGCTGCATGGTAAACAAGGAATGCCTAAGCCCAAGTAGTGCAGAATATTTTTCTTAAAAATTCTTAAACCTTTCATTAATTCTTAATTCCCAATCCATCCCAGAAACATGAGAACACAAGTCATTATGATGCATGTACCTTTCCTAGGGTCTCTACCCTGAAATCAGTGTGGCCTCACTTGGTCGTTCAGTAGGTCCAGAGTCCTTGAATCGGATCACGGGGGGCCCTAAAATCTCGTGTCCTAGCCGGTATTACCTGGCCTAATTCACGCACCAAGGTCACCCAACACTGTTTCTCTACCATCCCATGAAATCCTCACTATGCCTAACTCCAGACTCCATCCTATCTCTCAAACCTACCTCTGATACCATTCTGTCATGACCCACCTTCACCAAAAGGAGGGAAAGGTTAGCAGATTGCCAATCCCTTCCTTCTTTAAGTTGAAGGAGATATAATGACCCCCGAAACCCGACTTCTATAGGTCCTGGAGTGGCGACTACCACCAAGGGTATGGAAATTACACACAAATGGAAGGCATTACCCCTTTTTCTTTTATAGGATCGGGAGATAAGATGATGAAACCCAACAACACCAAAACTAAAAGAAAAGTAAAGACAAAAGTAAACCATTCCCACATGCATGTTCCAAAAGTAAAAGCCACAAGGTGAAAAAGTGACTACAAGGGTAAGTACCAAAGAAAGAAAAAAAGAAACTGAAACTGCCCCAAAGGTCCAAGCTAGTATGGTCCTGCACGATCCACGAAGTCCTCCGGGAAACCTGAAAAGAGTTTTATATACGTAGGGTGAGCATAAAAGTACACTCAGTAGGGAAAAAAAAGACTCTCATGCACAAGTGGGGGAACGTACTAAAGTCCCGTCAGAAAAGGAGTAAACCAAACTCCTAACAAGGTAAACTATCCACCCAAGCCTCACCAAGGCACACTCCCGAAATAACTCAAGTCAAGTAATATAAATAATAAGAGCACATTGATGTTTGGGTACCCTGCGCCACTTTCCCACTGGTTATTGAGACATCCTACGCATCGAACCAATCCCGCCATTCTCACCGCAGCCCCATAGCCACACCCGCCCACACACACCTGGGCCACAACCGCACGCAGTCCCACTGCCGAATCCTGCCCGCAAACACTTGGGCTGCAATTGTCACACGTAACCATGCCTACAAACACCTGGGCCAGAACAAAAACCACCACGCCCGAAGACACCTGGGCTAGAAGATCCACTTCCACACCCGAAGACACCTGGGCCTCATCCCGAAGATACTTGGGAAACTACCTGCCCGCACACACCTGGGCCATAACCACTACACTACCCCGCCCGAAGGTTCTTGGGAAAATAATGGACCTCAGGCCGTCACAGCCTGCCCGAAGATACATGGGATATCCGGGAAAGGGAGCAGAAAAGGAGCTAATAACCAGCCACTAATAATAGTTTTGGGAAAAACACCCTCCCCCATTAAATGGGGGTGTTCAGCACTAAGTTCTCAACTTGGGTGGGGCACAAATAATAAACACAAAGCTAAAAGTATATATATAGGTAACAAGCACTCTCCCAAGTTTAGGTTTTTCTTTAGCCAACCTAAATAACACAACAGCACTCAAGTCCGAGTCACAACTCTCACCAACCAAACCCATTTGTCCCATTAATTTTCATGTTAAGTAATGATGTTTAATTCAGTTCTGCACCTACTTGGGCAACTAACACCATAAGCATAACCAAGGAAAAAAATCCATCCAAACATCAATTTAAACATTCACACCCGGTTCTCTTGTAAAGTCAAAACAACAAGGGGATAAGTGAGGCCCCTCGAAGTACTGGAACCAAAGTAACCCCCGAGACACTACTCAGTGTCCCCAAAAAATGGTTTCTCATCAACAGAGGATCCTACCCCAATTCGTGATATAAATAAGGTAACCACCCGGTCTTAAGACTCACAACCACTGAATCCATAACAACAGGGGATCCCATCCCCAATTTCATAACCACTGAGAGTATAAAAGCAGGGGGTCCCATCTCCTCCCACAACTCCAGCAATTGGCCCATAAAAGAAAACAACCAAACCACTACCACCAACACAATGCAGGGCCATGCCGGTATTTTCAGATTTATAAGATTTGACACACTCCATGATTTCAATTTCAATGTGCTTTAACCAGGGGTTATCACAGAAGGATTGATCCTGGTGATTTCAATTTATTTAGCCCAGTATACGTGATTAACTAATTTCCTTTTTACAGCAGGAGTTCAAAACCACAAACAAGTCATTTAAAACATCACCAGGGGTTCATTAGTGCACAGAGAAAGACCACCAACGGCCATGATTTTCAGTAGGTGTAAGCCCGCACAATTCAGAAAGATGATCATAATATAAAATAGCATCAACGATCACAGCCCCCCCCCCCCTTCTTTCTTTATAGAATCCATTCATTATCTTTATTTAGGTCTGGTTTATCCAATTCAACAGAATAAAAAGAATGCCCACCCCACATGATACACAAAAGGAAGAGGCGATTGAGAAATTCCCTACTTGTTGATCAACGATAGACGCTTAGGCCCGGTGCGGAACTTCACGCATAGCGATGCGGCTCGCCTGAATGAAAAAGTGGCTCGTCTGGACGAAGGGTACTCTAGCGCAGGGTGAAAAAGAAATGAACCCTATGGTGAACCCTTTAGTTTATAAGGTTGGGGAAGGTTGAGATTAAAACACGAAACCGCGTAAGGTGCGGGGTTCGTGGGTTGACCACTCGGCCCCACACGTTATTAAAGGGGTTGGGCGGTTTAAAACGATGCACACACCAGGTCAATTCATTAAATATTTAATTAAAACATTTATGGGAATTACCAGGATTTAAAACAAGCTTAAAAGGGTCAAAATAGGGTTTAAAAGCCTATTTGCGCAAAAGGGAGCGCTGCTGGAAAAACCCCGTGGGGTAGGCGAGAGCCACCGGTAGCTGAGAGCTACTGGTGGGTGATAGCTACCGGTAGACCGAGCTACCGTTAGGCCGAGCTACCAGTACGACGAACGACTGGTAACTGCAGCTACCAGTAGCTACAACTACTGGTAAATCGAGCTATCGGTAGGATAAGGCCATCGGTAGGCCTACCGTTAGGCCAACTTCACTGAGATTCCCAGACCAGAAAACCCAACTTGAGATTTTCACAAAGTAATGGACCCCAAAAAACCGGACCATTACATTGACCCTCAATAAATGGTATTTTTTTCATAATTTTCACCAGATTTAGGTAGATATGATCAGTAGAATTCATCATGTACACGTTCTTCTTGAAAAAAAATATTCTTAATGGGATACACTAGACCTAATGAAATCAATCTCTATAAGGCCCTCTAGTTGAAACTTTATATCCCTGAGCTCATCTAGGGAAATCTAATAATATTTGGAAGACATTTGAGTGATCATGGGGTAAAGATCAATAAAAAAAGCTGATATTATGACAACGGGGTATCCCTTTGACATCCTGGGAAAATATATCAATATACTCTTCCATGACTATAATAATCGGATCATTATAAATGTCGACTACACAGAGAGATAAACTCTTCAACTATTGGGTATCAACTATGAAAACCTATATAAAGGTTCACTCTCCTAGAATGAAGGTCTCACTTTCCCACATATAAAAATATCAATACATCATATTGTAAGTATAAAACTCTCTATTTAAAGCATTTTATCTTAGAATAAATAGAGTTTAGTTGATTTATAGTAATTATTACTTCATAGGGATTTATCCAACCCACTCTAAGGTCCCACAAAAACATTTATCATCTAAGTAAAAGCTCACACCATTGGAATATGTGTGTGATAATGTGATTATTATCTATAGGGGTCTCTGGACACATTGGTTAGGTTAGGGTATCTATAAAGATTCTTATATCACAATATATATTTTCAACAACAAAGGAATAGAATTCTCTAATATCCATGAGTATGGGTTCTAGTGTGGAATAGAATAAAGTCATAAATAAAATCATATCAGTTGAAACAAGTTTATAACCCTCCATCTCTTGTATATGAATTCATCCCTAGTCGTCAAATCCCTTACCCTAGCATGGAACTCTTTATGGTAACAATGATAGAAGAAAATCATAGTGGCATCCACTTCTGTCTCCTCCTATTAAACCCCAAAATCCTCTAAGAATCATATTCCTTAAAAGATACCTTTCCCTTTATGGGGAGTAAACAGAACATGTTCATTCCTTAAACATATAAGATCATTCATTATACCACCATGAATACCATCAACTTCATGTTAGGCCAAGTGGTATCGGGCGACATGAATTTTACATATACATCCATAAAAACCTACCTCAATTCTGATTAGATCCCATGTATATAACTCCTATCAATAACCCTTATGACATAAAATATGCATCAATATTACTATAATTCCATATCCTAAGATCAAGACATTATCTAACCACGAAAGATTAATCTACTTTAGGAAAATCAATAGTAGCTCTTGATGTTGGATTTCCCTTATCTAATATTCTCTTGATCTCTAGATCCTACTTTATGTATTTTCTATAAGTGGGGATATATATAGGGAAAGCCTTGGACTATATATATTTGTTAAGGCTGTGGTCAAACTTATAATCATTAAGTAATTTATCATGAATTATATTGAGAGAGTACCTTATGATATTAGTGAACCTTGACACATACTTTGAGAAGACATTAAACTATGCTACAGTTCTAATAGATCTTATAAAATCACCCTCCTAAATGTATCCAAATAGAATTCCCCATGAATGAGGAAATAAACTCAAACCATGGAAGGGTCACCACATCATGTGTTTGGATTGTTAAATTCTTCCAATGAATTATTAAACCATGGAGAATAAAATTTATTAGGAAATCTATTTGATCATAAGGTTTTCAGACTAAGAGGAACACCCAATTTACTACCTCAAGACAATTATCAACAACTTGAGGGATAGGCTCTCCTTATAACTTAAGTGGTCTCCACCATTATAACCCATGAAGCATTATCAACTATTGTAAATCCCCATATTATCCCATTCAAATCACATAATTCTCTAAATATGAATGGAAATTATCCAATATTATGGGTGGAGAGTCTACTAACTATACTATGAGTATAGAATATACTCCTTGTATGCCAATTGGGGACATGTCATTATCCAGTCATTGGATTGAAACCTCATTACTCAATTATTCAATGATAGGAGGCTCAATCGCTGGAAAGACCAGGTTGTAACCCAACATAGATATCTTATTTGGGTTTCTAGAAGTTTTAATCCTAAAAATGGAAAGATAAACCAAGTTAATTTGAGCATATATAGGGATACAACTCAAGAAATACATGATAATAATAACCCCATCTTGTATGATGCGTGTACCATCATATCCTTACCACACAATTGGTGCCTTGAATCCTTGATCCAATAGAAATGTCATTAGAGTATTAGTGAATGGATATGTCAACTGTCATACCAACACAGGGTTCCCTAGTTTGAAACCCAAACACAAGACCCTTTGATAGAATTTCTCTATGTTCCAAATCATCCTCACATGATTTATATCACCTAAAATGTTCCCTAAGTTGGGCCCATAATTATAAATATATGACATGACCCAGCCCATTGAGACACCACCTACACTTAAAGTAAGTCATTTGTACCAAGCCAATTACACATCCAATAATCTAGGGCCTAGTAAATATCATCAAGTTTTCATATCTCACAATTTGGGAAGCCTTAGCCTAATTTACCCATACACAACCACATGTGTCCTTATAAAATGAACAATAAAAAATCAGATAAATAACCAACTTTAATTTATAAATTCATGAGGCACATGATAAAGATCCACAATTGTATGTAAAGTATAAAAACATATATAATACCAATATCCAAAAAATATAAAAAAACCTATAGAAAATGAGGATTAGAGTTCTATGTACAGATTTACCTTTCTTCATGAGCATTGTCTTCAATTATCACCTCTGAGTATCACTATATTCCCAATCCACTAACATTATTTTCACCTTAAAAATCACTACAATGTTAATCTTGTACAAAAGCCACAAAACGTGAAAGATAAATTCCAATGTAGAAAAGAGTATATATATACCCAGAAGGACACCAAAGAAAACAAAAATGGTAAATAGAAAGGCCAGTTAGCTCAGAAACACAAAGGTGATGGTAACCCACATAAGATAGAAAAAAAACCTAGATATTATTGATAGGTTTGTAACTAGGCACAAAAATCCCAATCCTAACAAACTAACTAAAAAATATCATACACTAAAAGTAACCCAAGAAACCCAGCTATCTTTCACCACTAAACCATATCACCTCTACGAATCTATAGTGAGGGAATCATGACTTGAAAAATTATAGAGTATAATTTGAGGGATTATTGACCCCATTGGAGGACCCACACCGCTTTGAGAAAAGAAAATTGAACAAGGGAGTCCTAACTCAATAAATATAGGATCCACACCCCATAGTTTTAGAGTACTGAACTCTATCGGTTGTATAGGAGTTGCATATCTTGTTAGGACCAAGAGAGTACCAACCCCACACTCAATTGTAGAGGTCTCAAACCTCATTTATATGGGAGAGATCCAAATTCTATAATAAATATTGATAACACAATCCCTATCATAATCACATTTTTAGGGGAGTGTTGGTCCATATTTATATTCTAGTCATTATACTCGAACCCCATAGTTTTCCTATTGATTTAAAATTTAATCTTTCCCAAGTCACCTCCAAGAAGGCCCCAAATGGACGAACAAATCACACAATCAATTTGTTAATTGAAAAATTATTAATACATCATATTTATTTTATCATTTATAAAAAATTGAATAGGAGACAAGAATATGTCCTCAAAGCTCTCAATCTATGCTCCTTTGGGGATTCATCCTATTTTTAGATCAATGTCTGTAATCACACTAAATTTCTTCCCTAGTTGATATCATGGTATAACAAGATTTTTAATCTAATTTAATCACTTATTTACTAAATCTAGTCTTTTCCAAGTCCAATATCATGTCATGGAAGTCCGGGAAAAAGTTCAAAACAAAGTTTATCCTTAGGAATGTTATCCTATGATCTAAAAATACATACCATGAGAATGGGACATTCACAGTGAATACTAATCCGTTGAATCACAATCCACCCTATAAAATACTAAGAAAATCATGAGGTCATGAGTTTTGATATGAATTACCTTTCCATAGAACAACATGACTCTAAACATCACAATATCAATGTTATCCCCATCCATACAATGTTTTCATCACCATAATGTACCTCCAATGTCATTCATCATCACTACTAACATTAGAGCCAACATCTTTCATCTAATTGCTCCATAAGGAGGTGAAGGCTATTGATATGAAGACTAGGTAACATATTTCATTATACAATAAGGTAATAGGATACAAGGGATTGATTTTAAAATTGGTATATCCATATAAATAAATAGAAATTCATAGTGATAAAATCACAAGGAACACAATGAAGTGAATTTAAAGGAGATATAAGAAAATATTACAATAATATCATTCCATAATAGAGAATAAGATAAGAAAATGGTCCTACATCAGAATCCACCCATAGGTGTTTCCCAAATCCAAACCCCCCAATGTGCCCAGAGGCCACCTGATGATCATAGTTGATTTAAGAGTTTTCAGGGATACCAAAGAACAAAAAATCACTACAAAAAGTTCCTACAGGTCGAGTAAATAAAATAAAAAATGAGAGGGAGGGGTTTTGACTACAATTTATAAAAAAAATCATTATCATCATAATTACATTGAAAGATGTATTATTATGCTAAAATTCCCAAAAATCAAACCAACATGATTTCTAAACAAGGACTATCACATTGAAAAGGCTCTGGGTTATAGTTTTCTAGATCTAGATCACCTCCAACATGACTGAACTGGGTACCACATACCTCAAGCATGCCTCCCAATACAATAGAGGTTGTTGACTAGTGGTGAGGATCTACGTATATTGTAGGGAGACTATATCATCTCTTGTATGAATAATATAAATCACAATGAAATACATATTAGTAATTAATAACAATTATATAAAAACAATGTAAAGATAAATAACTTAGTTATATTCCAACCATAACTAAATAACAAACATCATGCTATATAGAATTATCTACTATACATGTCACATAGGTCAAAAAGTATAAAACGAATCCCTCGTGGGAAGATCATACACAAATAGGTCTGTAATATATAAAATAAAGGTGGTGTCTACAAAAATATTCACCAAATCCTAGACTAATCCCACCTTATAACTCAGAACTAGCATCACAGCTTAACCATATATAATAGGGCCCTTAGCCTTACCTATATCAAAAACCATGAAGTCTTCTCTTGTACTAGGGAACCTAATCATGGTGTGAGTACATCTCTGTAGGCTAACACTAATAGTTCCCATATTAAATCCATAAATAAAAGTGCATTATAAATGTGAAATTCTAAAAAAAACCCCTCACATCATTGAATGCTCAACATCTATTCCACATATGACCATACCAGATTAATCAAGTGCTGAAATGGGGAGATATACCCATAGTTTAAACACACCTTAAGGATGATTGATATATCACTCATCATCTCTTAATCTAGGTGAATGTGTAATAACCATCATGTAAACTATTTGAAAATAACATCAACATCAAAACTCATCAAGGTGAATGACCTATCAACAATTTTAAATAAAGGATGAACAATCATTCTCCTAATAAATGAAACATAATCAATATCAGGTGGATGTTACAATTCCACTCTTCATCCATATTTCTATGATAAACCATATTTGTAGGCTTCATGTGGATGACATAACACCAATACAACACTATATGGGTGGAAAAAGAACCACCAACATCAAATAATTAGGTAGATGATATACCACATCCAACTATTTATATTTGGATGATGCACTATCAAAATCAATCCCTACATGTACAATTTACCAACAACAAAAATCTCTATGTGGATCATATAAGACGTAAATATCAAGGGTGGATGATAAAAAAACATTAATTAGATCTAGGAGGAAGTATACCACAAATATATCAACCTCATGGTGAATGATGAATCACTAGATGAAATTGAGTGGATGACATACCACCAATCAACCAGGGGTAGATGATATACTACTAAACCACATCATGGGGTAGAAATGATAAAACTAACACTAGTGCAAAAAATGTTATTTATGTCGGTTATTTTTCATTTTTTACGTCGGTTTTTAGCCTTTGTTAATACGGATGACGTTATAAATAACATTTTTTACGTCATTTATTTAAAAATTGACGTAAAAAACATAACATCACGGTGTTTATCACATAAGTTAATTAATAACCGAAGTGCAAAAACTAGGGGGGTTTATAAAGTCGGTTATTATATAACCGCCGTGATAAACTGGGGGGGGGGGGGGTTTATCACATCGGTTATATAATAACCGATGTTATAACCCGTGCAGGGGATGTTTATCATGTCGGTTATTAAATAACCAATGTGATAAACCCCTGGGAAATGGTTTATCACGTCGGTTATATAATAACCAATGTGCTAAATAACCGACATGATAAACCATTTCCCAGGCCTTTTATCATGTCAGTTATTTAATAACTGATGTGATAAACCATTTTCCAGATCTTTTATCACATTGGTTATTAAATAACCGATGTGATAAACCATTCCACAGGTGTTTATCATGTTGGTTATTGAAAAAAATGACATGATAAACCCTTCCTAATTTCGTTATCACGTCGGTTATAAAATAACCGATGTGGAAGACAATTTTTTAAAAAAAAAATTGAATGCAGTCTTCTGCTCTCCCCCAGAAACAACCAGAAACCAAATCAAGAATTCGTACCACAAAAATAGAAGTAGATAAAAACAAGAACTAAAGAAAAATTAAGCATTTACATTGATAACATATAAAACTTACCACACTTGACAGCCCCCACCACACCCTTGGACTGCCCCCCGACCCCCTGGATTGCCCCAAACACCCCGGGACAGCCCCAAACACCCCGGAACAACCCCCCCACTGGACTCCCACCACCCACTGAACAGCACCCCCTCACCCCACTTGACAGCCCCCACCACACCCCTGGACTGTGCCCCGACACCTTGGACATACCCAAACACCCCGGGACAACCCCCCACCCTCCTGAACAGCACCCCCTCACCCCACTTGACAGCCCCCACCACACCCCAGGACTGCCCTCGACCCCCTGAACAGCCCCAAACACCCCGGGACAACCCCTCCACCCTCATGTATACTCCCCACACCCTGGACAGCCCTCCCCCACCCCACTGGAGCCCCCACCACACACATAGACTGCCCCCCAACCCCCTGGACAACCCCAAACACCCCTAGACACCCCTACCCTCATGTATACCCCCCACCCCCTGGACAACCCGTCCACACCCCTGGAGATCCCTCCCACACCCTTGAAATAGACCAAAAAGTTGCCGAAAACAAACCAGAACCCCCTCACCCCACTAGACTACCCCCACCATAGCCCTGGACACTCCCCTCCACACCCTTGGACATCTCCACCACCCCTTGGACATACCCCCACCCTCCTGTAGACCCCCACCCCCTGGAAAGCACTCCCACATCCCTGGACATCCCTCCCACACCCTTTAAACATACCAAAAAGTTACCAAAAACGGACCAGAACTCCCTCAATCCACTAGACATCCCCCACCACACCCCTGGACTGCCCCCCATCCCCATGGACACCATGGACCCCCTCCACTAGACATCCCCCCCACCCTGAAAACCCCCCTCACCACAAAAGACACCCCCACACCCCTAGAAACCCCCTGGACATCCTCCCACTCCCCTGGACAGCCCTTCCACCTTCTTAGAAACGCTCCCACCCCCTGGAATGCGCCCCACTCTCATGGACACCCAGGACCCCCACCCCACCGGACAACACTCCTAGACCCCTGGACCCCCCCATCCAACCGAACACCCCCCACACCCTTGGAACCCCTCCCCCACAGACTAGAATCCATACCGGAAAAACCATCATAAGTAGACCAAAACATGAAGTAGAGAAAAATTAAACATTAACATATATAACATTCAAAACCTACACTGTCAACTACAAAAAAAACTAAATCCAACCTAAAAGACTACCAAATACACAATTACAACGACAATATTCAAAATTACATTTTACATTACAAACAACTAAAATTCAATCAAACCAGTAAAATAATTTGACCACTCCACTTGTAAGTGTTTGATGTCTTCAGCATTATAGGGTTGAGGGTCATCAAAAATCTACAAATGAAAAGGATAGTAGTTAATTTGTATAATGAATAAATAAAATTAAAATATTATGGCAATGTTTAAGAGGAAATCTTACCAGGTCAAAATTCACAACTGTCCGAGTTGTTATTATTTCATACATAAATATTAACATATAATATATGCATTTGATGAAGCCTTGTTTTTCATGAAAATTCTATTTGAATGAGTGTAAATTCAATATATTATATTTCTGTAATAAATCAAAAAGTACAAATTATAAATGGATATTTACCTTCGCATTTACATATTTGATCTTTTCACTCCTTTTCTTTGTGTTTTTTTGAAAGTAGGCCCATGCCCTATTAGAAAATAATACAAATGGGGTAAATTTAAAATTCATTATAATATATAAAACTATTGAGAAATTGAAACTTACTTTTCCAATATATTCTTAAAACTTTCCCTCACATCATCATGGACAGAGCATATCCAATAAAGTGATTTCTCCCTTGGGCAAAAAACCCCTAACATCCAATGATCACTGATAAAAGGAAATCTATGGTTAGTGGTTTTTATGTTAAAAGATAATGAACTCTTTGAGAGAGATGTGATTCATACCTCTCAAAAAAGGCAACATCCATCATTGTGTGACTATATTCTTTTTAAGTCTTTCAGTAATATAAAGCATTCTTTGTTCCTCATCCAATGCACATGCTTCAGGGGAAATCAATTGTAGGTCCATGAATCCCTATACACATGTCATCTCATTCCTGTCACAAATTTTATAAATATACCTAATACAAAACAGACATAAGTATAAATTTTTAATAAATATAACACAGGGAAAAGGTGTTAATACTTACATGGAAAAAATTGCACCACGTTGATTCCGGACTTATCTCCAGTAACATGCTCCATGATATTAGTTTCCATAATCCCTACACTTATTGCACATCCACAAACAAGAGCTTCCATTAGAGACTCATAATGAACTGCCAAAAAATTTGAATATCTTGAAAATCTGTCATGACTACTAGAATCTATATCTGATGTCATAGCCATTTGTCTTTGTTGTTGTCTATACTATATTTATTTACCTTTTAAGTATTCCTGTAAAAATAAATAGAAAAATATATTAGTTTCCAAATGATAAAACAACTTTAATAAAAAAATAAAATAAAAGATATAACATTCATACCTCTATGGTAATGAGTCGAAGAATTCTGGATGGACAAATTAAAAAAAATGGATGATACTATGTCCAATTATCCTCACCTAATCTATAGGTAATGGTACTCGAGCTGATCTATCTATAATATCCTATACAGTGACCCTCTGATTCTCTACCTCTAATTATTGATGATGAACTATATCTCCTATACAATATACCAACCCATATGCAACTATATGATGTTGAGGATCATCAACATACAACTCTAAATAAGTAGGAATCTGCGGCGGAGGAGTATGATAAAAAATGGGGTCTGTAGGCTAAGGTGGGGGAGTGGGAGCTACTGGCGGAGGTGGAGGATGAATAATGGGGTCTGCAGGGGGAGGTGGAGGAGTGGGAGCTGCAGTCTGAAATTGTCTTTGCATGTTTGAAAACATAGACTATACCACTGCTCTAATATTTTCCTCCATCGTTGCATTAATATTATGAACTTAAACCTCAAAGGATTCTATTTTTTTATAAACCCCCTCAACGTTATAAGTTGAAGAACGTGGCAACACTTTTCTTACCGATACACCTTCCGGATATCCTCTTACACGACCAGGATGTTCAGGATTTCCCAATGCTACAGATAAAATATCTTGCCTCCCAGTAGCTGTAAATGCCCCATGTGAACTCTTCTCCTCAAGAGAGTCCTGTATTAATTAATTGAACATTTCTATAATGATTGAAATTATATGAATAAAATAGTTAACTTAAATAAATAAAATAGATATCTTACAATCCTCTTAGCTACGATTCTCGATTCTTCCGAATGATATTGCCCTTTTTTTCCCTTCTGAGCTCTCTTCCATTTTTCATGTCTAGATGGAGGGGATGGAGGGGCCACCTCTCCAAAGCTTGAAGTCTTAGCTCTTAGTTGTTTAAATTTTTCCGCCATCATTTGTTCTTCCAAAATTTCATACCCTCTCCGAGATAAACTATGAAGGTAAACATTTTTAGATTGGATATCCTGATGAGCTTTCCTTGTTTGTTATAAATTAAGAATAATAAATCATTAAAAAACATTAATAAGATCATTTATATAAGAAAGCTTATAAAATTTTACATTGTCCTTACCAAAAATGACTCTTTTCTTTTACTTTCAAAAAAACTGTCTCCATGTGTCTTCATCTATAAAAGGATATATACGACATGGATTGGCATGACTCCTATAACCATAAATGAAATCTGATGAGAGGGTTTATTTGAAATCCCTCCATCTCCTGGTAGCCAACGACAAGCATTTCTTCCTGACTCCTCCATTTTCTAGAATATCAAATGTCATCTGATAAAGAAGAGGTTAAACATATTATATATACTAGAAACATTTAAAGAATAGTCAAACAATAGCAAAAGATCTTACGAAAATCGTCTCCCATAACTGAGAGATTATCGATTTATATACACTTCTCCAATCATCATACAGAATGCTTACTTTTCTCTTAGCTTGAGTTGATACAAAACTCTTAAAATATTTTGCATTTGGACCTCTAGGAATATCATCATCATCAAACTCAACGAGTATCCTCTGATCCTGCATATGGGAAAGTGCTAATTTTGGTAAATGTGTGCACCCAATTTTACCAACCTTTGAACTCTTTGTCGTAATAGGAGCACATGAGGAAGATTGGGGAACATCAAGAGGAGCATGTGAATGTTCCTCCCCAGAGGTATAACCAATATTCTCATCTCCAGAATCATGTGGTTGATCAACCGAATGATCTTTCATTATCCTTCAAATCAAAAAAAATATTAGTTCACAAATATACAACTCCAAATATTTTAATACTACAGTAATCAGAAAATAGAAAAGTGTACTAAGTTACGTAATAGTAAACATTGGTAATATGGTAATCATATTAAACAATGGTAAATATGGTAAATATGGTCAAGATGGTAAACATGGTAAACATGGTAAACCTGGTAAACATGGTAAAGTAATTGTCACTGAACAAAAATAATATATATATAATTCATGTAATGGTAAACATGATAAAGTAAACTAAAAAAACTAAAAAAACTTATAATTATTTTATTTTAATACATGTTTTAATAAAGAAAAAACTTACAATATCTAACATTTTATAAAGAAATAAATGTAAATAAGAAATAAACATATGTTGCGTATAATTTTAGAAATGTACAAATGGATTGTTTTCCCAAATTACTTCGTCATGATCATTTCTTATGGCACAAACCATGTCTTCAACATGCTCATCATTATGTTCTGTTAATATTTCCATGGAAGTAGGGATCTCACATAAATCAGCATCTTCATCAAGTTCATCCTCACCAACATATTGTTTTTTCCCATGTAAAACAACATCCCACTACAAATCTGATTGATCTACTACATAGAAAATTTGTTTTGCATGTGTTTCCATTATAAAATAATCAGTTGTGTCTTCCAATCTATTCAGATTAAAAAGTGTCATTCAAAATTCATCGTGTCTGAAACTATTGTTACTGATAAACCATTTACAGTTTAAAACAGTAACTTTAATTTTAGAGTAATCAACCTCCCATATGTCTTCAATCACTCAATAATATGCACTTGATGCAAAAATTGGGTTTTTGTCCTTAGCACTCGATAAATGCATTGCTTCTACAAACACCAATACACCACTATTCTGAACTGCACTTCGGTTGTCCTGATCTTTCGTATGAAATGTATATCCATTAATGTCATAACCGGACCATGTTATAACATTTAAACATGAACCACCCACTATCCATTTTAATGTCTCTGATACATCTGATCTACCAAGCAAGGTCTTTTTAAACCATGACAAAAAAAATTTGTTGTGCTCATTCAAAATCCACATATCTTTCTTCTTTGGATGATATTGTTTCAACTCATTAATATGAAATGTGATATACGGTTGAGCATCAGCTATGTTATTCAAGATGTATGATTCTAACTTCTTCATCAGTTTAGCTGACAATGATTTGACTTTCAAGCCACGAATCCCCTTTCCCTCATTATTAACTCGTTCATGGTGAGATGGAGGCAATCCTATGTGTTGCGCCGCAGCCAAGTAGCTCGTACAAAACTATGCTACCTCCTCATAAATATAATTTTCAATAATGGAGGCTTTAGGTCGATATGGATTTTTAACATACCCCTTTAATATTTTCATATACCTTTCAAAAGGATACATCCAACGAAGATATACAGGTCCACAAAGCTTTATTTCTTGAACCAGATGAATCATTAAATGCACCATTATATCAAAAAAAGTTGGAGGAAAATACATTTCCAATTGACAAAGTATAAAAATTGAATCCTTTTCCAAAATGTTCAAAGCATTCACATCAATTTCCTTGTTACAAATTGAATTGAAAAAATAACACAACTTCATTATAGTCTTTCTAACACAGATGGGAAATATTCCATCCAATGAAACTAGTATAATTTTTTGCATCATGACGTGAAAATCATGTGATTTCATACCTATCAACTTCAAGTCCTTTAATGAGACAAAATTCCTTACATTTTAAGAATAACCTTGAGTAACTTTGATATCATGATGAAACTAAAAAAATATAATTTTCTCCCTCTTCGATAATGTATGAAAATCTTGGGGAAGAAATTTTTGTCTTCTTTTAGGAGTGGGAGCTAACTCCAAACGTATTCCCATTGATAGTAAGTCTAATCTTGCATTCAACCCATATTTTTTCTTTCCTTTAATATCTAAAAATGTTCCAATCAAAAAATCATAGATATTCTTCTCAACGTGCATGACATCAATATTATGTTTAACTTCATGTTACCTCCAATATGGTAGCTCAAAAAATATTGACATTTTCTTCCAAATATGTCTATCATTACCAGATTTATGTGTCTTTCCCAATGTCACATAAAGGTTTTTCACCCTCTCAAAATACAGATCAGGGGATAAAGGTTTTGGAGCAATATCAAATTCTTGCGAGCCATTAAATGCCTTTTTTAGTCTTTTATAAGGGTGATCCATAGGCAAAAACTTTCGATGACCCATGTACACTGTTTTCCTCCCATGATGCAATTGACAATATGATGTCTGTTGTTCGAAAATTGGACATGCTTTATTCCCTTTGACACTGTATCCAGACAAATTTCCATACTTTGGGAAGTCATTTATAGTAAACAGAAGCATTTCATGTAGTTGAAAATATTCCATTTTATAATAATCGTACACCCTAATACAATCAGCCCATAACAGTTTCAAATCATCTATCAATGGTGAAAATTAAACATCAATATCATTGACGAGTTGCTTTGGACCAGAGATCATTATACTCAACATGACATATTTCCGCTTCATACAAACTTCAGGAGAGAGGTTGTAAATTACCAATAAAACAGGCCATGAACTATGTGTGCTACTAAGGGTTAGCTATGGATTCATTCCATCTATGCACAACCCTAGTATGAGATTTCTAATTTCATTTCCAAATGTAGAATATTGCGCATCAATTTTCTTCCATTGTGGACAATCAGCTGGATGACGTATTTTTTCATCACATACCCGCTCATCAGAATGCCATCTTAACATTTTTTCATCCTGTGAATTAGCAAATAAATGTTTGAAATGATGAATTATAGGAAGATACCAAAATACCTTTGAAGGGATCTTTGTAATCTCTACATCAGCCTGTGATTTTTCTTTCACCTTATACCGTGATGTCCCACATTTAGGACACTCTGACAGAAATTCATATTCCTTTCTATATATAATGCATTCATTCAGACAGGCATGTATTTTCTTGTATCCCAATCCCATCAGGCATAATATTTTCTTTGTCTTATAGTGTGAATCTGGAAGATCATTATCTTTTGGAAGAATGTCTTTCATCAATTGTAGTAGCTCTGTAAAACTTATGTCACTCCATCCATGTTTCGCCTTCAGGTTATTCAATCTTAACACAACCGAAAAAACCGTAAAATCTGTACAACTATGATATAATGGTTTTTCAGCATCACCATATAGACGCGCAACTATCGGTTATATCTCAATTTTTTCTGCTACAATATCGTGAATCATTTCTTCAATTCCATCGGAGTTACCATCTTGTGAATCATCGTCATTAGTGACATTCTGTCCAGTTTCACCATTCCAAATCCAAGGGTTGTAACTCGGATTAAAACCATGACCAATCAGATGATATTTTATCTCTCTACATTTCAACTTCTTCATATTCAAACATTTCAGGCATGGACAGAAAAAAATGTCACTACTTGGAACATTTCGTTTAGCAAATTCCAAAAAGGCATCAACACATTCCTCATATTCGTTGCTCATTCGATGTGCCATAATCCAACTTCGACTCATTATTACCTATAAAAAATATCAAATATATATATATTTTTAAGATAAGACAAATATATGTTTATATGAAAAAAATCATAATTTCAATGTAAAACATTTTTGAAATATAAAACAAATCTATGTGTATTTGAAAAAACATGATAGAATATTATTTTAAAAACAAAATATAGTAAGATATAACAGTTTTAAATTCCATTGAATCAAAGAAACCCATGGGGCCTACAATGGTTGATAGAAAATTTGAGAAAATGGAGTAAACCTGAGAATCAAATCAAATTTAAAACAAAAATTCAGATAGAGAAAACCACAATGTAAATCCAATCATCACGGCACAATCATCATGTCATAATACCAGAAACCACGATGCAGTAGTCAATCCCAACTAACACTTATCCCCCACCCTCTTGGACAGCCCCAGGACACCACCAACCCCTTGTATATCCCCCCACCCCCTGGACACCACCCCCCACCCCCTTGGACACCCCGTGGACACCACCACACCCTTGTAAAGCCCCCCCACCCCTCCTGAACACCCCCACCACCTAGACACCCCCACCACCCCTCTAGACAACACCCCCACCCTTCCTGAACACCACCCCCCACCCCTTACCCCCTTGGACACCCCCCTGGGCAACACCCCACCCCTCCTTGACACCACCCCCACCCCCTACCCCCTTGGACACCCCCCCCCCCCCCGAACACCCCCGCCAACCCCCCGGACAACCCCCCACCCCCTAGACATCCCCCTAACCCTCTAGACAGCACCACCACCCCTCCTGGACACCACCCCCACCCCTACCCCCTTGGACACCCCCAACCCTATGGACAACCCCCACCCCTTGCACAGCCCCCACCCCTCCAGATAGCACCGCCCACCCCTCCTGGACACCACCCCCACCCCTATCCCCTTGGACACCCCCCTAGACACCCCAAACCCTCTGGACAGCCCCCACCCCCCATAAATCCCCCAAAACCCTCTGGACAGTCCCCCACACCCTTGGACAACCCCCCACACCCACCCACCCCCCTGGACACCCCCCAACCCTCTGGATAGCCCCCCACCCCCTGGACAACCCCCCAAACCCTCTGGACAGGCCCCACCCCCCTTGTACAACCCCCTCCCCCACCCCCTTGGACACCCCCCCAGACACCCCAAACCATCTGGACAGCCCCCACCCCCTAGATATCCCCCTACCCCCTTTAAACAGCACCCCCACCCCTCCTGGACACCACCCCCCACCCCCTACCCCCATGGACACCCCCCCGGACACCCCCAAACCTCTGGACAGCCCCCACCCCCTAGACAGTCCCCTACCCCTTTAAACAGCACCCCACCCCTCCTGGACACCACCCCCACCACCTACCCCCTTGGACACCCCCCTCGACACCCCCAACCCTCTTGACAGCCCCCACCCCTCGCACAACCCCCAAAACCCTCTGGATAGGCCCCCACCCCCTTGGACAGCCCCCACACCCACCGACCCCCTTAGACACCCCCTAGACACCCCCAACCCTCTGGACAACCCACTGGACAACCCCCCCAAACCCTCTGGATAGGCCCCCACCCCCTTGGACTCCCCCCCCCCCACCCCCTTGGACACCCCCAACCCTCTGGACAACCCCCCCCCCCCCCCCACCCCTGGATAGCCCCCACCCCTCTAGACAACACCCCCCACCCCTCCTGGACACCACCCCCACCCCCTACCCCCTTGGAAACCCCCTGGACAACCCCCACCCCTCTAGACAGCACCCCACCCCTCTTAGACACCACCTCCCACCCCCTACCCCCTTGAACACCCCCCTAGACACCCTCCAACCCTCTGGATAGCTCTCCCCACCCCTTGGACAGTCCCCACCCCTCTAGACAGCACACCCCACCCCTTCTGGACACCACCCCCACCCCCTACCCCCGTGGACACCCCCTGGACCCCCCAACCCTCGGGATAGCCCCCACCCCCCGGACAACCCCCCAAACCCTCTGGACATGCCCCACCCCCTTGTACACCCCCACCCACCCACCCCCTTGGATAGCCCACCCACCACCTTAGACCCCCCCCACCTCCATGGACACCCTGGATAGCCCCCAACCCTCTGGACAGCCACCATCCCTCTTGACAGACCCCCAAAACCATGGGATTTTAACCTCAAGCTACTAGTTTTGGCATATCTATAGATTTTAACCTCAAACTACTAGTTTTGGTATCATGCCATTATTCAAAATGAGAACCATGAATTGTATCTCCTACTAGTTTAAAATACTCTATTGTGCAATGAATCGGTTTTTAATAGCATATGAAGACTTATAATAGTCCACGAAAATAAGCAACGTCAATAGATTATGGAACAAAAAAAAGTGATACCCAAAATAGAAACAACCAAGGATCCAAAACAAACATTCCACCACGAAAAACCTTATATATACTTATAAAATAAATCAAATTGGTACACAGAATGGTTGTATCACAATGGTTTACATATAAATTGCAGTAATATAGGTGAATGAGATCGTTAGTTGTCAATGACAACAAAAATTACCATCAATGTCAGGCATTCACGAAACAAAAACAAATGACATAGTAGTAGGTGAGGCTTACGTGAATATTGTGAGTCGATCTAATAGATCTTGGGGATAATAAATGAGATGATGATGGCAAAATGAGGTAAGAGGGTTCAAAATTGAAGAATCTTACCTAGTTTAAGCAAAAAATCGCAAAACGTAAATATAGACTATCTGGGGAAAAAAACGAACGAAATAAAGTTGTGAGAGGCTTAACTGAGTGTTGCGAGTTGAGAAGATATATCAGAGGAGAGTAAATTTGATAAAAGATGATGGCAAAATGGTTTTAACGCAATGAGATCGACGAGTCGATTAGGGTTTACCGCGCGAGAGAGATGATCTCCAGACTGTCGATCGAAAAATCATAAATGACAATCCATGGGGCGTGTTAATTTTTTAAATGTTTTATAACGTCAGTTATTTAATAACCGATGTTATAAACTATTTTTATTACATTTATAAAATTTGTTATTATAATAACCGACATTATAAATGTATCAGATACAGATTTTTTTACGTCGTTTATTTTATAACCGACATAAAAAATCCGCGTGTTGGTTTTTTACGTCGGTTATAGAATAAATGACATTAAAAATACATCAGAAATGACAGTTTTTTAAGTCGGTTATTTAATAACCGACGTAAAAAATTCTGCGGTTTGTTTTTTCACGTCGGTTATCAAATAACCGACGTCAAAAAGGTCTCAAAAGACGTTTTTTTTATGTCGGTTATTTTATAACCGAAGTAAAAAATTTGTAGATACCTCATTTTTACGTCGGTTATCAAATAACCGGCGTAAAAAACACCACGCTTTGGTTTTTTACGTCGGTTAATTTTTAACCGATGTAAAAAACAACGTTTCACAGATTATCATGTCGGTTATATATAACCGACGTAAAAAATGGTGATGTAAATAACGTTTTCTACACTAGTGTAATATACCATGGGTGGATAATGTACCACACAAAAATCATTAAAGTAAATGATTCATCACTTTTAACCAACACATAACATTCATAATGCACAAAGGGTCATGCACTCACGACACTAACCTTATTACAGTCTCCTAACTAGGCTATTCCACCACTATACTATCAAGTTTCTAGGACAATAATTATCCAATTAAGGTTAAAGACTCCACACGAAACTCCTAAGTTAATAACCTTAGAATATAAGCCCTTTTATTACTTCGAGTCATGATTATATAGCAGATCACCCAAAGTAAAGAGGTCACTAATGACCATGGTGTTGACTGAACACATAGTTGGATCATCCTTCATTTCATATGACACCTGTCATGGTTATAAAATCCAATCATAATATAAGGGACCAACAACCTCAATTTAGTATATCTCTTCTCATTGAATAACTTTATCCCATATGGTTTCAATTACTGGAAATCGTGAAACATGAAAAAACACACATGTTAAGGTATAACTAATGATAAATGATATAACTATGAGAGAAATAAAAATCAATGGTGAGAGGACTCATAGTCTTACCCATTGAAATCCTCTATGATAAACAACACTTGATTCCAGTTATGAATAGATAAATCCAAATTTGTAGAATGAGTAGATGAGAGAAGAGAATAAGGGAGGGTTGTGTCAAAACCCGCCCTCGGGGCTCGTGCCGTGACTACCCCAAGCCCGCCTTCCATAGGCCAGGGGCTGGCGACTAGCACCAAGGCGTAATTCCCGGTAAAAAGGGAAGGAATTGCCTTTGAAAAGTAAACAAGAACCACAGAGTAAGCAAGAGGAAAGTAAACACTAAGTGAAAACAGAGTACAACTAAAAGTGCGGAAAAGTAAATGGGCCAGTATACAAACCCAAACTGAAAGTAAAGTACAACTCGAAAGGGAAAACAGCAACTGTAAAGTAAAAGCCGCTACACCGAGCTGTCCACTGGAAATCCCACCTGAAGGGTGGGTACAGATAGCTCCACTGCTCCTCGGGTCCCGTCGTCCGCTCCGAACACGTTCCGCCCAGTGGTCCACCTCCAGGTACTGTTCTGCTCTGCAAGCCTCAGCCACGATCAACGATGTCTATCGTCTGCAACCAACACAACGTAGTGCGGGCATAGCCCGTGCAGGGGTGAGTATAATCTAATCAGTAGGGACCCCGAGACCCTCGAAGGTCTCCCAAAATCCACAAAGGATAAACCACAAAGGAAAGTTACAAACACTAAGTAACAACCAACACTGCTTAGGTATATGCCCATACATATACCTAAGTCATCAATTCCAATACGCTCCAACCTCCGAGCCCAAGTATAACTCAGTCCACACAGGAAAGTATACGTATTCCACACAGGAAAGCAAAACGAAATCCACACAGGATAGCACAACACATTCCACACAGGAAAGTAACAGGATTCAGCTCACACAGGTATACTTCTTCGAAGGATGATAAAGATGATCTCTGATCCATCTAAGTCGTCGGACCCACGAAGGATCGATAGGTAACTAACCCCCGCAAAAGACCCACACAGGATCGGTCCCACATAGGACCTGTAGGCGCTGGTTCACACAGGACCGCTGAGCGCAGAGACCCACACAGGATCGGAACCACACAGGATCGGGCCCACACAGGACCTATAGCACTGATCCAAGTAGGATCGCTGAGTGCTGTAGTCGTCGTCGAATCTACACAGGATCTTTGTACTGTCGTCGTCGCAGTCACAGTAGCAGTAGCAGTAGCAGTAGCAGTCACAGTCGCAGCCAGAATTAGGGTTCCCGCACACAACAAGCTCGTTCGGGAGGGTCCGCTCCACAAGCCGAGAGGTTGATACATCAACTGTCACTAAGTCCAGAGTTGATGTATCCAAAAGTTCTGTATCGCCAACAGGAACTCAACGCAATAGACGGCACGTCGATCGGACGCCCGGTATGAGAGTTATTGACTTTTTCGTCCCAGGGGCCCGGTTGGTTTGTAAGGAAAAACCAACCCGACCATACTCCACCTGCGTCCAAACCTCTGGTGGAGTATGCCAAAAGATCCTTCTCACTAAGAGGAACACAACAAAGCTGACGGCACGTCAATCGGACGTCCGTAGCTCAAGATATGAGTGTTTCCGCTCCGAAGGCCCGGTTGGTTTCGTGAACGAACCAACCCGGCCGAACTCAAAGTATTCCTAAACTTTGAGTGTGATATATCGAATCGACCATCTCGATCCAAGGATCGCATCGCCACTGACTGTTCGTCAATCGGAGGTCCGTGGCTCAAGTTATGGCTAAAAGACCGAAGTCAATTCGAAAACGGGGGGTCCGGGTCCGGGACGACCCGGCCCGACCCCCCCTGGGTCGGCCCGAACCGGGTCCGCCTCGGCCCGGCCGGTGGCGCGGCGGCACGGCGGCGAGGCCCGGCGCGGCGGCGCGGCCCGGCCGGCGGCGGCGCGGCCTGGGCGCCGCTAGGGTGCCACACGCGGGGGGGCAAAGCCCCCGCTTCCCTGCTGGCGGCGCGGCTGAAGCCGCACCTTTGAGAAACCAGCCCCCCTCGTGGGGGCCTGCCTTTGAGAAAAACGGGGGGAGGCACTGCCCCCCCCCCCTTGGTGTAACCGCGGCCCCCCTTTATGGGGGGCCGGTTTTGGCCAGCCGGGGGAATTAATTCCCCCGGTTCGTCTCCCTTCCGGCCGGCCCGACATGGCCGGCCGATCCTTCCTCAACGGGACCGGCAAGGCCGGTCCCTTTTTCCGGATTCCGAAGCCGGCGGCCTGGCTAGCCGCCGGTCTTCCCGTTTCGCCGCGGCCTAGAACCGGCAGGGGTGTTCGTCGTCCGGCGCGGTGCGACGGCACCACGCCCCTCCGCCGCGGCCCCGCTCCGGCCGCGGCGCCTTCGGTTCCCTTCGACGTGGCACGACGGCATCGCATTCATGATAATCCTTCCACGGCGCGGCGCGACGGCGCCACGCAATATAGCCGTGCGATTCCCGCGTGGTGCGACGGCACCACGCCTTCTCGTTCATCCATAAGAATATAAAAAAAATAATCAAGAACAAAGGAGGGGGAATTCGGCCGTGTTTCTGCGGTCCGACCCCCCTCTCGTTAGACGATAACACTTAAATATTTATCCACCAGATTATCACGCTAGAACCAAGAACGAGATTAAATAATTAATCAACAACAAACCCCTACCTCGGTTTCAAGATCGATGATCGTCAACGACCCGCGGAAGACGTGTCGCGGTGGTCGGCGTCACGGAAGAAGGATGTCGATGTCGTGAAGTGAGGATTCGAAGTCCTTTGACGACGATTTCGTCGCGGGAAATCATCGCGGAAGAGTTGACGCGGAAGGAGACGTCGTCGGTGTTGCGGGTAAGGCGTTGCAGAAGACGATTCCCGAGAACGTGGCGTTCTTTGTCGATGCTCGAAGGTTCTTCGCGTTCTTCGTCAAAGCTTGAAGAAGAAGGAGAAGAAGAAGGCTTTAAAATCTCTCAAGGAGGCTAGAGAATTCTAACCAAATAAAATAAGCTAAGGGCTTATTTTATTTACTCAACCAAACCATTTGAAATTCAAAGGTTTGAATTAAGACAACTCAACCCATTTAAAAACCCAACTTGTCAAGTTAATTAAAAGAGAAGGTTAAGGGAGTTTTAAAAGAGAAAAAGAAGAGTTATGCTTTGGGTGGGCCCCACCACACTTAATCCTCCCTAGGGAGGTTAAGTGGATGTGGGTCCCACCACTAACTCCCTTTGGGAGAAGTTAACCAATAATTTAAAATAAAAATTTGTATTCCACAATTTTTATTTAACTTATTCTAAACTCCCAAAAACTAATTCTCAACCCGCAATAAACGCAACCTCAGAAAAGGTCTCCTTAAGCGAATATCAGCGCTGCGAGTTCATCGGTGTCCTCAGATTTCCATTCCGAGCACCGGATCAAAAGTTAGAAATTCCCGCTCGTTCGTTCACTGAACGTACCCGAGCCAAACTTTGGAAATTGATTCCGGGCACTCCGGGCCTCGGAATCAGGTGCCGTCAGAAACCACGTTCTTGTAAAATTCCAAAGTAAATTAAAAAAAAAATCCCTTGAATTTTACGGGTCTTTACATTACTCCCACCTCAGGGATTTACGTCCCCGTAAAGATACATCAAAAACTAGGGAAACAAATGAGGGTACTGAGCACGCATCTGAGCCTCCCGCTCCCATGTGCTCTCTTGGAGGTTTCCGTGCTGCCATCTGATGCGTACAAGAGAAATCGTTCGCCCACGAAGGACCCGCTCCTGTCGATCCTCTATCTCCACCGGGACCTCCGTAAAAGTCGCCCCATCGTTGACGTCAAGCTCCCCATGGTCAATGATGTGCGTCGGGTCGTGCACATATCTCCTCAGCTGAGATACGTGGAAGAAGCCGTGCAACCGGTGCAACTGAGGTGGTAGAGCCAGGCGATAAGCCACCTCGCCTATCCTGCTGAGGACTTGGAAGGGTCCGATGAAGCGCGGAGATAACTTTCCGCCTCGGCCAAATCTCTGAATACCACGTCGAGGTGAGACCCGCAAGAAGACGTGGTCGCCATCCTCGAACTCTAGTAGCCTCCGCCTCCTGTCAGCGTATAACTTCTGCCGGCTCTGAGCTGTCCTCATCCGCTCCTGGATGACCTGGACCTTCTCTGTCGTGGCCTGGACCATCTCCGGTCCAACAAGTGTTGACTCCCCAGGGTCTGTCCAGCACAAAGGAGATCTACAAGGTCGGTCGTACAACGCCTCATACGGTGCCATCCCGATGGTGGAGTGGTAGCTGTTGTTCTACGCAAACTCCACCAAGGGTAGGTGGTCCTCCCAGCTACGACCAAAGTCAAGGACACATGCGCGGAGCATGTCCTTGAGAGTCTGGATGGTCCTCTCCGTCTGACCATCCTTCTGAGGGTGAAAGGCTGTGCTCAGACGTAGCTGCGTCCCAAACGCCTCCTGTAACCCCTTCCAAAGCCGGGAAGTAAAGCGAGCATCTCGATCGGAGACGATAGATGATGGCACACCGTGGAGCCGCACAATCTCCTGAACATAGAGACGTCCCAAGCTCTCCACTGAGCCCTGCTCTCTAATGGGTAAGAAGTGTGCCAACTTGGTGAGTCGGTTAACAATCACCCAGATGGAGTCGTGACCTCTAGAAGTGCGTAGAAGTCCAGTCACGAAGTCCATAGATATCCCATCCCACTTCCACTCCGGGACCTCCAAGGGCTGTACCAAGCCTGCTGGTACCTGATGCTCAGCCTTCACCTGCTGGCAGGTGAGGCATTGAGAAACGAACTCTGCTACAGCCTTCTTCATGCACGGCCACCAGTGCTGTCGTCTGAGATCCTTGTACATCTTCGCCACTCCAGGATGTACCGCCAAACGAGAAGTGTTAAACTCTCCCAGCACCTCCTCTCGCAAAGCGATTGGTACCATGGTACGTCCTCTGAAAAGGATTTCGTGCTCTGCTCCAAGGGAGAAACCATCAGGTGCCTGTCCCGAGGATATCTGTGCACGCCGTGTCTCACAGTCAGCGTCCTCACGCTGTGCCTCTCTGACCCACTGCAGTAGTGTAGAGGTGACTGTGAGAGACTGGAGGAAGGCTGCTCCATTTCTATCCACGAAGGATATCTGCAAAGAGTCTAGCTGCTCCGTCGCCTCCTCAAGAAGCTGAATGCCCGTCCTCCTGCTGAGGGCATCGACTACTAAGTTCCCCTTCCCAGGAGTATAGACTATCTCAAAGTCATAGTCCTGGAGGAACTCGAGCCATCGCCGCTGTCTTAGGTTCAGGTCCTTCTGCGAGAAGATATACCTGAGACTCTGATGATCAGAAAAGACTGTAAAACGCTCGCCCATCAGGTAATGTCGCCATGTATTCAGAGCGAAGACCACTGCTGCTAACTCCAGGTAATGGGTAGCGTAGTTCTGCTCATGCAGCCTCAACTGATGTGATCCATAGGCGATCACTGCCCGCTCCTGCATCAGAACACATCCGAGTCTGGTCCCTGATGCATCGCAGTAGACTACGTACCCTACTCCCTCCTCAGGCAACCTCAAGATAGGTGCGCTAGTCAATCTCTGTCTCAGCTCCTGGAAGCTCTGATGACATCTGTCTGACCACACGAAGGGTTTCCCCTTCTTCGTCAAAGCTGTGAGTGGTGCCGCAACTCTAGAGAAGTCTGGCACGAATCTCCGATAGTATCCAGCTAGTCCCAAGAAACTCCGAACCTCAGTCACGCTCCTGGGTGGCTCCCATGCTAACAATGCCTCGATCTTCGTAGGATCCACTGCAACTCCCGCCTCAGAGATAACGTGTCCCAAGAAGTGGACCTCACGTATCCAGAACTGGCACTTCGAGAGCTTACCATAAAGCTGGTGCTCTCGGAGTGTGTCTAGTACAACTCGCAAGTGATAGGCGTGCTCCTCCTCAGTCGTAGAGTAAATCAGAATGTCGTCGATGAAGACCATGAAAAACCGATCAAGGTATGGCTGAAAGATCCTGTTCATGAGGGCCATGAACACTGCTGGAGCATTGGTTACGCCAAAAGGCATAACCAAGAACTAATAGTGGTCATACCGACATCTGAAGGCCATCTTCTGCACATCCTCGTCTCTGACTCTGAGCTGATGATAGCCTGACCTGAGGTCTATCTTCGAGAACCACCGTGCTCCCTTGAGCTGATCAAAGAGGTCTTCAATCCTCGGTAGTGGATACTTGTTCCTCACTGTCACCTGGTTCAGGCGACGATAGTCAACACAAAGTTGCAAGATCCCTTCTGCCTTCTTGGCAAACAATATCGGGGAAGCCCAGGGTGAAACACTGGGTCGGATGAACCCCTTGCCCTACACGTTTTCCAACTGTACCCGTAGCTCTCGAAGCTCGGAGGGGTCTATCCGATATGCTGGAGTGGATATCGGGGCTGTCCCGGGGTACAAGTCAATATAAAAGTCTACCTCTCTGTGAGGAGGTAGCCCTGGAACGTCGTCGGGAAAAACGTCCGCAAACTGATCCACCACTGCAGGAAAACCAGGACTCTGCACGTCAACTGCTCCAAGGATGAGACTAGCCAACTGATGAGTAATGGGTTGTCCTCTCCTCCGCGGAAGTCCATCATGTGCTGCAAAGGCTCCCTTCTCGCCGGTGAAGGTGAACCTGCTCCCGTCGGTGCGTACACATCACACCTTGCGCCTAAAACAGTCAATCTGCGCATGGACCGTAGATAGCCAATCCATGCCCAAGATGACGTCGTAAGGCCTCGACGCTGCTACAAGAAGATCCCAGCCGAAGCTCTCACCTCCTAGAGTAAGCTCACACTGTCGGCACCAATGCGTAATCGTCGAGTCTTCTCCTGTAGGAGTCTCTAGCCGTAAGGATCGAGCCAAAGGCTCTGTCGGAATCTCCGAGCTCCGAACAAGGGCAGCGACTATGAAAGAGTGACTCGCTCCTGTGTCTATAAGAACTACAAAAAGGGTGGAATAGACACAGATAGTACCTCGAATCATCTCGGGTGCGCCGTGGTCGTAGGCCTCTACTGCCTAGAGCTGTGCCTGTCTCTGCCCGCCAGCTCCCTGTGGTCGGGGTGGACCTCCTGGTGGTGGTGGTGGCAGAGCCTCAAAGCGTCGCCCACCACCTGCTGCTCGGCCATCTCCTCTGCCTCGTCCGCCTCCTCCCTGCGGACCGCCATGGTCGACCCTCTGCCTCTGCCTCGGTGGTCCCTCAACCGTCTGCTGCTCCTCGGCACGGCGGGTCGGGCAGTCACGAGCCATGTAGCCCTGCCCGCCGCACGAGTAGCACTGTCTGCCTCTCGAAAGACTGGATCCTCGCTGTGTGCCCCGCACTGCTAAGCCAGTGTCCTGAGGTCGTCTTCTTGAAGGTCTAGTCTTCCTGGACCCCTGAGTCATCCGTCGACTGCCTGCTGCAGAGGACTCTGCCACGTGCCACCCTGCGGTGGGTCTCGGCGCTGGTGTAGACTCATCAAGGAAACTCTCGATCAAAAGGGCTCGCTCCAGTACTCCTGTCTGAGTCGGTATGCTGAGGGAGATCAGTGATGCCCTGATCTCGTGTCTCAATCCCTGCTCGAAGGTCCGGGCCCGGAAGAATGGGTCCCGTACCATGTCGGTCGAGTAGTGCGAGAGATCAATAAATCTCGCCGAGTACTAAGCGACCGTCATGCTGCCCTGCCACAGCTGAAGAAGCTCCTGGATACGTACCGCACGAAGGGTGGCTGGGACGAACTCCGAGCGGAAGAGGCTCTCAAAGTCCGTCCAAAGTAGAGATGCCTCATCGTGCACCTGGAGCATCAAGCTCCACCATCGGCTCGCTGCTGCGTGCAGTAGACTCGCAGCGAGGATCACCATGAGGTCTGCAGGTGTCCTCACTAGCCTAAAAACTAGTACCACTGCCTCCAGCCAGTCCTCTGCTGCCTGGGGGTCCGTCTCCCCACGAAACCTGGGTGGTCGCTGGCGCTGAAACTCATGCAGTGCGCTGAGGCGATGTGCATCGTCAGCGGCTGGTACTGGAAGTATCGGGGGATCGACGGGTAGAGCTACCGCCGGTGCCACTGCTGACAGAGGGCCCTGCACCGAGGCCTCATCGCTCGGTGGGCTGTCGTCATACTCGACTCTCGGAACCCTAGCTGGCTGCCGTCGTGGGGCCATACTGAAAAGGAAACAGGTGCGCCACGGTCAGAACAGTATACTTGGTGACCTGATATAAAGTAATCACAAAGAAAACTTTGAAACACACACGCAACCAATGTTTTCGTGTATTAAGTTGGAAATCAGAAGTCAGGGTCCTGGTGTATGGATACGTCTTCCGCCGCACCAACACTGGACTCCCTGGACTGATAACCACACTCAATACGCTAAACATTATTGCTTCACAAAGAAAAGATCAGAGTTCGCGGTAGAACCGAACTCCTCTGATACCAATTTGTCACGACCCGCCCTCGGGGCCCATGCTGTGACTACCCCAAGCCCGCCTTCCATAGGCCAGGTGCTGACGACTAGCACCAAGGCGTAATTCCCGGTAAAAAGGGAAGGCATTGCCTTTGAAAAGTAAACAAGCACCACAGAGTAAGCAAGCGGAAAGTAAACACTAAGTGAAAACAGAGTACAACTGAAAGTGCGGAAAAGTAAATGGGACAGTATACAAACCCAAACTGAAAGTAAAATACAACTCGAAATGGAAAACAACAACTGTAAAGTAAAAGCCGCTACACCGAGCTGTCCACTGGAAATCCCACCTGAAGGGTGGGTACAGATAGCTCCACTGCTCTTCGGGTCCCGCCGTCCGCTCCAAACACGTTCCGCCCAGTGGTCCACCTCCAGGTACTGTTCTGCTCTGAAATCCTCAGCCACGATCAATGCTTTCCATCATCCGCAACCAACACAACGTAGTGCGGGCATAGCCCGTGCAGGGGTGAGTATAAGCTACTCAGTAGGGACCCCGAGACCCTCGAAGGTCTCCCAAAATTCACAAAGGATAAACCACAAAGGAAAGTTACAAACATGAAGTAACAACCAACACTGCTTAGGTATATGCACATACATATACCTAAGTCATCAATTCCAATACGCTCCAACCTCCGAGGCCAAGTACAACTCAGTCCACACAGGAAAGTATATGTATTCCACACAGGAAAGCAAAACGAAATCCACACAGGATAGCACAACACATTCCACACAGGAAAGTAACAGGATTCAGCTCACACAGGTATACTTCTTCGAAGGACGATAAAGATGATCTCTGATCCATCTAATTCATCGGACCCACGAAGGATCGATAGGTAACTAACCCCCGCAAAAGACCCACACAGGATCGGGCCCACATAGGACCTATAGGCGCTGGTTCACACAGGACTGCTGAGCGCAGAGACCCACACAGGATCGGACCCACACAGGATCGGGCCCACACAGGACCCGTAGCATTGATCCACGTAGGATCGCTGAGTGCTGTAGTCATCGTCGAATCCACACAGGATCTCTGTACTGTCGTCGTCGCAGTCACAGTAGCAGTAGCAGTAGCAGTAGCAGTCACAGTCGCAGCCAGCACTAGGGTTCCCGCACACAGAAAACTCGTTCGGGAGGGTCCGCTCCACGAGCCGAGAGGTTGATACATCAACTGTCACTAAGTCGAGAGTTGATGCATCCAAAAGTTCTGTATCTTCAACAGGAACTCAACGCAACAGACGGCGCGTCGATCGGACGCCCGGTCTGAGAGTTATTGACTTTTTCGTCCTAGGGGCCCGGTTGGTTTTTAAGGCAAAACCAACCTGACCATACTCCACCTGCATCCAAACCTCGGGCGGAGTATGCCAAAAGATCTGTCTCACTATGAGGAACACAACAAAGCTGACGGCACGTCAATCGGACGTCTGTAGCTCAAGATATGAGCGTTTCCGCTCCAAAGGCCCGGTTGGTTTCGTGAACGAACCAACCCGGCCGAACTCAAAGTATTCCTAAACTTTGAGTTTGATATACCAAATCGACCGTCTCGATCCAAGGACCGCATCGCCGCTGACGGTTCGTCAATCGGAGGTCCGTGGATCAAGTTATGGCCAAAAGACCGAAGTCGATTCGAAAACGGGGGGTCCGGGTCCGGGCCGACCCGGCCCGGCCAGCGGCGCGGCCTGGGCGCCGCTCAGGTGCCACGCGCGGGGGGGGGGGGGGGGGGTGGAAAGCCCCCGCTTCCCTTCTGGCGGCGCGGCTGAAGCCGCGCCTTTGAGAAACCGGCCCCCCTCGTGGGGGCCTGCCTTTGAGAAGAACGGGGGGGGGGGGGGGGGGCGCTGCCCCCCCCCCCTTGGTGTAACCGCGGCCCCCCCTTTATGGGGGGCCGGTTTTGGCCAGCCGAGGGAATTAATTCCCCCGGTTCGTCTCCCTTCCGGCCGGCCCGACATGGCCGGCCTATCCCTTTTTCCGGCTTCCGACGCCGGCGGCCCGGCTAGCCGCCTGTCTTCCCGTTTCGCCGCGGCCCGGAACCGGAAGGGGTGTTCGTCGTCCGGCGCGGTGCGACGACACCGCGCCCCTCCGCCGCGGCCCTACTCCGGCCGCGGCGCCTTCGGTTCCCTTCGACGCGGCGTGACAGCGTCACGTTCATGATAATCCTTCCACGGCGCGGCGCGACGGCGCCGCACAATATAGCCGTGTGATTCCCTCATGGTGCGACGGCACCACGCCTTCTCGTTCATCCATAAGAATATAAAAAAAATAATCAAGAACAAAGGAGGGGGAATTCGGCCTTGTTTGTGCGGTCCGACCCCCCTCTCGTTAGACGATAACACTTAAATATTTATCCACTAGATTATCATGCTAGAACCAAGAACGAGATTAAATAATTATTCAACAACAAACCCCTACCTCGGTTTCAAGATCGATGATCGTCAACGACCCGCGGAAGACGCGTCGCGGTGGTCGGCGTCATGGAAGAAGGACGTCGATGTCGTGAAGTGAGGATTCGAAGTCCTTTGATGACGATTTCGTCGCGGGAAATCGTCACGGAAGAGTTGACGCGGAAGGAGACGTCGTCGGTGTCGCGGGTAAGGCGTCGCGGAAGACGATTCCTGAGAACGTGGCGTTCTTCGTCGATGCTCGAAGGTTCTTCGCGTTCTTCGTAAAAGCTTGAAGAAGAAGAAGAAGAAGAAGGCTTCAAAATCTCTCAAGGAGGCTAGAGAATTCTAACCAAATAAAATAAGCTAAGGGCTTATTTTATTTACTCAGCCAAACCATTTGAAATTCAAAGGTTTGAATTAAGACAACTCAACCCATTTAAAAACCCATCTTTTCAAGTTAATTAAAAGAGAAGATTAAGGGAGTTTTAAAAGAGAAGAAGAAGAGTTATGCTTCGGGTGGGCCCCACCACACTTAATCCTCCCAAGGAAGGTTAAGTGGATGTGGGTCCCACCACTAACTCCCTTTGGGAGAAGTTAACCAATAAGTTAAAATAAAAATTTGTATTCCACAATTTTTATTTAACTTATTCTAAACTCCCAAAAACTAATTCTCAACCCGCAATAAACGCAACCTCGGAAAAGGTCTCCATAAGCGAATATCGGTGCTGCGAGTTCATCGGTGTCCTCGGATTTCAATTCCGAGCACCGGATCAAAAGTTAGAAATTCCCGCTCGTTCGTTCACTGAACGTACCCGAGCCAAACTTTGGAAATTGATTCCGGGCACTCCGGGCCTCGGAATCAGGTGCCGCCAGAAACCGTGTTCTTGTAAAATTCCAAAGTAAATTAAGAAAAAAAATTCCCTTTAATTTTATGGGTCTTTAGAGGTTGTATACTACTAATAAATGAGGGATCCCCAAAATTTAGGTGTTTAAAATTTTTATACTTTTTAAAAATTTTATTAAAATAAAAATACATAGAAGTTTCATTATAGATTGACCACAAGGGTCACTGGCCAATTCCCTATATAAGGATCCATTATGGAATAGCCCTATGGGACATGGTGCAATGATCCTCTCAAAGTCAGAACCAGCAACTTGATCCTTGAAGTCCTTAGAGTGTATCCACCCCATTCACAATGCAATTATTTTAACTAGAGAGGAACTAAAAAATCACAATGACATGTTTTCAATCATTGGTTGTATTATTGGATTTTTTTTGAATAAGAAGTTTCATTGAATAATTGTGAATAAGGTTGAGATATCTAGAGTTAATTAAAAATATTTTATTATTAAAATTCTATTTAATTATATGATCCATGAATTTCACTAGGAGGATGAGTTTCATAAGGTTCCTTGAAGGACTTCATAAGGTTAATTCACATTGTGACACAATTGGTCACAACATTAAGGATGTTCAAATAGATTTCAATGAATCCGGAATCCATGATACACATATCATGGTAGAATTATTGTGATATGAAGTATATTTGGGAAAATTTTAGTGTGTCTAGAATTTTGATGCTCGTACTAAAAACAAAAGGCCACACCATGAAGGATATCTGATCAAATTTCAGTGCATATGTGTATTGAAGACACCATGAAATTAATTTCATTACATCAAGGTGATTCAAGAAATTTATAGTGATTATAGAAAGTAAGTGGTTTCCCTATACCTCAATAGGTTATTCTTTGATGATATATCGACTGGATTTGATGTTTCTAGAGTTTAAGTACTCATATAATGAAACTTGTGTCAACTTGCGCCTACTGAAGGCTACATGATACAAAATCCTACAATAAAAACCTACTGGTACATGAAAGTTTAAACTTGAAGTGACATACTAAAAAAAGAGTTTAAAAGTTTAAGTATTAGGTTACACCATGAACATTATATAATTTAAATGAACTTATAAGAGAAACTAATATTTCACACCGTAAAGCAGCTGGTTACACCAAGATTTCAGGTTTCTTTGGAATTTATATGGAGGTGATGATGTGGATTTCTATTGATGGTTGGTTAGTCATTTGAGTAAATAATACTTCCTTATCTAAATTCAATAGATATGGTTTGATTAAAATGATCTAGGGGATGGATTTGTATTAAAGTAAGTTAGTTATTGTTTGAGTTTCAAAATTAAAACTCAAACACACTCTGCTTTAGAGGAGATGATGTGAAAAATTGATTATTATAAAACACATATAATATAAGGATATAATATTGAAGATAAAAAAGTATATATTTTCATTTAATATCTATATTTTAGAAGATAATATTATGAGACAGTTTTATATTAAAGATTGGGCTTGAAAGAATTTATTTTTCTATATATCATTAAATATATGTAAAAAAATAACTTATCATTATGGGGAACACAATTTTCAATTAATGTCGATTATTTTATTACAAATCTTATTATTTTGAAATGCATGTTGATTACATCTTCATATCCCTCTTAAATGAAGTGACAGTAAGATCTGAATAGATTGAGGACCTTGTATCAGAAGTGACATCTTCCTAATGCTTGTAATCACATTTTAGTGAATTACTGGTTAATTGGAATATAAACACATAATACATATATATGTTCTCCTTGTATAATTCCTTTTACAAGTGAATCATGTAAAAATCATGTGTTCAGAAACATTACCATTTTACATATGATTTTAATTATAAAAAATTTCAAGGTGTGTTTGGATATATGATTAAAAGATCCTAATTTTTATAAATAAAACAATAAATTTCAAGACACCCAAATTCACCCCCACCCCCATATTAGGGTGTTCAACAAGACCCCTAGTGTATAACATGTGGTATTAAAACCACTGGTTATTTCATGAATCTATTGAAAGGAAGAAGTTATCCAGGAGAACATTGTGAATATAAATGTAGTACCCTTATTGGATCAGTGAAACTATCATATTTGGAAGAACAAAATCTGATCTCATTTCATATACCTTGTACATGATGTATAATATAAATGATTCCATTGGATGAAATTAAGTGATCCCACTAGAATATCAATGATATAAGTTGAAAAGAAGTTATTAATTATGATGTTAGTGGATCAAAATACCATATCATTAGAACTTTATAACAAAATATATAAGAAGGTGGTATATCTCCCCATTTGAAAAAGATGTTTTGTACAAACATTCTAACATTAATGAAGGTGATAGAAAAGTGAGAGAATAAAAGCAATAGGTTATAAAAAATAGATTTTATGACTTGAAGATAAATTAAAGTGAAAATGTTGATGGTTTCTCTAACTATCCTACTAATTTAGTTTCTGATATATGAGGGCCTATTCATAGGATTTAAGATTATTATATTATAAAAAAAATATTATATGAATATTAACACCAATTTTATAATCCAAAAGTGTCATCACTAGAAAATATGGTCCTTAGAGAGTTTTATTTCGATGAATTATATATAAATATGGTTGTGTATGATATGTAAGAGAAACTATAGATCTATTTAGATCATTCATTTGATGATAATGAATTTAAATAAGTAGTGAATAATGGTTTTTAGACAAAAATGAGTATGATGTAAGTGATGATTTTTATCACTTATTTCAAGTATGTTTAAAAAATATAATTGTGGATTTGAAGGTAAGTTAACTTTATCTTGTTTATATTATAGGTATATAACTAATAGATATCCAAATATATATTATAAAGATAGTAGTGTGATTGATTTCTCACCAAATAAAAAGAATAAATTTACTCATAAAATTAATTTAAATTATAAAAATTCAAGTAGTAAAAAGTTTCACAAGAAAGTGATTGTTAGAAAAGAATAATAGGATGTTGAGGAAAATCTACTAAAGGGTATTGAAAGTAAATTTATCTCAGATGTGGAAGATGCAATGATAGATTCCGTATATAATTCTAAAACTAAAATAGAAGACAATGATCAACTAGAGGGAGTGGTATAACATCAATTGGAATTTGAAAAAGTTCTTAAATATCATGATATAAAAAACTAAAAAAATTGGAGGTTTATTGAAGGTGTATTCAATCTACATTGATGAACATAAAGCTGACACTGATCATATTGATAAATTTCTGAAATAATGTGAAGAAGACTCAGTAAAATCTATAAAATCAGTGAATTAAAGATTGAAGATTGAAGTGAAGACTAGGAGAATTGATTATATTAATTTATCTATGGAATATAAAGTCAAGATTATTGAGATTCTTGAAGAAGAATTTTTTTCTTTGAGAACTTTTGTTACACCGACAATGAAAATAGATTATTCAAAGATGAATCCTCAGTATGGGAAATTTTTAGAATAAGTTTTGAAAGTGAGAGATCATAATTAGGTATAGGAACTCTTGAGGAAATAATATGCGCTCAAAGAACTAGTAAAAAGGGTATACCTAGTATTGGTTATTCTATGGAAACATTAAAAGTAAATACTATAAATTCAAAGAGTTCATAAATAATTTGAAGGGAGAAAGTTCTCAATTAATGAAAACTTATCAACAATGAAGTATTTTTTCAAAGGATAGAGATTTGTGAACAAGTGATAATAAGGGTATATTTCCATTAATAAAATATTAATTCTGTGGATTTCTTGGACACATAATTTTATATTGTGGTGAAGCTCAAATTTATGTTATAGAGGAATATATTACAATTTTACAAAGGATATTTTGATGATACTCTTCATATATGATCATACATACTTTTCATTATATTTATATTATTTATTAGACCATGGTAAAAAGCATTAGATTACAGGGAATGGAGAGGTATATATTATTATATAAGTGAATAGAAAATGTATGGAAGACAATTCAACTCAATTACTACGAAAAAAACATTATCCTCTTGAAGAAGAATAGTTTGAATTAATATATTTTGTAAAAGGTAATGAGAATATACCAATAAAAGTCTCAAATCATTTGGGGATATCTTTTAAGTAATGTAATAAGTTTGAGAAGGAAAATTTATCAAAAAAGGACTTGAAAACATCCAATAATATAATCAAGTAGATTAAGGAGAGTGGTTGGTTATCTCATTTTTCAGTAATATGAATCTATTTAATAATGTGAAAAGACAAGTAGATGGGATAGTATTATTTTGAAATGATAGAGCATTGAATATCAAATGAAGTGGAAGGACCCAGTTAGCTAGTAAAAAATAAAAGAATACTGAAATAATTGATTTTATAAAGTCTTCATCATAATTTATTGAGTGTTAGTAAGATTTATGAATAATGTTTGGAAGTCATATTATATGAAAAATAATGCTTCATCAAAAAAAGACTTGATATTTCATTATGTAAGGGTAGAGAAAAAATGACAATCTTTATTACGTATATAGAAAACAAAATACTTGTCTTCTAGTAGTAGAAGAAGAAAATAGATTGTTCTATTAAATTAGAGGCCATGTTTATTAACATATTATACAAAAAATTTCAAAATTCAAAGCTACATTGGGTATTATAAACATGATGAAATTTAGAGAAAATATCTTTGAATCTTGTATATGAGGAAAGATGGATTGAAATCAATATCATCTACAGAAATGGAGAGAATTATATATCCTAAATTTGGTTCAAATTGTTGTGTGTGGTCTAATTATTCAGATTGGAACCTATGGTGAGAGGTATTTCATATTATTTTTTGATGAATATAGTATAATTAGATGTTCCATGATCATAAAGTCATAGATATAAGTGATATATTTCATAAAATGGTTTCAAATAAGAGAAAGAAATTAAACTGGAATAAATATGATAATTCTTAGATCAGACAATGCATTGGTTGACACAACCTATGAGGTTGAAAATTAACATGAAAACCAGGGTACTAAAATGAAGTGTCTTCAGTGAGAACCACTTAGTAGAATAGGATTTTGGAAATAATAAATTTCAAAGTCAACAACATTTAAAGACATTATTAATAGATAGTTTCATCTCATATCACTATAGGAAATATTTAATTCTAGTGGTTTTATATATTCCAAATAGAATACTACTTATTCTAGGGGTAGAGAATACACAATATGAAATAATTCATAGATGAAAATCCTCTTTGAATCATTTTCGTGTGATTGTATGAAAATTATTCATTCAAAATAAATAAGTAAATCGGGGAAAATACTGAGATGTAGCGAATAAAGTCATACTTTTGGGATAATATTAAAAGATAAAGTCTTAGTAGTATCTCAACAAAAGGTTCAATAAAATTGTTAGGAGTTGTTATGTAATTTTTTTTGAGAGGAATCCAAATAAAATTTATTAAATGTATGTTTATAAATAAGCATTTGAAGATAATGAAGAAATAAATACTTATTCAAAATAATTAAAAAATATTCACAATGATAATGACTCTGAGATTGTATCTGTAGCAGAATAAAGTGAAGAATTAAGTCAACCTGTGACTCAATCATTATGGAAGATGATTCAAATTGATCTAAGTATTATCATTAGAGACAAATATTCTCTTATAAATACTCATAAGATGAAAATAATAGAGAGAATAATAATGTTTTATGATATTGAACCCACTTCATTCAAATTAGTAGCGAATGAGGATTCATAGGTGAAATCCATGAATGAAAATTTGGATAATATTGATAAAAATAAAAATTATGATCTTGTAAATAGATTGAAAAATAAAAATGTTACTGATATAGAATTTTTCTTCCATAATTAAATGGATGAAAATGTAAAATATAACTCAAATAAACCAACGTTAGTTTATAAGGGCTATGCACAAGTTGAATTTATTAATTTCAAAGATACATTTGAACCAGTATGAGTAATAGAGTCAATTGTCTCTTCATTGTAGTTATTTTATAATGAAAAAAAAATCAATTAATTCTAGTTGAATGTTAAAACAATATTTTTTAGTTATGTTATAAATGATGAAATTTATATAAAGTAGATAATTAGATTTTTTATTATAGAAATTGACTCAAGTTTTGAATATTAAAAAAGTGTTTTAATGGACTCAAGAAATTGCCCCAATCTTGGTATGCATGACTAGATTTTATTTAATAAAACTAGAATTAAAGAGGGAGGCGGTTGATCACAAAATTTATGTCAAAATATGAGAATATGAGTAGTTTATAGTGATTGTGTATATAGATGGAATCATATTTATAGGTAACAAAAAGAATAATATTAAAACTTTTTCTCAATTAATGAACTTAGAATTTGACATTTCATTCATTGGTAAATTAAAATACTTTCTAAGGATGTAAATACATCAAAAGTTAGGTAATACATCAATATTATGGGTGACTTATGAAATGGAAGTACTGAATAATTTCTAAAATTAATATTTTATGTTAGTTATGTAACACTATAAGATTTAAAAAAACTATGTTTGATGGAGTATACAACAAAAAAATCGATCCTAAAAGAATAGTGAAATCTTATCATTTTAATATGAATCTTATAACCAAGTCATTAAATTGGATAGTATTAGTAGTTTTAAACATGTTATTAAATATATATAAATATCCTAATTAATAAAAATCTATTTATTAATTATTCATAAATCAGCACCCGATTTTTAGAAAAGTCGTTTTATTCTTCAAAATTATGTTTTCTTTTAAAAATGGTTTTTATTTATTTTTATTAGAAAATTTTAAAGTTAATTTATTGAAATTTTAGAAATTTTATTTGATAAAAATGATATCTACTTCTAAATTAGCATTTCAACATTATTTTAGCGACGCGGTTTTGGGAGTTTTCAGGAAATACTGATTTTTTTAGTGAATAGTGAAAATACTAATTTTCATTGAAATATTTATTCTTTAAATCATTTAAAAAGTTTAATTAAGTTTTAAAATGGTTTCAAAGTTAATTTAGTTATATTATATTTTTAATAATCAAATTAAATTCATCACAATTATTTTTATGGTTGAATTTGGTATAAAACATTTTTATAATTAAAAAAACATTTTTTCTGAATAACTATTTTTGATTGAGTTTTTTATTTTAATCTTAAATTAATTTTAGCCTATTATAGAAATGGATTATTGAATAATGGATTCCATATTTTGAACCCAAAGTTCCAAATTTGAAAAATATGTCTCATTATGAATAGTAACCATAGTATATAATTATCACCATGATAAGGGTAAATAATGTAATTAAAGTAAGATAATAATTTTATAAAGAATAAAAAATGATCCTAACATTTTATTTAATCCTCTTATAGTATTTTATTTTGTCCATGTTCATCTAAGATTCAAAAATATGGAAACTTGGTGTCATAGTTATTTGATTTTTACCCTATATACTATTTTATGTAAAGAAGAGTGAAAAACAGCATTCTCTTTATTTTATTATCTCAAATATTTTTACATAGAGGATATGTTTTGTTATAAAGGGGTTAATAGAAAAATAAATTATTTTTTTAATAATTTAATTTATATATATATATATTATTGATGATATAATTACCTCAAATTCATACACAACACCTACATTGTAATTATTAAAATAATAGAAAATTAATTATTTTAAAAATTCTAAAAGTAATATAATTTGAATGAATTATTATATATCAAAAATTTAATAAATAAAAATAATAGGTTATATAGATTTTAATAGATTTTATTCCAATTACATTGTTTTCATGTTGTTTTCAATGTCAAATTAAATGAATAGTTCCAAAAATGATATTAATGTTATTTTATAACAAATACAACTTTGGTAACTTATTTACAATTTTTGAAAATCCTATATTTGGTAAAATTATTGGTATATGTTTAAAAATATCAATAATGGACCATTTATGGACCAATTTTCCATTTATAATGACTATATTGGCCATTAAATAGTAAGAACTATGTTATTGTGGTAATTTTCAAAAAGGGTAAACCTAGGTTAAAACAAAAAGATAAAGGTAAACAAATTAATCTAAACAAACCCAAATTTTATTTTATGAAATTATTATAACCTATTATCATATTATATTACAATTATATCATTTTAGGTCTTTTTTCAGGATAATTTTTTTATTAAATTAATACATTAAGAAATTCCATGAATTACTTCCCCCTCTCTTATAAAATAGAAACACCTATCCCATTTCATTTACACTTAAAAAACAATTTTTATAAAAAAATACCTAGAAAAATACCTTCATAAAATCCCTTACCAAATTATAGATTCTTTATTTTGGGCATAATACCAACCTTAGAATGCTTAAGGTGAAAAAAAAGGAGGTTTCCCAAAGAAGAGGTGTAGTTTTTTATCAAATCTTTTGTTTTATTACTTCTTCCATCATAAAATATTCTTTAAAAATGATAAAATAATAATAATAGTATATTCCACATACTAGGATGTTGTTATTTTAAGGTAATAACCTATATCCATTTCCTCTTCCATCAAATGAGAAATTAGACCATCGTTCATGTGTATGGCGGACTACCACCTCGCGAACCGATGTAATTCGTTTTCTATCACCGCCGCTAAAATTTGAATATAAGGATGTATTTAATGTATATATATGATATTAATGACATAATTTTCATTCTAAAAAACTAATATATCATATATTTCCTTACCTTTCTATCCATTGAAAAATGATAATGTTGTTCATTCTTATCTGTGGATTACAGCCTCCATAAAACGATGTGATTCGTTTTTAATTTCCACATCACGTGGCCGATATATATGTGGAGACCCAAAATTATAGTAAATTGATATCAAATTTTAATATAAAAATATTAATTACATTTAAAAAATACATGATCAAGAACTATAATAGTTTAGTTTCTTTGGAGCCTAGGTGAAAAATCTACTTATTTAGTGAAAGATCTCTGATATCTCCCATAAATATATTCCCCTTTTATAATATTCAAACACATATCCTACTAAAGATCTAATTACATGGAAAAAATTTTGGTAGTTCATAATATATTAATCATAATGGAATCAAATAACTTGATCCATGACAATAGAATATTGGAAAAAGATATATATTTTTAGAATACACATAACATTGTGAACATATACAAATACTAATAGTTTCACTCATTTCATTATGGATATGAAATAAGGCCCTCAAATAAACTTATAGACATGAAACTAGGTCTAAAAATGACCTTATGAACATGAATTTCCGGTCCATGTATAACATTATAAACTTGTAAATAGGTTCATTCATAAAATTATGAATAGGTAATCAGGGTCACACATAACATATTTACTCAAGAGTTATCAATATTTAACCAATGCATTGGAGGGAGATATATTCCCCAAAAATCATATAATATATACATATATGTTTCACAATATCATAAAATATTCATCATATCATAACCCATGAAAATTAATGTGTTTCGTTAACTTTTCATCGTAGCATACCTGTGGAAAGTAAAGAGGTTACACAGTCATTTTACCTTTTCATCATAGCATAACCCAAGGAAAAATATATTGGTTTCATAATCTTGTTATCATTGTCTAACCTATGGAAGAAAAATAGGGGATATCATCTTAGATGGAAAATGATTTTGAAATATAACTTAGAAAATTTCCATATGAAAATAACCTTTCAAATTTAAAAATCACCTTGCAAAACATAAAAGACTTTCCAAATATTTTTTTTTAAAAATAACCTAAGAAACATAGAAGAAGATTTTAAAAATCATATAAAACATTTTTTGAAAAAAAATCTATGATCCACTTTTAAAAACATTTTTAAAAATAATTTTCTTTGAAAATTACCTTTTAAAATTATAAATTTTGTTTTATAACTATTAGTAGTCCAAATTGTTGGAAATGTCATAGACATTAAAACAAAGATTCCATTCACAATTTTGGTAAATGACAAATGGGCCTTATATTGAAAATAAAATGTATATTCCTATAATTTGTTTGTTAAAAATCTAAAAAGTTTACAAATGAATTTAAATGATCCCAATTAAACATTAAAAAAATTGAAAACATTTTTAAAATCATGGATATAGAAGAAAAACGGGTCTTTAATAGAGGATTCAAATAAAGTTGGTTTTATTTAAAAACACTATTTTGGAATCATAAGTACCTAAAAAATAAAATGAATGTTTCTAAATAAGTAACTAGAGGAAAATATAACTCCTGATTTTATTGAGATATAGATCACAATATTTCATCAATATAATTATAAACATAAATAATTATCATAAATGATAAGAATGTATTGTAAAATACTTAGCACTTCAGTAATGTTGAATAACAAGCCCCATGAAAGAATATAATTAAATGAAACATAAAATATCATGAAAATAAATAAATTCAGGATATTACATGTAAAATTCCTTTTATATTCACCTCATAAAAGAAATTTGGTGCATAACATAACATATGTCCCAAAGAAGACAAATTGAGACAAAAATCCCTTACCGCATTGGTGAATTTGAAACCATAAAACCCATGAAATAGTGATCCTAAAATTTATGTGGAAATATAATTAATATTTAGTATCATAATCATAAAATATATTCATATTTATTATATACACCACATAAAAGAAACACATCGTGAATTTGGCATTTGTCTCACATAAAAAAGGTGAGACAAAAATCAATTACCATAAGTCTCAACTTACTTCGTACATGTTCAAACATCCTGTATAATAAATATAATATTGTTATATATATATATATATTAACAATATATATATATATATATCATACCATATATTATTTTCTTATGACCTTTTATTACCCATTTATTAACAATTCCCTATTAAAATCATTTTTGGGTAATAACTCCTTTGTTTTTCATGTATATTTTGACTTGTTATTTTTGATCCACTTACTTTTATCATTGTTCAATAATATCTAGAATAAAAACCATGATATAAATATCATATATATTTGTTATATAGGTATTTATAGTAATCCATGAATGTTATTGATATTAAATTAAATACACCATTCATGGAGATGGGAGGTTGTATGTACGCATGAGTGTTGCTTCCATTTTATCAAGGAATGAAATTAAAGGATGAAAAATAATACATTAAAATTATAAAATCATTTTTAGGTCATATATATCAAATTTTTTCATTAAAATCGTCCTTAATACCATCCATGTATTGTATCAATGAATCAAATCGCTTCGTGAGGTGGTAGTTCATCTAACACATGAACGACATTATTGTATCCCCCACTAAATGGAAAGTGAGAAGGTTTATGTGAAATAATAAGAAAATAATTAAATTTATTTTAAAAATATAATATTTATTCATTTAATATATCCTTATTACAATCTAATTAAAATAATAATGAAAAACACATATCATCGATTCGTGAGGCCATAGTCCTCCGTATCCACGAGTGAAGTTATTGTTTTACAATGGGTAGGGAGGTAAGAAGGTATATGTTTTATTATAATTAAATAAATATAATAAATATAATAAATATCATATAAAAATTTTAAATCCTTTATTATATCTATCAGTGATAGGTGTTGATGGAAAAAAATAACTTCGGTTCTTGAGGAGGTTGTCCGTTGTACACACAAATGGTGATTTCGTATCCCATTTTATTGAACTAGAGATTATTTTTAGTCAATAAATTAACATATAAATATATGGAAGATACTAAGGTTATCGTATCATCATGTTTTAAGAATAATTTAAGCATTTGGTGGGGAATAAATAAAATAAAATGCTCGGTTATGGATGTTACCTCTTCTTTAGGAAACTTCTTTTAGTTTTCACCAAAATCCTTCCTAGATTGGATTTATGGAAAAAATTATAATTATGAGTTGATATAAGGGAATTAAATAACTAAAATATTCAGGTAATTTCAAAATAAAATTACTTTTTAAGTGTGAAGAAGATAGGAGAGAGGGTGTCCCTTTATAAGTATGGTTAGTGGTACACATATAATTTTTAAAAAGAAAAAGGTATAGCCATGTCTTATATATGGAAAAGGATAAAAATGGGGCATTATAGAACCTATAATATATAATTTAGAAATATTTCTATCTAATGGGTGTTTTAAAAGGTTTATATCATTTTTAACCCTTATCTTTTTAGTTTAACCCCTTGGGAAACCCATTTTTATCTTAATTGTGAAAAATATTTTTTACCATTTTACTATTCATAGTGGTAAAAATTTAAGTTTAAATTATTATATAAATAAATTATTATTATTAAAACTATGGAATCCATTTTTCTAAACTCAACTCCCATAATTTTCATACATTAATTTATTTTTAATCTCGTAGGTGGGATTAGAAATTGGGGTTTCGAAGAAAAAATTTTCATAAGTTGAGAAAGATTTAAGATTAAAATTCAATTTGAAATCGATTAAAATGACCTAAATTCTATTCATTGATATATAATTGATCTATTTTGACTTTGAAAATAATATTCAAAAAATATATTTTTTAAAATTCATTAAAATAAATTAAAATTCCTAATAAAAATCCGTATTATTATTATTCGTCAAAAAAAATTAATTTTTTTTAAAATTAACTCCAAGATAATTTGGACATGATAATTTTAAAAATTAATTTTATTTATTCAAATAAATATTTAAAAATTGGAAAAAATAATTTCAAAATAAGTGTGAATTAGATGACAAAGCTGCTCTTTAGAAAAATACAGTTTTGAAACATAAAATTGGATTCATTCTTATCTTTTATATAAAAAATAAATAGTCTAAATGTTAAAATTTATGTTGAATATATTATATATGAATTTAATTAAAAGAATTCATTAAATGTTATTTTTTATTTTGTTAACATAAATTTTTTTTTTGCAAGGAAATTTTTTTTTCATAAAAATATTTTCTTTATTTTAAAATGGTTGTTATTTTCATTTCTAATTAATAGGTCACCAAAGAATTATTTTTTCTTACTTTTATGAACCATATATTTTCATAATTTAGTTAATATTATTCATACCCACCATTCTAATGTCTTGGTGATAACTATCATATTAAATAATAATATTTCAATAGTCCATCATGTTTCGTTTAAACTTGATGTTGTGTGTAGTGCAAGATAAACTTAGTCCTGCTTGTAACACAAGATAAACTCAGGGTTGTGTGTAACACTAAATATAGAAAATATTAATGTTATTCGAAAAAAAATATTTCACAAAATATTGAGGTTTTTCAATATTTAAGTGTATTTAAATAAATAATATCATATTATTGATCTAATGATAATTTTATAGAGTGAAAATAATACTTTCCTTCTTTCCATCTTGATCATTCAAAAATGGAAATGATACAAATTCATATGTGTGGCCTACCATCTCCATGATGTATTTAATTTTTTATAATAATTATTCATGTTTGGTTTTAAAAGTAAAATTGATGTATCAAAATGATAATTATTTTATGATTAGTATTCTAGAGATGATGGAATAATGATAACTTTGACCATAAAAAACTTGCCTAATTCATTTTAGAATTATTATTTGAATATCATCAAAACATTCGATATGAACTTAATTGAGTAATTCATTATATAAAATATGGTAATAAATTATATAAAGGAAATGATAAACTTGAAAAAGGTTCCTAAGAAATTAAATAATTGAAATAAGTTTACTATTTAGGAAGAATAGGAAGATATGTGATGGGTGTGAGTATAGGTAAGGGACACTTTAAATCAAACCCTATTTTAAATATTTTATACTTTTATCTTTTTAAATATTTCTATTCCATTTCCATATTATTAAAATTATTTTATTGATGTATTTATATAGACATGAATGAATTGTATAGGACATTTTACATCACTTATTAATTTCTTTCAAAGGTTTTCAAAAGGAAGTTTTGTACATATTTTATATGGAACATTTTGAAAAAATTACCAAAGAAATTTTTTCTTATGGTGAAAAGAATATTTATATTAATTTAATATTGAAAATTAAAATCTTATATGTGTTATTATTATGATATAGTATGATATTTTTATGGTGATGGGTGGCTTTTTTTAAAAACTAAGGATGAGTGGTTCCATTATAAACCAAGGACGGGTGGTTCAATTATAAAAAAAATGTACAGGTGGTTCTGTTATAAAACAATGATGGGTGGCTCTATTATAAATCAAGGATGGGTGGTCACACTAAAACCAAGTATGGGTGTGTTTTTTATATCTCTCCAATGTGTTGGGTGATGATTTTGTTCTTCAAAGAATAAATATGGAAGTTAAATGATTCCCCTAGTTACCAACATGATTTAATTATGATTTCAAGTTTTTTAAAAATACCTCATGATTTCAAAAGGTATGATAATTATTTTATGTTTAAAGAAAAGTATGTTCTACTTATTAAGGGTAAAAAATATAACTTTGTGAAAAATATATCATGATTTCATCATGGTTTCAAATAAAACATTATGTATTTTTTTCTTTAATATTTCTAATGAAATTTTTTATCAGATTATTTGAGTATAGAAGTTGATTTATTTATTAAGAACATATTTATTTTTAGGCCATCTATTATTTTGAAAAAAAAATTCTCTAGTATTCATGGAATAAATGGTTTTATTTCATTCCTTTTATATGTCCTTTACTCTACTTTTTTTTATTATCTCCAATTTTAAAATGTTTTTAAGAGGTTTTTAGGGATGAATAGAGATAATTATAAGGTACAGATGATAATTATGAAGATATGTTATGAAAAGGAAAAAATTACATCATAAAACTTTTTTCATGGGAAAATAAATTCGGAGTGTAAGTGTCCAGTTTATGATGTATTATTTATTTATGTAATGGGGATAGACTAAATCTTTAAAACTCTAATCCTGAAGAGATCATCAAATATATGAGAATAAATCCATTCCTTACAACTCAAGATTCTTTAATGTTTAAGGTTATTTACTTATAGTTGTTGTTAGGGAAAAGTATTAGATAACTTTAGAGATTAGGATTAGAGACCTTTTCTGAAAAACCGTGGGATAAGATTAAATATAGGATAAAATTATAATGTTTTGGAAAGATATAGTTTATGTAGTTTCTTTATAAATACATCCTTTCCAAGATATTAAAAGTGGATATGGTTTTGGAATAGATTCATCTAGCTGTAATAACCTCAAAAATAGTTGTTCACATTTATCATGACCATCATGTTATTTCATGGTGAGTGTTCCCTTACAATGTTCTTTCTCTGACACTCCCAAGGTATTTTCTTAAGTTAATTCAAATTTTCATTATGAACCATGATAAAAGATTTGAATAGATAATAATCATGTATAACCTAGGTTAAACCTATGGAATCATAGATTGAAAATAAGTTTCCATAATTTAAACATCCTATAAATGATTTTTAATTATTTTGATTATTGTTTCTTATTCCGTGATTTTTGGATTTAGTCAATGGTTGGAACCAATATGAGTGATGTTAACAATGGATGTGATGGAAAATGCAGTGATTCTAGGAAACCAAATGGGATGATGACTGAATTGAAAGATATTGGGATTATTTATAATCAATTATCACAATATATTATTAATAAATAATACCTTAACCAACTCTCAGACTCACTAAATAATTTAATGATGGAGTTATCTAATAGCTTGGGTGGTGGAGACCATAGAGGAATGAAGGATCAACTTCCTTCATGTTTGATATGTGGAAAGAGACACCCATGAGGATGTCTCAAATTAATATGAAAATGTTTTATGTGGGTAAAATCAAGTCATAGAGCAACTAATTACAGAAGAAAAAATGAGGAGTTCAATTGAGAGAAACAAATTTCATCCTCGAGTTCCATTTATAGATAATTGTCTTTATCTCAAAACAAGATGGGGTTCCATCCAACCTAACACCGGGCCCTTCCTATGGAATGGACTAAAGGGTGTTCCCGATCCTCATGGGATGAAAACTAGTTTCTGGGTACCAACACTACACTTTCTGGAATGATTTCACGCTAGATAATCAACCATAAACAATCCTAAAACATACAATATTACAACTTGATTATTATCAATTACCAAAATAGGGGAAAAAATTCATGTTATACATTTTAAAACTTTAACCAAAAACCAAGATACCGAATGTGTAGGGGAATCCATCTACACAATGACCCAAACCACTATTCCAAAAGAGGGCCATTACCATCAAGACACCTCTACCAACACCTTCAAGAGATGAACACTAGATAAAAAATCAACTATCACCACTATAGAACATCTTTCTTTTACCTAATTCTAATATAACAAAGTCAACATATACCCAAGGGTGTATGTTTGTTGTGAGCGAAATCAAAGTAGAATTCGACCCAAAATAAATATTCCATGCTATAACATTAGAAGAAAAATCAATATGGAAGTTTTAAGAAAGAACCGGGAAATATTTTTAATAAAACATTTTCACAAAAACATAATTTAAAAATTTAACATAAGAGAAATTTCCACTGTATGCAAAAGTTAAGTAAAAAAATCACAATATAGAACCACATCATAGGATATCCCTATATGCAACTAGCACTTGTCAGACCCCTAAGAACCTCGTATATTAGTGAAACATGGTATAGAAACTGTAACCCACTACATCCTCATGCACAATCCACTAGAGGGGAATCCATCCTAAGGTACAGTGGTCTCCAATAATCATAATGTTTAGTTAGTGTTTAATCATCAATCATGCTAGAATAAAATGGGCTTTGTCCGAGCTAATCCAACTAGTGTACTAGTTCATGTCTTCCTGCCTCAATACCTAGGATTCCATTTTTTCTCAATTTCTATTTCACATGTCGCATAAATCACCACTTTCACATACACACGTCAATAATCATTAATACACAATAAAACCCATAACTAGGAAAAACTCATAGAAAGTTCACAAATATTTCAAAACCATTTAAAAAAAATACTTGCACTATTCACACTATTTAACGAACACTTTTATGAAATACTAAGGAAACTCACATGAAATACAAATCATTTCTTTTAGAAACCATATTTTAAGACATGGGCTTCTCAAATTATTTTAAAAACACATTTTGAACCTTTCACACAATCCATAGAACACATTTAATAAGAATAGAAAGCATACAAAAATCATCTAATAATTCACAAAGATGGAATCACATACCTCAATCTTGGAATCTTCTAGAATCCAGTGGAAAATAGTAACCACACCTCAAAGTGACCCTAAAAATGGAATATCAAAGCCCAAATATCATGATTTCACCCAAAAAAACAATATTAGACCTTTATTAGGTCACAAATCCACAAGAAAAAGATTAACCCTTGAAGGAGGGATGAGGAACCTTAGAAATAAAGAAAGAATCAATAAAATAGAGACTTAATTGATGGTTTTATAAAGATCCAAGTCCAAATCCACTTAAACAATGGATATTTAAGGGAGATAAGTGTAGAAATTAGATGATCCTTGGGTGGAAAATCACATATAGTTTAAATTATGGGGGTTTGTTGTTAAAATTGAGGGATGGTAGATGTGTAAATTTCCAATTTTTATGACCTAGATAGGTCGTATGGTTAGCCCACATGGTTTTCCAAACCATTTTCAACCTTTCATCCCTATATTTTCAATAGGAATGAGGACACGTGATTTCCTGGGGCATGGTGCATGCTCGTGTAGCTAGTCATGTTGCCTAGAAACTCACACTGTCTAGTGCACACAGTTTTCCCTAGGCTGGCACACAGTTTCCCCTAACTGTGTGCCATCTACTTCTAACCCCCCAAACACTATTTTCATTCAACATTTCACAGAAAACCTAAGGGGAAAACATAGGACCAAAAATAAACAAAAGAATACCTCAAAATTAAATCATGGATGCAATAATTCTCTCCACCATGAAAACACTCCATCCCCAAAAAGTCAACTAGAAGTTTTATCAGAGAAAAAAATGGATACTTTCCTTGAACCCAAGATTTCCACTCTCAATTCTCATGTTCATCATTAAAATGCTTCCAAATAACTCAGAAAAATATTACAAACTTCCCACAAAGAAATTTCTATTGAGAATCCACATTTCGTACTGGCCACTCAAACACGTAAAAATATAATTCTAGCTCTAACTCCCCCTAATTCAACACTTGAGATAGATATGGATTATACTACTTTGACTGAGAGACATGGAATATGTCATGAATTGATGTCAACTAAGAAGTAAAAGATAACTAGTATGCCACCATACCAACTTTCTCAGTAATATCAAAAGGTATGATATAACTTGATGTTAGCTTCCCTTTCTTACCAAGATTATGGTGACCCAAGTGAGGAGCCACTTTCAAAAATAACAAATCACCCACAGAGAATTCCAAAGATTGATGCCTTTGGTTGGATTAATAATTTGGTAGAATATGTGCCATCAACAAATGCTACCTAATCAACCTCACTTTTTCAGGAGGTTCCTACACAAGGCTTCATCCCAACAATGAGGTTTCACCCACCTCTGCCCAACATATAGGATACCATCTTGACCAGATGTAAAGTACCTCAAAGGGGGCGATTTTTTCTAAGGATTGATATTTTTTATTATAGGAAAAATCCACCATATTCAAATGGATATCTCATGATCCTCCCAAATCCAATACACATGCCATGAGCATATATTCCAAGATTTGATTCACTTGCTTTGTCTAGAGATCATTTGAGGATGGTATGTCATACTCAACTTGACCTATGACCCCATTTCCTTTTGAAGGCCTTCCCAAAATCGTGGTGTAAAATATGGGTTCCTATCAGAAACAATTGCTAACATATCATCGTAATTCTTCACTATATCTTCGACATACAACTAACTGAACTCATCCACTTTGTCTAAATCTATGATTGGAATGAAATGGGGTGGCTTGGTCAAATAGTCAACCACTAATCACATAAATTTTTTTCCATGATGCATATGAGGCAAGCCAAAAATAAAATCCATGAAGACCTCGTCCCACTTCATGGTAGGAATGGTTAAGGGTTGAAGCAAAACAGAGAGTCTTTGGTGTTCTTCTTTGATTTACTAACATGTATAACACCAAGATACAACATAAACTATGTCTCTCTTCATACCTAGTCACCAGAATTGATGAAACACGTCATAAAACTTCTTGTTTTGGATAGGATGAGAAACCCACTAATATTGGTGGATATCCTACATTACCACCTTCTGAAATGAAAATAACACCATGAAGAAACCTCTAAATAAAAAATCTACATCAGGAGACAAAAACATCTCATTATGAATATACCCACCATTAAGGGAATACATATAATTATGGCACAACTCATCAATCAATTTCTATTACTAAATAAACTCTATAATAGAATGTGTTAGGTGAAAAATGGATAATAAATCCCATGCACTGTACTGCTTGGTTTCCAGATGCATCTAGGAAAAAAGACACATCAAGGTTCACTCATCACTAGAATCCTACAATTCTTGCACCAACACTTTCCTTCCCAAGTAATCTGCAACCACATTACCTTTTATTGAAGTATACATGATATCATAATCGAATCTTTGAAGGAACTCAACCCATCCATGATACCTTAAATTCAGATCATTCTCAGTGAATATGTAATCAAAACTCTTATGATCTAAATAAACTAAAAACTTCTCCCTAAAAAATAATGATACCACATATTCAAGGAATGCATCACAACCACTAAATATAGTTCATGCTTCGGGTAATTCATTTTATGTGGTCGGAGTTAGAGAGAACTATACACCACCACATCTACATCCTGTATAAGAACACACCCAAGACCCATACTTGAGGCATCATAATTGGATATGTATCCCTTCCCAAGTTCAAGAAAAATAAAAATAAGGTCCATGTTCAACCTCCTATTAAACTCCTTGAAATATTCTTGACACTCATAAATCCATTCAAGAATCACTCCCTTCTGGTTGAGCTTTGTCGGGGGTGAAGCATGTTGAGATAAATCCCAAAAAACCACCTGTAATATCCTTCCAGGCCCAAAAATCTAATTATTTTGTAAACATTCTTCAGTTATTCCCAAAACATCACTACACTAATTTTCTCATGGTCTACTAAAACCCCTCATTCTAAGATCACATGAACCAGAAACTTCACCTCCCTGATCCAGAAAGTGTACCTATAAAACTATTCATAAATATGATGGTCCCAAAGAGTTCCCAAAACGATCCTCAAGTGTTGCTCATGCTCCTCTATGGTCTGAGAATATACCAAAATGCAATCCAAAAAAACTACAATAAAGATGTCAAGATACAGGTTGAACTTATGATTCATAGGAATCTTAAATAATGTTGGATCTTTCACAACCAAAATGACTTGACCAAATACTCAAAATGGATATACCTACTTTGGAAATATTTTTTTGGAACATTTTCCTCTTTAAATCTGACATGGTGATACCTGTAACACAAATCGACCTAGGAAAAACACCTCAACACCTTAAGATGATCAAAATGTTCATAAATATAGGTAATATGGTATATCTTCTTTATGATCTCCTTATTCGGATTCTGTTAATTGATACACCATACAAAAGATCCATTTGATTTCTTATAAAAAAAGATAGGAATAACCCAAGGTGAGACACTCAAGTGAATAAATATGTTGGATTACAAATCATCCAGTTTTACCTTTAATTACCTCAACTCAGTTAGGGACATACAATACATGTGAATAGATATTTGTTATGTTTTTGGTGCCAAATCTATTGTGAACTCCACGTCCCACTTTTAAGGTGAAGCTGAAAATTATTCTGCAAATACCTTTGGAAACCCATCCACTACATGAGGTAATCTACCCTCAGAAACACCACCACCATCCTCTAACATGATCAATGAAAATTGAAGAGTGATATTTCCCTATTCAATAAGTTTAGGTGCAGCTCATACTAACCTTAGATCTCATTCACCTAGAAAAACCTGGGTACTCCCATCATGTTCCACGAACACTCGTCGATGATAACAATCTATGTGCACTAAAAATCACAGCATCCAATAAATATCGAGGATCACATCAAAGAGTTCCATTTACAAAACTAGGAAATCTAATTCTTTATCAACCCCTGACACTGTGAGTGTTCTAGATAGACACCTAAAACCCTGCTCTCTCTTCTTATCAAGAAGAATCACTAGCTCCATCACATATTGAATTTTCTCAGTTGATTGATTCAATACATCCACAAGACGGGTAAAGTCAAAAAAAAGAGGCACCAATATCAAATAAAGAAACAACTATAGACAAGGAAATAAGAATGGTACCTTGAACTATCATTGGTCCTACATTAGATTCTGTTGGTTCTTAATCTAGAGCATGACTATTCCTAGTATCCTCTTTATCCTAAGAAAGACCACTGGCTTATCACTCTACCTTGAACACACTATGCCCAAAAGCATATCCAACCATGTCGTCACTACCACCAAACCAATAACCTATTGTCCTAGATGGATATGACTGAGAAAATATCTCTCTAGAGGCCATAGAACCTACACCACTCTAATATGAATGTTATACCTTTCAAAAGTATTTCAATTTTCCCATAGTTCCACAATGATGAAAAGGACTCTGTTGAGATAAAACAAAAAACCTCACATACCCTTCCTTCCCATATTGATTCCACATAACTAATCCAGTACCCAAAAACATAAATGAAGAGATTCAGAAATGATGGTCTAAACTACCACCTCCCTTATTCTCCTACTCGTCCTACTTCCTCTTTTTCTTGTATAAATCATATATTCCCTAGAAAACTGGTGAAAATTCCCTAGAGAAATAAAACTTTCCATTATAGATGATCTCCACCATCCAATCACAATCGACCTCCTCATCATAAGTATTCAACTTGAACAAGAATAATTGAGATTGGATATCTAATCTAAACCTCATTTCAAAATTTGGATCCTTCAGCTGCCCACAAGAAACAACCATAGGTGAAAACTGAACCAACTCTATAAAGAGGTTAGAGTACTCCATCATGGTCTGACCCCCTTAGTGAAGATAAAAATACTCCTAGATCTTAGAAAAGGCCAAGGTCTCAGATAAATACTACTCATTAATGATGACCTTGAAATCCTTCCAACCCATCTACTCATGGTTCCCAAATTGAACCACAAAATACCACCACTTCCAACTAAGACCCTCCCACAAGAACAAAGCATACTTCACTTTTATCACCTCAATAGTATCAAGAAACTTAACAACCTCTTGATATTCTCAATCCACTTCTCATGATCATGGGGATTTTTTATACCCTTGAAGAATAAAGGCATGTTCTTGATGAACTCCTATGTTTTTTTCATTTCTAGGACCTAGTTTGGCATCCCCAACATTATCAGGACCTGATCTCTATCCTTGTCTCGATGTTTGGAAAGTCTGAACCATAGATTCCCATTATCATTGATTAATCGATGGGGGAGAACTGTCTTTGGTCTCTTCCAATGGATTTATAGGAAATCTTTGAGGAGTCATATTGTTACATCAAGAAACAATAACAAGGAAACCCATAAATACAACATTATGAAAATTTTCACCAACAAAAAAAAATCCCAAACACTTCCATGGGTTAAAACATAATCAAATTCACTTAAATTACAAGTTAACTAAACCACTCCACCCCCACCAACTATCCATATATAGAATAAATCCGGTACATTTCACCTAAAGGAGAAGCAAAACCAATTTCTGATATCCCATGGAAATTCAATATCTTTCAAGAGGTGTGATGGCTAGACACCCCACTCACAACTAAAACCTCAAACCCCAAAAATCATATCTCTAGTTTATCCAGAATCTCTCAAATATCATGACCTGAGGTAAGAGCACAATCATTCACTTATAGCATTTTTTTCACAAACCAATATGGTTTTCAATCGAACATGACACCCGGCCCAAACCATGGAATAGCCTGAATGGTGTTCCTGATCCCCACTCTCTAGATACTAGTGTCTGTGTATCAACAATACACTTTTGGGAATGAGTTATCCCAAGAAAATCAATCATTGAAAATTATAAAAAATAAAACATCACAACAATATTAATATCAATAACCAAAAGAGGTGGAAAATTCAAGTTAACATTTTACAACTTTAACTAAAAACTAAGATACGGAATGGGGAGGGGAAACAAACTACACAATAACCCAAAACCACCATGAAATAAGAGGTAAATCCCCCTCAATCCACCTCCACTAACACTTACAAGAGAGGAACGATAGAAACTTGATCCACCATCACCACTATAGAACATATTTCCTTTACCTGAGTCATACATAACCAATTTTACAAACACCCAAGGGTTTATGTTGGGTGTGAGCCAAAGCCTTTCATATTTCCACCCAAAAGAAAAATTCCTTGTTGTGACATTAAAAGAGAAATAAATATGAATGCTTTAAGAAAGAACTTGGAATTTTTTTTAATAAAACTCTTTAAAGAAAAAATATTCACAAAAAACATTCATTGAAATTATACATAATAGTAAAGTCCACCGTATTTCGATGGTAAGGACTACATCACAAGAGGGCACCATGTCGCGGGAGACCCCTATAGGTAGTAGCACTAGTGAGACCCTATTAATCTCATATCTCAGTGAAAAATGGTATAGAAACCGTAACCCAAACTATCCTGATGCACGATCCACTATATGAGAATCCATACCAATGTCTAGTGGTCTCAAATCCCTATCAGGTTTAGTTAGTATTTATTGTCAAGTCAACTAGAAGAAACTAGTCCTTTTCTCAATCGATTCAATTAGCATACTAGTTCTAGTATTTTCACCTAGATACCTTGGATTCGATTTTTTCTAAATTTCAATTTCACATGTCACATAAATCACCAAATTTACATGCACACATCAAACATCATTAATAAAAATGAAAAATTGTCATTTTTTATAGGAAAAACACATATGAAGTTCATACACATGCCAAAACCATTTTTAAACATACTCGAACCCATCACACAATTTAAATAAAACTTTTAAAAAACACCATAAAAAATAATATGAAACACAACTAATTTAATTTGGAAAACAATATTTTAACACATAAACATCTCAAATTATTTTAAAAACACATTTCGAACCTTTCACACAATCCATAGAACACATTTATGAAGAAACGAAAGCATACCAAAATCATTTAATTGGGCTAAAACATGGAATCACCTATCTAAATTTTGGAAACTTGTGGAATTTGGTGGTAAACCAAAACCGCACATCAAAGAGACCCTATAAAGACTATATCGAATCACAAACATCAATATTTCACCCATAAAATCATGATTGAAACCTTATTTGATCAACCAGTCCATTGGAGAAAGAAAACCCCCAGAATGAGTGAAGAGTAACTCTAGAAAGAAGGAATTAAACAAGAAAATAAAGACTTACTTAATGAGTTACTAAAGATCTAAGGCTAAATCCACAAAAAAAAATTGAATTACAAGGGAGGGAAGAGGGAGAAAAGGAGTCTCCTTAGGCTTAAATTCTCTTATGGTTTGAATTAAGGGTGGTATGGGGTTAAAATTCCAAGGTGGTGGAACAGTAAATTCCCAATTATTTTTTCTACTCGTAAACCTAGTTATGTGTTATTTTAGATGACCTTCTTAATTCTCTTTCTCTCTTATCAAGTGGAAGTTTTATTAAGACTTTTTATGATATGGTATTTCAACAATGGTATTTTAAAACATAAAACCCTTTTTTAGCTCAAATTTAAACATAGAGGACACAATTTATTGAAGGTGGGGAGAATATAACACCTTGCTATTTTAAAATAATAATATTAAGTTTGATAGCATAAATAACACGCAACACTGAGCTTAAAAATATGTTTTTATAACATAACTATTAAATTGGAGTGTATGAAAAAGAATAAATAAATTATGAAAATTATATGGTTTAAAAATGTATAAAAAAATTCATTTGTTATTAATTATTATAAAAACAATAAAAAATGTTTCAAGGTAACAGAAAGTTTTTTCTAAAAATCAGGTTTTTCGGATGTAATTATTTTCTTATTAATAAATTAAATAAATAAATATTGGTGAGTTATTTTAATGAAAGTTATATATTCTATATTCTATAAGCAAAATCTATCATTCATCTATTATTTTTTCAAATCATGGGATATTAATAAATGTAGTTATGCTTAAAAGTTGTCTTTCTAAAATTGATTCATCATATTTTCCACACTTTTTTAAAAATTAATTTTTTCCAAATTTATAATATATATTTGAGAAAATTAACATTATTTTTGAAATAGAAATTTTAGAATTATCTTATAGGTAATTTTTGATAATTTTCTAAAAAAATTAATTTTTCTATAAATAGTGATAAATATTGATTTTTATTCAAAAATACCTTTTCGTTTGAAGCATTTACAACATTACATTTTGTTTTAAAATTGTTTTAAAAGTAAAATTAGTAAAATTATGCTATTATTAACCTAATTTAGGTTATTTTTTATATTTTATGTTAAATATTTATATATAAAAACAATTTTACTTATGGAAAATTTTCATTGGAAAACTGCTTTTCCATCATGCTTGTGGGTTTAATTTTAAATTAAAATTTTCTCCTTAAATGAAATAAATTAGTTAAAATAGAAAAAAAAATATTTCGAATAAACATGAATAATATTATTTAATCATTTTATCTTCTTTTTTCATATTGAATAGTAAAAATAGTAAAAAAATTAATCAAAGTGATAAAGGTTAAAACAAGTATTCTAAGGATTAAAATAAACAGAAAATGGTTAAAATAACATAGAAAATTGTATAGTATCTATTTTTAGACATATTTATTCCTTATAAAATATATTGTTTGATAATGTTCCGTATTGGATCCTTTTTTGTCTGTACAATTTGGGTATATTTTATTCTTTTCAAAAATTCCAAGTGTGTTATATCCCCCACATATAAAAGGACACCCATTTTCCACTCCTCTAAAGATTTAAAGAGAGATTTGGTCCATCCAATAACTACCCAAATTATTTTCATAAATCCCTACATATGTTTTAGATTCTCTTAATTTTTAATAAAACCACCTTTAGGTATAAATTTAAGGAGGTTCTCTAAATAATATGTAAAGTTCTTAAGCATGCGTCTTCATTTTATTTCTTCGTCTACCCCCATCAAAGCATCTCCAAATATAATAAAATAATAAAAAAAGAATCTTAATCATACTTAGATGTTATAATTTTAATATAATAACCTATATATATCCCCTATTTCATCAAATGGGATATGAAAATGTTGATCAGGTGTTTAGTGGACGAATGTATCTTAAACCAATGTAATTCCTTTTCCCTCTTCGTCTCTCATTGATTGATGTGATGATAGATTTAATTTGTTTAAAATATATTTTTAAAAAAATTATACTTATGTAATTATAATATCACATCTACCTTCTTACCTTCTAATATGTTAGAAAACGATAACATCTCACGCCCATACGTGTGGACTACCACCTCCACGAAGCGTTGTGATATGTTTTTCATTTTGTTTTATAATGGATAATAAAAAAGGGTATATTTAATTAATATATATTATATATATATGTGATATATGAATTATAATATAAATTTTAAATATTATTTAACTTTCTTTCATTCCATCTATTAAAAAAGGAAACATCCTTCATGCGTATATATGGCCTACGGTCTCCTTTAACGGTGTAATTCAATTTTTCTACCTTTTATGGATTACTATAAAGATATAAAAAATAAATATATATTACATCTATATATTTATTTAAATAATATATATAATTTAACCATTATCAAATTACAAGGACCAAAACTACCTAACCAAGATATGCATGAAAAAACGAATCAATTGTCACCCAAAATAGTTTTTTTAATAAATAATTGTTTATAAATGGATGATAAAACAATATAGGTAAATCATATATGGTATGATATATATTATTATGGTTCTATAATATATATATAATAAATCTATATTTTTTACAAAAGGTTCGAACATGTATGAAGAAAATTTTACCCAAGTTAAGGGTTTCTCATCTCACTTTTACTTCAATGAGACATAAGCCATATCACCACTTATTTATTTTTTGTGATGTATATAATTCCATTTGATATGTTCTATAATTAATATTTTTATATTCATGGTATTTAATGTGTCATTTTAATTTATTTCTTTCATGGGGGTTATGACTCAGATAAAGGTTTATTTCATAATCTCATCATTATTTTGGATTGTTAATGTTAAGTATGCACTGGAGGATTTTTTTAATATTTCTATCTTAAAAAATATATTTTAATCTCCTCTTTTTTTTCCTATAAAATAAAATTTTTCATTTCAATTTAATCTCTTTATGTACACAAGATACAAAAATAATTTTTTTAATAAAAACCAACATTATTTTTCTAATTGGTCAGTAATATTTCAATACCATGTTAATGTTTTCTAAAAATGTTTTAAAAAATGTTTCTATTATTATCCTAGGATTTTTGAAATTCATTTCTACCCATGTTTTAATTTTCTACCAATTTTTTTAAAAGTAATCTTCATGTCATTTTCCTATCGAGGTTCTTTTTGAGCTTTTTAAAATAGTTAGAAATGAATTCTTTTTAACAAAATGTATGTAATTACCCAATGTCAAGACCACTTATTTAATGGAAGTATCCATTACAATTTTACAATTTTCATTTTGAGGAAAAAAATCAATAATATTTTTGAAATATTATAGACTTTTAATAACATATTTCAAAGTAAAAAATTTTATTTTCCTCAAGAAATTTATTAGTTATATTTTAATGTATATTCATATATATTTGTATTATTTGGTGAATATTATAATTTACTGTGGATATACTATTTTATACAATTCATCATATTACTATGGATGGTTTATGAGTATGTTTATTTATTGGGAAATTATTAACATTTCACATTCTAGTTTTTCAGTATCAATGTTTGCATTGATTATATTTCTCTCCTTTCATGCAACAAATAAATAGGACTTAATAAGTGGTGGGAGGGGACCACTATAGCCCCTCAATGCATTATTAAGTCTTAATAGAAAAACTATATTAGGTATTTAGATGAGTCCTTTCTCATTTATATAAGATTCCTTGGAATGAGGTATTGATGGTATATTTATGATGTCTATCATTATGAATTTTCTGATTAAGAGATTGGTTATTGATGTCAAAGTGATTATTTGATTACTTATTATATCCTTAGATAAGTTTCAATATCATGTGATTATTTATATGAAATTATTTGATCATTATTTATTCATACCATATTATTCTTCAAGCTCGGTTTATTGATTAAATGGAATGTGTTTTTATATATTTACCATTATATATTGGTTATACATTATTTATTAAATAAATAGTCTATTGTATGAATACCCTTACTGAGTATCTGAGTTCACCCTTTCTTGAATTTCCTTTCTCTGGGATGCCAAGAATTGTATTATGATTGATATGTATGGATATTCTAAATGGAATAATGGGTTTCTCAAAGAAAATATTTTGTTGTATTTTATGTTTTCAATTGTAATTTTATATTCAAGTATGTGTCTAGTTTTCCAAGATTAGTAAACTATTTGGTCCTTCAAGAAGTTATTCCTTATATATAGTACTAATGTAACAAAGTAACAACTAATTGTGGGATCTTGGAGATGGTTTATGTATAATTTATAATAGATGAGTCTATTGTAAGCTTATAAGAAGCCTTAAGAAAGCATATAAAAATAATCGACTTAAAGTAGGACAATGCATTATATTCTAGTATATTCAATAGTTTATAATTACTTGAGAGGGTGAAAATATATTACAAAGGTATAAGATATTTATATTATGGGTTTTTATTATGTTATAATTATATTTAAATTGGATCAATTTATATGGAATTGCATTAAGTAAATAGGGTCCAAAACATTGAAAAGAAAAATGTATCCTTATAAAAGAATCATTAGCAATGTCATGTATAAGATGTTGAAGGATAATGAAGGACATAATTTGGATAAACCAAAAAAATTGAGGTAAAAATATTTTGAAGATAAAACTATAAATAAAATTATGTTTGAGTATAATCAAAAATAAAAATGGGTTTTTATACAAATTATGGACTCTCTCTATATGTTAAATAAATGTAATTATCAAATAATCAAATACTAGAGAGTTCATAAAAAATCTATTGAACTAAGAGATATTAACTTTGGGATTTTATATGAAGAATAAAGACAGGTTTCTCCATTAACATAATCTGTTTAGAAATAAAAGGTTTCTCTGTGATAGAAAATTATTGAAAACTCAAAAGAGAAATTTAGATAGCTTAGGATTAAAATTCACCAATATAAGAAAATTAAAATAGTGTAAGAAAAGGTAAGGAAGCTCTCAAAGTGAAACTATATTGATAGGTAAAAATAATCACACAAAGTTAAATAGTTTAAAATTCAAAAGATCGTATTCCTAAAATCAAATATTCCTTATATCTATCAATTTCTTTTGTTGTATACTTATAAAATGGTAGATATTATATAGAAAAATTAGGAATATATTAATAATAAATATGGTGATCTAGAAATTAAGAAAGTGAATCTGTAAAAATATAAATTTGAGTATGAGAAAATGTTAGCTGAGACCACATAGATAATTTTAGAGGAGGAAAATAGGAAGATGGAGATGAAATCTCACCTTCTAGAACACTTAAAGAAATAGAAGCAGTTTAAAGTTTCTCTATCTCCAAGAAATATACGAGAAATATTACTTGAAAAATAATATATACCAAGTAATAAGATTTATTTTTTACTTATTCCATCCATGAAATTGAAGGTCATGGAAGAAAAGGATGATTCTAAAGCACTATCTTAATATATCCCACATCTACCAATTCAAAAACAAGAGAAGACTACTCAACCAAAAAAGGAGAATGATCCTCTTTAAAACCATCAGAACATATTACTATACGGAAATTATCATCTTCCACCTTAACTTCGTCATTTACTAAATCCTCTAATTATAAATATAATTAATCTTAATGTAATGAATCAAGATAAATTGACGATATACTTGATTTCCTTTGAATATTTTGATAGATAGAAACAAGAAGAATATAGAGTAAAATTTGATCTAAATATTAAAGGATCTAATGATCAAATATTTGATAAAAATACTAAAAATAAACCCCAATTAGAAGTGGATGATGAAATAGTGTAATTTTTTTAGAAAACAATAAAAGTTAAAGAAAATTAAAATATATAAGAAGAATGTAATGATAAATAATCTACAGAAGAAACTAAATAATATCCTCATGAGTTTTAAAATCTTATTTCTATGATTTACAGTCAAAGAATGAGAGTCACTAAGGAAAAATAAAATAACCTTAATGAATTTGTAAGAATATATATTTTTACCATGATAGATATAATGAAAGTAGTTTATGACAAAATCATAAATCCATAATTTGTTTCTAATTAATTTCCTTATAGACTTGGTATAAAAACTTTTCACCTTGTAAGTAATATAATTCTAAGACTCATATTTTATTATTTATATTTTAACTATTTTAGACTCTCCATTTTCTTTTTTAACATCACAAAGGGGGAGAGAATTATAGAAATATGTTTCTTTTTCTAAGGGGAATTACTATTTTTAGAATGTATACTCTCATGGGAAGTATTTTGGAAGAGAATTTAGTTTTTTTACTTTTTTCATTTCATTTAAACATACTCTTTTATTATGTCTTATTATTATCAAAAAGAGGGATATTTTTGTGTCATTATATAAATGATTTATTTTAGTTATTATTTTGATAAATCATAATATTCTTTACTTGTTTTATAATGTTTATTTTTAAGTCTTGTTAAGTATTATTACTATAAGAAATTTTCATTAAAAAGCCTCTTCATTTAAATATTATTCATTCTGAAATATCAATATTTACTAGATTCTCTGTGAATGAAATATTATGTAGAGGCTCAAAAAAATATTTATTATGGTAACTAACATCCCAAATAAATCTAAATGTTTTTGACAACTAAATTATATAAATAGAGGACTGAGGCTTGAAAGAACAAGTGTAGATTGACTAATATTCAACATTTGTTAACTACCTTTTTAATAGAGAAATTCCATTTGTTTTTTTATTTTATCTAAGTGATTTCATTGAAATGACATTATCTAAAATCACTTATTTTTATTTTTGGTTTTTTTTAATTATAATACTATATTGTCAAAGGAGTTTAAAGGATAAGAACTTGTGATTATGATCTGATGTGATCAAATAATTTCCAAGGATAATAGTTTATACCTCTAATCTTTTTTAAAGAAATTATTTATGAGGTAAGAACTTGTTGGTGACTTTGTCAAAGAATCTATTCGGTAAGATATTGATCTTACAATCAAATACACAAAGTTTTTTTTCATTTCATAAGTTGTTGGACTTTGAGATCATGGATATATCCTCCTGACACTTTGGATTAAAATTGAATAATTCCTAAGGATAGGGACTTTGATATATCTTTTAAGAAAACATATTTAGGGTTTTATATATTTTTATCCTAAAACTCATTTTTTTTGTTAAGTTCAATTTACTTTTCTACTCTACTAGTTTGTTTAATTTTATTGGTTTCATTAAGTTATATGTTCATAATTTTTCAGATTCCATTTCACTTACTTTTTGTTACTCTGATTAGTTTGGAACTTTCTGTACTCCAAAATTCACATTTCGAAAATATGTAAATTTTAATAAGTTTTTAAAAACTTCATTTCAATCCCCCCCCCAAGCTACAATACTTTGACAAAAAGATACATGCTACTCCACCCTAAACCCACACCATATAATATAAGGGTCTCACAAAATAGATAGATTCTATCCCAATATACCACTTGTAGGTCGGGTATAATCTCACTTAGGATCACATAACAGTAATAGTATATCAATAGTAGTATCCAATAATCAATGGTAATTTAAGTAAGGTTCCACTAAAAAGTTATATAAGAGAAATATATAAATGTTTTCTTTGAATATTTTAATAGCTAAAAATTTATTTTTGACCAAAATATCAATTAATAATATTGATCACAAGAAAGTATATTAATATCAAGTGAGACTTATATGCCAAATATAATGAATGAATACATTCCCTATTATCACTATGGTTCAAGATTAATTTTTTTTTACTATAATCACAAATTAGATTTTGAATATTACAAAACCATAATAATTAAAAAGAAATAACAATAATCCAATCCATGGTAACCTAGAATTCCTTCATACATGGGTTATCTACTCATAGGGACAAGATCCATACCAATCCCTAACAATATATTATCTCATATCTACTATAGTCCAAATAGAATTAAAAAAAATAAAAACCTAACTCTGATCCCTTTACCACTCCAACTTATATACTCAAACCCAATATCATAGCTTAATCATCTATTAGAGGGTCTTGACCTTAACTGCATCACAAACCATAAAGTGTACTTGGGTACCAGGATTCCTAAGTAGGGAATGAGTAAAACTTAGTAGGCCACCACCAATGGTTTCATTATTGAAGAAAGTAAATACAAGTGCATGTAAAATATAGAATTATAAAAAAATAATATATATATATATATATCACCTCGAATATGTAATTCTTAGTGTCCAAACCATGTGTGACCATACATACTTCTGCCAATGCTAGAATGGGACGATATACCCATAGTATTTACACACATTGATGATTAATGATATATCACTCCTCATATAATGATCAAAATGAATGATTTATCACTATCATGTACACTTGTTTAATGATGTATCACTATCAAAACCCATCCAAGTGAATGTTTATCCCTAATATAATATCATGGGTAAATGAAGAATTTCTTGGGGAATAAGGTATCACCACCTTTTGAAGGATATTACACCACCACTAACCATAAACTTTGGATGATAAACAAACATTATAGGCCTATGGTTGATAATATTCCACAAACATAACATTTGATAAGTGTATGAGGAACCACTAATATCAACTACTAAGGTGGGTAACATACCACCTTTAACCATTTTTTGGTGGAAAATGAACCACCGACATCATTATCTAGGTCATTGGTGTATAATTGATGAAAAACTCTCAGTAGAGGTCATACCACTAACATATTAATGGTGGATAATGCAACACCACTCACTAGATCTAGGTAGACAAAATATCACCGATACAATGATCTCATGGTGAAATATGGATCACCAACTCAAATCGGGTATATGAGATACCATCAATCAACCAGGGGTGGCATATATACCACTTAACCATCACATTATGTGGATGATATACCACCAACATACCATGGGGAGATGATGTACCACCAATCAGTAATTAAAGTGAATGGTTTATCACATATAACAAACACATATCATTCACAATGAATAGATGGTCATGATCTTAAGACACTAACTCTCTTAATGTCATTTCTTAGGTCATACCACTTATATCCTATCACATTTTCCTATTAATACTTATGAATAGATAGTATATGACACCACATAAATATATTAATGTCATAACCTAATCTTATACACCCTTTAAGGTTTTTGGTCTCAATTCCATAATACTTTACACGAGGTAGAGAGGTGATCATTGGGCATGGTGTTGACACACTTATCATGGGAGAACACATGGCCCTAATAGATCTAAATCGGTCTAATATACTCAGGAAATAAATTTTAGAATTTTAATTAGGTAATGAATGCATATACAGAAGATAATTTATTTCATATGATTCATAAAAAACTTATAAAATTAAACAGTAAAGAAAGGGACCACCTACCTCAGGTTAGTAGATCTCTTCCGATTTAATAACTATGGATGATCTGGCTTCAATTAGAAGAAATAAAAAACCAAAAAAAAATCCACAAAATATGGAATAATAGAATATACATGGTGAAAATTTATAATAGAGAAATATTATATTGGAGTGGACTAATAGACTTACTTGTGAAGGTCCTTTTCAATGAACAACACTTGATTCTTATTAAGAATGTTGAAGATACCAATTTAGAGGATGGGGTAATGAGATAGAAGAGGAAGGGATGGATGTAGGTTATTGGAAAATTATGGATACCCAATAGTTGTTGAAGGTTATATGACCCAGATCCCATAAACAAATGATTTTATATGGAATATATCACAAGTTATGATATAATTATGTTGTATAGTATGTTATATATATATGCACCAAATACATATTATGGTTTGGGAATATCGTTAGATATGATATTAAGATATCATATCCAGTACCTTGACATGGAAGTGGAATTTCAAAGGATAATGTTAAAACCATCTCTGGTATTATCTATCGTTAAACATTTTATAAAATAAAATTATTTGGGAGTCAATAGTTGCATTTAAATGTTAAATTCAATGTGGTGGTTGAATCATAACTCACATGGTTTGTAATGTATGATTTATTTCATAAAGACACGGGGATCATACCAAAAATAAATATAAATGGGTTATCGCCATCTATCACCATGGGATAGTGGGGTATTAGTCTCTGACAAATATAATGTTGATTCGCTACCCAATGCACTCTCATGTTCAACCTTTTATTTGAGAGGCACTAGCATGTCATGGTTATTTAAGAGAATCAAACCCATACGATTAGTAATTTATATCATGTTAGGGATACACCATAAAGGAGTGAGTCCTTTTGATAATTATAAAGTTATTTTTATCAACAATCTATTTGAAAATTTATGTGGTATATTTCATCTATATAAGGAATGCATAAAAGTTCTTCATTTTATTTATAAATGGTTTCAGTTATCAAACATTATAGATGTAGATAATTTGGAATTTTTGTTGTTTTAATTGAATTGATTAAGTTTTAATAAATCCATAGAAATTCATCAATGGTATTAGATAAATTTTATATAGTTTGAATCAAAAAAACATGTTTTTAAAATGGAGAAATTAGTTGTCATATTGTATATTGAAAATCTAATTATAACGTACATTAAATAATTTGAACTATGGTTAGTCATATAACCTATGATATCATCACCTATGATAGGATCATATTGTACAATATGGATATCATATCGAGGGATTCAGTTTAATTCCTTAGTTTTTGATATGTCGTAACATATGACATAATTCAATTATATTCTAAGATATTGTTGAAACACATTGCTCAAAATAAGGAATTGTAATTTTAAGGCTATATAATGGTATATATTTAGATGTGATAGTTCTAAATGTAATATATTGTGCAAGGCTAGGCATATGTCATGAAATCCTAATGTATCTTACTTTATCTTATTCAAGTTTAATGCATGACTGGTTAATATTACATCGAGTTCATATCAGACGATGCAATTACCTAGTCTTCTGAACTTGTCTAACTAATCCACCTCAAGAAGTTTTTTTGAGTGAATAATAATCATACAATATGATTGATAGTGTAATGAGGGTTATAATAGTGCATTTTTATCAATCATATCTTATGATTGAATATATATCACAAAATATGATATATAGAGAGAATTTGTTTATTTCTAAATTTCAATTATGGATTAAATTATATAATTTAAAAAAAATATAAATTATTAGAAAAAAAATTCAATATTAATTTAAATTAAAAAATTTAAAAGTTAATTTATTATAAAATGTTTATAATTAAATAATTAAATGATTATGAAATATTTGTTAAATAAATATTCCTTAATTTAAAATCATAATATTAAAATTCATTTTCAAAATTATATGGTGTAGCGTATAATTTAAATATAAAGTAATTATATAGAAATAATAAGTGGGATTTATAAAATATTTAAAAATTACAAAAATAGGTCTACATATAAATGGGTGTATGTTTAAATTAAAAGTTGTTCATAATTTCTTTTTTGAATTGTTCAATTTAAAAATGCTATATTTAAGGAATTATCTAAATAATATCCAGAATAGTTTTGATAATTGATATGACCAAGGATTAAATGATATTAAAAATGTGATATCTATATTATGGGAATTGTTTACACAATAGAAATTTAATATAATTTTTTAATAATTCATTTAATAACAAATATTTAAGTGTATTAGAAAAAGATAATATAAAAGATTTTATATTTCAATTTAATATAAAATGTTTATATTTACATGATTATAGAATGTCTATAATAAATAGCTAAATTATAAAGTGTTTATGATTTCTTTATTTATAAATTATTCATAAATGTATATCTCATGTTTAAATTTAGGAATTGTTCATTTATTTATTCATTACCCAATTTTTATTCATAGATATAACTTTTTTATAATATTAATGGATTTATAATTTAGGTTAAATTGTTAAACTACTTCTATAAATTTTTTGTACATGTATCCATGGAGTTGCGTACTATGTTTGACAATTGATTTAGTTTTGTTCTAACTAAAATTTGAATTTTACTAGGTTATTATCTTTAATTACATATTTAATTATAGTTTATACATACTAGGTGTTATAATTATAATGTAATTGAAGTATATCGTGATTAAATAATCCTTAGGTAGAGGGAATTAGGGTCTAACTCCTCACTATCCTTAGGGATTTTGACTTATATAGAAAAGTGGGTGTTGTATTTTTATCACTCAAAGATTAATATTTTTGAGATTATTGATTTCATTTTATTCTAAACCTTTACCTAAAAAATTTTCAGGTACATTATTCTTAGGATTCATTTGGATATGTGTAAATACAGTTGGTTTTTAATTTGTGTTAGTGACACAAGCAATTGGTTTCATAAAGAGTTAAACATTAATATGATTTGAAAATATTGATTTGGTGGAAGTAAAGGGATCCAAAATAAATCATTGGAATATTTCATACATGTAAAGGGTAAAATATGAGATAATATGCTGAGATTAAATCCCCATTTAAATACTAAGTGACATATTCTTTCTAAAGAGAACCGTTGTTAAGCCCTTAATCATCCAATAGGGTAAGTTCACACCAAAGTAGAGTGCCCCTAGATTATCATGAATACGTAAAGAAAGTAATGAGGCAACCCTAAGAATTAGGATCCTCATTCTTAATGTTTTCATTAGGTTACACTTATCTAGAAAACCCTTGGGAAGGATATCACAGGATTGGTGTTGATTTTATTCATATGTGGATTTGAAAAATAGTTTTTGCTCAATCATCCAATAGTCATATATAATATGATTTGAATAATTGTGTACTTAAATATATAATCAATGATGTTTGTTCCAAATAAGGGTCATTACATAGTAAAATATGGATCATGAACATATAATGGATATGATGAGCTCGAAAGAGGTTATCATTTTATTTGGATCATGTTTAATAAAATTCCTCATTAAATGTATGTAAAACAAGATGCTCATCTTATAGAATCTTATATTATAGATAAATTTCATCATCATCATCAAGATTAACTTTAGATAGATCTTATATAAATAATAATATTAGTTTAAGAAAAATTGGAGACTAATAATTTTTGAAAAGTTCTAAGGTAATAAAGATCTATGTGTTAGATAAACATATTTATAAATAACCAAATATTAAAAAAACTTAAATGAGAATATAGATTCATATGAGAAGCATAGAATTATTCACTTAATGTTTCAAAGGTATGGGATGTTAGATAACCTAAGGAAATTTATTCTTCAATCATATAATCAATATGACTGGCTGTGATTTAGAGAGAAAATATGTTTTCCTTTAGGCTTGATATGGTTATAGAATTTTTCCAATAACCATAATTGGAAATGATAAAAAAATATGAATAATATCCCTAAATTTTTACCATATTTTATCATAATTTTGAATATATATTAACTATGGATGTGATGACTAGTTTTTGGTGCTGTATTGATAGTTCTAGAGGATAAAATTTTAAACTTAAAGAAGAAATCTAGTTTTATTATATAACAAAATAAATTTAAGTAACTATTCAAGTTCACTAAAACCTAAAATGGAATTGAGGAAGAAGGATGTTGTTTCCATGTGATGTAATTATCTTGCATACCTAAAGGAAGTTGGGAAACTATATGGAATATCCATGTCATGCACTAGTGTTGCAGAAAACAATTCCTTGATTTTCAAATGTATATAATACTAAATGTATAATTAAAAATATATTAAATATATAGGAACTCAAAATAAAGGTACAAATTGATGAAGGTTTTAGTTATTATTCAAGTGATGAATAAAAGGATTACTTAATCATAGAATTTATTCAAAGGAATTTGTTAAGATTGAATAGAGTTTAATAAAGGATGTGTATCTTAATATTATTCCTCTTATATGATAAGATATTTTTTCTATTACAAAAGGATTTTTTATAAACAGTTTCAGATGATACATAAGGTTTATGAATGAAAATTACCTTATTTATTTTGCAAAAATATTTAAGGAAAAGTGAGAACTCATGCATGTATATAATACAAATAATTAAATACCATACAAGATTGTGGAACCACGAAAATCTAATTTCCAAGAGAGACTATTTACATGTATATCCAGATCATCATTGATAATGTGTTCTAACAAATAATCCATCTTGTCCAACATTTGATTGTAATCCACCCATTTTGTTTTACCTCCACTGAAACCTCTTACTAGAATACGGTCTTTCTTGTTGATCAAATTCCTCTTATCTTTATTAGTTTCCACAAGTAGTAGTATCTAAGACATCTTGTCAGCACCCTCTTATTATAAATTAATTAAGAATAATTCCTAGTACATTTCTTCCTCAAAGTGGATGATAAGACCCCAAGTTTTTACATTATATGAAACCTCCTTGTTTCAATCCCGCTGCTGGTCAATAGGTGAGACCTTAGTGAGATCAACCTGATCATTGCTGATCTCACTATAGGAGTGTTACACTACTAGTGAGGCTTCCAAAAACTTATTGGATTCTCCAATCATATTAACATACTTACCTTGTTCATTGGAAGAAGCGTTTTCAATCATTTAAGTTCCACAATTAATCATCACACTCACCTCTCAGTCCTTCACCTTATCATTGGGTTTGAATTAAATATCCTTAGGAATCGTTTTCTTGGTAAACCTCATCTCCATTGGTTTATGTAGTTTTTAATTGTACATGCATCACTTGGATTTTTGTTTTTAAGTAGAATTAATCTACATTAATACTTTTTTTCTTTCCACCACTTATTCTTCCTCATATTGTGAATCCCTTTACCATGATTTCCATCTTCACTATCATCTGAAAAATAGCTAAATATCTTGTTACGAGGCTATTCCCCAGATATACATATACCTTCATAAGTAACCTCAACCTGGATTGGTTCTAGTTGATCTTGGACTGAGCCTTCAATAACCAAACATTCAAAATGGTTTCCAAACATAATCGTCATCCTGAACATCCTCGAACTTAACCAATTATCTTTAATCTTTACACCCCATATAACCTAGAATCTCTAAATCATGTAATCCATTATGAATTTTTCATTTTTTAGTTGTACAACCATATATTTTAAAGATTTAATTCTAGGACACAATGTCCTTGTCCCCTTTAACCCCTCCTTGTTCTTAGATCCATTTATAGTTCTCACAATCTCTATATAGGATGCTGCCTTGGAGAAAATAAGTGGTCTTGAGGTACCCAAACCCTCAAACACCCTAACATAGAAAAATCTCTTTCTAGGTAAGAACCACTTATTATGCTACACCGAAACCCGGCTAATGGGCCACCACCATATAGGAAGAAGAGTGTGGCTCCAGATAGACATCAATTTGTGATTCCTTCTGAACTACATCAGTAAGGAAATCTCAACCACTACCACTATGACTTGTATCCTCCCCGTTTATCTTCTATAGTCATTAAAATATCCTGAACCTATTTAATGGTTTCATGTATTTAAATTCATATCCAACTAAGATCCACACGTAGTCAACTGAAATTTGTGAAACATATACTTCAAACTAGATTCTTAGAGAAACTGGGTGACAAACCACAAGAATTATACTATCAAAACATAAATACCAACCCCCTAAATTACCAAGAATTTTAATGCTTTCAAGATTTTGAAACCGAACGGAATGTTTAGGAAAACTTACCCAAATTTTAATCATAAGTGAATCTCAGATCATATATAAATCATAATACCACCTGAACAAGAATAATTAGAATTAATTTCAAACATGAGGATCACAAGACAAAGCCAATAACATATCCTCCTTATAAGTAAATCGAAACATTATATGCATTTTATATAGAAGACTAACTATTTCTCAATCTCGTAAACCCAAAGATTCAAAGAAGAATATATCAAAAAATTCCAACATCAGATGGAATTTCATAAATCAAGCAATCGGCCTTAGAATTAGAAGATATAAGGCCTCAGTTAACTTCTATGGTGAGAGAGAAAGTTGTGAGAGTCTGTCGAAAAAATTAGGAACTTTAGGGTAAATAAAAATTTGAGGGAAGGGAGGAATAAAATCTAGGTTTGAAAAGGGAGAGAAGGAATGGGATCATACCCCCATAGAGGATAATGTAGGTCTCTCACCCTCCCTCAGGGGAGGGACTATTTCAACCATCATCATCACCTTCGGCATGATGGGGAAAGACCAACACTAAGTGACATCTCCCCCAAATCCTCTGAGACTCCATGGTTTGTGATTCAATAAATCTTAAACATGTTTAAAATTAATATGAGGATAAAAGTATTTTTATCCATGATAGATGGGTTTATATAAGTATTTTTAGAAATATGAGATATATTTTCTCACCACCATTAGTGGCATATTTTAAAGAACAATTATATTTTAAAAAAATTATCCAAACACTTAGAATATCATATATGATATGAATACAATTTTTTTTAATATTAACACAAATAGAAATAAGTTGTATTTTTATAACACAAAAGTTTTTCTATACCTTATAATGATATTCTTAATAGAATATAGTGTCTAGGAGGCTAGTGGGAGTATATTTGAGATTAGATAAATTTTAATTTAACAAATAAAATATTATAATTGTTAAAATAAAAATTGAATTCCACATAATATCCTTAAATATTTAAGGTATGAAAGTAAAATATTAATATAAATAGTTACATTGGTTATAAACAAATTTAAAGGAAAAAGTTTGATGCAAGATTTTTCAAGAATAATTATGCAGGTTAACTTAGAAATATTTCTACGTATAAAATAAAAGTTCTTAACATGGTGACATTGTATGTTGCAATGTTAAGAAGTTTGAATACTATGTTTGAGAATTTTAATATTTGGAATATGATTCTTAAGTCCTATAAATAATCAAATTGTATTAATTCATATATTACACTCTCTAAATGATATTAGTGGGACTATTTTATCATATAGTCAAATGGAGTTATGGTTGGAATTATGTAAAGATGTAATGAGTTTAAAACCCCCTGTGTAGAAAATATAAGGCTGATCTGGAAGTCTATCATATGTGACATGATGACATAGGAAATGATGTATTGGTTATTAAATATTATTATAGGACTTTAACAATATAAATGTAACATGTTATACAAAATGAAGTTTCTACATTATCATTCTTTTACTATAAGGACATGATATTTTGTATCCTTTAAAATACATACTATGTTTTATAACACGTGTCACATACTACAACCAATAGAAAAAAATAAAGATATTGATAATATATTATTAATAAATACATGAAAAGAACAATGATTGTACAACATTAACAGTTATTACCTTTAAAAGGTAAATAATTAATATGAGTTAATATAGAAAAGGTTATTTAAAATAAAAATTTATTTCATTAAATTATATATTATTAAAAAAAATATAATTTTATAATTTAAATTTGACAATTTATGATCCATTTTTTAATTACTCAAAATAAAATTAGTTTAGGATTTATTTTTGACAATTTCTAAAATAATTGATTATTATGTAAAGAGTAAAAAAAAATTATTCAGCTAATACTGCCACATTTATATGAATTAGAGGTTTTTTAAACATTTTTATATAAAATAATATATTATAAATTATAATAAATTTTAAAAAAATATTTTTATGAATTTATAAACCCATACTTAACATTTTGAAAATGTTGGAAGCATTTTAATGAAAACTATTTATTAGAATATTTTTCTTAATTAATTATAAAATGGTGAAATAAAGTTATTTATTTATTTTATTTTAAAATAAATACTCTTATAATTATAATAATTATTTAAAATTCATTTTAATATATGGAATTTATAATTATATCCTATCCATAAATCTTTTTTCTTAAAAATAGGCCTTCAAAAAAATGAGTTTTTAGGTGATACATGCGATAATGTTAAGATTAATTTATATAAACATTGAAATTTAATTTGATAAAATTATTATTATATATGAGATAATAATTTCAATACTATTTAATATGTTCAATTTTATTTTTAGGTATTAAATTTAAATTATTAGGATTTATGCTAACGACCACGATAAAGGTCAAATAATTATTGTAAAATTATTGGTTTATTAATATCTAGGAATTTAAATAAAATAAAATAAAATGAAATAATTTAAATAATGAATATAATACGAATAAAAATATATAAATAAATATTTTAACACTCATTTAATTAGAAATAAACAGTAAATAATATTATGAATATCTAATCTTCAAAATATCAATTTTCTACGGAAAACATTTTTCTACACATTATCTATTTTAATTAAAAAGTTCATTATATAATATTTATAAATTTAATTGGATTAAATAAGGGTAAAAAAATTTCCCAGGAAAACCAAATTTGGTTATATGGTTTGTGTTTTATGTTAAATAAAATATAAAATCACAATGTTAAAAACTAGTTGATTAGTTTAAAAATAAAAGAGTAAAATATAAAAAACATAATGGTAATAACCATATAGCATGTTTAAAACATGTTTGGAGAGACTTTTTTGGTTATTTATATACTAAAATACACCCCAAAATCAATTTTTTTGAGACTTTTGATCCATTGACCTTGGAATAGTGTCATTGGAAATTTGAAAATGTAAAGGGTGTTTCCAAAAGTGCTCTTTTCCTATTTTATAAATGGGGGTTACTTGCACCCACTCAAACCCCCATGCACCATTATAAATTTAATTTAATATATACCCAAATATAATATAATAGATGTTTCTTTCACTCTATTAATCCCCTGTTCACACTAAGTTAGTCTAAGCACTTCAATTTCAAGGAGTACACCAAGGAAACATCAAATCTCCAACATAAGTATTATATCCTTATTAAGTTATTCTTCATTGTATTCCTCTTAAAAATATCATATATATCTAAAAATATAGTGAAATGAGTATAATTATTGAATTTATGTGTTATTATATTAATTTAACAACCATTATTTATTCCTCCCCATATGTATAGAAAAAAAGTGTCATTAGTTCGTTGTGCTGACTACCGCCTCCACAAAGTGACGTCTTCTATTTTTCATCATCACCATTAATGGATGATAAAAAGGATATAATGGATGAATAAATATGATATATATAATATAATAATTATTCTTAAATTTAAATTTAATATCCACCTTCACCCCCTCTCACGTGTTGAGAAACAAGAACGCAAATTCTGCATCTGTGTGGACAGCTGCCTCCATGATGAAACATTTTTTTCATATAGATTTTAATACATTATCTAAGAATCATAAAACATGGTTCACCATTATATAAAAATAAAAATAATATCATCATTAATTTTTCACAATGATATTATATCAAAAGAAATTCCTCATTAACTATACTCACCCATCGAGTTAAAGTATGTTTATGTTTGGGTCAGTTTAACCACACACGTGAATAATGATATGATGCTCCATTATGGATGACCATAGGAACATAAAAAATATTATTATAATAAAAAATAAAATCATGATGATTATATGGTTTATTAATTATTATATTATGTATTTAACATATTATTAACACATCTTTTTCATTCGATACATATCAATGAAATAAGCCAGCACTAATTCCATTTTCTTGAAGTATAACTAAAAAAATTATAAAATGATATAATAGACTTTCAAATAAATATAATATATATAGTAAATAAAATTAAATTATATATTAATTTGTAATTATTTTTCAAATTGTGGGTAATGATAACAACATTATTAAACCCTTTCAAATCAAATAAAGTTATTAACACCTGATGGATATTGTATGCTATAACTAATTAATGTACTCATGATAAAAAAATATTATACGTATTATAAAAGGGAAATATTTATGAATAAGGTTATTAAATTTTATATAAATTTATTTTTGTTTATTTTAATTTATATTAGAGTGTGATCAACTTATAAATGTATTAAGGTAAGGGATTTCGTCTAAATATCCATTCATTAAGACATAGTTCATATTTATGAACCAATTATTATATCATTTCTATGTTTACTACCTATTTGATATAACATATCATGAATTATATTTTAATCATGAAATATTATTTTTAATTCCATGTTCTCCTTTTAAAGGGTTTTTAATAGAATCTTTTCCCATGTTGGGATGGTTTCATCTCAAAACTTCTTTATTTAAGACATATGTTATTGTAGGCACCTAATTTATTTTAAAAGGTTTATATAATGAAAATTTGATATATAATATAATTTATTATCCTTAATCATGGTATTTTAATCTCAAATTCAGTCTCCCTTTATTTCAATGTTTTTTATTATAATGTTTCTTAACACATAAGGGTTTTCTTTCTGAAGTTCACTTTCATTGAGGCCAGATTTGTTTTTTTTTCAACTATTAATCTTTATTATGATATATATACTCCAAAAATTAATTACTTAATAAAAAATAACCATTTTTTATAAAAAATATTTATTTTACAATCTATCCTATATTATCTTTTAATCCATTCACTTCTTAAATTATAACTATTACTTTGTATCAAATTTTAATCACTTAAAATATGTTTAATATATACAGAGTGTTTCCTTTTAAAAAGTGAAAATACTTCCCTATTTTCCTTTTTATCATGATAATTTTATATTTAATTATAATAAATTTTCTATTTAAAGTTATACCTCTCATTGGGTTTTTATTCAAAAGTTATAAAGGCTGTAAGGAGTTTGAATTACTCAAATATTTCCCTTGGGTTGTAATCACTCTTCTTAGACTATTATCTTTTAATATTAATTTATTATAAAATATTATGAATTAATTATAAATTTAAAACTTATATTTTTCGTAAATAATTTTTAACAAAAAACTCCTCTTCCTTGATGATTCTATTATTTCATCAAAATTCTTTTTTTTTGAATAATTTTCTTTGTTTTTAATGTATTTTTCTTCTATATCCATGTTTTTACTTACAAAAAATGTTCTAATTTTCCTAATAGAAAATAATTTTTTATAGGAAATGATATTTTTATTCCCATTAATTAATTTCAAATAAAAGGTTTCATTATCCTTTTTAATAAGGTGGGTTTTTTGAAAAAGGTTTTTTAGAATATAAAAACGGGGTTTCTATCCTTTTAAAAATAAAATGTTTTATCTTACACTCTAATTTTTTTGATAAGATTTAGGTCTTTTAAATTATATTTCATTTTAAACTCTTTATAATAGGGCTTTAAAAAATCTTCTCTTTACCTTCACAAATATTTTTTTGAACATAATTTGTACTTCAATTCTTTAAAAGGTTATGTGAAAATGTTTTTATTTTCACATATATTTACCCTCAAAGGTTTGTCTTTAATGAAGTGATGTTTTTATCAACTTATATATGTCATTATGATATGAATCCTTTTTTAAATGAAATTTTTAATGTCTCATGATTTCTTAAATTAGTGATATGTGTGTTTTTGGAAGGTTTAATAAACCCATTCTTTCTTCATTTGATTATTTAAGATATAATGACGATTGATGTTAAGTGGAACACATATGTATAAATGATAATGGGTAGGGTACTATATCACTATATAATAAATTTTTTTAGGTTTATATCTCATTATATATTCAATAATTTATATGATGGTTTTTTACACACTGGCATCGGTATGCTGGGTTTTCTCACATTTTCTAGCATAAACATAATGAGTTTGTTCACATAAGCATGAGAATAATGCGTTTACTCAAACAAGATTTCCTATTATTGTGGTTGTTCCAAAAATAAATTTTTTTCATCAAGTTATTTAAATTTTTAAAATTCATTTCATTTTCATGAAATCCCATTTTTTAATGATTAATCCTTATTGTTACAATCATTACACACATTGATGTTAGGCTCCTAAGTTATGTGATTTTTGAGATGTATTTTAAGCTATGTCCTATATTTTAGGATTAATTAATAATTCATTTTTATGATCTATGTTTATATAACATGTTCTTGTGATTATATTCTAAGGTCTTTTGATCTTTTATTATGATATTTATGTCTTCTCCATCTTTTTTATTCATGTTATGATATGTTTTCCCTTACTGGGAATCTGAGATCACCCCATTATTATATTTCCAATACTTAATTTATGGAGAATATTATATCAAGTGAGATGTCTAAAATATATAAATATGAGTACAATTATAGGTAAAAGGTTTCAAGTGTTTTAAAATAAGTTATTTATATGTATAATCTATAAGAAATTAAAACTTTTGGTCTTTGGGTTGTGTGATAGTTTGTGAGATATATTATTTAAATAGTGATATTATTTTTCTATTTGTGTTATGTTTATCATGAGACACTACAGTTGGTATCATAGTTGGTTTTATTTATTTTGGAGGGTAGTTTAGTTTTTTTTAGATTATTTTAGATATTATTTTAGTTGTTGTTCAATATTAGTTTAGTTGCCTATGGTTTTAGTGTAAGAGAACCCTACTAAAAACTTGATGGTTGATTATAAGTAAAGAATGATATCCTAGATTATTGGTAAATCCTTGAGTAAATTATTTCCAATAGAAAAACATACCTTAATGGATAATATAAGGTGATTTACACTTTTTAAAAGTTATACTTAATAGTCATAACTCTTAAAATGGTACATTGGGTAATACCTCAATGGTCACCTGGTGCATGATAAAGACGCCTAAATGTACACCTAGTTTGATACACCTAGGGGATTTTATTTGGTTGATAAAATTAACTTTATGAACCACTATGAAGGATTTATTTCCTAATTAAATTGAGTGATTAGGTTGAGAATAATTAGATAAACCTAATTAAAGTAATCAATTCTAAAATAATATTGATATAGGTTTAAATAAATGAACTATGTGCCAAAATGTAAATATAAAAGATCAAAATGTTTTAAGGTTGAATTACTTTTATTGATAAGATAATTACACCATATTTTTAATGTTTTTTCAATAATTTCAATGATGTTTTTAGTAATTCTAGGAGCTATAATGAACCATGGGTGTAAGAGATAATGTAAAGATTACTTAAATGAGAAACCCATCATAATGGGATCTGGAATGAGAAGCCTTGTGATTATGAAAAACTAGATATTATAGAATATGATTTATAATGTTAATTTATTTGAAGTAAAAAACACAAAAAATAATAAAAAATTTCAGTCTCAATAAATATCAAGTGATGAAGATGGTAAAGGAAAAAATATTCAATTTCCTATATTTCAAAAATGTGGGAAGAATAACCAAGGGAATTTCCTTAAGTGGATAGGGAGATTTATTACATGTGGAAGAGGGGGTCATTGAGAATAAAAAATTCATATGAAAATAAAGAGTATATTTAACATTAATAAATTAGAAAAAACCATCCTAGGACACCAATAAAAATTCAATGCCTTATATATGGAGAACTCAAGAATTATCTATATCAATGACCTAATCTAAGGATTGTTTAGGATGGTAGGAATTTGCAACCTCATAGACCCAATGAGGAAAGAAGAACCAGTGTAGTGACTTTCAGTTTAGAGGATAGTGGTAATTAGGTTTCACTTAACCTCCACCCGGAATTAGTAGATGTATTCATGTTATATCAACCCATTTGTATCTACAATGTTTTCCAAGAACATCAAGTAACCACCCTCAGTTATTTATATCTTAATGAAAATATTTAGTTGTATGATAATTATTTTTGTGGAAATAGGCATCGTGAAAATAATAATTTCCTCCTCGAAGAAAAATTATATTTTAAAAATAAAATGGTTTTCTTAACTTTTATTCCACATTAATTTATAGAATAGGGGAATAAAATCTAAATCAATTTTTATTATCTATTATTGAAAGTCCAACATTGAATTATCTAAAAGGTAAATTCAATCTTCTACATAGAACTTAATAAAAAGTTATGAGATACATTTCCTTGAAATGGGTAGGTAAAAAAGTGATTTATAGTCTCCTATATGAAATTTATTTTCATATAGAATTAAAGCTAATATCTTGACAAATGCATATATTTCTTCCACATTTATCTATTATTTTAAGTAAATGATAAATAAATTGTCAGAATGCACTTTTTTTAATATGGAGAATGTGACAACCCAAAACACTGAATCCATTAAAATTCATACAATGTTCTATATATTTATCACATGCAACACTAGAAAATAAATAAAAATAAGGCTTTTATGCCATTTAGGACAAAAAATGTGTTTTTATGTGATACATGTGCTAATGTTAATATTAATTTCCCTAAAAAGAGAAAATAAATTTGATAAAATTATTCTTATATTTAATATAATAATTTTCATTCTATTTAATGTGGTAAATTTCATTTTTAAGTAAAAAAATTTTATGTTTATTATTAATTATAATTACTGCGATAATAGTGAAACAATTATTTGAAAATTATTGTTTTATCAAAATCAAGGAATTCATATCAAATAAATTAAATTTAAAACCTTTAAATAATGAATCTAATATGATTTATAAACAAATAAATATATATATATTTACACATTTAATTGGTTATAAATACAAAATAATATTAAGAATTAATAATGGTCCAAATAATTTTTTTTCTAAAACACGTCTTCTATACATTATCTATTTTAATTTAAAAGTTGATTTTACAATTTTTAGAAATTTAATTTGATTAAATAGAGAAAAAATTTAATTCCTTAAAATCTCAATTTGATTATATTGGTTATTTTATATGTTAAATAATACATAAAATTACATTGTTAAAAACGTTTTATCTAATTTAAATGTAAATGTGTGAAATGTAAACACTTAATGGTAAAATCCCCGTAACATGTTTAAAACATGTTTGGAAATCCTTTTTTGTGACTTTATAGATCCAAATATTCCCCACACTCTATTATTTATATACTATAGATCCATTTACCATGGAAAGGTATCGTGGAATTATTAAAAAGTAAATGGTGCTTCAAACAGATCATGTTTCCTCTTTTATAAAAGGGGTCACTTACACCCTTTCAAACACACACCTACCATTAGAAATTTCCTTTAAAATCTACCCCAATATAATTTAATATAATTCCATAACACTATATTAATACTATGTTCACACTAAGTTAAACTAATCCCTTCAATTCCAATAAGTATACAAAGGAAAGATCAAGTCTCCAAAGTAAGTATTATCCCCTTATTATGTTTTTATTTCATATATTACTCTTCCAAATATCTTATAACCATAAAAATATAATTAAATTTGTATAATTATTATAATTATTTGTTATTATATTAATTTAATATACATTATTTATTCCTCTTATTCCCTTAAGGAAAATAAAAGCATCGGTGGTGTGTTGTGTGGACTACCGCCTCCAAAAAGTGACATCTTCCATTTTTCATCATTGACATTCATGGTTGATAAAAAAATATAATGCATGAATAAATATTATATATATAATATAATTATTATGAATAAATTTAAATTTAATATCCACATTCTCTTTCCCTCACACATTGAGAAATGAGAATGCTAATCGTGTGTCCGTACAGGCTACCACCTCCACAATGAAATGTTTTTTCATCTAGATTTTAATAAATTATATGAAATTATTAAAATAAAGTAATAAATAAAAAAATACCATTATTAATAAATAATAATGAGATTGAATCAAAATAAACACCTCCATAAAAATACTCACTCCTCGAGTTAAAGCATGTTCAATTTTGGGTTGGTTTAACCACCTACATGAACAATGCATTAAAAATATATTTTGAATGACTATGGAAACATGAAAAATAATATTATTATAATAAAATAGTAAAATAATTATTTTTATATGGTTATGAAAATATTTTATTATGTATTTAACTTATTATTAACGTATCTTTTCATTCACTAAAAACACTGAATAATCCAACACTGGTTCCATTTTCATACAGCATAACTAAAAAACTTGTGGAATGGTATAAGAGATTTATAAAAAAAATATAGGTTATATATAAAATTATTTAAATTATAAATTAATTATGAACTTAATGTGAAATTTTAGGTTATGGCATGAACATTATTAAACATGAAAAAACCAGTTCATGTTATTAACGTCTGGTGGTCATAATATGTTATAACAAATTAATGTACTCATGATAATGAAAATATATTAATGATTATAAAAAAGTAATATTTAGGATTAAGTTTATTAAAAATTATATTAAGTTAGATGTTCTTGTTTTATAGGAAATTAGAGTGTGATCAAATAATCATGGGAACAATATAAGGGATTTCATCTCAATTTCCCTTCATTGAGACATATTACGCATTTATGAACCAATTATTATTTAAGTAGTGGGTATACTTAAAATATCATATAAAATATCAATAATTATATTATATTTATTTTATTTTAATTTTAATTCCATTATCTCCATTTTATGTTGTTTTTATAGAATTTTTACCATGGGTGTAAGGTTTTCCTCTCAACAATTCTTTCTTTGAGACACGTGTACTTTTATGCATAAAATTTATTTTAAATGGTGTATATTCTACCAATTTGATATATAATATCCCATAATATCCTTATTAATGGTATTTTAACTTCAAAATTAATCTATATTTATTTAATGGTTTTTTTATTATATTGTCTCTTAAGTCATAAGGGCTTGTTGTCTCAAGTTCACTTTCATTGAGGCTTGATTTCATGTTTTTCACCTATTGTTATTTGATATAATATAGTTACTACAAAAATAAATTATTTAATCATAAATTACAATTTTTTATGAAAAATATATTTTTATATAAAAATAAATCCTACATGATCTTTCAATCCATTCACTTCTTAAATTGTGAGGGTTTCTTTATCTCAAATTTGAATCCCTTAAGACATGTCTAATCTATACACCATGTTTATTTTTCAATGGTGTAAATAAATAAATATTTTAATTTATTATCATTATCCTTTAATATTTAATGGTATTAAAGTTTATATTTTATGTTACACCTCTCATGGGTTTTTTAATCAAAATTTTCAAAGGTTATACTGGGTTTTCTTGGCTCAAATCTTTTCCTTGGTTCGTAATCACTCTTCCTTGACTATTGTATTTCATGATTTATTTATTCTAACCTATGATAAAGTTTTTTTGTATTTTCATTTTATTTTATATTTAAATCATGTTTCACATCAAACAATTTTTACATTATTAATCTATTGTTTCATTAAAATTTATATTGTTAAGAATATTTATCATTTCTTTTGATGGATTTTCCTTCCATATCCATGTTTTTACTTCCTAACTATTTTCTTCTTTTTCTAATGGAAAATAGCTTTTTATCTCAAATGATCATTTTATTCACCTGATTTTATTTTAAATAAAAGGTTTCATTTTCATTTTTAATGATATGGGTTTTCAATCAAAGGTATTTCAAAGGATAAAAAGGGGTTTCTATCCTTTTAAAAATAAATTGTTTTATCTTCTACTCCACATTTTTTTGTATAAACATTATGTATTTTCAATGATATTTTATTTCTAACTATTTATAATAATGTTTTAAAAAATTCTATTTCCCTTCACCAATATGTTTTAAATTAATCTTTACTACAATTATTTTAAGGGTACCATGAAAACTTTTATATTTTAACATCTATTAACCCTATAAGGTTTATCATCATTTTGTGATGTTTTAATCACCCAATAAGATTTATTATGATATAGTTCCTTTTGTAAAATGATTTTTTTAATACCTTATAGTTTATTAAATTCATGATATGTGATTTTTTTCAAATGTTTAAGAAACCCATTATTTTTCCATAGTTTATTTAAGATATGGTGGTGATTAATGTTAAGTGGCACATAGATGAATGGATGATGATCGGTGGGGTCTCATAATTACCTCTAATAAATTGGTTTAATTTCATATCCCATGATATATTCATGAACATACATGATAAGTTTGTTTACATAGGTGTGGGAATGATGGGTTTAATTACATTTTCAGGCATGGACATAATGAGTTTGTTTACATAAGAGTGAGAATAATGAGTTTTCTCACATAGGTTTTGATATGATAATTGTTGTACCAAAATTATAATTTGTTAATAAAGTTATTCCAAATTTTCAATCTGAATTTCATTTCCCTGAAATTCCATGTTTTCAATATTGATCATTATTTTAGAGTATTTCATACTTTTATTTCATTCTGCTTTGTTATGTGATTATTGATATGTGTTTTGATCCAAGTAATGTATTTAATTCTTAATGTTATTTTTAGGATATATGTTTTTATTGGATTCTTTTTTATTATATTCTATGTTATTTTAATCTTTTATTATGATATTTATGTTTCCCTAATGTTTTCCTTCATGTTATGATATGTTTTTCCCTTATTGAGCATCTAAGTTCACCCCATTATTATGTTACCAATCCACATGTTATGAAGATTATTATATCTTGTGAGATGTATAGAAAGGTTATAGGGGGAAAATTATATATAAAAGTATGCAGGGGTTGTAAAGTAACTTTTTTATACATCTAGTCTTCAAGAAACTAATCATTTTTTTCTTTGGGTTGTGAAATAATTTGTGAGAAGTATTATGTAAATCGTTATATTATTTTACTAATTTTGTTAATTTTAGAATGGGTATCTATATTCACTATGGTTTCATATATGTATATATAGATATATATCATGAATTGAAATTATAATTTACCTCACAATGTATGGCTTTGATTTATACCTAATTGATGTTTATTACAGAGTATTATAGGTTGTGATGAAATGTTAGGGTTAAAAAGATTATATTTGTTGTACCAGTATATGGAATATTCTAATCAAGATAAAAATTAGTTTATTCACTGGATGACCCATTAAGTATATACTACATGGAGTGTCATACACTATTTCATTGGTATATTGGGTTAATCATTCATATTTTGAGTCCTCGCTACCTATGTTTTATGTGATAACTAGGATGAAAACCTTCATAATTTAATACCTTTCTTTTAAAAGTCTTGAGGATTTTTTAATCATGGGTAGTAATTTATGTTATTAATCATGTTATTGGTTGGATTTTAATGAATATAGTATTTTTCAACTCATAAAAAATTTATGATGTCTAGTCCCTTTATTGAGATAAAAAGGGAAGTATATGGTTGTACATAGATAATATATATGATGTTCTTATATATTTCGTTGAGGGGATTGTGATGTTCCCATCCATAATTTTGAATGACATATTATGTATTCATCGACTGGGTGAGTCTATAATCAAATAATCAAGAATTTATCTATATATATAGAGGATTGACATACTCCATTTCCTTTGGTTAATCGATATATTAGATAAAAGGATCATATAATAATTCATTCTTGAATATATTGTTGTTGGTGGATACAGGTGTAGAGAAACATGTGTTTGATGGAGACCACATTAGATCCCTTTATAGATTGATTATCATTAAATATTTACTAGAGACCAATCTTTTCTTACATTGATTAATCTAGGAATTCATATTTATTATCAATAGTAGATATTATTTCTAGGTTACACTTTGTGGATGACTAAATGGGGATTGAATTTGACACAAAGTGATACTCTAAAATTGTTTCATAATTTATTCCATTGGAGTTTTGGATGTATATTCATATTTGTTAGGACCAATAGGGGCCTATATACCCTGAGAGGTGGGGTGAATCAGGGTATGGATATTATTTTTCTAAATTATTCCTACCCCACTGGATCTTGACCACTTTATTACAAGGGTAACTTTGTTTGCACTTGTGTGTTAATTATGATCACTTAATTTCTTCTTAATCTAATGATAATGCTTAGAATGCAATGCAGGGAAGCAGGAAGGCAGACACTGAGATTTTTACATGGTTCACCCTCACTGGGAAACGTTCAAGGATCATAAAACGACGATGTGCCGTTGTACCAAATCCACTAAAGAACAATGCTGTTTACAAGGTTTGGGCTAGATCACTTCTATGCCCAGGCTCACTGCCTTTACAAGGTTTAGGGCCAGCTCACTGCTTTTCCAAGGGTCACCCCTTGTTTCTCTCTCTCTGGCTCACTGCTATTGGAGAGGATCACCTTCTTCCTCTTCCTTTTCTCACTACTCTGGAAAGGATCCACTCACAATTTATAGACTTGTAGGTCTATTCATTATCACTAATGAATACATCCTCTGTTGTAAGTAGATGCTCTGTTGAAATCCATCTTTCACCTATAGATGAAATTCACTTTGCACTGAGGGTATCGGGAAATCTTCCAGCTTCAACGCAGCCCTGAATCACTACTGGGCATCAACCTTACTTGGCGCCCTTCTCTAATCCAGCACACAAGTCTCGGCGCGCAAGTAAAAACTGGTGTGAAAGTCCTCCTCAACCACTTGCGTGACACAAGCTTCTCCAACTCTAAACTTGCGCGATGCACACCCTTTTACGCCCAAACCAATATTGGCATGCAACAAACAATCTACGCGCTTCTTCAAAACATGGCGTGCAAGTTTCACCAAACCACTTGTGCAACACTACCTTCTTCAACTCAGAACATGCACGACTCTCTTCCTTCCTCGCCCAGACAACCTTGGACGCGCAACTATCACCTGGCTTGGAACCTCTACTTGCGCGACCACACACCACTTGCGCGACCACCACACCTGCACGACGGGAGCTCTGATTTTTCTAAGTGGTTAACTCTACCCCAAATTAGGAGGGTTCGACCTGTATTTATAGTCATTTTGACACCCTGCATGACGGCGCACAAGTCTCCCCTCGGCGTGCAAGTTTCGACGCATAAGTGTCCTACCGCGCAAATCACTTGTGCGACCAAATCCAAAACTTGCGCGACCCTTATCTATTTTCCATATTTTGACGCTTTGATCTTGAAAAACATATGGTGTTCAAGTTTCCTCTCCTTCATGTACATGGAGTGCAATTCCCTTTTCCAAAAACCACTTTTCACCTTGTATCTGCTCTTTTTGTATCGCCTCCAGATCATCCATTCCTTTTTCGACGTTCTTGAATCAAAAATGGATCGCTAATCATAGCCCTTGAACTCGACATGACACCATTAAATTCCCTTTGTCAACAAATTTTTATTTCATGGTTTTCTTTGTCAATAATCACAAAACAGATTTCCACTTTTTCAATAAACACAATCACCTCAAAAATGCTTCAATGATGCCTTGAGGGATTTTTTCCCAACTATATTCTATTTCATATTATGTGATATAAAATTAAGTTCATGGAATCTTTCCAAATGTTTTTGGAAATGATCCAAAAGGATTTTTGGAAATGGCTTCACAAGTTATTTTATATGATACAATATATGGTGGAATAGAATAAATTACACGAGGCTTTAGTGTAAGTGTTAGATTGAAGTAGATATTCTCCAAAGACAACACACATATGATGTGTAATGGCTTGAATCATATGGTGTAACATAGTTATGTCATATGGTATGATATGCATATATAAACCATAGTAATATTATAGTTTTTGGACTATGTTTTTGCTATAATATGAAGATATCATAGACAATTCTTTGACATGGACGTAAAAATTAAAGGAAAACATTAAAACCTTCTCCAATATTAGATATAATTAATTGTAGACAATTCCTTGACATGGATGTACAAAATTAAAGCACTATATTAAAGGAATACATTTCATAAAATGAAACATTTAGACAATCAATTGTAGTATATAACAATGAAATGAGTACTGGTGATACAAGCATAACTCATACATTTTATAAAATATGAGTTATTTCACGAATGCTCAAGGAGAATCCCAATAGCCTATATTAAGGTGATATCACCATGATATAGTTGGGTGTTGTACCCTAACTAATCCAATGTTGATTCTCTCTACCCGAAGCTCTCTCTTATTCACCCTTTTCTTCAAGATTCACTAGCATGTTAGGGGTTTTTATGAGATTCTAACCCATAAAATAGGCAATTTTCATCGTCCCATGAATAAACCATAAATTAGGGATTCCTTTGGCTCCCTATAAGGGATTTTTATCAACTATATGATTTATAATTGATGAAATATATTTTATAAGTTTAATTTATGCATACAATTTCATCATTTAATTTATACATGTTCTCAATTATCAGGAATTCTTAATCTTGGTAATTTGTGTCTCATTTTATTTTTATTTTTTGTATTGATTAAGTAATGATGGATCCTTAGAAACACATGAGTTTGGGTTTTAACATATTTAAACTTTTTAATAAATTAATTAAAAATAAAAAATTATATAGAAAGGTCATTATGGCATGGTCATATGTATGATAGTGGAATACCTAGAATAGGGCCCCAATGTGGTGTGACCCTATAGGTAATGGTGTAATACACCTCTCAAAGGTGGAACTAGGATCAAAAACCTCTTGGTACTCATGGTGTGTCCACCCCATTCACTATTAAATTCATTCAACCAAAGGGTAACCCATAAATCATAGAAATCTCACTATAACGTGATTCTGGGCCTGATGGGGAAACCTCCTCTATTGAGACATCATCACACCCCTTTGATTAGTTCATCAAATCACAACCCTGAGCATCAAAATGTGATATAACTTATCACAACCCTCATCACGTCACAACCACCCATGTTATGGAGTGATGAGCCACCTATATTACATTTTTTCCCAAATATAAGGCTAACTCTCAAAACTAGCCCTTGGGCCCTTATCAACACCTATAATATAAAAGGAAACAAATTAAATGTTTTTTTATCAAAAATTTGATTGAATACATATCTCAAAAATATTTGGGTTGTTATATCAGTCAATCGAGATCTCAAACCCATGATGTGTTCTAACCTTTCTTAAGTCCCTATTAATCTAATTCAAATATAAATAAACTCATTCATGTCAACCGCACTACAATAAAGTATAATTTTTCATGGTGAAATGATAAAACCTTTAGAAAAAAATACATAATACACATACCTCCTAAATTTATAACAAACAAAATCCATAGTGTAGTGTCTATCAACATTGTGTAACTCCTCCTATCATGGTTAACCAAAAAGTGAATGACTCTTCATATCGAAACCTATATTACTATAGAAATTGGATAAAAAAAGATAAAAACTAACTCATGATGCATCAAAGTAATTCTTATACTCCAAATTAATAAATGATTCAAATAAAAAACCAAGTATGTGAACAGTTTTTATAAGAGATCATACCATGTGGTGTTATAGTGAGGAGGATTTATTTTTTCCCATTTCTATATAAATTTTACATACTATAATATTATTATTCCTGTGTAACTAGATTTATTTCATTTTATTTTTATATGGTAAATATTTTGGATAGAAATTGGATGACATACTCATATCATATTATAGTTTGATAGTATATTTATGTTATCATTAGGTAATCTATTATATTTAATTACATTATAGATTTATGGTCTATTAAAGGTTATAATTTAGGTATGGAATCCAATATGTTACATAGGTATTCTTGATTATAATTATCATCCCCTGGCCTATCAAAGGTGGGATTGTGGAGGCACACTCAGCCTAACTTCTAGCCAAGGAAGGGTTTCAATAGTTTGGGTCATGTCAATGTGCTATCAGAGGAATGTTTTTTTTGAGAGTTAGAGTTTAGAGTTAGTATCCTTGTGATATTTGTTTGGGTAATTTATAAAAAAGGGTGTTAAGGGGATATAAAGTTCAGTAAACATACCAGGGAACCCATTATAGTTGTTATTAGCTGATGTATCCTTTATCTAGGACTCTAATTATCAGTTAGTTGACTCATAACTATAAAGATCCATTTATAGGATACAGAAAGATGGTATATACATCATGAAGTACAAAAATTAGGTTTTTTACGGTGTCCTAGAGTTATAAAAGGCAAATATTATTTACTAAATATGTGTTCATATTTTCAAATACTGAATTCCACCCTATAGACAGTCATCTCAAATTCAAAGTAAAGGTTAGGATGAGACCATTCTGGTATTTATTCTCAAGTCACTCATTAGTTTAGTGTTATGAAATCATTCTAATAAATGATTGGGAGGTTTCTATACCCCATGAGTATAGGTAAGAACTTCCACATGTTGTGTAGTGATTATAGCCTCTACATATATAGAACATAGTAGTCCCCACTGAGTTTGTTCAACATACCCAAAGGATTATTGTGCTAAATGAGTTTAGTAACTGAGGCCTCCTAAGTTTTAAAGTGATTCAAATACTCATATCGAAAAGGATTGGATGGATTCATTCACCTGTGTATTGAATCTGGTCTGAACACTTACCAACCAGATGGTGATTCTTTCATCAAGTCTTCTATAGATAATGACTAGCCATTGGTGTATGTTGACTACTAGATACATGATATGAACACTTTACTGTTATTAGAGTTTGAGTTTTTATTTAAATAGGAGTATTATCTAAATAAATTGAGTATAGTAGAAGTTCATGTGCTAATGTATCCTCAATAGGGTAGCATGATTTTGACCAAGTACACAGATAGGTACAAATACATCATTAGTTACTCTAAGTATATGATTGAAAATGGATTTCCATGATCTCAAACATTTGAATGGGGAATAAAAATAGAAATTATATCTAGTTTTATAAGTCTATTAATCCCCAAATAGATTATAATTATTGATAAAAACCTTATTATTGATATTTTCTTTAAGGATACATAGCCAAAGACTATGTAAGGTTCTTATATCCATAAGGTAGAGTCACTAAAAGTAGCTAGTTGGTGAAAACCATCAAGATATCATCATCATAGGCATTGGTATTTTTTATTCTAGTCTAGAAGATCAATAGTAGAGGGATCCCATGTGGGTTTTAACTCTTAGGGATATGGGTTTTTCAATTCTTTTGAAGTTAGGTGATATATGGATCAAGATATATGGAGAAATAAAGTAGATAAGGGTATCCATGGTGGTACTGTAGATAGAACAACATGTCAGATGTAGTTTCAATATCGGGGGACACCTTATAATGGATAAGTAATACCAATATTATTTGGTTTCAATAGAGGAGTAGGTGGTGTAATAATATTAGTTTTAGGTGGATGTTTCTTTAATTAATTACCACTATCACCTCCAATTGGTTATCATCAGGAACAGGGTGTTAGAGGCTGAGGTTGTGGGAAGATGCATATAATGGATGCCTATAAATTGTTTAATGTAAGATATTTATCTTCTCTACTCTTAAAATCATATATATTGATAATGGTTTCTTCTATTCTTTTATTGTTTCATTATTATTCCATGAGTTAATAATTATAATAGAGCCTCTAGTCTAAACATTTCAGTTATATAATCCTACTGAAGGTTATCAACCTCTGAACAAAATTTTCCATTAGGGTGATATGTCTCTTAGAAATGATATATTTTATTATGGTATTATCATGTAAGAGATGATACCCTACACTATTATCATAATTATATACATGTTATTAGTAATATAGGATTGGGTTTCTTGATATTGTGATAGAGTGACTTGTAGTCAAGAAGATGGGTCAATGTTCACCTTTAACAAGGAGTAGGACCTTCAAGTGGAATAAATAAGGCTAATCCACATTAAGTTTTAGTGTATTTCTAAAAAGTTAGTGAGATTTTATTTTTATATTTTTTATATTTTAAAGTATCATCTTCTTAATTTTACAGAGGATTATATTTATGTTTTTCAAGAGGAAATCTCTGGGTTTCATCCTCATCGTGATATTGATTTCAATATCAACTTAATTTTTGAGGAAAATCAATATCTTTTATAGTATATAAAATGTCCCTACCTGAGATAATGGGACTAAAGGTGAAATTGGAAGAGATTTTATATATGGATTTTATTTGGATAAATGTGTCCCCTGGTAAACTCTAATTTTATTCCCCAAGAAGGTGTATGGTAGTTTGAGGCTTTGTGTAGACTACCACCATTTAAACTAGGTACTTGTGGGGGGGAAATCTCATATTTCAAAGATCAATGACCTCTTTAATTAACTAGACGAATTGAATCTATTTTTGAAGATTGACCTTAGGTTCAATTGTCATTGGCTTTCGGTTCGATAGGAGTACATCCCAAATACAATGTTGGGTTGATGTTATGGATGTTAAGAGTTTTTGGTGATATAATTTGACATAATTAATTCCCCTAAGTTGTTTCTGGGATTCATAAATCAGAACATTTGACCATTCATATATTAGTTTTCAGTGGTTTTAATTTATTACATCCATATATATTATGTGGTAAAGGATGAGAAAATTGAGCATTTTAAGATTGTCTTGGACCTACTTTGGGATAGTGGAATATTTCTAAATATATGTGGTTAAATTCTCCCATATTATGGCTCCCATGGATACCCTTAACCAAAATAGGAACCCCTTAAATTATTTTAAAAGGTTTAGGGATCCTTTAAAGAGCTAAATAAAATATTAACCAGTTCCCCTACTCTATTATTATCAGATTAAAAAAGTAACTAGGATGTTTTTTATGATGCCTCTAGAACTAGGATTTTTTGTGTGTTGATGGAGAGGTGGGAAATGATTTCATATGGGCCAAAAAAACTGATTCCCCATAATATCTTTGGTATATATTCTCCCACCGAGTTCATAACATGATGCATAGGTGAAGGATAGATTTCCTATGAAACTATAACTTTAAGATAGTCAATAATCTAGGAAAGGGAAATGTGTTGGATGATTTTCTTGGAATTGAATATCATGCTCAGCTAGTGTGGTAGGTAACTGATCAATTTTCCTCAATGAAGTTGGCATTTATGGAATAGGGGGATGGTTCTTACCTTCGATCGATGGTGGTGGCCCCCACACTTCTATATCGAGTGAGGGGGGCTATCTCAAAGACGTCATTTAAAATGTTTTAGGTAATTGAAAATTATTAGGATATATTATATAAAATAGGTAATTAACCATGGTTTGTAGCCATGTTTTCCAAAATATGCCTAATTTTTATTTTGCTGCATTTTCTTACAAATATGTCTATTTTTTCTTCATTTTAAAACATTGCTAATTTTTAATTTAGTCGCGCATTTTAATCCGCATTTTAAAACATGCCTATTTTAAATTTGACTACATTTTTAAAATGTCAATAAATTATATAAAAAAAATAAAATGAATTTCTTGAATATATATATATATATATATATTGACAGGCATGTCTATACAAGTATACATATATACATACAGACATTCAAAACACACACAAAAGGTAAAACATAATTATAATTAATTAGTAATAACTAAATAAATTATCATTAACATATATATATATATATATTAATTTATGTATCAGTATATATATATATAATAAAAATGGTTTGGGAGGGAGAAAATACAAAGAAAATACCCAACGCAAACATGTAGGAATTCAAGGATACTCGAACACGAGACCTCCTCAACACCCCACATGGGAACTACTTATAAATATAAAAAAACAAACACAAAATTCAAAAGATAATAATAATTAATAAATAGTAACAAAAAATGATCATTAATATATAAATCGATATATATATGTATAAGAATATTCATATTATTATTATTATATATATATGTCTTAATTAATAATAATTGAATAAATGATCATTAATATGTAAATTAAAATATAAATATAATTATTTTTTTATTAACATATATCAATTTATATTAATATGTATATTAATATATATATATATATATAATTTTTTAAGTATATATATATATATTATTTTTTTATATCAACATATTAGTAATATTACATATATAATAGTATTATATAACATTAAAAATAAATGTCATTTATATAAAATTAACATATGTATATACACACACACACATAGATATATACATACATAGATACATATAAACATACAAACACAAATGTTAAAATAAAATTATCCAAAAAAAACATGACCCGTGGATTTGGAGATCCAAAATCATGGACCAAGAAATTTTTTTAATAAAAAACACATGAAAACACAAACACGGTAAAAGGATGGAAGTTTATAACACGTGATTTCCCGAAAGTATTGAAAACATCCAACAAAAAACATAGGGAGGCATATATCCACCTTCTTATTGAAACCTATTACCTACCTAATAAACAATTTGAATTCATTCCCAAAACATATGCATAAAATTCTAGAGGGAAATTTCCACATAAAATCCCAAAGGATGGGCCTCTATCATGATATCAGCTTCATGTTATCCTAAAAAATATGACATATGAACATGAAAGTCAGTAGTACGAACCAGCTGACACACTCATAAAAATTTTCATGTAAGAACCTAAGTTCTTCTATCCAATTACAACAGATATCAATGTGAAATCATCAAAAAAAATTATTAGTAATGATTTAATTTATTGATCAAATATTAAAAAACATCAATATTCATATATGTTTATTTCCCCTATTCTAAGAACCTCCTCATCCTCTAAGAATTCATCATATTCTATATTTTTCTAAAGTTTTACATGGAAAAATATGATCATCCATGATTAAATAATCTTTATTCCTTATAGTGTGATACCCCTCTCCATTCATAGACTAAAAAGTAGTATCCTTGTCCCCAAAAGTTCTAGGTTAGACATCTAAAGTTTTCTCAATTCTCCTAATTTTACCTCAATTTTAGATTCATCCAATTCTGATTTAGGAGTAAGTTTTTTCTATTCTAATTACTTTGTATCCCTACTAGAAATTAGGCTTCCAAATAATCTAGATAATCGAAATATAACATTAAAAATATTTGGATACTTTTATATTCCTCAATTTAATACTATTTAATACCATATATAGGGAGGGAGGAAGAAAATTTCAAGCATGGAATAAACATTGACAACCAATACTCTACCACTACTTGACCCACGGGGTGATTCATCAGTGACTTTATATTTTCCAATTGATTCATCTTCCCCCATTTAAATAGCCTTATTTCCCAGTGAGTCCACAGATAGAGAGGGATATTTTTTATGAAAATTAGTTTCTCCATTGAAACCCTCCTTACTACTTGTTGTTGATTCCTTAAAGGATGAAAAAATAGACTTACTAGAAACAGTCCTTATTATCTCACTCTCCCAGTTTACAGTCATGTTTCATGTGCCTTCATACCGAACAATATCACTAGACTGACTGGTGTAATAATTCATTTATTCTCCTTTTATCTTCAATGAATTTTTTAAAACATCGCACATATATTTTTTATTCCCATTATTCTAAAAAATGAGAGGTATATATAGTAGCCGCAATAGCCAAAGTATCCCAAGAAGTGTCATGATCCTCATCTATTGGAGGGGGATATTAAAGGTCATTTATTCCCAGTTAATGAGTTAGATATTTTTTAATATAGTGATCATATTTAGTCACCCATTTTATTTTTTTTATTTTTTGGTGAATAAAATATTATGGAATTACCTCTAGTAGAGGCATAATTTTTATCTAGTTTCATAGAAAATCCTACACCCATGGTACTTTTCCCTTTAATATCCCTTGGGTTTATAAACTCTTCTACCCATAGATCCTTAGATTTATCTTCAAAGTAACTCTTTAATAACTAATTCATCTGAGCTCTAAACTCTTTATATCCTTCAGAATGACCAACCACAAAGAACTCACCCTACACCATATTACTTGAAATAAGTTATAACCCATGCCCAGATCCAATAACCACATTAGAACATGTGGATTTAAAATTATCTCTTTCTAAAAAGGGAATTCCCATTTGTGTCCTTTTCAAACCCTCCACACAAGGAAAACCTAGCCCCATGAAGGGATCACTCCCAAGAGGTAGATCCCCATCTGAGATGGAGCCATTTCTAGCTGAGATTATAGATCATACCAGTGGTTAATAGCCTGAGTGGCGGTGGTTCGCATGAAATTCATTAGCACGTGTGGGTTGTGCCTCATTTTTTCCACCTAACACAATAACAAGTGACCTAGAAATATGGGTGGATACTAATGTAGAGGCTCTACCTGAAAGAAAGCTACTAGGATTTGAACCCTAAACCTCCCAAAGAACGACTGATTTAGGCCCCTCACCTTCACCACCATGCCATCACCAAATAAAAAAATGTGGATTTAATGTTACCAGCACCCTTAGTAGATAAATTGTTAGCTTTTTGGGTAAGTCCACTACCTCAAGAACCTTACAGACCCTTACCTACTCAAATTAATTGTGTATCTTAATAGTATAATACACCTCTTTACCTAATTTAAAATTCCAAGAATAATATAACAAAGGAAAATCAAGGGGCATCCAGCTTTAGTATGAACTGACCAATTAGATGATCAAGGTCTTGAAAAGTTCCACTTTAAAAGGAATCTTACAATAAGTATTTAAGGGTAATTTAAAGTATCAAAAAACTAATATACAACATCGAATATTAAATTTATTAACTATTACATTACATTAAATCTTTAATTACTCGTTTTTTATTCATTTGTGTATGTATGCTTCTAATGATTTAGTTCTTTTAATCTCTATTCCATCCATTAAATTAATATGTTCATACCATATTAATCTGTATCTATTTACACAACCCACAAGTTTGTGTTACTCTCCCAAAAATAGTATCTAAGTATATCCATACATATATGAACGAATCTCATACATAAGGTACATGGAATTTTCATGTAAATGAATATAATTATATTTCATTAAAAATATTCAAAAGATTAATATCATATTGATAGATATCCAACCCCTCACCTTTCTAGAAGAAGGAAAAAGCCTCCAAATTAGTGGGTAGTCTGACACCAAGTCCCCCTACCTATGGAGACTTTACTCAATAGATAATTCAATTTATGATATCTATAACACCTAATATGAATAAAATATATTCAATAATTATTCATAAGACCATAATTCTAAAAACAAAGGAAGGTCAAGGTATATTAAAAGTAATTCCTATGAAGTCACACCTATAATGTTATGCAATTCTCTATCTCCCAGAATTAATTTACACATAAATTATTCATACATATTATTCACATTCTATAAATAGTTTATATAGATCAATAAAATAGGGAATAACTTTTAAATAAAAGAACACTTTATAAATTTTAATAAGAGATAATTTTTTTAAAATATTACTATGAACATCTTATAATTAATATAAACATTATGGATATTCCCTAGTCATGGATATAAAAAAATTTATGTCCACATTCATTATGAACTCTTTCATATTATTTAGTATATGTCACTTCACTATAAATATATGATATTATTATGAATTATAAACATTTTATAATGTAATTTATATTATCTAACATATTTTCATAATATAAATATCACATAACATTATTTAAACCCTGAAAAACACTATCATTAAAACACTTTTGATGAGGCCTAAATAATATATTAAATAAGGACTCTTTTAATTTGAACAATTTAAAATTGATTAATTCTGAATAATTCATTTTTCTAAATATAAAATGCTTTATATTTTTTTTATATTTACGAAATTAATTAATTCATTATAAATTATGAACATAATTTCCAATTAAATCATTTTTTCCATATTACAAGGTATGCCATTTAATTTGGTAAAAGGTAAAATGTCATTTACTATAATTTTTTAACATTTTAAAACCATAAAATTTTGACAAATATATTCCCTATATTAACTCTTTAATATCAAAGGAATATTTATAAGAATTGTTTCTAAGAAATTTCAGAAATTAACCATAATAATTTTATAGTTAATTATTTTAAAAAATAATCAAATAAAATATATTTTCCATCATTTATAAAAAAATATAAAGAATATAATTCAATTAATTATTGAATTTACATAATTAATAAATTATTTATTTATTTTTAAAACCACGTGAAACAAATATGAATTCTTCTTATTTAAATTTTGTCTTAAAAACACTTTTAAACTAAGCATAACACTTATCATGTTTAAACAATTTAAAAATCATATATATAATTTTTTTTTAAAATAAGTAGTATTTGTTTTAATTAATTTTCTAAAAAATATGGCCAAATATTACATTTCTCGTCCAATTATCTATCCATCCACTAGGGATAGTGGTAGGGCTTGGAATGTCGTCCAAGAGCAGTAGAGTGTGTGAACATGGGTTAGTACATGTAGAAGGAGCATGGGGTGGAGATATGTCATAAAGAGCATGGGGAAGAATAAGAGGGAGAAACAAAGTGTGGGAATCTTGGTAGACTACTATAGTGAGATGTCTCTAATAGATTTCAATGGGAATCTACAGTGTTCTTGGGTTAATGAATTAGTGCCCTCTTGAGGAAAAGTTTAATCTGACTGTAGGGAACCATTCATCCACATGCATACTAAATGTCATTTTTTTCATTTCCATCTCCCATGATAATTCTATATATGCAATTATAACTTCCCATATATCCCATTCTCATGATAAATCTATATTCAGTACTCAAGTTTGTGCGCTATAAGTCATACTCAACATATGTATGTTGTTCTTGAGCACCCATGCTTTATGTTGTACCTTATATCTATCTACCGCATCTGAATGTTCTCAAGTAATAATACATTTAAATATACCTCACTTCCAATTACATTTTATCACAATGTAATATTAATCCCACTCCCAACACTACATTAACTTTTAATGAAATCACCTGGTAGAGAAAAAACAATTCTTTGTTTTGTGGATTGCAATGAAACCAATGTTTTCCTATAACACTTGTTTTGTTTCAAACTCAAGATAATGGTAACATCTTAACATGTCACCAATAATGTATTATAATAATAAACCAATTTTTTATCACATAACATACAATCGAACAAAACTAAATCCACTTTGATTCATATCACGTGTTCTCTGAAAAATAATGAAAAATGAACACTAGTATAATAAGAAAAAAGATATGACACCATTAATAGTTACGAAAGGAACATAATATGATATTATATGTCATAATAAAACTCAAAAATAGGTTGAATCTATCATCAATAGAATCACACATGCACAAAAATGAAGAATAATGATCATACCTGCGTCAAGTGTATTGTGTCCTCCATCACCTCTTTAAATGGAATATATATTGATAAATATAACCTAATAAGAAATAATACAACACTTTATTATGAGGTATTAAACTAGAAAAATATATCCATGATCATATCATGAGGATTCCAAAACACTAAAGTGGTATAGAACCTCCACTACATAGTGAACGATGTTATGAGAAGGGATAAAACATCTATGAACTTTTTATGAAACTAATAATCATTAGTACCATCCAACTAATGTGATCAAATAACCATATCCATTAAATGACTCTTTTCCCTATTATAAATAGTATCATGAATGATTATCTTCATATAATGAAGACTGTTGACTTTTATATGTTACTACCCATTGGGGTGGTTTATTGAACTAATTCAATGAATGTTACATATGCATTAACAATTGGTCTCAGGGATTGAAATTTATGGTATCCATATGGGATGAAATGGTTTCCATTCTAGAAAAAGGATACGAAGTAATGTGGGTGTAATGTAGTATATCCATGTGTAGGTTACATCACATGAAACAAGCTACATGAATTCATTATTTACATGCATGTGTTATATGTACATACATTACTTTCATATAAATACACTACATGCATGAAAGGAATGTATAACATGAAATATAATCAAATTTGATATGTAGATATCATAGTTTTAGCCTTTCATGGAATGGTATGTGATATCATGTCACTACCTACTGAATGTTAAACATTAACTTTCACATTATCTTTTACTAGTTATCATTAAATTTGAACTTTTTTATAAGATAAAATGCATGGATTTGGCATGGATGAAGGTTGAATATGATGTAACTACATGTATTAAATCATAATGTATGTGTTAATGCATATACACTCTAGAAAAATCCTCTAGATTTCTAGATAAAGTGGCATTTTCTATTCGATGGGGAAGTGAGATTCTTATATATAGATGGAAAAAAATACCATGCCCAAATATCTCACCATATCCTTTGAGATGGTTAGGGATTCTAGGAGGCACGTTGATGTTCCAGAGTTTGAGCTTCAGAAGGCATGGCCTAGGGGTTGCCGTCGCAGTTTGGGTCGGTTGTGGGTGTGTTGGGAAATCGGGTCTCAGTGTGCAGGTTTGAAGGCGGTGGCGGGATCTGTGGCTCTAGATTTCTACGAGGTTTTATTCTTCTAGTGATATTTGGGAGTCCCTTAATCTAGAATTGGTTCATGATTTCTTTTCCTCTTCTGTATTTTTTGGTTTTGTTCTTGTGATGGGTAGTCATTACCGGGTGGATTTCATCTATGCCAGTTCTGTTTGGTTTGATTTCGGGTTGAGGATGATGGTTTCTTCTTTGTTTCTAAATTATGTTGTCGAGTTTGAGTCCCTTGAGGTGGAGGAGAAGAATGGACGGTCTGTGAATGTTTTCTGATTTTTTGTATGGTTCTTGGTTGTGATTTATGTATGTTGTGCTTGTTGTGATGGTATTAATTGTTGTTGTTTGGCATGTGGTTTCGGTTCAAGGGTTTAGGATTCTAGATTATATTTAGAGACTGCCTTAGATGAGGATTATAGTATAAATTTTTCACCAGGATTACGCGATTTGGTTTTGGATGTTTGAGAGGGTATAGCTTTGGCCATCTGTATCGGCCCCTCTTTATACGGGATAGCTTGTTGGGCATCGTTGGAATGGTGGAAACCGGTCTTATTGTCATTTATGTTGGGAGGGTATTTCTTTATTGTTTAATCTAGTTTTTTGGTTTCTGGATAGTTATAGAATGGTCTGAAGTCTTTAGTCATTGAATTCATGTTTGGTACCCCCACACCCATTAAAATGGTACTTATGATAATAAAAAAATGAATTTTCAGTCAATTTATTATTTAATTATTTTACAGTACCAATTATTACAATTTCTTGCATGGTAAATATTAGATTTGGGTTTCTATATTTCTTCTATAATTTCTAATGAGTGTCATCAGATCCTCTAAAATCCATCAATGGTATCAAATATTTACCATATTTTTTAATCATTAAATCATGTTTTTAAAATGAAGAACATGTGTGCCATAATCCACAACAATATATATCATAATGTATGATATGAAATGGTTGAATATCAGAATTTTAGATATCTATTACTAGATTTACAATATAGGATATCACAATGCATGATTTTATTTCCTTTTAGTCATAGGATATTACTATTTTGTATCATAAGGTATGATACAATGAGATCACATGGTTTTGTTTTGTACCACAATCTATGATATAAGTGATATTGTAGGACATTGTAACACCCCAACCCTAGATACCCAGAGCCAATGTATTACATTATTACATTGGCATGATTACAAGGAATAAAATACCAAAGGACATATCAGTTTAGTAGTCTTGAAGAAACTATATACATATGTGGAACACATTTTACATTGAGAAAGGAAACAAAGTATGATACATAACAAAACAAAATAAACTACATTCACGAAAACTCAATAAATGATCCTTTATTCATAACTTGTGGAAGAAAAAAAATTAAAGGGATGAGATAAAATGCTCAGTAAGGGTTACATATAGTGGAATCATTAAACAATAACAATTGGATCATAATCAATTACATATAATCAATATGACATGGTGAGTAATTGAAAAATACACCCCATGAATAAACTGAGAATGAAAGTACATCCATAGAATTCGTCATAGTGAAAACCTCATGGATAGTAATAACTAAATAACAAGTAAATATAATTTTTATTATTTTTATGTCATGTATATGGAACATGAACCATTATACAGTTGAGATGGTTTAAATTTGTGGGTAGAAACCCATTTGATTTTTGAAAACAAACTCAAAGGGTTTGTCACCAACTAGTTTTCCTCATGAGACATATCGATGCATAAGGGGGCTATAGCAGGCTTCACCCATCACTTATAGTCCAAATAAGTCTTTATGAAATGATTTAATACAAGAACAATTATCCTTTTAAATATCTGTATTGATTAGAGGATACAGATTCATCAATATTTCCACACTTAAAACAACACTCAAAATAAACACCTTATGTAAAACAGTATATAGATTAGAAAATAATCATATTCATAATATGAGAATATGGATATTTAATAGAAATATAATTTCAAATGAAAAGTGATCTCAAATGGGAAGTAGGTATATCACATTAGAGTTATTAGGTGAACAATACAAAGCAAGTCACAACGAAATGGAAATTGAGACAAATCCAGTTACCACATTGTAATCCATCATATTGTGTGACCAAAAAATAATTATTATCAAATGAATCATTTAATACCATGAATATAAATATAATAATTATATTATATATCAAATGGAATCACACATACACCACATACAAGAAATTAGTGGCAAACAATGGAAATCTCATGGAAATAAAAGTGAAATGAGAAACCTCGTACAAAGATCATATCATTAGATTGAGGATAAATAAATGTCATAACTATGTGTGCAAAATATAAATCCACAAAATATAAGTGTATATATAGTATAAAATAGTTAGAGTTCATACACACATATTCTCATAAAAACATAACCAATGACATAGATGTTTAACTCAACAAATGGAAATTGAGTTAAGATATCCCTTACCTCGGGTTTGAATTCCTTCAAATTTGTTCAAACCTCCTGTATAAATTTTTTAATAGTGTTATTAATTTACTATAGAACTAAAATAATGTTTATAATACCTTACATATTCTTCTTAAAATATTTTCCACACATTTATTAAAAATATTTTGTTGTTTCCATAGTTTCAGGAGCGTTGTTTTTATGGTTTCCAAGGTTGATTTATTATGTTCTTCCTTGTAAAAATGAAATAATAAACCATAATTGATAAAAATATATATATATAGGTCACTTTAAAGACCTAAATGTGAATTATAACATCCCATAATTGTGGTAAAGTGAAACGAAAACTCATCATCCACAAAGGTGATGATTTTACACAACATAGATGACTATTTTTTTATTTATGATTAGAAGAAGAAAATAAGAGATTTTATGAAGCATATACCATAAAAAACAACATTACAATATATATATGATATTAGAGTTTTCATGAATCATTTGATAATAGGTATGGATAAGGTATAAGTGAGAAATAATTTGAAAGAGAAGAAGAATGAATCTTACCTCTTGAATATTTCACTTTTGAAACCACCTTAAGGCTCCTAGAAGTGGTATTTTTTGTGAGACCAGAATCACAATAATGTGTAAAGGGACTAGGAGGATGTAATTTGGAAGATTTTGGCTGAAAAGACGGCTTATTATTATGAAATATGTGATGGAAGGAACCTCCTTTTATAAGTGAGGTGAGGCGTAACATAGGAATTACACAAATTATTAAAATATAATAAATATAATATATTGTTTAAGACTTCAAAAATGGATTGAAAATAAAGGGGTCACATTTTAGAAGACATATTTTCATTTTTGGGATTGTTAAATAATTTTAGGATTTTTAAATAATTTAATAAAATATTTTATTCATGAAAATCAATTTTTTCGTGATAAAACTATTCATAACTATGACTTAAAACACATCAAAAAAGTTTATGAACTGAATAAAAATATTCATTATATCATATACATGTCATAATCATCTATTCAATTCGTGAATTATCTTCAAAATATAAAATTGTATTTATTTTATTATTTTTAATATTATTTATTTGATTTATTCATTAATTAAATTAATATTGCATCATCTTTGTGAAAGACTTTATGCTATTTATTTTTTGTCTGAAAATTAAAAATAGAATTCTACGAGGAAGATAATTTTATTATATTTCTAAAAACTATTCTTTTTGAATAAAACCTCTGTAAAATCTCATATAACAATATTATTAAAATTAAAAACTATAATATGACCACATGATTTCCTTTTGAAAAAATATGTTATAAAGGCTTTAAAGTTACTCATGGGGGTCCAAAATGTCACAAATTTGAATAAAAATATTATAAGAGTATAATAATTTTCATATAAAGAGTTTTATCTAAAATATGGGTCATTTAATAATTCTTACAATTTTAAATAAAAACATTTTATTTATTTTTCTTAAGCTTATACAAGCACTCCATCGGCGTTTCATAAGCATTAATGTTAGTTATTTCATATATAAAAATTAAAAAGAAATTAATATCATAAAAATAAATTAATTAGGTTCAAAATAATATTCTAAATTCATTCATTATGTATATTCACTCTTATATATAACAAGACATCTTCTTAAATTTGTTATTTTATCTTTTCTTGCCCTACGCAAGTATTGCAAAGACATTTGGATAATACTCATGTTATATAACACTAAAATTCCAAATTAACAATAAAAGACATTAATAATACATAATAATTAATAAATAAGTCATTAAATTAATTTTTATCACTCAATTATTATATAAGTTACCAATTTTGAATTTGTCAGCGCTGCATAGGGACTGTGTCGGCATTGACATTAATTTTTATACCTATCATGTAATAAATTATAACATACGTGTTTTGAATTATTTATATAAAATATTACTCTTATAACATCTTTATTTATTTATTACATAAATTTAATAAATTTTATATCATAAAATCTCTTGATTTTGTCATAAAAAAAATACCATTCTTTCTTAAAAACTGTATTTTTTACTATTCAATAAAAATTCAACTATTTTAGGAAAATCCCAAAAAATTATCCTAACTATTTATCAGTGTGTAGAATCCAAAAATGAACTCTTTTTTATGAAAATAATTTTCTAAATATGAGAAATTTAATTTTTAATAAAAATCATCATTTACTCAAAAATTACCAATTTTAATGTTATAACTAATTTTATGACACTTCAAAAAATTAACTAGGGTCTCATAAAATTATCCCCAAATCATAGAAAAACAAAATATTGATTAATGAATACATTTTATGAATATGGATTATCTTTTAAATTGATCCATTAATTAATAAATTGTAATTCATTATTTATTGCTAATAAAAATACCAACACTTAATTATTAATTGTTAAAATATTCACTCTCATTCATAAGGTGCCTAAATTCTATTTATACTTACATGGGTGAGGTTAATATTCATATTTTAACATTAATATTCATAAGGGTCAAGCTATTATTCATAAGGGTACATTACTATTCATAAGGGTATGTTACAATTCATTAGGGTCAAGATACTATTCATAAGGAAACATTACGATTTATAAGGGTCGAGTTACTATTCATACGGGTACATTAATATTCACCAAAAATTATGTTGATTGTATGAGACTCTAAATATCTTATTGAACACAACTCTGTATGTTAGTTTTTCAAAATTCAAACCACAGAGGTGGAAAAATTATGTTTACTGGCTAGTTTATAACTATCTCCTATAACCAAGTGTTGTTTCATAAAGACTCAGTGTTGCATGCATTATAAGTTATATAATGAATTGAAATTATTTAAGAATAAACATAACATGAAATTTAGAGGTGTTATAGATATGATCGAAAACCTGGTTGTATGAAAATAGAGCATCGAATAATAATTTTGATATAGGTGATATCACTGATTATGATCCACCCTTGTGTAAGGTTCTTTAAGTGAATTTCTTAGAATTACAAGATCTTATTGATAAGGGTTACACCACGGGTAATCTTTATTTAGGATTTTACTTGATAGGTAACATTTACATATGTCATTTCCCATGCATAAGATGTGATATGGTAACTGTTGTGTATGCCTTTACCCATGTATAAGGGTTACACTATAAGAGTACTTTCCTTTTCCGCTGAAGAGAAACCCATGATATGTAATGGTCTAAATGTATAAGGGTTAAACTATTGGAGCCTTGAATACGTAAGGGAATTTTCTTTTCCATATAAGTGAAAACCATTATTTTAGCTTCTTATTATAAGATTTGATATAGTTATTAGTCATAAAATATAATTGATAGTGCTTAAAAGGTTTAACCGATGTATCCCTATGAGTTTTATTTTATGATTACTCCTATATCATTATATATGATTTGAAAAAAAAATATTAAAACATCAATTATGAGTTTCATTATATAATTTATAAATTGTTTTTAAATTATAATAAAGGGTATTTTTATGTATTTATTAATTTATAAATGTTTTTATAAATTAATTAATTATAAATTTTTTATAATTAATTTATTAAATGTTGATGAAACCTTTTTAAAAAATATTTCATAATATTAATTGTAAATATTACAATACCATTAAAATTATGTGGAATATCTTATAATTGATAAATATATTATTTATTTAGAAATTATAATGGAAGTTTATAAATTTTTTATAATTTAAAATGAAGGAAACAGCATAATGTTTTTATATTTAATTGTGATTTGTTCATAATTAATTAATGTGAATTATTAAAACTAAAGCACTCATTTGGGATATTATAGACCACATAAAAATGATTTTTATTATTGATTTTATCATGGTTTAAATAATGATAAGTATTTTATATTTATATTATGTAAATAATTTACATAATAGAAATTAAAATATAAAAATTTTATATTTAATTTAATATCATTTATTTAAATTGAAAGCAAATATAGTGAAAAATATGAAATATATAATATTAAGAAAAGAATATAATTTTTTTATTCTATATTATGTAATATATATGATAAATAGCTAAATTATAAAGTGTTTATACTTTTATATTATTTATCAATTGTTCATAAATTTTTATCTCAAATTTATATATGTGAATTGTTAATTTATTTAAAATTTATTCCCCAATTTATTCATAGTTATAAACTATTTATGTTGATCCCATATGAATAATATGGTGATATCAAGAGTGGTTGTGATCTTGGGGTGGTTGTTGAGACATAGGGGGAGTTTTCTTAGATTGGGAGTTGAAGAAGAGTGCCCTGGCATTATAGTGTTTGTCAAGTGAAGAAGAATTAGAGAATAGAAGTTGATATGGTTGTTGTTTTTAAATTTTTTATCAACACATAAATCATGTTCATGCACACTTATAATAATATTTACAGTTTGAGATGATAGTTTTTAAGAAGTTTGGAGGTGTTTGAAAGAGGTTTGAAGTTGTTTGGATGAAGTCTATAAATTTTTGGATGATGCCTAGAAATATTTTTTTAGCAGTTATGGATCATAAATTTGTAAAAGGGAATACATAATAGTAACAATAGTGAAAACATAAAGGCTATAATAGTATTCATTAGAAGTATTAAACTTAAAAATTCCAATATGTAAGTGTAACTTTACATAATACATAAAGGTCACTTTGAGAAAACATGGTTGGGAATTTGAAAAAATAAATATATAAAGGTAACCTTGATAATAAATAAGAGTAACTACGATTATATTTATTTAAATACAAAAAAGTCCTCAATATTTAAGAGTAACTTTTCTCATTACGCAAGATTAACTCTGAGAAGGTTAGATTAGAAATTTGGTAAAGTACCATACATAAGAGTAACTTTGTTCATACGTAAGAGTAGCTCTGAGTAGACAGTTGAAAATTTGGAAATGTCCTTAATATGTAAGATTAACTTTTTTTAATAAATAATATCACTATTTTTGGTACATAAGAGTAACATTGAGTAGGTTGGTTTGGAAATTCAGAAAAGTCTTTAATACAACTGATTTTCCCTAAATATAATTATTGACATGTTGAGATAAAAATTAATTAAGCCCTAGAATGTAAGATTTTTTATATGCAAGGTTTATCCATAAATAATATTTTGGATCAATTGAGCTAAAAATTGGAAAAGGAATTGAACACAAGTGTTGATTCATAAGGTTTTTTGTACGTGATATTTTTCATACATAAGATATTCTGCTTTACTAAAGACAAATATGTTGACATTGAAACTATTGTCTTATAGATTAAATATCATAAAGAGAATTCATGATACTAGTATTTTGAGAATAAAAATAATTCCATGAATATAATAGTTACACCATGATGAAATCGAAGGATTAATAAAGTCCTGCATCTGGGCCTATGATTTAATAGATAGAAATGATGTGTTAAGAAGTCATATCATTGCATGGAATAATGCGTGACTTATAGGATAGATTCACTTCATGATGAAAATATATTATAATTATTATATGTGTGGAATTAACGTTGTTATATGTATCATTTAGAAATAAATGGTGGCATGTTTTTGATCATTTATAACTAGAGAAGAAGAAAATAACGGTTTTCAAGAAGAACATTACCATGCCGCAAAAAGAGAAGAAGTTTTTTGAAGCAGTTAAAAGAATTGATTTATCACACCACAGTACATAAAAACACACCATGATTGTGAATAAACTAACCCATATGCCCTCTCAAATTGGTACCCAACCCAAACTCTCACATACCCAAAGGGTATTCTTAATCCCCATGGGCTGACAACTAGTACTCGGGTATCAACAACAACCAAAGGGAACAATATTTCCCTACCTGAAGTAGATAACATGAAATATGAGAAATGGTGAGAACCATGAATTTAAACCTTTGGCACCATAAAATTTATTAATAAAAAGAAAATTTACACAAAAAAATAAATATGGGGGTTACAAAGAAAAAAAATTCCCAAGCAACACTACTCAAACCAAAATTGCATTCGACAATCACCTTCTTTTATTCATAGAATCCCTTCCTCAAGAGTCAGTCCGAACTCTTGGGTTCCTTCCTATCTTCCAGTTCTTATGGTCCCTCCATGTTTCATCCTGATTATTCATTCTTGATAAATCATTTTCCTCATCATAAGAATATTGATTGGAATTTTTTTCCTTCATATAAGAAAATATCCTTTCCGGAACAGTTTTAATGTCATAGGAATGTCCTCCAAAATGCCCATGAACATTTCAAAATTCCACATGGTAAACATCCATGTTATTATTTCAATTCAAAAAATCGAGAAAAGTAAAAAAAAAAATGTGCCCATAGTCTGGCAGGACATTACCACCCTCCTCATTTACTATCTTCCTTGCTAGTGTGCCACTACTAACTGCATCACCCTTTGAATCCTCAATACCTGATTCATCATCCATGTCTGCTATCTTGTCTACCTATATAATAGATTCTTCATCCACTTTTATTCCACATGGGTCTATCTGAAGTGGGGTAACATATACAAGAATATCTACTCCACCGAAATTTGTCCCAGCCAGAATAAGTGAGGTTTGTACCATCGTCAAGGGGTAAACAGATTGACTAGATTTCTTATATGATACTAGATGAAACCAAACCTCATTTACTATGATATTCTCCCTTGAAATCGGTGGTATTATTTCATAGTTCATGGGATTCCCTTCCGTGAGAAAATTCTTTAAGGCCTTCCTTGAATCCTATTTTTTCAGAGTTTACAACAACGGAATATTTAAAAGAGTCTCTTCCATCTTCATCATTATTCCAAGAGATGGTCTTTCAGTTGGGAGGATTACATTTCAAATCAAGTTTCTAATTACAATAAAACCTCCTTTGAGAATGACCTAAACCAGTGTAAGTATATTCAACCACACACTCATCCTTCCTAGAATAATTTCCATCATATCAAGAATAATGTGTTTACAAACATAGTGGTATCTGATTAACATATCCAAGGGTATCAATAGGCTTACATCCAGACTTCAATGATTTCTAAACCTAAACCTATTTTCAATCATATTACCCTTGATATCAATGTCTCTATTTGTTTCCTTAGAGCCAATATTAATAGTGGTGTGACCACTCGCTACCTCATTCCTCATATTTGAGGCCCCATGAGGTTTCTTACAATCATGCTATAAAGAAGTTCCTTCTTGCTTAATTTTAATATTTATAACATTTCTATAATTTGATAAATCATACCTCACAAGCCTGTAGAAGTAACAGAATAATGGTATTAATTCATATTAAAAATGAACCACAATTTTCTCGCCATCTTTCACCAAATTGGCATAGTATTGTAATGGGTTGATTGTGTTAGTATCCAAAATAACTCTATAAAAGTACCCAAATTTCCATTAAATAGTGTACTATCCATCTTAATGGGTGCACTAATTTATGTGAATATATCCTGATGAATTAAAGGATGCTAAATAACCCAATTGAGACGATGAATTCTGGTCCAAATCGTTGTTGTTGTGTGCTTCTATGAGTGTGGGTTGATCTTCAATTCCCAGAAATAAAGGTGTACACCCCTAGATTGATTGCATAAAAACCATATCTCTAAAAAAATGATAGATAATTCACATAAGATAAAATTATGTGTAAATAGACTCTGCCTATGGGGACAACTCACCTGTTGGAAATAACCCAAATTCAAGAGAGCCTAGACATCAAGGTTTATACACCACCAGATACCCAAACATAGCTAATAGAAACCTTTCTGCCACATGGAAGCACCTTTTCTTTCCCTACATCAAAATTCAAAACAAGGTATATACACTGTTGAATGGGTGCATAGGGTGTAAGATAAATTGGCTCAACAGGATCACACTCAGGTTTTCCATATCAAGTATCTGTATAAAAATCTGAACATGATAAACATTGAAGAAAAAATGGCATTATAATCATTTTAATAGATTTCTATAAAAATCATGGTAAACAAATCACGTTTTCCCACATTTCCAAATAATACATGTAAAACCATTTCAAATAATTTCATATACATCAAAGTTGTCAAATTAGATCATGTATCACATATCATTTCAAATCCAATATAATCCAAAGGATAGGTAACATCACGCCTAGGATCACAACTGTTCAGTCTAGCTAGGACACTCATACCCATACATAGATAATCACATGAATCAAGCCTCTATACATATGCATGGAATATAGAGATCAGAGGAACACCCCAGAAATTGAACCTCTAAATAGTGTCTAATAATTCCCTAGATCAAAGGGCCGATCATAGGAATGCCCCATGAGTAAACCCCTTGATGGTGTCAACAGATGATTCCTTTCACTACACATTCAACCTAATTATTGAAGGCTTCCCATGTGCTACAATTTCCAAACAATTTCTTCAAAATCATTCTTTGAATACCATTTTATAAATCCATTTGATAATGTTTTGAAAATACATATAATTTTACCAAAATAAGGTAAAAGAGATATTTTCTGAAAACCCTATTTCAAAAAACACAATTAAATCATGCTAATTTATTTATAAAATAATTTAAAAAACTAGATAAATAAAGTTCATCCAATAGAGGCTAGAGGTTAAACCACATACATCAAACTCAAATCACACACACCCACAATGGGTTCCACTGGAGAGTAAGAACACAAGGACAACAATGGAGGTCCTAGAATAAATCCTTACATCTTAGAATCAATTAAACCAAAAAACTGATTGGTGGAGAGGACAGATCATAACATACCTTAAAGAACATGCCTTCCACATCACAACTGACATAAAGTTCATCCTCCACAAGAAGATCATACAATGAATCTAGAAAGGATAAAGAAGATTATAATAAAAAATCAAGGGATCCAAAAATTCAATTAAATGATGATACTATGATCAATGGTAGTGAATAAAAAGAAATTATTTCTTACCGAGAGAGATGCAAACCAACTTCCATGATGATCCATCATTAAATGAATGATCGAGAATGAGTGAAGATCCCAAAAATCAACTAGGATATCTCCTAGGTCTTGAGAGAGAATATTATGGATGAATAAAAAATAAATCTGGATAATAGCATGGTTAAAACCACAAATCAAGAAAAATTCAAGATGTGAAACATTTAAAATTTTGAATTTATTTATTAAAAAAGATGTTGAAAAACACCTCTCTTTGGATTAAAAAATCATAACTTCATATTTCCATGAAATGAAATCTATTCATGAAGTGAAACCCCTTAACCTCTTGAACCAGTTCATGGAATCATTTCAATAATGAATACACTATGTTTAACCCTTTCATGATGTGAAACTGTATTGCAGGCATTGAATGGTCCATACTCTAAAGAAAGAACCCAAACCAACTATGTTGTCATCCAAACATGGGGAGAACCCCCCAAAATCCTATTACACATTTATTCCCATAATCTATTAATTCCAAAAAAAACATACATCCCCAAACATTATGATATTTCCCCCTATAACTCTCTCCACCCTTAGGAGTCCAAAAACACACCCTAAACAAATAGGGATACAAAAATAGAGATGAAAAATACCTAAAATAAGGTAATGGGATGTTACAAACACCCAACTGTAAGAATTTCCGTCCCTATGGAGTCAGGTGGAATAATGATGTATGGAAATAGGTAAGACCACTACTCCCAAATCAACTAATCATTCTCCCATGTCTTGTGAGTGTATAATATATATCTCCATAATACTCAAATAAACAAAATAAAATTTCCACAAAATACTTTTAACAGAGATTCTGTGATCTCCACTAACTTCTCTATAGAAGAAACATCTTGATCCAACTTGATCTCTTCCCAACTTAAAACATGAGAGGGATCAAGATGGTATTTCCAGAGCTATAATATATGGAAAACATCATGAATATCTATAAACTGAACTGGAAATTCCAACTGATAAGCAACTTGACAAAGCTACTCAATGACAAAAAATGGTTAAACTTATCTCGGATCCAACTTACCCTATTTTCAAAGTCAATGATGAACCAAACAAGGATAAATGTTCAAGAAAATATGGTTACCAAATAAAAACACCAAATGATGAAACTAATCATCTGAATAAGATTTTGTTTGACTATGTATAGTAACTAGATGATAACATATATCCTAAATCCTCATAGACGTCTCCAGAATGAGACATAGTCCCAAAAAAGAGGCCACACCCAGCTATACCCAACAAAGAGGTGACCTACACTGGCAACTAGAAAAATATTCAGAAGGATCCATTATGATTGACGGATGATAACTGTTGTTATAAGGAAATAGAACCAATCCCAGATGTCTATCTCATGATCTACTAAAATCCAAGGTACAGGCACGGATCATATCCTCCAAAATTGGAATAGTATGCTCTATCTAACTATATATATGTGGATGGAAAGTTGTACTCAACCTGACTAGAGTCCTTGTCACCTCTTGGAGACTCCTCTAGATCCTCAAAGTAAAACTAGGATCCTTATCTAAAATAATGGAATAAGGAACCCCATATAACCTCATGATCTCCTATACATACAACTTACCTAGGTCTTCAACTTCAGTGGTGTCCCGGATTTAAATGAAGTGAGGCTACAATATCAACCAATTAATCACTACCCAAATGGAATTCCTCCCTCGGGGAGTTCGTGTTAATATAACAAAAAAATACATGGGCACCTCATCCCATTTCCAAACCAATACCAAAAGAGTCTGGAGAAAACCATAAGGTTTCAAATACTCTACCTTTATTTGTTGGCAGGTGTAACAATGGGACACATAACTTGATATGTCACACATTATACCAGACTACCAAAATCACAAATTCAAATAATAATAAATCTTGATAGTTCCAAGATAAAAGGCCCATGAAGAATAATAAAAGTAAAAAATGATCTCCTCACAAATTTTGGGATAACAAACCTATCCCAAAAATAGAGAATGTCATTTAAAGAGAGAGATCAACCAAAAATAGTCTCCCCACCATATAGGGTCTCTGAAATTCCCCTGAACCTATCGTCTTGTAGCTGATCCTATAGAATAGTCTCAATAAGATATGGTGACAACTAAACACTAGTTAGGACCATAGCCAAAAAATCTTATTGGGCATCTAGGTGCAACTAAGAAAAGAGTCTCATAAGGTTCAATTCTTCCTTCGATTCCAGAATAGCATGTGATGGTACTTTCAAGTTGAGAGTGTCTACAATGACATTACCCTTCTTCGAGGTGTAGGTGATATCAAATTCAAACATATAAATGTATTCCACCCATATTATCGATATAAAATTTAATTATTTATAAGAAAATATATAGATCTGACTTTTATGGTTAGAAAAGATAGTAAACCTCTCCCAAAAAATATAGCAATGTCAACACTTAAGTGAATGAATTATTGTGGAAATATCTAAATCATGAGTGGTTTGATTATACTCATGAAGATGAATCTAGAGGGATTTATAATCCACCACATGATCATCCTATATAATTATACAACCCAAAATTGAACCAAAATAATCAAAAATCTATATATTCCCTACTGGGATTATGTAATATTAGAAAATGAGTTGATGTTTGAAGTCATTTTAGATCATCGAAAGAAGACTGGCACTTTGAATACTATTTGAATTTCACCCCTTTCCAGTAAGAGCAATCAATGGTGACAAAAAATTTGAGAAATCCTTAAATAACCAACGGTAGTATCCAGTTATACTAAAGAATATTTGAATCTCAAATATGTGTTATGTCTCTTCCCATAATAAGAAAATATTTACCTTCTCAGAAAAAACTGATAATCCAAGCCTTGAAATCACATTCCCTGATAAATTCACTTATTAAATCCATAAATTACATTTATAAATCTCTCTATACAAACAATGACTCCTTATAATTTCTAGAACCAAACTCAAATAGTTCTTGTGCTTATGCTTAGATATTGAATAAACCAAAATATCAACTAAAACTACCACAAAAGTGTCAAGATACTCATAGAATATATGATTCGTCCAATCCATGAAACCTACATGAGCATTAGTTAGACAAAACAAAATCACAAGGTATTCATAATTGATATATATACTCCTGAAACTCCTATTCAATGTATTGTACTCCTGAGCTCCAAGATGATGGTAACCCAACTGATGATAGTCTTAGAAAATGACTTTTCTTCCTTTAAATGGTCAAAAAATCATCCACATGGGGTAAAGGATACTTATTCTTAATTGTCACTTGGATCGACTTTCGATATTCCACACACAATCGAAGTGAACCATATTTCTTATTAGAAAAGATCATAGGGGTTTCCCAAGGAGGAACACTAGGGTGAACAAAACCTTTTTCTATTAGATCATCCAACTAAATATTAAGTTCTTTCATCTCTATTGGTACCATGTGATAAGAGGGTATCAAAGTTGAAAACGTACCTGACACCCAATAAATCATAAACTCTACCTCCCTCTATAAAGGAATATTAGAGAAATAACTTGGGAAAATGTTAGAAAGTAATGAAAAAAATCTGAAAGATAAATAATAGAAGAAACATCATTGTTCTCATCTGTTATAGTAGAAAAAACCCATGAGATCACAGTGAGAAGGTCCTACATTAACAGACCTCAGATCCCACTCTCCATTAAACACTCAAAATAACCCATTGGAAAAAAAAAAGAATAGAACACCCAGATGATAACAAAAAATCTCATCACGATGAGAAATAAGTTAATCCATACTGATTATGACATCAAAAAAATACATATCAATAATAAGTAAATCCCATACTAAATCTACATTATCTATTGAAAACGAATAAGAAGGACACTAAATCCCCCACTATTTTCACTTTCTAAGTGGTGTCTCTAACTCCATTAAATATGAAATTAGATCCATTGTAAGTTTAATCATATTAAAAAAAATAGATAGAAATAAATGAGGGATGTGAATATGTGTCAAATAAAATAGTTGTTACAAAATATGTAATAAATATGGTACCTCTCACTATCGTTGGATGTGAATCAACCTCCATTGGATACTCATCCATTTTTTAAGGCGATTCACTTCTGTGCCCTATGGATAGATCCCTATAGTACTTGAATCATCTTACTATGTTGTGGTAGCCTTTGTAGTCGATGATCCTTAACCATAGCGAGGCATATATTTAGCCTGAAAGAAACTATGCAATTGAGCATAGCATCCGAAACTATTGCACATCTTCACTGGTGCAGAACCAGAATGTTGGGTAAAATAAACCTTCCCACTCTAATAGCAGGTTATATGCACACAAGTGGATGTAACTGAAGGTGTATAGGAGGTCTACTATTGAAAACCACCCCCCCCCCCCCCACTCCTATGATGATCATGACACTTCCTCTTCTTCCCTTGTGAACCACTGAAGATACTAATAGGTGGAAGAGAAAGGGAAGGATGACCAACCTTGCCTACCATATTCATCTCTTCCACAATTTCCCTATATTTTGTCTCCACATTAGTTGAATAATTCAGCATAAATAATTGTGATCTGATATCTGGTTTCAAACCATGCAAATACTTTTGGGCCCTCGGTTGGTCATTCTTTACTAGATTTGATGAAAAACTGACAATATCCATGAACTGAGCGGTGTACGCTAACACCAAATGATCCCCCTTCTACAATGAAAGAAACTCCAGATACTTATCCATCATTAGTGACTCCATAAAAAACGGAAGAAATAATAGAGTCTGGAAACCATTCTAGTCCTTTCTCACATATCTATCTGCATGTACCATGGAATCCCTCCATTATATGTTGGGCCCCTCAAGTCTAAACGTTATTCACATTAGCATGATATTCTCAGTAGTATCCATGAATTAAAATATTTTATTGATCTTATATATCCAGTCCTCTACCTCTTAAGTTTTATTCATACCTCTAATGGATAATGGCTTCTCATGTAAGAACTCCTATGATGGATACCTTTCTCCCCCATCTCCTAGCTATAAATCAACAAATATGTTCTATAATTGTGGTATATTTTGTTCGATAGCATAAAATACATGCATGATATCCTCAATAAGATTCTAATATATAGGTTTATTCCCTTGAGAATCATCCGCTGCACCATCCTAAGGAACCTATTTAAGATGCCTCAAAGGAATATTTATGCTCACCCAAACAAAAGAAATGATCATAAAAAATGATATTGTAAGAAAAATACAAAAAAACATAAGAAAAAACTAAGTTTAAGTAAAATAACTAATAAAATGAAATGCACATCCCAACATCCCATTGTAACATGAGCCTTTTCATGCCAAGAGCTTTATTGCAACACAACACAACCTGCCTCTCAAGTCTTGAAAATCAAATCTCCTATCTACAAAATTCCCAAAACTGACACAACATTCCCTCCAATAAAAAACTATGAAGAACCCAACTCGGATACCCTTTAAAACTTGTTCCTGACCAGAACCTTCATATACCCAAAGGGTATTCCCGGTCCCCATGGGCAGGTGATTATCACTTGGGAATCAAGAAAAACAAAGGGAATGATTTATCTCAACCCGAAGTAGAAAACATGACACACACACATAGATATATATATTTATATATAAAAGATGGTAGTAATAGGGGAAGAGAAATAAAAAATATATGTTATATCAAAAAGGAAAAATAAAAAGAGATACATCACAAAAGTAGTTAAAAAAACATAGGTACAAGCTAAATAGAATAGGACAACAAATACTAAAATAGATACTCCATGTGATAGTATGGGCCAAATCTTACCATCTCACCACTAGATACCTAGACACAGCTGACAGAAACCTCACCACCTCACTGTGGTGTTTTCCTTTCTCTACATTGAAAGACATAACAAGGTCAATGCACCATCAAAGGGGTGTTTGGGGTGTGAGCTAAAGAGTCTCAATATGATCCCACCCAAGTATTCTATATCAAGTATTTGTACAATAGTCATAACATGTTCAACTTTAAATAAAATAAGGCAAGATAATATATTAAATAGTTTTTATATCAAAATCATGGTAAAAAATCCCATTTTCCACATTTCCAAATAATCTAGGAAAAATAGTTTCAAATAATTTCATATCCATAAAATTAGTCAAATCAAATAATGTATCGCATATAATATCAAATCCAATATAAACCATAGAATGGGTAAAATCATTCAAAGGATCACAAAAGATAAAGATAGCTAGGATACTCATACCTGGACATAGAAAATAATATGCATCAAGCCTCTAGATATATTCATTTTAATCTAGATAGTACAGAAACACCCCAGAATGTGAACCTCCAAATGGTGTCTAACAAGTCCCTGGATCAACGGGCCTAAGGAGAAGAGGAATACCCCATGAGTGAACACCCTAATAGTTTCAATGGGAGAGGCATATTACTACACCTTCCACCTAAGTACCCAAGTCTTCCCTTGTGCTACACTTTCCAAACCATTTCATCAAAATATTTCTTAAAAACTATTTCATAAAACCATATAAAAATGATTTGAAAATACCTTATCTTTTTCTAAAATAATGGAAAACCAATATTTTCGCAAAAACTTGTTTCCAAAAACACAATTCAATCATTCAAATTTATTTATAATTTTTTTATAAAACTAGATCAATACATTTCATTCAATATAGGATAGATATGGAACCACCTACCTCAAACATGGATTTCACAAGCCTGTAACAAGATCCTCCAATAAGGAATAATGTAAGGACAAGAACTAATGTACTATAATCAATCCTAATATATCAGAATTAATTTAAAAAGAAATGTGATTAGTGGATAGGACCTATCAAAATATATCTAAAAGAATACACACACCACACCATAATGAACATGAAGGTTAACCTTTGAAATAAGACCACATAATAGATCTATAAAGTATCAAAAAGATTAAAATCACTTGTTAACATGTCAAAAAATTCAATAAAACAGTGTTAGTATTACCAAAGGTAATGAAGAAATAAAAATGATCACTTACTTAGAGTGATACAATGAAACTTCCATAACGATCAATCATCGATTGAATGATTTGGAAAGAGAATAGATCACCAAAATCACCTGGGAGAGCTTCTAGGTCTTGGGATATAAGGTTGAAGCTGAATCAATAATAAATTAGGTAACCAGAAATGTTAAAATCAAAATCATAAGAAATTTATGAGATGAAACCATTTTAAGACATGAATTTCTCAATTAAAAAAGATGTTGAAAAACACATCACCTCATATTAAAAAAATATATAATTCACCCTTTCATGATGTGAAATATATTCATGGAATGTAAACATATCATGCCTTGAACCAATTCATGGAATCTTCCTAGAAACTAATACATGACATGTAACCCTTTCACAATGTGAAACCACACTATAGGTAGTGAATAGTATAGACTCTAATAGAAGAATCCAAACCAACTCCCATGTTCTCTAAACATAGGTAGAACATCAAAAATCCTTTTATATTTTTATACCCAAAATCCATTAATTCCAAAAAAACATGCATCCCTAAACAATAGTTCATTTACCCATCAATTCTATCCAACATCAGGAGTCCCAAACACACCCAAAAAAAGAGGGAAATGAAAAGAGAGATGAGAAATACCTAAAATATGGTAATGGGATATTATAATGATGAATTGTAAAAATCCAAAGAGTGGAGAAGATGTATCATAAGTTTATAATATCTTAAAATATTTTAAGGCAATTACACTTTCGAATTTAAAATTCAAAATTCAATTTCAAAGATGTAAAAAGTGTTACTACTATGCAAGATAAAATTTAATAGGGGTATTGCATAGATTATCAAGGTTATAGAGAAGTATAATATCAAGTAAGAGTGTATAGTATAGTTCATAAAAATATTGAAGATGAAGAATAAGAATAATAAAAAATAATAATAATAAGATGGGAGTATGATTACTTGATGTTGTGCACATATAAGAAAAAGAAGAAGAAGAAGATAAAGTGTACAGACCCATTTTGTGTATGATCATTATAAATGCTTTTTGTGTTTAGGAAGAAGTAATTAGTCAAATACAATATAAATTTTAAATAAATGTGGGGAAATAATAAAATTTCGGGGATATAATTTAATCAGGGGAAAATAAAAATCCCTACCTCTTTATATTTAAATAATTGAAACTTGTTGGGAGACTTATTGGGAGATAAAATTGTTGCATCTTCTATTATGAGCTATGAATATACCATACTAATTTTTATACACCATGGTGATTATAGTGGATCGTATATTATTAGGTGATTTTATATCATTATAAGTATTAGCTACTCATTTTGAGTAGTGAACTTTGTATATTTTGTGTCTTTCTTTGTTTGATTTCCTTGGAATTTGTGAGAATAGTAGTGAGATCACTCACTCTAACAAGTGACATAGGTTGATTTTGAATGTAATAATAAAAGTTAAAACTGAATATTGTTCAATGATTCACCCCCATAGTGAACCCACACCATTTTAAGGGCTATCAAAATTGGTATCAAAGTAGTACATGTTTCCAATTAAGAAAAACTTTTGAATTTTTCTACTATAAAGGTCATTTATTTCAATTAGATTTGGATTTTTTCTATCAATTTCAGAATAAAGGTATTATTTTATTTTATCTATTAATTATATTCTGGGAAGATAGAGTTTTGATCTGAATTTTTATATCGATTATGGATAATATTAATTTGGTGACTAAAAAATCATTTCCCACATTTAATGGGAAATTTGAAATGTTTTAAAAGAAAAAATGATACCCTACTTATTTTTAAAGTTTATGGATGTTTTATACATTATGACTGATGTTATTATACCTATTTCACAAGGAGAATATTTGACTTGGGATTTTAGAAATAATTTTGAGATTAATGGGTGTGTAATAAATGTTATTTTGTCCTCAATTTCAGATAACGAGTTTTTAAAGGTTATGAGGATCGATATAGTGAAATGACTTTTTTATCAAGTATATAATATCTATAAATGTAATGAAAAATTCATAAATCCTAAATTATATATTTTGATATTGAAGTATGAAGATATGTGTATGATTGAAGGAGAAGATATTGATGAATTATTTACAAGGGTTAAGGAGGTGGTGATCACTATTAAAGAATTTTGTGAGACTCTTAAAGACTAAATAGTGGTTCAAAATATACTTCGTATCATTTTGTATATATTTTATAACAAATACTTCTCTCAAACTATCATGATTTTTAAACACTTCCATTGGATAACATGCACAACATCTTAGTTTCCAATGAGAAAAGAAAGGTATTCACTCTAAAGAAGAATAGTTTGGTTGAGAAGTACATATCATTAAAAACTATAAATAATGTAAATACCTAAAATAAAATTGAGTAAGAACATTAATATGAAGTTTGAAGTTTAGATTCAGGTGAATTTTTTTATGTGAAGTTCTATAATCTCATATCACTCGTCACAAAATGTTTCTGAAGATGAAAAGTTAAATTTAGTGGAAAGTTAACTTTAAAGTGTTTTAGCTATGGGGGTATTTTAAATGTTACTATAAATTGTATAAATCTAGAATAATATGAAAATGAATATAAATAGGATTCCTCTTGTTATTTTATAAGTAAATAATCTAAGAACATCAAAATAGGGAACTTGTCATAAAGGAGTTCAATAAAGAACTCTTATTCAAAAAAATAGGAAGAGTTATTTATTCAAGAGGATGAAACATAAAGTGATGGTAATGAGAGTTATTTTTCCTAAATTATTATAGGTGATAAAATATTAATTGAAATAATGGATTTTAGTGGGTTAAATGGTGAAGAAGACTCAAGGAAAAAAATAATAGGTTTCATCAAGAAGTGATGAATAATAAAATGAATCTCAAGTAGAGTTCATGTTGGATAAGGAATTAAATAAGTGAATATCAAATTTTATTAAATTGGGGAAATAAAATAAGAGAATAGATAATTTATCCATTATGGTTGAACTATGTAAGGCTCAATTCATAATGAAGGAAGGTGAGTTTCTCTTAAGAGTTTAGGAAGTAAAAGTATTACCCACCAAGGAGAATAATTAGTTTGAATGGTTCAAATATAAGAGTATTTAATAGTATAAATAAATTGAATCTATAAAATTTAACTTACTAGAAAAATAAAATTAAATAAAAAAATTCATATATGTTTTTTTTATTTCCATGTATGATGTGAAATGTTTCTCAATAAAAGAAAATGTGTTATGGATGAAGTGATACTTTAATTTTTTTCAAATAATAAAGAATCACAACCAATTAATTATAAAGATCATTTATTCACTAGATAAAATTTTGAAGTTAAACATAAGGTGAAAATAGTGGAGAGAAGCATGAAAGAGAAGACATTTTAGAATTTAATTACTTCTAAAGAGTATAACTTTAAAAAAAATAAACTTTTATGTGTGAAGATAAAATATAAGAAAACTATTATAAATAATAACTTAATTAGATTATCCAAGAGATATGGTTCATTAAAAAGAGATCAAATGGGATTTAAAAAATATAAATTTCATAAATATACTATTATTAGAAAGGATGGTTCTTCAGAAGGGATATTGAACTTTTATAGTCACTATTGGCATTATAGAGGCTATGAGAATATGATGTGATGTTGAGGGTTTATATGAATAATACTTGATTCTATAAAGAGTGATGGAATTCACACATATATGGGGTATAACCCTTTCAATAAAACCAGTTTAATCAAAATTCTATTCAAAAAAATGTGAAGTTAAAGAACAGTTTTAAGGCTTGAATAAATTGGGAATTATATATTATCAATGGGATAATATCACCAAATAATGTATCATGAACCTACTATCCCAAATGTTTCAAAAATAACATCCTGTAAGATTTAGGTTAGAGACAAGATTAAGAAAGTAGTAAAGAATAATATGCCTCCTACAAATAATGTAGAAGATATTGAGAATCAATTTGATATTTTCAACTCCAAAATGGGTGTACAAACACGTATACTTTATAATAATGATAAAGGATTTATTTCAATTGGATGAGATCATAAAATTAATAATGAACAAGGTGATACTCTTCCATGATAGTAATGTAAATTTTCAAAAAGGTAGTTGAAGTGAAGGGCATCAAAAAATAAACTTTGGAATCTTATATTGATAAAGAGAAGAATAAGGTGAGTTATCCCAATATAAAATAGTAGCTGAAAGAAAAATTGGAAGATATGAGGGGTTTTAATTCAAAGGGATATTTGAATAAAAACCCATTTAGGTTGAAGAAGAAATCTTAACCTTCAATCATCAAAATCTAAGGTATGATGAATTTATCCCCTTTCTCACTTGTTCTTTGGATATTTGTTTTCAAATTGAGAGAAAGGCAATTTAAATCTATTTATGTTTATTTCCTAATGTATTTACAGAGATATATAGAGAAATAATATTAAGATAGAATCCAAATATATTTATTTAACCTAATATTGGAGAGATATCTTATTTAGGGGAGAATATATTCAAAAGGACACTTCTAAAAGTAGAAAGTTGTGGATTAAATATGGTTGTGTGAGTTGTGAACTATTATAACACGTTTCGTTAGAATTCATGTAGGAACTTTTTATTCATAGGTTCAAGGAATTATTTTGAGAAGTGTAAGAAGAGTAACAATTTTTTGAAGTGGAAGAAAAGTTGAATAAGTGGTTGTAAGTCATTTTAATAGACATCATGATATTATTATTCAATTTTCATGTTTCATACACTAATTTTTCTTATGTATACTTAGAATTAGTGTATTTTTATTCATTACTAATTTTATTGAGTTTGAAATGTGATTCATGTTCAATGGTTACCAAAAAAATCTAAAGTGGTGTAATTTTGATCCCATATGAAGAAAATGGTTAGATCCATATTCGGCATGACCATGGGGTGATTGTTGAGAACCATGGGTAGTTTTCTAAGATTTGGAGTTGAATAAGTGTCCCTTATAATTATTGAGTTTTCTAGGGTAGAATATTAAGATAAGAGAATAGGATATGGTTCTTGTGTTGTATTTTGTTTTCAACACATAAATCATGCTCGAAATCACTTATAATAAAGTTTATAATCTAATATAAAAGGATGATAATAAGTTTAAATTGGTTTGAAAGAGGTTTTAAGTTATTTGAAAAATGTTAGGAGATGTTTAGAAGATTTAGGGAGATATTTTTTTCTTGAGAAGTACAAGATACGAAATTTGGAAAAGGTAATACATAATAGAAATTTTGATCAATAATTAAAGGTATATTTGGTGCTAAGTAAAATTTTAAATTTAGAATAGTTAATTAAAAATATTAACCATTCTTAATACATAAAAATATCTTTCATAATATTAGACAGATATTTTGACAAAGGAAATACATAAAGGTAACCTTACTGATATATAAGAGTAACTATGAGAACATAGACTAATATTCATAAAATTAATCAATATAAAATAGTAACTGTTCTCAATACTTAAGAGTAACTCTAATAAAACTAGATCATAAATTCTTTAAATTACCATATGCTAGAGTAACATTGGTCATAAATACAATTAACTATGGGTGGATGGTTAGAAATTTATAAAATAACTTAATATATAATAATAACTTTGTTCAATCTGTAAGAGGAGTCCTTTTATATATATTTGTGTAACTCTGAGTAAACTGATTTGAAAATTTAGAAAAGTTCTCAATATGTAAGATTTTACATATGTATTATTTTTTAGGTGTTGTGATTAAAATTAGTAAATTCAAAAAATATTAAGGCTTTTCACACACAAGGTTTTTCCATATATAACATTTTTGAGTTTTTGATCTGAAAATTGGAAAATTCCTTGATCACAAGGGTTAATACAAGGTTTTTAATTTCTGATATTTTTCTTATGTAAGATATTTTACTTCATCAAAATAAAATATTATGATGATAAAGATGTTATTTTATGTATTAAATATTATGAAGAGAAATTTAATATAGGTATTTGGATAATAAGGATCACAACATGAAGATGATAGTCATTAGAGAATAAAATCCATGGATGAATAAAGTCTAACATATAGGTTTTTTATTTAAGATATATTCACGTCGTGTTAAAAATATAATGTCATTTCATTGAATAAAGTATGGCTCATGGGGTGGAGCCATTTTGTAATGTGATGACGTGATAATTATGATCTTTCCTTCTTTGAGGAGGTTATTTGAATCATGTCTTAATGGATGGTGTCATTCCATGATCATGCATACCTAGAGAATAATAAAAAAAATGTTGTGTTATGAAGAATATTTCCATGATGAAAAGGGAGAAGATGTTTTTTAAAATTATTAGAGGAACTTGTTTATCATACCTAAATACATACAGTCACATCATGATGAATCAGATAGATCTAAATATTAACTAATAAGTGGGGGAAGTTGAGAATAAATCATGAATAGTTAAAGGAAGTTTCTTGTTTGAATTTTAATTTTTAAATTCAATTTCAAATAAATAATAAATTACTGTGATATAAAATACAAAATTGAAATGAGGTCTTATATAAATTATCAAGGATATAAAGAAATAAATTATAGAGTAAGAGTGTGTAGTACAAAAAACACAACGGTAAAAATAATAGAGAAGGAGAACAAGTGTAATTTCATTCATGAAAGTAGAAGAAGAAGAAGAAGATAAAAAGTACACACTTGGTTTTTTTATCATCACAATTATGTTTTGTGTTGATGGAAAAGGAAAAAAATCATAATCTTTCAACATTGTAAAGATGTATAAGGGGAATATAAAATTATATAGAGACGATATAATTATTGGAAAAGGATAATCCTTGAATATTTAAATATCAATAAAAAAGTAAAAAAAATTATGAGAAGTTTTTTTCCATCATGTATTATGAGCCATGGATATGACCAGCTCGTTTGTATCCACCATGATGAATCTAGTGGTTCATATAACATCGAGTGATTTCGGATCATGTTAAGGATTAGATACTTATTTTGAGTAGTGAACCTTGTACACTGGGTGCCTTTTTTTCTTCTTTCCTTTTTTTGAGTTTAGTAGTGAGATTACTATCCTTGAGAAGTGATAGAGGTTGATTTCAAAAGAAGTTGTAAAAGGAAAAATTGAATTGTTCGTTGATTCAACCCCCTCCACCCCCCCCCCCCCCCGTGAACGTACACTGTGCATGGGGATATCAAAATTTATATTATAAATGTGTGTATTATTTAAGTAAAATTATTAAAATGCTTCTAAATATACCAGAATAATTTTTTCAAATAACACTTTTAAAGGGAAAGTTTTAACCCTAACAATTTAAACCAATAAAAACATTAAAATAAAGTCAACCTAGATAGATACTATAGGAACTGCCCCTCCCAAATGACTACAATGTTATGTAAAGTCTCCACCTTCACATGACTGCTCGGATAGCTGTCTCATGCAAGATTGCACGGGCCTGGTACCGATGACAAAAGCCATACCCTCTTGTTCTTCCAAATCCGGATAGCCAAGATCTGGTGGAAACTTCCTGCTCAAACTGCTCATCTGAAGCAGTTCTTTGTAGAGTGTCTAGGTGCTTTCAAAAACAATTATCAAAAGTGGTTGAACATCCTCGATGTCTTCAACCATTGAGAGACAATAGAGACAAAACCATCACAAGACATTTGTGGTCGCTTGCCCTCACATCCCAAAGCCCCATAAAAACCAACACTCAGGTCCTCCTCAGAGAGAATGGTGGAGTCCTGAAGTAAGGGCAGAGGAATGGGCATCCAATGGCCTTGACGGAGCTTGTCCCCACATACCCCCTACACCGACATCTTACACCGCAGAAAGTCGCCACCGAAGTCAAAGATCAAAAAAACCCACAAACTCAACACATCCAACCAGCATAAATAACGTATTTTTGGGTAACGAGGTCTTGGGGTGGACTCCCCACCTGCGCGCCGCACATCCCCAGTGAGGCCCAAGGTGGCCAAACCTTGGGCTTAGGATAGTTTCCAATGGGGTAGAGGGGCCCATGAGAGGTTTGTTAGCATATAGTGTGTGTGTTTTCTTGTGAGGACTCGAACCCGGAACCTCGGGGTCAGGACGCCACAGCCTTTAACCAACTCACACGTTCCCCACGGGAAAAATGAAATGTGTTGTTGGGTAACGAGGTATTGGGGTGGCCTCCCCACCTATGTGTCGTATGTCCCCAGTGAGGCCCAAGGTGGCCAACCCTTGGTCTTAGGCTAGTTCCGAATGGGGTAGAGGGGCCCACAAGAGGTTTGACAGCATATAGTGTTTGTTGCCTTGCGAGGACTCAAACCCAAAACCTCGGGGTCAGGACGCCACTGCCTTTAACCAACACACCCGTGCCCCGTAGGCCAAAACATGTTGTTGGGTAATGAGGTATTGGGGTGGCCTCCCAACCTGTGCGCCGCATGTCCCCAACGAGGCCCAAGGTGGCCAACCCTTGGGCTTAGTCCAGTTCCTAATGGGGTAGAGGGGCCCATGAGAGGTTTGTTATCAAAGAGTGTGCATTTCCTTGAGGGTACTCAAACCCGGAACCTTGAGGTTAGGACGCCACCACCTTTAACCAACTCACTCATTCCCCGCAGAATGAAACGTGTTGTTGGGTAATGAGTTATTGGTGTGGCCTCCCCACCTATGCGCCGCATGTCCCTAGTGAGGCCCAAGGTGGCAAACCCTTGGGCTTAGGCCAGATCCCAACGGGGTAGAGGGGCCCACAAGAGGTTTGTTAGCATATAGAGTTTGTTGACTTATGAGGACTCAAACCTGAAACCTCGGGGTCAGGACCCCACTGCCTTTAACCAAATCACATGTGCCCTGCGGACAAACATGTTTTTGGGTAAAGAGGTATTGGGGTGGCCTCCCCACTTGCACACCGTACGTCCCCATCAAGGCCCAAGGTGGACAACCCTTGGGCTTAGCCCAGTTCCCAATAGGGTAGTGGGGCCCACGAGAGGTTTGTTAGCATAGATTGTGTGTTTCCTTGTGAGGAATTGAACTCGGAACCTCGGGGTCCCGACGCCACCGCCTTTAACCAACTCACATGTGCCCCACCGGAAAACGTGTTGTTGGGTAATGAGGTATTGGGGTGGCCTCCCCACATGTGCATCGCACATCCCCAATGAGGCCCACGGTGGACAACCCTTGGTCTTATGCAAGTTCCCAACGGGGTAGAGAGGCCCATGAGAGGTTTGTTAGCATATAGTGTGCATTGCCTTGCGAGGACTCGAACCCTGAACCTTGGGATCAAGACGCTACCGCCTTTAAAGAACTCACTCATGCCCCATAGGAAAACGTGTTGTTGGGTAATGAGGTATTGGGGTGGCCACCCCACCTGCGTGTCGCACGTCCCCAGGGAGGCCCAAGGTGGCGAACCCTTGGGTTTAGGCCAGTTCCCAATGGGGTAGAGGGTCCCACAATAGGTTTTTTAGCATATAGTGTGTGTTGCCTTGTGAGGAATCGAACCTGGAACCTCAGGGTTAGGACGTTTCCTCATTTAACCAACTCACTCATGCCCCGCGGGCAAACGTGTTTTTGGGTAATGAGGTATTGGGGTGGCCTCTCCACCAGCGCACTGCACGTCCCCAGCAAGGCCCAAGGTGGCCAACCCTTGGGCTTAGGCCAGTTCCCAGCGAGGTAGAAGGTAACACGAGAGGTTTTAATTGAGTTATGATCTTGAATTTATTAGTTAATTATAATTTATACATCTTAAGCATTATAATTATATCATAGTTGTGATATCTCTTTAGTAAAGTATTTTTAAGTTGAGGGACTTTGGTTTGGACTTCCCACTACCCTAGTGGATTATCTCTTGTTCTAAAAAAGTGTGGGTTGATTATTTTTGGCCCCTAGCTTACTAATGTGGATATTGTTATTTTCAAATAATTATAATCCTTTACTTGAAAGAGTTTAATTTACCTTATTCATAAGATTCATTTTGATATGTATTTATGTAGTTGGCTTTTTAATTTGGGTTATTAACAAAAGCTTTTATTTGTACTCAGAGTTACACATAAATATATTTCAACATATTATTTTGGTTAAAGAAATAGGATTACAAACTAAACCATTATAAGAATGAATATATAAGGGGAATAACATGAGATATGATGGTGATATTAAAACCCCATCAAAATAATAACTATAAGATTCCCTCCAAAGTAGAACTTTTCAATACCTTGATCATCCAACCAGGTATGTATTGATAAATTTGGGTTTCCCTATATTACATTGTGTGTGGAAAGAGAGTAATGGGAGACCATAATACAATTAATTACGTGTTCATATAAATTTATTTGGGTAACACTTATCTGGAAGACCCTAATAGGATTATTTTATCAAAGGAATATAGTTGGGTTTATCCACTTAAGGGATTGGATAATGATTTTTCCACTTAATAATATAAGATTCATATATTATATGATTGGATGATTCCCTTCTTAAATATCTAAGTAATGGGAGAAACACTAAATTAACAAAAGTCTTAGGGAAATATGAATCTTGGACCACTAATGTATATGATGGATTTTAAAAGGATTCATGACATATTTCATGTCTCCTAATTAAAGAAGTATAATCTGGATCCTTCCCCTGTATTGAATTGGTAAGAGTTGAAGATAGAGCCTGATATATTAGCGTTTGAGTGGCCAGTGAAAATAGTGGATTCCAAAGAGAAAGTGCTTCATGGGAATTCTACCCCATTGGTTTGTATCCTTTGGTAGTATGGGAATGATGAGAATGATACTTGGGAATGAAAGTCATGGTTTAAGAAGGAGTATCTGTTTTTTTTCTTTGATAAGCTCCTAGTTGACTCTCTGAGGGCAGAAAGTTTTCATGCTGGGTAGAATTGTCACACCTGGACTTTAGTAATAATTTTATTTTATAATTTTATTTGACATTGAAATATTTTTTCAAGGTTCAGGCTGAGCCAATTATATTTTGGAGCTTTTACTGATAAATTCATGTTTGGGCTTGACGGCATCCGATGCATGGGTAGGGCACGGTCAAAGCCATACGGCTTTGACAAATCACTATGCACTGTGCCCAGTGCATGGTTAACTAATTAATTAACTAAATTAATGATAATTAAAAAACAAAATAAAACTATAATGATAAAATAAATTAAGTATCATTTTAATCATAATATTATTATTATTATTATTTAAGTATATTATTATTATTATCCTGGTTAACATTTTATTAAGGTATTATTATTATTATCACCAATTATTATTATTTTTATCATTAATTATTACTATTTTATTTATATATATTTTAGTTTCTTTTATTTTTTTAGGTTTTTATTTTAATTTCTTTCTTTCCCTTATTTTCTTTTCTTTCTTTCTTTTCCTTTCCTCTCTTTCTCCCCCCTCTAGCTATGTTGCACCTCTCCTCCTTGTTGCATTTGCTTTGTTCTCCCTTGGTCTTTCAATCCTCCATATCCCCTAACTCCCCTTCTCCAATGATGACTTCACATCGGAGCTCTGCTCCTCCACTGGTGACCTTGGTCGGTGACCCTCTTCCCTCCTAATGAATAGCCATGCACTGCCCCTACTACCCTTGCACATCCCTCATTCCTCCCTCTTTTTCCTGGTGTGTCTCACCCCTGATAACCCCATTCACCATGTGGTTTCCCTCCGTCAACCCCCTCTTCCTTCTTTGATGGTGAAAACTACCTAGGGTAAGTTTCCTTCCTCTTTAATTAGGTTTTTGGTTTCTCTGTGATAGGGTTATGTTGGTTTAGGGTCCTATCTTGATATTGTTGGTTCAATTACTTGAATTAGGGTTTCTTTTCTTTATTCTCATGGTGTGTCTAGCATGTGGTGAAAATTTTTCACCAATATTTTTTGGATTTACACACCGAGTTAGGTGGTTCCATGTATAAATATTATTTGAAGAATTAATTTACTTGTTTAATTAATTTAGCATATTCCTTAATTGATTTTTTGTGAGAACTTCATTTTTTTAGTTTAATATGTGTTTTATTTGTTTAGTAGCATGTTTATATGATATGTGTGTGTTTTGGAAGAAAACTCATATTAGTCATTTTTTAGTGTTTTATTAAATTATTTAGTTAGTTTTTTTAATGTTTGCAAGGGCAGTGAACTATATTTTGATGTGGTGTCGATGTGTGTTTGGTCGTAAAAGATAATTTGAGTGGTGTTTTGGTGTGTAAATTCACGAGTTGCCTCTTGAAATTGTTTAATAGTTTTTCTTAGTGGTTTATTTGATAGTGAAAGTGGTGAGAATTATGTTTTGAATGGTTTTTGGTGATCATGTAATTTTAAAAGAGGGTTTGGGTGTGAAATGGTGGCATTTGGTGTGTGTAGTGCCTTGTTTGGTTGGAGTAAATGAATATGAAATCGGTTATGAACTTGGAACTTGTTTGATCACAAGTGGGAAGCCCGGGTAGCTATGAGGGAAGACTAGGACTAGTGTTCTAGTGATTAAGATGTGGCTTTGGCTCGGATTCACTTAGCGGGATTGAAAATGAAAACATTTATTAAACAAGTTATATGGTTGGAGGCCACTAGGCCTTGGGATTTTATTCCCCCTAGTGTCTTGTGCATGAGAATTCAATTTTTTGTGGTTCCTATACCACTTTCATCAAGACGTGAGGTTTTATGGTCCCTTCACTAGCTATTACTCATATGGTCTCACAAATATTTGGTTCTCTTTGATTATGTGATACTCACTATCGGCATAAGGTGTGATATTTGGGTTACCTGAAAATTAAGTGTGTGTTTTTAATTAAAGTCGTATTCCTTGAATATTTTTTCATTAGAAATGTTTTCTTTAAAAATTGTTCAATCGTTTTTCCTTTCATTTGTTAATCTTGCAGGTGTATTCATCATTTAATGTTTATGCATGTAATCTTTTCTTGGGTGGCATCCTACTAGGCATTAGCTCACACCATACTTACATCTTGGGGTGTAAGTAGATTTGGTTATGTTTGATATAGGTAAGGGTAAAGATTTTGGAGGTAGTGGTTCAGGTTAGTAGTTATCTTACTTGGTGCATTTTGGTGGCGATGGCTTGAGGGTGGTGTCCTCTTTCCAAGTGTTGGTTTTTGAGTTGGATTTTGGGTCACCCTACCTTTTGGAAGTTTTGGGTTTTAGTTTTAACTATGTAACTAAATATTTAAACCTTATAAAGACATGTTTTGTTTGGTTTTTATATCTTGTTTTATTTTATATTGTCATTTTTTTATAATTCCATATTCAGGTAAACCGTTCCCACTTAATTTTATTCATACCCGGGAACTTGTGACATCCCATGGGGATCAAGAATGCTCCTCAGGCCTTTCCACATACTAGGTTGGGCGCCGGTTCAAATGAAGACTCGACTTGGTTCATGACATACATTATCATATATTGTAATTTAAATCATAGGAAACACACATTATGTTATTTTATAACATAATTTTAAGATCTCTATTGATATTATGTTATCACACAATGTAATGTGGACTATAGTTATTTATTTTAGAAAACATGATTTTAAGACTAAAAACTCATTGAATGGATCTGATACAACTATTAGGTTCCATAAGTCCACATTACACTTATACAAGATAGTGTAATAAAATAATAAACCCAAATCTAGGAACACCAATCTTGATAAATGATATCATGCTATTATAAAATGAAGAAATGGTGTGTGTAACTTTCACTGTACAACTAAAACATCCATATTTATCATTTTTTGTTGAAAAAGATCCCAAAATAGGAGTCCAAATTACAATATCTCCCATGGTGTATCCATGGGTTGGATAAATCTCACCTCACAAAAATGGGACTTTTCATACCACCACGGTATGCTAGTGCCTCAATAGTTAAAATTGGAATAAAGAGAGAGTTTCGGGATTAAGGAGTTTCAACTAACTATATAAAAGAGCATTTAATCCCCATAATATGGTAATTTTCTCTATATATAGGTAATTCAAGGATGATGCTTGAGTAGACATTCTTTAACTCGTACTTTAAAAGTCAATGCATATGGTTACACCAATTATAGCCTTCATCCATGCCAACCACATGTGTTTCATCTTATGAAATGATTTATTTATGATATCCAATGTATGAAGATTTGATTGATAACATTTATCATTAGGTAGTATCATATTGTCTCTTATAAGAATTTTTATTATATCCCTTTTCAATGGAATACATATTCCTTTTATTTATGCATTTAATACCTTTTGACTTACACTAATCACACAATAAGATATAATCAAAAACTCATTAAATGTGTTAAAGGATAAATGGAATATCTCCTTTAGTGCACACCTAACAACTTATCAGATCTCACACATCATGTTTAATATAGTACATGTCATGAAATTTCCTATCCTTGGAAAAAAATTACCATATTGACCTTGTATCACAATAGGGCAGATAAATAATTCATTTTGAATGTTTTTCCACATGGAGTGAAATGGTGTGATCCTATTTATCATCATATGCTGGTTGTGATGTTTTTTCAAAATTTTAAATATCCACTAGTACAAAAACCATTTTTTACGTCACCATTTTTCACGTCGGTTTTTTAGAACCGACGTGAAAATATCTAAAAATTGATTTTTCACGTCGGTTATTATAAAACTGACGTTAAAATACATTTTCGCTGATTTTTCACGTCGGTTATATAAGAACCGACCTTAAAATCCATTTTATCTGATTTTTTAGGTCAGTTATTATATAACTGACGTGAAAAAGTCGCAAAAATTGATTTTTCACATCGGTTATTAAATAGCCAACGTGAAAAATCCTTTTCCAGGAAAATATATTAAAATTTTCACTTATTTTTCACGTTGGTTATTAAATAACCGAGGTAAAAAATATATTTTTGTGACTTTTTCACATCGGTTATTTAATAACCAACGTGAAAAATGTTTTCAAAAATGTAGTTCATTTCTCAAGCTGTAATTTGACAGGTCATGAAGCTCAAACAGAGTTACGGATTAAAAGTTATGGCCTTCAGAAGTTGATCATCTCTAAACGATGTCTTAAGAATGTCCAACTTCTAAAGGCCATAACTTTTAATCCGTAACTCCGTTTGAGCTCTGTGACCAATAAAATTAAATCTTGGAAAATGAAGTACATTTTTGTAAACTTTTTTCACATCAGTTATTAAATAACCAACGTGAAAAATCCTTTTCCATAAAAATATATTAAAATTTTCACTTATTTTTCACGTCGGTTATTAAATAACCGACGTGAAAAATATATTTTCATGAATTTTTCACGTCGTTTATTTAATAACTGACGTGAAAAATTTTTACAAAAATTTAGTTCATCTCCCAATCTTTAATTTGACAGGTCACTGAGCTCAAACGAAGTTACGGATTAAAAGTTATGGCCTTCAGAAGTTGATCATCTCTAAATGATGTCTTAAGGATGTCCAACTTCTAAAGGCCATAACATTTAATCCGTAACTCCGTTTGAGCTCCGTGACCTGTCAAATTAAAGCTTGGAAAATGAAGTACATTTTTGTAAACTTATTTCACGTCAGTTATAAAATAACCGACATGAAAAATACCTTTTAATGTCGGTTATTAAATAACCGACGTGAAAAAGTCATGAAAATCGATTTTTCACGTCGGTTATTTAATAACCGGTGTGAAAGAGTGATGAAGATTGATTTTTCACGTCGGTTTTATAATAACCAACGTGAAAAAAAATTGAAAATTTTAATATCTTTTCACATCGGTTATCATAAAACCGACGTGAATGATATTTTTAATATCCCGCGAACATGAAATTTCAATTTTTTTACATCGCGACATCGAAATTTTGAATTGCCGCCTAAAATGTTTAATACCGCGTTTTCTCATAGAATATCAATTATATTTTTCCATTATACACCCATCCTAATTTGAAGATCATTTATTTCAACCAATATCATTCCCCCAAATCGACTCTTTTTCTCTCGAACGTGAATCAATTATCTCTTCTTTCCACAATCAAGTCAAGGTATATTTAATCATACATCCATGATTTATAGTTTTTCTGATTTGTTTTCTTAATTGATATACCATTTTATGATCATTTCATTCAACCATCATAGTTACACCGAATCAACTTGTTTTATCTTCAACGTGAATCAACGATTTCTTATTTCCGCGACCTCGTCAAGGTATTTGTAATTATTTTCCCATGATTTATATTTTATATGAGTAGTTTTCTTAATTGATATACCATTTAATGATTGTTAATTTATTATAATGATGGATGATTCTTTATATCATGATAAATCTGCAAATCCCCCTACGGATTCAAAAATTCCTTCTAATATGAAGTTACGGTTGGCTCATTCAATCTTTCCTTGAAAAAAATATCAAACTTCTGATGGTCATAACTTTTGATCCGTAAATCCGTTTGAGCTCTATGACCTGTCAAATGAAATCTTAGAAAATTTTCTACAAGGTATTAAAAAAAATTACGTCGTTTATTTAATAACCGAAGTTAAAAATAAATTTTAACGTCGGTTATTAAATAACCGACTTAAAAAATGACTTATAACGTAGGTTTTTTCAAAAACCGACGTAAAAAATGGATTCTTATCGCCATTTTCCAGAATGTATTTCACGTTGGTTTTTTAAAAACCAACGTTAAAAACTATATTACCCCTTTTTTTACGTCGGTTATTAAATAACCGACGTAAAAAATCATATTTTTAACGTCGCTCGCAATAACGTCGCTTAAAAACCGGCGTTAAAAAGCAAAAAAAAACAACGTAAAAAAGGTTTTTGTACTAGTGATCATATCTTTGTTTAGGTGATGGAAGGGTTTGGGAGAGGTGTTCTGATAATACATGTAGTCGGTACTCCCCTGTGTGCCAGGGTGTGGTCCTACATTGGGGTTCAGGTACTCCCCTAGATACATACTTATTGATATGTGATCCCATATAAAATAGATAGAGTTTAAGTAATTCCTCGAGTGTTGGGGTGTCTTATTCTATTCATGGATTAAATACTCCCATATATTTTAGGGTGATGTCCTCCATAGTGGTAGATAACACCTTGATCAAAATTCATTTCCCTCGATGAGGCATAGTCCCCCACTAAAGTGCCAAAGATTTGTAATGGATGTTAGGGAATCTTGACAGTTCAGGTGTAAAGGGATTTATGACTTATCTGGAATTTATAGTTTCCTTTGTGATATGAATTGTATCTATTATGTTTTATTAGAACTTCATTATGGCATTGGTTATATAATCCTTATAGTATATCTAAGATTCTTTTGTTTCCTCTAATTTTGGTATTGAGATAACTTATCTCTATACATATCCATGCCTTTTCAAGGAATCCTACTAGTTATTTTTATATTCACCCATGAACAAGATTTATTCCAACATGTATTGTGTCTATACAGGAAACCCAAAGTTTGGAGGAATCTTCAGTAGACAACAAGATGGTGGTTCTAGTTCTTTGGGATGTATGGTGGGGATGGTTGTTGTTGGACATCATACTCAAATTCATTATAGTGTGGAGGAGTTTTTCACCCTTTTACTATAGTTTCTTTGTAATATGATTTTATTATTCCCATGTATATGGATTTATTTTAGAGTTTACCTCTATGGATTTTTTTTGGTGAAATAATGTCTCATACATTCACATTATACTACAATTTCATATATAATTTATGTTATCATTACATATTCAGTTATATAACATTGAAAACGTGATTTTTGGTTTATTAAAAGTTATCATTAGGTTAAGGCCACCCATATGTAATATATGACTCATTGGTGCTAGTAACTGACCCCTTAACTATCAGAGGTAGGATTTAGATGGCACACTTTACCTAACTGTTGAATTGGGAAGGGTCCCAGTAGGTTGGTTCATGTAATTTCTTTTAAATAATTTCTAATTACACATTCATTAGAGACTTATGAGGAATATACCTCTCACATGTGGGAGAGGAGTAATGAGATGGAGGGTAGAGATGATGAGGGTTCATGCCAATCATACTTTGATGTGGAGGCTTGGATAGAAGTGAGTATAAGTGTCACTGATAATATGTTCAGACCTATAATAAAGAAAATGGATAGATCAAGTGTTTTTGTTACCTTGGAGAGTTTTTGTATCCTTATGAATATTTTAATATGTTGAGAATATAAATAAGAATAAATTGAGAATATATGAAGTGGATGTGATTCTTGTGTTGTATTTTATTGTTAGAAAAAAAATCATCTTCAAAATCATGTGTTGTATAGTGTCTCATTTTAGGTGAAGCCCACTCTAAAGATTTGGAGTATTTAAAAGATCATGGGATAAGTTTTGATGTTAAAGAGGGTTGTTTTGGAAGAATTTTGGATGTTTTTTTAAGAATATATAGATTAATTATTAAATTCTATATGGTTCATGTTAATAATTCTAATATGTTTGTGCTATGTATGATTAAACAACTACATGTGATTAAATTTAAGAATATGAAGTTGTGGAAATACAACTTCATATTAATTTTGTTGCATAAATATAACAGTATAACTATCTATTTGAATAATATGGTCATATATGATATTTATAATTGTCACAAGTGTGATACATAAGAGTTAAGTGATTTTATAGTACATACATAAGAGTTGGTATGTAAGTTAAAATGGAGTTTTAGAAGTTTAACTTCTAAAAGGAGAATCTGTAAATATGTCTCATGTCAGATTTATTTTAGATGATTCTGAAGCATGTAAGATTGATATATCTCAGAAGAATTTCATTGTGTAATAATAAGTTAGATCCACATCAGATTAACTCTGGATATTGGGAATATCTATGAGATTCATTCCAAAATATAATTTTCCATATAAGAATGATATGTCCCAGAAGTGCATCTACATTAGATTAATTGATTCCAAACATAAGCTATATTAGATTCAATACTGAAGATAATGAACCTATATAAGAATGAGCTAAGATTACTAGGATCTACAATGGAGTGACTAGATAATATAATAGGATTAACATGAAGGTATAAAATCTCACCTAAGAGTAAATAAAATTCCTCATAATAGAAATCATGATACAAGCAGTTTATGAATAAGGATAACACTATGAAGATGATATCACATCATGATCATACTAACCTAGAAGAAATAATATATGTATTTCATAGTAAATAAGTTTCTCATTCCATAAAGGGACAATAAGTAATGGAATATTGGTTTATTATGCTACAATGTATAGATTCATGTTGTAATTTATGATAGATTCAACCTATACAGATCCAAAGACCGAAGAAGTTGAAAAGAATTTGAAGAGTAGTTTAAGGAAGTTGGTGGTTTAAATGTCAATTTAAAATTAAAATTTTAATTTTAATAAGGGTATCTTACTATGTAAGATAAAAGTGATAGGGTATTTTCATGATTATTTAAGATATAGATAGGAATATAAGAGATTATATTTAAATATTGAAGATAAAATTGTATATAATTAGAGAATATAAGAATAAGAGGATTACTTATAAATATGAAAGTAGAAGAATATGATGAATAAGAATAAAAAGAAGAGTTTACACTAGTTTATGTGTGATCTTCACACTTTTGTTGTTTGTTGAGGAATAATAAAGTCATACATTTTCATAATTTTTAATAATATTAGGGGAAATATAAAATTTTCTAGAGAAAATAAAATCAGAGGAAAAAGGATAATTAATACCTCTTAAAGTATAAGACAGTAGTGTAACTTATTGGGAGACAAAATTTTTTACATTTTTGTATTAAGATTAAAGGATATAAATTTCTTGTTTATATCCGCTGTGGGGATTATAGTGGGTCATGTGGACATGGGTTTTACTGGATCATGATAAAGAGTAGTTACTCATTTTGAGTAGTGAACCTTATAAATCAAGTTTCCTTTGTTTTTTTATTCCCTTGGTGTGTGAGAGTTAACTAGTGAGATTTTGTCACTATAACAAGTGATGGAGGTTTATTTCTTAAGAAATTATTAAAAGTAAAATATAATATTGTTATGTAATAAAACCACTTCCTATTAGTGAACCAACACCATGCCGAGGTCTATTACAAGCAGTATCAAAGCATTCCAGGTTTCCCCAAAAGATAGAGAGATTTTTAATTTTGATGCTATAAAGGTTTTTTAACACAATTAGAATTTGATATTTTTTATCTCTTCTTGAACCAATGAAGTGTTTGATTTTCTTTTTTTAAGGTTTCTACTGAGGTTGGGGTTATGATATTAACTTTTATGTCTATCATGGATAGTATTAATTCAATAATCATCAATGAATTCCCCACATTCAATGTGAAAAATTATAATTTTTGTAAGGAAATAATGATGCCATAATTAATTTCACTAGGTATAGATACTATATAACTTTTGACTAATGTTTTATCACCTAATACACAAAGATCCATTGTGACTTGGGATGATAGAAAGAATTTTTAGTTTTATGGGCATTCAAGAAATGAAATTCTATCCCCACTTTTAGAGAATATGTTTTTAAAGTTTACAGTCTTAAAGTGATAAAAATTAATTTGGGAAAATATATGAAATATATATGAATGAAATTTCAAATCTAAAAAGGATAAATTATTGATTTTTTTTGGTGTATAAAGATATGTGTACACTTGAAGGTGAATGTGTTGATAAATTATTTATAAGGGTTTATGAGTTGGTGATAACTATTATAGGATTCATTGAGACTCATAATGATTCAATGGTGTTAAATAAGATACTTTATATCTTTCTAGATATATTTAATGCCAAAGTTTTGTTTCTAAAGGATTTTGATCTTTATAAACTTCCTTTGGATAAATTTCATAGCATATTAGTCACATATGATATGAGAAATGAATGTACTCTAAATAATAAGAGTTTTTATGATAAATAAATCTCAGACAAAGTAATGAAGAATGAAAATACCTCCAAGAAAATTTAGGAAGAATACGAAAATGGAGTTAGAGTTTCATATTTGAATGAAGATGTTAATTTGAAGTTTTAAAAACTTCTGTCACACATCTTAAGAGGTTTTTAAAAGGGAAAATTAAATTTCAAGGAATTTTACCTTTGAATTTATTCAATTGTGGGGTATTACAAATTTTGATGAAATTTTTACAAAACTATAAGAATATTAATGTGAATATGTGAATACTTACTCTCATGATTCTTTAAGAACGCATTAAAAAACATTGGAAGGGGGGGTTTTGATCAAGGATTTTAAGAAATTATTATTATTATAATAAAAAGTGGATTTATTTATCCATGTTGATTCCATCCAAATAAGAATCATAAAAATCCAAAAACGAAGAAATACCTGAATATGGGTATTATTTCCCCCTGAAAACAAAAAAAATAAGAAGTTTTCTATGATCACATGGATCATGTGAACCTCCTGGAGACACACAATAACATGACATATAAAAGGCCATGTGGATTGTCCCGTGTAGTGCATAGCCTATAAAATATCCCCTCATTTCCCTTTTAATAATTCCTTATACTCTTGAGAAGTCATCCAAGGAACTCCTTGATCATGCAGTGGTATCCAAACAAGCACCCCCAACTCAGGAAAATTATTAGGGTATAGGCTCTTGACCAGACATCATAAAATATTTTTAAAATAGGAGGGAAATATCCAAAAGGTTAGAGCCACTTATAGTCATAAATATCATGTGACACATCACTGATAGGTAGAGTGATTGTATTTGACAAAAATTATACAACCTCGCAAGATCCCCCATCCATTGTAAAATAAACAAATAAAATAAAATAAAAAAATATTGGAGCCTCATGCAACCATAAAAATCATGTGACACACTCCATGCAGTTCACGAGACACCACAAACCCTTTTTGACATGTTTGTCTCATCGCATGAGAGCCCTCTTGCATGTCACCCTCACCATGAAAAGGGGATTAGACATGTCTAGGAAGTCTTGTGCTCCCCCTCTGTGTCCAAAAATAAGAAAAATGTTTCACCCATGATAATTCTGATTCATCATCATAATACATTTTTTTATCCCATGGCACATCACCGGTGTAGAAAGTGATTGTCTTAGACAACACTCGTGCAAGCTCACAAAATCCCCAATCCTATGACAAATAAAATAAGGAAATAAAAGAGAAAATTCAAGAGCCTTTTATAGTCATAAAATTCATGGGACATGATCATGAGCTTCGTAATACCTCATGAAAGAACCATGTAAAACCATACTTGTCATGAAAAAGGTCTTAGAAAAGTTATCTTAGATTGCGCGAAAGCCTTTCAGAAGGTATCCTCATCTCATGAAAGTCTTTAGACATGTCAGCCTAACAATATGAAATTTCCCTAGAATATTTTCCTGATTTGAAAGACCCCTTTAATTGGACACAGTCTAACAGATGATGCGTTGATGGGATGGTCTCACGATCACTGAAAATCAAGATATTCCCCAGAAATGAACTATAGTAGGTTCTCGGAAAATGCATGGCATGAAATACCTCCACTGACTCTAGCCTAGATTTTCATGATACACGATGCACAATGTGGCGAATAATCAGGGTGTAAATTCCTATAAACCCCCCACCCTAGTATGAAAATTACATGGAATTTTCCTTGGAAAATTGCATCAGCGCACCCAGGAATCAGAGCATATTTCTAGGAGCAATAGATCTCACGATCGGGAATTTTTTCCATCAAGTAAGATTTGTAGAAAAACTATAGAGATCATGAATCATGCATAGGAACATTATGTGATCACTCATAGATCTTATGAAGGAATTATGGTGGGTCACACAAATAATATATCACAAACCTACTAGATCACATAAGACTTGAAAAATTAACACTGAACAAATCTAAGGCATTATTATAAAAGGTGGAAAAAGTTTAAAAATATGGGAGACTTATGTGAAGAACAAATATGTTGATCCTCATGCACTTTGTATGAATTAATAGGGTCATGAGACAGGTTTAGGATATGTAACCCAGATCATGTGATGCTCCTTTGGTATAATATTTGGATCATGAAAAGTCTCTTGGACGTGTCAGAGAAATTCATATGGAACCCTTCGAACATGCCACCCAAGTCTCAAGAAACCCTTTGGGATTTCCATCCAGACCTCACGATGACCTCTAGACATGTTTCCCAAATCATATGGAAGCACTAGTGTGTGGAATATAAGTCTTGTGATGGCATCAGGACATGTCTACCATCTCTTGTGACATCCTCCAGACAAGCCAGCTATATCCTAAAAATTTCTCCATACATGTCAACTGGCTCTCATGACATCCTCTAAAAAACAAGTCATATCTCATGATTCCCTATGGATATATAAGCTGGATCTTGTGATTTCCCTCAAACATGTCATCTAGATTTCACAGTTACCTCCAGATATGTTATCCCAGATCATGCATTACCCTACATACAAGTCACAATGACTTTCACGATTCCCTCCACGTGTGTCATCCATCTTCTACGATGACCCAAAATAAAGTCAACATGATCATGAAACACCCTCTAAGAATGTCAGCTAAGATCATGAAATTGATTCTAGGGTCAACTAGCCAGGTATTAAAATTTCCTCTAGACATTTCAGACTTGGTCATGTAATGACCTTCATACATGTCATCCAATTTATGTGATTTCCCTCGGACAAGTAAATTAAATCATGTGATTTCCCTTGTAAAGGTTAGGTAGAAACCCTCTTACATGTCAAGAAGAAAATCACAGCATGTCAATCATATAGTCGACATATGTTAGGTAGACATGAAGACATGGCCAAGAAGGCATCCCCGGATATGATAACATTTTCCAACCTCTAGAAGGGTAGCCTCAACATGTAATCCCTAGCTTAACAAACTATTAGAACTCTGATTCCTACTATAACCAAAATATTTAGTATGTCTTCTTAAGGATTGAGATGCATATCAAACCTCTAATGGGTTTTCCCAATGCATAAGTCCTCTATCTGCAAGCAGTGAGACTGATTATTTGATATCCATTTTTTCTCACATTGAGCATAGCTCACATGGGATTAAAGATTTGCAATGATAATATCACTCACGTCGTAAGAATATATCAAGATGAGGGAATTAAACCTCAACATATAAGACCCGACCAGTGGTATAATATTATATGACCCGCATATAAGGGAAACATCAGTGTGTAAGCCCCAACCAAATGAATTATGATAACAATAATTTCTGCCATAACTAGGATATGTCAGACACCTTCCTATGGCCTGAGATCAAATAGGAATCCACTTCTATGTAAGTCTCATCATGTATCTGATATTATAACCATCAATACCCAATATCTACCATGGTATTATCATCAATCCTTATCCACTATCAAATTGAGAAGATCCTAAACTACGGCGACTCTGATTCCTTCCAAAATTGGGATATGTAGGACTCCTTCCTAAGGCATGAGCTATATATTAATCATGTAATGGGTTTTTCCATCATGTAATCCCTACATTAATATATATTTAGGTTGATTAATTATTATACATTTTTTCTCAAATTGAGCATAGTTCACATGGTCTTAGAGAGTCACAATGATCACCTCATTGGCATATTAAATCTTTACCATCAAGGGAAACCTCATTATGTAAGCCCCAATTAGTGGAAAGATATAACAACCCAATATACAAGAGTATCTACCATGGTAAAATTTCCAAGGGTGTGAATAAACTATGATAACTCTGATTCTTACCATAACTAGGAAAATGTAGGATTCCTCCATGAGGTTTGAGCTTAGGTATCTAGTTCCCCAATGTTTCCATATATGTCATTTCCATAAAACATTAAACTGCATGGGTTTAACAAACTATGTGGGTTTTGATTCCTATTATACAATAGAATATATAGGATGCCTCATAATGGATAAATCCCATCCTTGAAATATTAATCGTCTCCCCGGATAACAACAAACTCCAGAGTGTCCGGTTATATGTCTTCAACATATAAGCAGTTACCCATCAAATGGAAATGGATGAAAAAACTCAGATACATACAGATGGATTCATTGACAATACCAACCTTCTATATGCATATAAAGATACATAACCTATTATCATTATTTTAGGTTAACCGGTCTAGTATTGAGATAAGGAAGAGATTCTCAAACATATCTTAAATATATAAGTGAGTCTGGGAGGAGAAAATAATTCCCCCTAAAAGGATGTGATGATCCCAACCTACCATTATCTTGACCAATGTAAATTTATAGGCATCATTAGTTATAAAACCCCAACTAACCTCTTCTTATTGGAAAGTATATCTATACCAAGTTAGGGATGTGAGAACCACTGGGAGTTTTTTTTTTTTTGAAAGGTTAAAAAATACTGATACCAATACTAATGATTGTGAAAAACATTGAACCCCCCACAATCGTACCACTAGAAAAAATCCATCCACATCTTTCCAAGGGAAAAAATGGTGAAATATATGTGAAACTATCAAATAACAAAATAATTGGGTTATTATCCATTAAGCCATTTTTTCATTTTCTATGCAAAAAATGGTAAATCTAATGTGAAACTATCAAATAACATAATGATTGGGTTATTATACATTGATCCATTTTGTTTTCATTTCCTTTGAAAAAAATGACGGACCTCACTTGAAACTCTCAAATATTAAGATGATTAGTTGACCATGAAATTGATCTTATAGTTGATCCTCAGTATTTGGGGTTCCCATGAAATAAGTCCATCCTCTATTTGACAAGTTCACTTAAGTATAATGGCCAGATAGGGAATAAAAGGACAATTATGTTACCCATTAATATTTTATTGAGCACATATCATGCATTCAATGTTGCACTGATCGGTGAAACTATTCCTTATTGTATGCATGATTTCAAATAATGCTCTCCTTAATAACATCCCGATCTGAGATAATGTCTTCATATCGCAAATGTTTTAGCAAATCAGCTACAACTTCAACCCCTACGGGCCTTAGAATGACCTCACCCACCAGGAATCTTTAGTGTAGTGTGGTGAATATAATGGTTCGAGAATACCATCAACATGCTACAATCCCAACCATCAAGGTTGTATAAAAGGGTATCTAAGTACTAAAACCAATGAGTCTGCAACATCTAAAGAAAAATGTAGTGAATCTAGTGGCCCTCATTTCCAAATACAACCACTTCATAAGTTTATCCCTAGATTGTGACAATCACTGACTTTATTATCTAATAAAGTTGGATCAAGGTTCTAACTACGAATCTATCCTAGTGCAAGGTCCAATGATGTGGGATCCTATCAACTATTGTCGCTAATTCCATCCCACCAGTACCCATCAGTTGGCTACTCAAAGTACCACCTGACACACTACCACCCTCTAAATCCATGAATGGGAAACAAGGAAGAAACATCAAGCATGGAAGGAATTGGATAATTGTGAGTGGGATCATATCCCTACTCCTGCTGACGATTTCTATCAATATATTCTGGCAATAACTAGAAAGAAGAATCATATCCCTACTCACTCAGAACAATTCTATGGGAATATTCCTATAGTAGTCATGGGAGATGTTTATATTCCTATCCCCATACATGAATCCCATCAGCATATTCCAGTTGGACAAGGAAGAAAAAAGTGTACTCGTATCCTTTCTTCAATCGAAGATATCTTCCAGCATATAGTGTATATGGAAAATGTGCTGGATTATATCCATGTGCACATTTTTCTAAAGTCCCATTACATGTTAGCAATAGCTGAAGAACTATGTCAGTATATTCTAGTGTTGGTACATATATAAGGATTGGAATATATTACTATCTCTATATCCATGGCAGATCAACACTCTAATCATTATGAAAAATTGGCTTCTCCAGAGAAAGTACACATTCTTTATCCCATCTAGAAGGATTATCAACAAACTTTGGTAAAGGAAGAAGCGTTAGACCAGGATCATATTTCCATTCCAATTGGGGATCATGAGGAGAGAGTGGTGAGTGCTTTTGGATAGGGGAACATTGCTATTAATAAAATTTGGTATCATATTCCAAAGGCCTAGGATCAGGATCATATCCCCATTCTATATGGGGCTTACAAAGTGAGATGGGAACATGCTTCGATACAAGCTCATGTTTCTATAGAAAATGACTAGCAACATACTCCAAAGGCCCAGTATTAGGATCATATCCCCATTCTATATGGGGTTCCCCAAGTGATAATAGTACATGCCTCGGGGCATGATCATATTTATTTTAGTGAAAATGTCTAGAATATTCTAGAAGATCGTGGAAGATAGACACATATTCCTAATTCTTCCAACGAATGAATACACCAACATCCTTCCAAGGAAATACAGGAGGAGGATCATATTCTTTATCAATTTTTTAAGGTCTGTCAGTATATTCTGGTAGAGAATGCATATTTAGACCGGACTCATATTCTTGTTCCAACTTGGGTTCACCAATTGAGAACGTCACATGCCTTGGGGAAGGCTCATATCCCTACCAAAAAAGACCAGCAACATATCCCAAAGGCTCAGTATTGGTCTCATACTCCCGTTCTAACTGAGTATCACCAAATGAAAATTGAGCATGCCTTGGTTTAAGCTCATATTATTATAAATAATGAAGAATCTTGTCATAATATTCCATAAGATTATCAGTAGTCTGATCAAGCTCCCATAGCTCCATATGGTTATAAACAAGGTACAGAAACCTCTATATAATAGGCTCATATTCCTTCATAATTCTAGAAGGCAGGTCATCATATTCTATCCACAATGTAGAACAAGGTTCATATCCCTAATATGTTCAATGCCAGTGTCCTTGAGGTTGTTCGAGACACATTCTCAACATCCCAAGGGACTATCAACTCTTTAACTAAAGAAGAAGATAAACATTACTATCATATTACTTCTTATGGTAGTGTGAATATAGATCGTAGGGACTCTACTCTTAACATCTTCCGGGGTAAACTCCTCTATGGTGTTATCTCCCATAGACAAGAAAATTCTCCCCTTTCCTAGACACCTCCGTATAGGGAGGTGTTCCAAATAGATATGTCATATTATAGAGAGGTACTTGAAATATTAGGTTCAACTACATATAGTTTCCCATCAACTTTCAGTAGCCCTTCACTCTGGTCAGTAGGCAACCCAAAGAAGAATCTTCTATGTTCGGATCAGATAGAGTCATGTAATTATAATGAAGAGGAATCAAAAATTGATATATAAAGATACTTATACAGAACAAACATCCCCATATTGTTATTTCCTCTTACCACATATAACTATGATATTCCATATGAGCTAGAGAAGGAGTGAATGCCTTATATATACCAAAATATTTGGCCAAATATTCATTGAATAAAGACTAGAAACCTCGCTTATCTATGATAAAATGTTCACCTTCAGACCACCAACATAGTCTATTGTGTTCTAGACCTGTCTACTATCTCAATGGCCCGAGATCCAAAACCAGAAAAGAATAACACAAAACCCTAACACGCATGCTTCCATTGCATCATATACCTTTAGCATCTGATCTCTAAACTCACATCATGTATTTTTATTCAAGTATGGTTAAAGTATAAATTTTTACACTTAATTCCACACCTATAATAGAAAAAATCCTCAAATACAACATCCTCTAATGTCATAGCCTCTAGAGAAATCAGGGGATCAAGTAATTCTAGGGCTAGTTGGTCACTACAACAGAATTCTACTTCTTCAATAGTTCCAAGATATAATAAATGGTGGAAGTGTATAGCAAATAAGTCTTTGATCATGTCCCCCTTGAAGTAATGAGAATGAATTTTAGACATGGAATCCAATGTTGTAATCAAATCGGTGACATCCTATAGAAACTGACTCTCAACATGGGCTTCCATTACACCAAACTCCTACGTGAGCACAACTGCACTACAACAAATAGGACATAGTAGAAGAATCCATAACATAAATCTAGGAGTGGACTCAGCTCAATGGGTCAAGGGAATATCTACCACTACTTTCACCTATCCGATCATCAATTCTCAAGAGGATTCGGGATATATCATCAGTAGCTACAAAAACCCATATCACTGGGCTAAGGGAATTTATATCTCAATCGCCATCACTTGGTTCATCATCATCTAATAGGTTCCTAGGGAAATAAATGGTGATTCCAGATCAACCCTATACCACTAGGATAGGGTAATTTATATCTCAATGTCCACCCTTGGAATCATAAAATCCTCAACTAGAAGCATCAGATCATCAACAAAAAGATCAATCAATGCCAATTGTGTCCTCAGATGACCCCCAGCTCATAGGGATGGGAGAATTTTCACCATCATCATCAACACAGAGAGAATCATTATTCTATAGATTGGGAGGAAAATATTGACGATCGGTATCCCATCCATTCCTCCTACCATAAGACTATCCTCTATTATTTAGGTATCATTAAGAAACCATAACCAAAAAATCTCTCAAGGTCATTACTCACTGGTCAAGATAGGATGAGGGTATGGAAAATCAATCATACCCCTCCAGGATAACAAGCCAAAACATCCCAATATGGCCAAGGTTTTAAAGACCAACCCTAATATAGTAAGTGAAGAATCATCATACTACATTGAATTTAATGGGACAACCAACATTTTCTGATATGCCTTTGTGAATGTCTTCTCTATCAACACAATAGATATGGTGGATTAAGACACAAATGAGGAGGCCTGTAATATGGAAAACATTCCCTAGGAGGAGGGTGATTTGGATACACAAACTGAGGATGCATGCACCTAGAACCAAAGAAGGCTCAGAAATCTAGGACCTTTGAATAACAAGTTTCCAACTCTTTAGTGGAACACTTCCAAAGATAAAGGGAAAGGTGTGGCTAAATCCCAATCACTACCTATAAGATTCTGAGTTCCTTCCGCAAAGTAACAATTTTCACAATTTGAGAATGAGATAAAAACTCTCAGATAACTCAATGAGGAGATACTTAGGGGAAATATTCCTACTAGGTATCATCTTTAGGCAGAGATGGATATTCTTCCTCCCATAGTCGATTAGCCTGTAAAAGAAACATATGAGCATCAGATCATCTATGAATCTAGGTAGGTAGTCTAAATAAATGTGAAGCTAAAAATGATCGTGACTTCCCTCTCTTACAGTGAAATCATCTCCTTCTCCAGGGTAATCACTCAGTCTACACATGGGTCAAGAATCAGCAAGAGACGAAGATAAGGCCATTGCTTCAAGACTCACCCACTCTATATAGATGGGAGATGGATCAAAAAGTAGTACCTCTAGAACTGTACAAATTTATTTAGTCTCTGACATCTCTAATGGAATATATGGAATAAAAATACACTCTTGTACAAACTGAGATGAAGGAATATCTTGAATGGGTGGATGACACGTTGCCTCCATCCAATTTTTTAATTCCTACCTTCTCCAATTTTGATGGTGTAGAATACCTTAATAGCATATCACAAACATTGTGTCCTGATGTTGGTTATTTATGGGCCCTCAAGATCAAAAGGAGGCGACAAAGATAAGTTTTTTTCTACAGACTCTGATATGGAAATCCTTTTTTGGGTATAGTATCCTTCCAGTAGGATTAGTTGGAGGATGGGAAGACCTTCATCATTAATTCATTTATCAGTTCACCTATGTGCTGAGGAAAATGATATCTATAGACCTAAAAAACTTCAAGAAATGTGAAAATGAGAGAGTTTATAAGTTCATAGATATATGTAAAGGTTTAACCTATTTAATCAGTATCCATATCTCATAAGAACATTTGGTGAAAATTTGTGCTGAAAATTTCTAGGATGAGTTTTTGACACCTATGATCCCAATGAAATATCCAGGTGGGTTCTATGAGTCATCAAAAATGGAATAATTTATGTAGGACACTATTTAGTGAACCCAAGATAAATATCAACTCATGACTTAAGCATAGGTTAAAATGATTGACAAGTCAGAAGCTATAGATGTTACACTCAAATAATCCGCAATTCCCATTCAAGCACCTAAGTAGGTCTCAAACTGCCCATTTTCTCCTATCGAGCAACAACAACAACAAAACATCCCTCGACCATAAGCATAGATAAATATAGGTCATTCAATATTATAGGAATAGATGAATAAAGAATAATCCTTTAGAAATGAACCATCCCCTGGTTATTTCTTGGTAGTCGTGGACAGTAACCTGCTCAAGATACTATACCCCAGGAATCCCAATTAGGTCAACCTCACTAACCATCTCGAATACTTTCCTTTCCATATAAGGATTGGTCATAATATCTAGGACGGTTTCATCTTCAAATACATCCTTCAAGGAATGGTCGACTCTGGACAAGTGGTGTTAGAAAACTCCTCAAATAATGTGGCCTATAGAATCATATCCCAATAAGAAGAAGAGGGTGTTTGGTAATGATATTTGGCCAGGACTGGATAGAAGTTCAAAAATTGGATGAATTGGAAAATAGTTGATCAGGATCATGTTGTCCTAAGATAAAAACTATGCAGACCCACAATAGATCCGCCAACCAAGAAGGTGACAATAGATATGTCTCCTGAAGGTGGAAAAAACCATAAGATATTGGAAGATACATAAGAGGATGAGTTACATTATACTCTAATAAAATCTCTGACTATTGCATATTTCTTCCCTACAACATCTGAAATATAGGCACCACCCCAAAAAATGAAACCCTCGTCATATAAAGAGATCATCTTTGGTTCTATCAATGTGATACACTTGTAAAATTGATTCTTCAATGATGAATATGCCTCCGAGTATGAGTTCCTCACACCAAACCGGGGAACGGGAGGCCAAATTCATAGGAACCAAGGTTACAAGGGATAGCATGAGCATGATCGAACCCAATATTTCAGTCACATCACCAATGAGAACATATATGCAGCTAATACCCATGGTAAATAACTCTAGAAATCCCAAAAAAAAGACTTGGAAGTGTCTCAAAACCCTCCAATGATCATCTACACTGAGTTTTCTTGCATGACCACATTATGGGGGTTCGATTACCAGATCATCCCAAGAAACGTGGAAGGCCGATGTGATCCACTCCACTGGAAACAGATTCTCCATTAACCTCGGCACAAGAATTAGGAATTTCCACCTCAAACTACTCATCTCTTGAGCCTCATGCCAATAATAAACCCCACCATGGGAATTACCAATCTCGGGTATAAAAGTATAACATTGTTAAATAGTTGGTAGTTGTCCCATCCAAGATCTAAATCTTTGATGTGCTCTATCTTTCAAAAGAACTCAAAGTGGCACTCTTTAATTCACTTCTAATTCTGTAGGAATTTGATATAGAAGTCACTATAGTCAAGGTTTATTGAATGGAGACCATGTCAACAGAATGTCATGTCTTCAACTCGTTCACATAGCATGATTAGGAAGAGGTCCCTCGGGGATACATCAGAACACTATATATTTTGGGCACACTCAATAATATTTATATTCAAAGGGATCTCATTGAAAATGGATCTAGGATCAATCTCATCCCAATTCAAGCCCTCTTATGTTAGTATATAGAAAAGGGGATTTTCCTCCCACAAATATGACCATTCTAGGGTATGATAATAATGATCAAAATCCCCTCGAGAAGATAAAACTCAAATATAATTTTGTGGATATAACATATGTTGTTGAGTTTATGGTTATCTAGCAAGACACCACATACAATGTTCTACTCAGAAGGCCCTGGCTCCATAGTCACATGGTGGTACCTTCAACATTCCATCAATGTCTGAAATACCCCATCGATTGAAAGTTCACCATACTATATGGTTATAGCTCCCCCTTCGAGACTTTCAAACCCATATATGCTGAAGTATGTTTCTACAAAAGGAGAGGAAAACAACCATTAGTGGATGATGACATATAGTTTGCATCCCCCAAAGGATTGGGGACCACCCTTGAAAATACTTGGGGTATGCTTGATAGTGACTATGTACTCCCTATAAATATAGTTGAGGTAATAGACCTGTTCCTAGAGGTCCAATCCCCTACTTTCACCAGTGACAGTGTAAAAAAACAATCAGATCTTGCATCTCTCTAAAATGAATCTACCAGTAGGGGATGATAATGTCTCTTCTCATGGCATCTCTCACCTCTAAAATGACAGAGAAACCCCAAGATTTCTGTCTCTGTCTGAGAATGCCTCCACATACTCAGAGGTAGAATAAGAATAAGATAACCTCAAGAATGTCCCTCTATTTTAGGAAGGTGTCTTCGCCACCATTTATGATCTTAGACAGGTTGATCTGGGAACAGAAGAAGAATCACAAACTACACTGATTAGTGGTTTCATGCCCCTCAAAGAGCAATAGATGTACATTGAATTTATAAATCCACATTAATATGCATTTGACTTAAACTATACAGAAATTTCCTAACTGAATGAAAATGTGGATCTACACCATCTCAGATTCCTTATGACCATTGAGAGTTCAAAAAGGAATCCAGGAGGATGCATCCCTCTCATGATATCAATGTAGAGATATAAAAAAATTTCTATGTAATGAAATACTAGAGATGGGTTTTCAATATTGTCCCCATCAAGAAAAATAATTAGTAGATTACGGTCTGTATTGATTTCATAGACCTTAATAAACAATTCCAAAAGGATAAATTCCCATTTCCAATCACATAACTATTGATTTATGCAACTTATGGATTCCAAGATCTTTCCTTCGTGGAAGGTAATTAAAGGTACAATCAAATAAATATGTCCCCTAAAGACGAAGAAACCACTAACTTTATTATGACCTAAGGGATATTTTTCTATTAGGTTGTCCCTTTTTACTAAATAACTCTAGAACCACTTATAAAGGTGCCATGCATAAAATATTTAATTCATTCCTAGGAAGGATAACTTGATGTTATGTCGATGACCTGGTGTTCAAATCTCAACACTAGTGTGATCACTTCATGGATCATCAAATAGTCCTCGGAAAGCTACAACATCATAGTCTAAATATGAATCCACTGAAGTGTGCTTTAGGGGTAACATCAAGGAAGTTTCTTGGCTTTGTGACATGTCATCATAGTACCATGGTTGACCCAAATAAGAATAGTTCTATTTTAGAAATTCCACCCCTCAAAAATATCAATGAATTGAGAGGACTCTAATGTAACTTATCCTTCCTTCAGTGATTTACAGCCAAATTGGATGGAAAATATCTCCCTTTCACCAGGATAATGAAGAAGGGAATCGCCTAAAAGTGGTATAAGGACTTCCAATAATTTAAAATTCCCAAGAAACATCTTCTGCACCCACAGGTCCTGATGCCACCAGTGGAGGGAAATCAACTCATCTTTTTTGGGTCCACCATGGAATGCTCACTTAGTTATCTCCTCGCATAGATGAACTATGTGGGGAGTTAGAAAAATCTTTATTACCTCCTCTAAATAATTCTAGGTACTAAGACTTGATACTTGGATATCAATAGATCTACCTCACACTCATATTTGTAGTGAAGAAGTTGGTCCATTGCTTTCAGCACCACAAATTCCATCTAGTCTCTCATATTGATCCACAGAAGTATATCCTTGGACTCCCCATGCTAACTAGGCATCTATCCTGATGGGAAGTTATTCTGTAATCATAGGGAATGTAGTTTGTGTCACAAAATGTAGTGAAAGGGAAAGCCCTGTTCGATTTCCTTATGGAATATCCCACCCTAGAAAGTAAACCAGTTGACACTGAACTCCCAGATGAGGAAGTTTTAAATTCCCATGAAACTCCTAGAAATGGTAGATTTATTTTTATAAAACCTCCTCAAGTCCTATTAGAAAAATTATGGAAACTATGAAGCTCGATTGGGTTGGATTAGGTATTTCATTTGTTTCTCCAAACAATGAAATTTTTCCCTAGTCTCTCTCATTATCCAAAGACCGCACAAATATGGAGGTATAACACCAATCCCTCGTCACTAGCTTAGAACTCGCCCTAAAGCTACAAATAGCCTAACAAAATATCAAAGGGAATTCAAAACTAGTGACAAAGCAGATCAATGGAGAATATTCCATCAAAAAGAAATAATTGACCCCTCTCACTATCTACATAAGGGGACTAATGGAATAATTCCCTTTTAATCCCACATTGCATTATGTTCCCCGATCATAGAATGCTCGTCCTTACACATTGGCTAATGCATCCATAGTCCTGGATGACCCTGATCAAGAGGAAGCAATATTTTGTATCACGCATCAAAGAATGGTCTAATCGATCATAATTTGTGATATAGAAGAAATCAAATAGTTTAAAACCACCCAAGAGTGCGATGAACTGATATCCACCCCTAGATAGATAGAGCCTATAATGGGTTACATCCAAAATGGCACTCTCCTAACAGACTGAGCTAAAAGGGAATATATTTAGTGTCATTCAGAGTACTTTACTCTGTTTAATGATCCAAATTTGAAAAAATAACTATAAAAGAAAGGATTTTAAGGAAACAACCTCAGATGCATAGCATAAAAAAGTTATCTACACCATCATGGAAGAAGTCCATGTAGGATCCTACGGTTCTCATTAATCTGGGATGAGGCTCTCCCACCAAATCAGGAGGCTAGGATATTACTGGAAAACCATGATACAAGACTGTGTGAAATTCACCAGGAAATGTCATTCATGAAAGATCCATGAAAACTTCATCCATTATCCCCTATAAATTTTAGATATAGTCAATTTTTCATGGAAATTTTCTATATAAGGAATGGATGTTGTGGGGATATATACCCCATACATAGCTAAGAATTTCAAGTGCATCATTACTACAACTGACTTCTTCTCTAAATGGGTAGAGGAAATACCCCCCAAGGAGGTCGAGATGAAGAATATCATCAACTCTATAAATTCATATATCATCTCCAGGTTTGGTTCCCCCACACAATATTGATGAACAACGACACCAACTTTGGTTCTATGAAATTGAATATATTGTACTAGGAGTACAACATCAAGTCTAATCATGCATCCAGATATTGTGCAGTTGTAAATGGACAAATATAGGCCTTCAACAAGACCTTTTCAAACATACTGTAGAATATGGTGAATAAAGAAAAGAAGTCCAAGATGGAAAAACTCCTCCATTATTTATGGGCCCATCATTCCACCACACATACCAATAGGTAAGAAAATCTGTACTCACAAGTGTATGGGATCAAGGAAGTATTTCTCATAGAAGTCCAGTTTCCCTCACTTTTTATAGCCATCGGTCTGACTCTATTCATTTCTCCAAGGAGAATTTTTGTTATCTCTCCAAACAAAAATGATGCCAGGGAAAAAGACTCCAAAGATAGAACCTGAATGGGAAGGTCCTTATATCATACATAATTTCTATCATAATAGATCCTAATCATTGGAAAAATTTATGGGGTATGGGTCACACTCCACACAAATGTGAGGTTTCTCAAGATATACTTTTCATAGCTGTCATCAAGTATCAAGTCATGGAATCAATACTTTAAATAGCATAGTATCTCATGTACAAACCACAAGATGATAAACTGTATGGAGCACTTCCTCACCACATGAGGTTAAAATGCTCTGATCCCCCAGGGCTTCATCTTCATTCATATCAAGAAACCCAATTTCGAGAATCAATACTTTAAACTTTATAGTATCTCATGTCCTAACCACATGAAAAAAACTATATAGAACCTATCCTTACCACATAACGTTAAAATTCATGGAATATCTCCTCACCACAAGAAATCAAACTACATGGGAAGCACCATCCCACTAATGAATCATTGTACACAAGCTAGATCTATGTGAAAGAAGGTTGAAATGCCCATGTCCATGTGTGAGAGTCATCTGCACATAGGGATTCCCTCTTTCTAAGAACAACATGTGGCTTGATTCATGCTATTATAGGATACATAGTAATGAAAGAACCTATATTTTTTGTCCCATCCATTTTGTCATTCCCTTTCACATCGGGTGACCCTCGTCCTCACTGAAAGACATGAAAATGAATGGCTCGTGTCCTTATCGCACAATATTAGACTACACGGGTTTCTAGAACTATGTATGGATTGATTCTCATTTCAATAAGATATGTAGGGACAACTCAATCCTATATCTTTTTCCATACACCACATGACACAAAATTCATCTTCCTTATCCTTAATCACCTCTACATGGTGATAGGAATCCTTTCCATTCCTTGTTTCTCACACCGAGCATAGCTCACGTGAGATTAGGAATTTTAGTAAGGGTTTCCCTGAATGAATGAGGAATATCATCTCATGATAGGGTTATCATGGTTCTTAATTCAAGACCTTAAAAGGAATACCATGATTCCTCGTCGTACGATGTTAAACTGTATGGTTTATGTCCTTTTCATGATACAAAACTACACATTTCGGTGGACCTCACCCAAAAGGACCATTATTATTAATGTTGGTCTCCTACCACACCTACATTAAAGAACTATGTGTGACTTGATTCATGACATCACAAGGTACATATTAATTCCCAAATCTCAAGCCCCAGGTCTAGTCACAACGAATAAACTTAAAAATACCCCTACATGCATATAGATCAGACTTGTGCAGGAAAATTTTGTTTCAAGAACTATATATATATTAATTCCTATTACCATAGGATATGTAGTGATTCCTAGATTTTCATCCTTGGGTCCAACAACAATACCCTTTTTCTATGTCATAAAGCCTATATCCTTTCTTCCAGACATTAAACTACATGGTTCCTCAAGAACTATGTATGGATTGATTTATGTCATCATAGGATGTGTAGTGATGCTTGGATCTCCAATCATGGGCCCAGATATAATAATTAATGGAAACAATGCCCACCTCTACCTACAGGTTAGACTTTCATATATATTTTCTCATTCAAGAACTATATGCACATTGATTCCTGTCATCGTATGATGCATAGTGATACCCAAATTTCTAATCCTAAGCCCATCTAAAACAACCAATAAAAAAATAAACCCCAACTAAATGTGGGATGATAAATATAGGACCATTTTTCCTTTGCATAACTAATATCTAGGTGCATCCTACTTGTGAATGTAATATATCTTGCATAATTTTTTACATTAGTTCCCACATCCTTACTACATGATGATTAAACCGCAAAGAAAACATCCCAGTTTCATAACATTAAAACTTTACAAAAAATACATCATTACTGTATGAAATTAAACTACAAGGAAAATTTACTTAAGACATGATGTTAAACTGTACTGAATCATGTATATTTCTTCTACACAAAATTAAACTATACATAAAATCGTTCATTATCATCCCTCATCAATGGACCACAATATCCTTACACTGGTTAGCCAGAATATGGAGTGATTCCACCATATATTAAGAACCTCAATTAATAAATCACACTTCATGTATCTATTGCCTAAAGTTTCTGAAAACTTTTCATGGCCCTTGGAAAGGAAAACGGATCTCTCTATTTTACCATGATATCGATGCATAAGGGCTTAGACCTACCAACTAGAGAAATCTCGACTCTGTAAGGAGGGAATTCTTATCCTTGTGAGTCTGACATCATTATGGCACAACTCAGCACTAGAGGGTATTCTGGGTCATCCCCTATATGATTTTTGCCTAAAATTTCTCATGAATTTAGAATCTTGATCCATGATTTACAAAATTTTCATCTCCCTCCAAGAAGGATGTTGGAGTGATCTTAACCCTAGGTATCCTAATTGGGCTCTTATGTAACATCCCCCATATTAGGTCCCTATGTGTAACAACCATAAACTACTTTCACATTATTCAAATTTGTATTCCCTTAAACTCTATCCTATAGTGTTCAAATCACATGACCCTAAACCTTTAGTGAAAGAGACAAAAAACCTATCAGGTTGAAAACCAGAAAAGGTTGTCCTGATCAAAATTCAAGTCTTCTCTCACTAAACTCTTCATCCTCATATTTTAGTAAAAAACTAGTGTGTAAAATAAATATGGAATAAATCTCATAGGGTATACAATATTACCCTATTAAAACCCAACCTATGCTCTCTAGACCTCTTGGTTCAGTAAAAATTTTGAGTGATGATCTGTCATGTATCTTCACCCTAAAAATATACTCTCTAGGTAGTGACACAACTTTTAGGGTGCTTAAACACTTCTTGAATATTACAATTTCCACAAATCACACTTCATGACTTGATTGCCTCGAATCACCATAAACATTCCATGGCACTTGGAAAAGGATACTTGGTTTCAAGGGACCCTTTGTTTTCCTATGAATGTATTCATATGTCTCATGCATATGCACCAATGGTTGTCAACCAAATTTGTTACTCTTCAAAATAGGCTTTCTAATTCTTGTGATCCCTGAAATCACCATAGTAGAACTCATAACCTCTCTGTGTTACAGTCCATTCCTGGTACAATTTTCCCATATCATCCTATTAACCCAAGAACTTTGGACCATGATTTACAATCCTCATACCAAACTATCCAAGTGGATTCAACATCATCGATGTTACATCACCATGTTTTTTACCTTTTCTAAAAACATAAATTCAACACTCCATTCCCAAACATTTTATAGACCAAACCTTATGATTCCAAACCACAGGGCATAGGGATAGAGATTCACAATTAATAGCTAAATTTCCCTAGCATGCTAGAACCCTTCCTGGATAGCTTTCCTCCATATCCAACCTCATCATCTGAACTCTAAAGTCTTCATGAATCTTTTTTGGACCTCAAAAAAAATATAGATCATCTTTTCATGATGCTGATATTTATGCATAAGGGATTTTACCTACTAACTAAATGCATCTCCTACTTAAATAAAAGAAACTTTGAACCTTGTGGTCCCAACAAACACCTTGGAGGAACATATCACCTCATGGTGTGATGGGTCATCCCCAGAATGCCTGCCACATCACATATTCACTAACTCAAACTTTTGGGTTATGACTTATATCACCTATATTCTAACTATCCATCTGGGTTTGGCATCCCTAGTATTCCTCCCTCAACAAATATTACCCCCATAAATCTTCCATGAACCTTATAAAAGTGGGTATACACCTCTATTTTACAATGTTATTAATGCATAAGGTCTTTGACCTACCAACTAGAGGCATATTCTCCTTTTAGGAAATGATCTCTAATCCTAATGAGCCTTGGAAACACTACATCATAACTCAGAATCCTTGTGTGTTTTGAGTCATTATTAGAATCTCTGCACCATATTTCATGATCATTTATCAAGTCTTAGAAGTAAAACTCTAAACTTCATGAAATCCTAAGATTCGAGGTAATAGACCCTAAAATATAGTGATAGACTGTTCGAGATAAAATACACTAAACTAAAGTGATATAAGGTCTAATATAAAAGGCCATAAACTATAGTGATAAAAGGTCAAAGCTAAAAGACCATAAACTATAGAGATAAAGGGTCTGAGCTAAAAGACCCTAAACTACAAAAATATAAGGTCTGAACTAAGAGACATTAAACTACAACACAATAACGATTTATTCTTCAAGAATGTAAAATCTTGTAAGGACCACCATATGGCCTTGAAAAATCAATATACACTCTATAATCCTATCAGCTTCGTAAAAAGATTTATCTCCCTCCCTCTAGGAATTATATTCTTCCCAACTCTCCTTTTTTGAAACATGTAATCTCAAGATAAATATAACATAAACATCAATGAAGAACTTCATTATTGGGGGGAATTCATGAGTACTTCTCAAAAAGAATCTATTATGATTGAAATATTCATACCTATAAATTTAGGTTTATGTATTATTATGAAAAGGATGGGTATAATTAGTGATTCATATAACATCATATTGGTGAGGTTTCATTCACATCATGAATGAAATAAAATTGGGTATCAATATGAAAGGTTTTTAAAATCCATTTTTTTATAGAATAAAATAATCGGAATCTCCACACTCTGGAGTCTCTCCAATAATATAATCAAAAATGGAATGCATGAAAATGATCAAACTACAATATGATTTGATTGGCTAAGTTTTCCAGGTTGGAAAGAGTTTGGGGAAAATCATCAATTGAATGCTGAAGTTCCACTCACCCCACTTCTCCATCTTCTTCCCCAGGATAGAGAGTCTCAACTAAATTAGTCATCTCCTCAACACTTTTTTGAGTGGTTTCCAATTATAATGATGACATTGAAAGGTCAAAACTTAGGAAAGATATGATATCTTCATATATCCATATCTGCATAGTCCAAGAATCCATCTGGGCTTGAAAATTAGATATAAACTGGTGATTCCACTCCAATGTCTCCAAGGCCTCTTAATCTATTCAGAAAGGGGAGCCTCATCCTCAAGATCGTGCAAACCACTCTCATTGGTGGTCAAATCTTTTCGAGTCAAAATAATTTGTCTCATGATTTTGTAAAATGGTTGGAAATCAAATATATCCACCCCCAAGTAATTAAATAATTTATGAAGGATTTCCCCTTGGTAACAAAATGTTTCAAAAGTATTAGTAATCAAATAGTTAATCTATTGTCTTATCATCCTATGTCGTGTCTGATATTATATGATTGAAGGGATGGGAATTCCAAAATGAGGAATAGTTGGATGACATGGAAAGAAAATTGGAGATGAGGATCCGTATTTCCTACCCTTAATAGAGGAATCACACATTTCTTGTGTTAAAGGGATAATTTCCTCAATAGATTATATTCCGCTATAAGGATGGTTGTCGCTCAGATGAGGGTTCTTTCTCGAAGTCACACCCAACTCCAGAATCAAATCCATCATTTATAAAAATAATGGGGTAGGTGAGGTAAATATCTTTCCCACATGGAAAACCATTCATCTTAGCAAACCTCCCATGTAGGCTTATACCCAAGCCTAGGCATAATCCTGAGTAAGAAAGAAATGAGCATCAGAAGATGGAAGAACAATCTTAGTATCAGTGTCTTCATGTGAAAACATCATCAAACAATGGTGGATGATCCTGGGGTGTCTCTCTCCTAACACACTTTATAAAGGAAAAAGGGATTCCCTTTGGGTGTATCTGAACTAAAGAGGAAATCTATAAGGTGTATATGGCTCGTAAAGGATCAACTCATCAATCATAGTTTCAAGAACGTCATCCCAAATGGAGATCTTGTATGAACTTTCATCAAGAGAGAATTTCAATTATCAATGATTGGCCCATTAGGTTTAGTATAACAGGTGTAATCAAATATATCATATTGAATCAACATATAGGTAACCTCATCATAGCCTGGTGGCTTGGATCCAACCCTAGATATGTTTAGAATTTTTGGATGAGATAAGGCATTGGGGATCCTAGTGGCATTGTAGTATTCATGAAAATGTAAATGATCCCTTATCTAACCAAATAAAAACTTGAAATGACCACTGATTTTATAGGGGATGCTGCTTTGATAAATGTGTCCCAATAGTTGGTAAAGAAATGAAAGGGTCGGTACCACCAGATTAAGGAATCATCCTTCCACCAGTCGCACCGCCATCACCAACATACTGACCTGAATTCCTAAATGTGCATCCCAAGTTGGGAAAATCCACCTATTTAGGAACATGTCCATGAATCCCTCCAAACAAAGGCTTGGATAAATCTCTGGCATCACTTGATATCCCCATGAATTTTTAAATTTAGCTTCCAAAATGTCCCAATACAAACTGAAATTGTCACGAACCGTCTTGGAAAGGCATCAGTGGGGGAATATAGAAGGCGACCTATCCCCATTTTGAAAGAGGAAAATGTTGATCCAATATTTGAAAGAGATAAGCAAGTGTATAGTCATATCATTTTTTTAATGTTTCCTTCACAATGATGAGCATGTCCCTCTCCAATACTGGAGTTTTTAAAGGGTCATCCCAAATAAATATGGTAGGAAGGAACTCATTATACATATCTCATAGAGGGAGTGTCCCATCTAGTTGTTAGATATCCCATAGGCTAATTCCCACCTCCCCATGAGATATATGAAATGATTTGGTTCTAGGATGCCAATGGATAACCATTTCTCAAAGAAGATCAGACTGGTAATAAAAAATAAATTGTGAAATTCAAACATCTTCATAAATATGGATGGAATATAACCGTTTAGTGAACTCAAAGAACTTTTCCAAACCCATAATAGTCATGCCCATTCATCATAAAAGTTTCCACTAGGAAATATATCCCATTTTGATTTTTATATTCCACCCAGGTTGTTCATAAAAGATATGGATATACTTGAATATATATGAGCAAATGAATGGTAAAAAAATAATAGTCCTCTGTACCCAAGGGGGTTCCAATATATAATACAACCCCTAGGATCGACCTGTAACTGATCATACATATTTTACAATTATTGTCTGAATATAGTTCAGAGAAGTTGACACCCAGCAAGATGGTAAATTGTAGTCTAAAGAAGGAATGATAATTTCGTCCAACAAGCCAAACCTATATAGTGGAAGCCAATGTGATAAAGGATAATTTTGATCTTGAATGTAATAATTTGTTTCAAAACCTTTTTATCAGAATTCAAATAGTATCAAGGTTTAGAATTGCAGTTTATAGTAATCATGGCCCTTTTATTAGCCATAGTAGAGGAACTATGATGAGATCTGGAAGTCATATGAACTAAAGTGGAATATGTCAGAAAGATAAAAATAAAATCTTTTCAAAAGAAATATATAAAATTTATAGTAGCTTCAAGTGCATTGTATGAATCATTAGGGAACTCATAAATCACATAAAGGCCTCACAAATCACCTGACTATTGAAGACATCATGGATCACATAAACCCACAATGCATCATGAAAATACTTGACCCCTTAGAATACTCATGATTGTGTGACCTCAACATGTTCATGCGAGCTTCATAATAGTAAAAGGATCATGCAATCAAGCCAACAAGTCCCGAAAAATCCCCAAGATGATCATGCATCCCCACGACCAAATCTCAAAAAATTATTAAAGATATGTTTGTGGATTGATTCAAGTGGGAGCCTAAGAAAACTAAGTCTTGTGAATTAGTTCTCACAAATGGACTCATGGTGAGGTCTCGCGATGGTTTCTTGTGGGAAGTTCTTGTGATGAGGTTACATTAAAAGAGTAGGGAGAAAGATCTCTAAGAATCAAGTAGTTAGTAAATAAACTTCTCTCTTATCATCTAGTTATAGGGAATTCCATATAATACCAATCATTATCTAGAAGAAAAAACATCACCCAAGACTCTGATTAGAGATAGTTCCAAAGCCTCAGATGGGAATTTACTTTCCTTAGAACCAAGCCTTTGTTTCTAGGGACATCAATCTTGAGGGGGGAAATTTGTTGATGCTCTCCAAATAAGAATCACAAAATACAAAAAAAAAAGAAATACCAGAATATGGGTATTATTTTCCCCTGGAAAACAAAGGATGAAGAAGGTGTCCATGATAGCATGGATTACGTGAACCTCCATGAGACATGTGATTGAATAACTGGTTAAAAGTCAGGTTAATGGTCACATGCAGTTCATATCCCATAGAAGATACCTAAAATCCCCTTTTGAAAAGTCCTTCTTCTCTTTTGAAGTCATCCTAGACACTCGTTGATCACATGGTGGTATCCAGACAAGCACTCCCAGTTCATGTGTATTATCAGGCATTAGAATCTTGAAAATCCATCCAAAAATATTTGGAAAATAAGTTGGAAATATCTAAAATTAGAGATCTTCTTGCGGTCATAAATATCAAAAGATTCAATATAGATAGGTAGAGTGATTTTCTTTGACAACACTCATAAAAACTCATGAGATCCTGATTATCCAATAAATGAGGCTAATATTAATTGTTAATATATATAATATTCATGTTATTTATTATTCATAAACACCATTTTATTTCATTTTACACTTTGAACATCATTTCGCATTATAATTTGTAATTCCTTCTTAAAATGCACTATTTTGTGGTACATTTTTTAACATCATTTAAAGTACCCAATGATCGTGATTTTATTTTCATATTTAATTTTCAGGTTTCTAATTATATTGGGAAGGATACATACTTGTGTAGTGTTGGAAGACTCGCATTGGAAGACCACCAAAATGGGATTCCATGCAAACAATTCTGAAGAAGGCAGATTGGACACCAGCCCACTAATGAGAATGTGGCACCCAATATATAGGTCCAATGAAGCCCAAATTTCGTGGTATGATATAAGACATATAGAGGAACAAATAATTCTTCATGAGATAGTGCTAATTCGACCTACATTATGAAAATTAAAGCGGCCCAAATAGAATATCAAAATTTGGGCCAGAATCTGCGGCCCAGAATATTATCCCACTAAATCAGACATAACTACCGATTCACAACTCCAAATGGGAACATATTTTACAGGAGGTTAAAAGAACTCCCAATATCCATTTTCTTATTCTATTTATTCTCTAAATATTCCATCTAGAAGGCCATTTCTATGTGTCTGTTCGGTGGTTGAAAGCTGACTGCCACCTCGGGTCAAGAGTGGAAAAGTCCAAGTTCTGCAAGCTTTCCACCACCATAGACCTACCATAATCATGTGGGATGCTTTTTAATATTTTAGGCTAGACCCAAGGCTCAAAAAATTCCTATTTAAGGTAATGTTGGTTGTAGAGACCCGTATCTTAACGTACATGAAAATTACATTACTTTTTCGGAATACTTAGTACATAACAAAAACACACACACAAGGATCGTAATAGTTTAGTGTCTTTGGAAACTCGGAATATAATCTTCTAATAGTGGTGAAAGATCTTCAACATCTCCCATAAAGATCTTCTTCTTTTTAACCTAAAACCTTTCTTTATATCCTGGGGAAAAGAAAACATAAAAGGGTGAGCTCAAATGCTCAGTAAGGGTAAACAAAAGAAATATCAATCACATCATTTTCATAAGAACATAACATTTTGGAAATCTTAACCTGCAAAAGAGATCATAATTTCATTACATGGGATAAATAATAGTAGTGAAATGTAATCCCAATAATCATAACTTAAAACATGAAACTTTGTGGCATACACACATAATCATAGAGAATCATATCTTATTAGTCAAGACTCATTGCCAAGACTATCTTAGTGGACAAAGTCCATTTCTGAACCGAATCACCCTCGTTTCAGTCCGGTTTCACTGAACCGGTATAACCTACCATTCCAGCCATGTCTATCTCATGAGATATAAAATCATTACCCAATGCATTGGAGGGAGATATAGGTCCCACCCATCTCATAATGATACCATTATTATGTGTGCCACAAAATCATAAATCATACATCATTACATAACCCATGTAATAAAAATGGGAATCTTAAACATCGTGACATCATAAAACAATTCATATAAGATAAATGAATTCATAAAAATATTTCCATCACAACATAATCAAATCCATGTAATAATAGGAATAGAAACAGAACCTTATATTGTCTTAGATGGAAAATAATTCTGATAAAACTCTTGAACTCCATTCTTGAGGAAAATAACCTTTCTACATCAAAAACACTTTTCATTTCTTAACATGTCATAAAATTACAACTAAAAAAGTTGATTAAAAATAAACTTGAAATCTTATAAGGGAATCTTCTTGGAAATAATTTTTTAAAAATCCATTCATGTCGTATAAGTTAAAATAAAACATTCTTCTCGTACTTTTGTCGGAAAAGTCAAAAAATACCTCGTACGAAAAACGACAAAAGATTCCTTTCATATCTTTTACTAAAAACTCACCGAAGGGTAAAATTTGATATAAACTATTGTAGAAGGATATAAATATTACATATTGGGGAAACATGGATGTGGATGATAAAATACACCCCAGTAAATACCAAAGTATAAACAATCTCAGATAAAAATGAGATTGTGATATTTCCCTTACCTTTGGTCCGATTTTCTTTGTAAGTGTCTGAACCTCCTCTTTTTGACGCGCCTTCACTTAACCTCCACTTAAAGAACTAAGGATGGTCTTTGAAGAAGACCAGGACCTCTAGGATGATACTAGGGAAGTGGAGAAGAGATTTTGGCAGGGTTTGGCCGAGCTTGAATGCTCAAATTGGTGTGAGGAGGAGAGGGAGGAGGTGCCCTTTTATAAGGGAGGAGAGGGGCACCTTAGGAAAATCTCAAAATATTATTTTATATTAAGGTCAAATTCGATTTATAATGGTTCCAAAGGGTCTTATTTCGAAGCTAAAGTGGGAATGGGTAGAAAGACTCTCATCTAATAGGATTTAGACAAGTTTAGGTTATTATTTTAACCTTATCAATTAGATTTAACTCTAAGTTAAATAATTTAACTTTTACCATGTCTTTTTGTTTTCTTACACTATATGGTTAATAAACTTACCATAACAAGCCAAACGAATCCCAATTTGTTTATTATTAATATATATATTCTTATCTAAGTCATTTGGCCGAACCTTAGATTTTTAGGAATTAAATAACAATTAATAATATAATATTTGTTTTAAAAACTAATTTATGTCAATTTTGACACTATTTGGTACATGATTTTTATGAAATTCATAACAGAATGATAAGTTCAAAACAAGTTACTTATATCAACAATAACATGTCATATTAACCTATAAAATTAATGTAAGTCCTAAAAAGTCTCAAATTACATTTATTTGAGCATTTATAACATTAATTATGTCAATATTTCATTAATAAGACAATTACTCCATCATCTCTGTGTCATAATAAATGATAATTATTTAATCCCTAAAAATTCTAAATAAATTCCTATTATGTAGATAATTGTATTAGTGTTCTGGAGATTATTCATGTTCGAAGTTTCATGAAGTTTATCACTAAATGAAAATTATTATACTTATAAGATTTAAGAAAGTGACATGTTGTCACATTCTTTGGTTTTAATAATAATTAAATTATTTTCATGGACAAAAGTCCATAAAATGAATCTAATCCGACCCGCAGGTTATATGGGTCTACTTTTAGCCATCCAATAGGATTTTTCCAAGTGTTAGGGTAATTTTATGATATTATATTTACCCTTAATTACCCGATTTACCTTTAACTATAGTAAATAAAATTTACCGTAGTTACTATTCACAATGCCCAAAAATAAAAAGTAGCTTATTAAAATAATTTGGACCCACTGATTACAAATATGGAATCCATTTTTTCAAATTAAATACACAAAAGATGCAGAAATTAAATTAAAATTAATACCGTTGTCGAAATAAAACGGGTTTTTCTTTAAAACATTGCAAAAGATTGAATTGATTTAACCTACGAATTCAAGGTAAAATCAATGCTAATGACATACATTATATTAAATGGTAAAAATATATTCTATCTATACTTTAAAACCATTCAATATTATAATTTAACCACATAAGATATTACGATGAAAAAAGTTGTTTCTAATTAAAATATAGCGTGTTTTTACTATTCATTAAAATATGAAAGTTATCGGAAAAATATAAAAACTTTATCTACTGTAAGTTTTTATATCCTGATTCAAAATAAGAATTTTATTTTGTCAAATTGAACTTATAAACATGTCAAAAAATAGATTTAAAGTGGGTGCGCCATCAAAAGGCGGCAAAACTGCATTTTTTTAAAAATACTTATTTTACCCGAAAAATTTATTTTGTTCTAATACCATGTTCTAGAAAATGTGTAAGATGAATAATAATGTTATAAAATTTAAAATTTAGTTAATAATATTCATAACGGCTATTTCATGAAAATATTATAATAATATATCGTTGTTTATTAAAACTCGGTATTGCGTACAACACATGCTATCGAGGAAGGCCGTGATTGCCTGTAATGCAAGGCAAGTCAAGGATGCATGTTATGTAAGCTTCTTTTTGTGTAGCGTAAAAAACAATACATTAATGAAATTAAAAGGAATATTTTTCATAAAATCTCGGGGTGTTACATTCTACCCCCCTTAAAATGAATTTCACCCTCGAAATTCATCGGGGTTATAAATGGTTTACTATTCAAAAGATTCTTTAATAGAAACCCACATCGTAAAAAGGAATACCAAAACCAATCTTTAAAAACAAAAGTATGAAACGTAACGGTTACCCAAATAAACTAATCATTGGGTTTCCACATAGGTGCAAATATGGATATGGAAGAGAAATCTAATCATCATGTTCTGATGGAAAGTGGTAGAGAACATGGCTATGGAATCTCCAACAATCACAAAGCCATAAATTTGTGACGATCTAAGGTACCATCTGATTCATCAGATATAAGAGCACTAGGACAACATTTTTGGTTTTCAATATCGTTTCCTTAAAGTTGATGAAATTGAAATTAGAAGAAATACTTTCGTGATTTCGGTATAGTCTCACCGTTGGTCGTTCTTTGGACAATTTCCACTTCATCCCTTAAAGAAATAAAGTTGAATTTTTCATTCATGATGTGTTAGCAGATCATGTGATAGAATGATGGGTCATTCCATCTGTCTCAAACAAAAGGTTAGAAAAGTTATCAAAAAATACATAAGTCCATCTATAGTGAGATTAATGATATATGGTTCCTAAAATGGACTTATAATTCATATATCATACTTCTTAATATAATAAAACTAGTTTCTACTAAACAGGGACTTCCTGTAGGCCAGTGGTAGGCGATAAAGGCCAGTCGCACTTCGGTTGTGGGTTCGATTCCCACGGCCTTGTCCGACGCGATGGGTTGTCGCCCGTCCTGCAGGTTTTCCTTTTTCTAAAACTATATTACTATAATATCCCATCAATAATATCGAAAAAAAACTTTTATCCTTAAACAATACTAACTTATGTCCAATATAGTCCATTCCAATCTTTAGTCTTATCCATAATACTGCAGTCCACTCTCATAATATAGTGAAAACGATTACCAGAGATTTAATACCATCGTTGATCCCCATATATCATAAGATATGTCTTGTTGGTCACATTCCAAACATTCAAAGGCCTTAATCATGTGTTCTCTTGAATACCCATTGAACCTTAGTGAAAACATGAATTCAGTCAAAAGTTAACTCTTTCCACATACCAAAATCCAAAAATTCTATATACTCAAACCATGATATCACTTAGTCCTTATATCAATCATGAGCTCATGAATACTATTAAACATTTCATTTTCTCGTTTTCCCTTCATTATGTGCATATCATCTTATTTCCAAAAATATCTCAATCACTTTGAATACCACATTAGACCAATACATAAATATCCCAATACTCCATGATACAACATTATTTTGGAATCCCATTACATAAACACTTAATCATTCCACCACATCATTGTCATATTCAACATCGCCAATAGTGATCTCATGTGACTTCCCTTTGTCATTTTCCTTAAGCGGTTGCTCATGTCGGTCATCACTAACCCTTGGATTAGGGCATCTATTAGCATAATTCCCCATTTCCTTGCACTTGAAGCATTGAAGTGTTGGTGGTGCGTTCTCTGCAGTGTTTGCTTTATTCACATCACTAGAAACCCTTTTTCCATTACTTTGACACTCAGCTGCTCAATGACCTTCTTTTCCACACTTAAAACATTTTCTAGTCCCTTTAAGACAATCTCAACCATGATTCTTTCCACACTTTGTGCATAAGGAAACATTCATCTTCTTTTCACCATTATTCTGAGATTTCTCCTTGAACTCCATCTTTCGTTTCTTGTCAAAACCATGAGATGGATATGTAACACCAACTTCCATTTCTACCTTGATAGCACAACGCACAATTTCTTCATAGCTACTGAAGTATCTTATAGCTAATTCCCTTCAAAGACTTGGTTTTAAGCCACTGAAAAATCGATCAACTCTACTTTCAAGTTGGATGATAATGTCATATGCATACCTTGAAAGTCTTGTAAAATTCGCTTCATATATACCAACAGATTCATCATCCTTCTGCTTCAGCTTAAGAAATTCCTTTTCCATCTTTGTTTGAAGAATACGAGGGAAGTACTTACTTAAAAACAAGTTCTTGAACTCGTCCCATTCCATGGACTCAATTTCATCTCTTGGCCTCGTATTCTTGATAAGATTCCACCATTGATCAGCTTCACCTTCCAAACGATATACTACTAAGATGACTTTATCATGTTCAGAACATTGAAGAACTGAAAATATATTTTCAGTGGTACTGATCCATTGTTCAGAAACAAGTGGATCGGAAGACCCACTGAAAGAAGGTGGACGTTGCCTCATGAAGGACTCAATAGAATATTGTTCCCTTCTCTGCTCATTTGGAAGTCCAGAATGATTCATAGCTTGTGTAAGTATAGCAATAAGATTTTGCACTCCATCTCCCATAACATTTGTTTGTTCAAAATGAAAATCATTGCATTGTCCATTACAGTGATCAACACGGTTCCTTCGGGTTCCATCCATGGTCTAAAACCCAAAAAGAATAGTGTGAGAGGCAAAAATCATGCTAGGGAAAACAACATAATAAAGGGGGAGTACCCTCAATATCTAACATCTTAGGTTAAATTCTAAGATCGTTACTGTAGTTCTAGGACTATATCCTATACGTATACTTATCCTTAGAGACATCCCTAGAGATACCTTAGAAATATCTCTAGGGATCTCACTAACGTTTTCGCATCCTAGTTTCCAAAGGTTGACTAAACCTTTCCTATGATACCAACTGTAGAGACCCGTATCTTGACGTACATGAAAATTACATTACTTTTGCGGAATACTTAGTACATAACAAAAACACACACACAAGGATCGTAATAGTTTAGTGTCTTTGGAAACTCGGAATATAATCTTCTAATCGTGGTGAAAGATCTTCAACATCTCCCATAAAGATCTTCTTTTTTTAACCTAAAACCTTTCTTTATATCCTGGGGAAAAGAAAACATAAAAGGGTGAGCTCAAATTCTCAGTAAGGGTAAATAAAAGAAATATCAATCACATCATTTTCATAAGAACATAACATTTTGGAAATCTTAACCTGCAAAAGAGATCATAATTTCATAACATGGGATAAATCATAGTAGTGAAATGTAATCCCAATAATCATAACATAAAACATGAAACTTTGTGGCATACACACATAATCATAGAGAATCATATCTTATTAGTCAAGACTCATTGCCAAGACTATCTTAGTGGACAAAGTCCATTTCTGAACCGAGTCACCCTCGTTTCTGTCCTGTTTCACTGAACTGGTATAACCTACCGTTCCAGCCATATCTATCTCATGAGATATAAAATCTTTAACCAATGAATTGGAGGGGGATATAGGTCCCAACCATCTAATAATGATACCATTCTTATGTGTGCCACAAAATCATAAATCATACATCATTACATAACCCATGTAATAAAAATGGGAATCTTAAACATGATGACATCATAAAACAATTCATATAAGATAAAGGAATTCATAAAAATATTTCCATCACAACATAATCAAATCCATGTAATAATAGGAATAGAAATAGAACCCTATATTGTCTTAGATGGAAAATAATTTTGATAAAACTCTTGAACTCCATTCTTGAGGAAAATATCCTTTCTACATCAAAAACACTTTTCATTTCTTAACATGTCAAAAAATTATAACTAAAAGAAGTTGATTAAAATTAAACTTGAAAACTTATAAGGGAAGATTATTGGAAATAATGTTTTAAAAATCGATTCATGTAGTATAAGTTAAAAGAAAACATTCTTCTCATACTTTTGTCGGAAAAGTCAAAAAATACCTCGTACGAAAAATGACAAAAGATTCCTTTCATATCTTTTACTAAAAACTCACCGAACGGTAAAATTTAATATAAACTATTGTAGAAGGATATAAATATTACATATTGGGGAAACATGGATGTGGATGATAAAATAAACCCCAGTAAATACCAAAGTATAAACAATCTAGGATAAAAATGAGATTGTGATATTTCCCTTACCTTTGGTCCGATTTGCTTTGTAAGTGTCTGAACCTCCTCTTTTTGACGCGCCTTCACTTAACCTCCACTTAAAGAACTAAGGATGGTCTTTGAAGAATAACAGGACCTCTAGGATGATACTAGGGAAGTGGAGAAGAGATTTTGGCAGGGGTTGGCCGAGCTTGAATGCTCAAATTGGTGTGAGGAGGAGAGGGAGGAGGTGCCCTTTTATAAGGGAGGAGAGGGGCACTTTAGGAAAATCTCAAAATATTATTTTATATTAAGGTCAAATTCGGTTTATAATGGTTCCAAAGGGTCTTATTTAGAAGATAAATTGGGAATGGGTCGAAATCCTCTCATCCAATATGATTTAGACAAGTTTAGGTTATTAGTTTAACCTTATCAATTAGATTTAACTCTAAGTTAAATAATTTAACTTTTACCATGTCTTTTTGTTTTCTTACACTATATGGTTAATAAACTTACCATAACTAGCCAAACGAACCCCAAGTATTTTATTATTAATATATATATTCTTATCTAAGTCATTTGGCCGAACCTTAGATTTTTAGGAATTAAATAACAATTAATAATATAATATTTGTTTTAAAAACTAATTTATGTCAATTTTGACACTATTTGGTACATGATTTTTATGAAATTCATACCAGAATGATAAGTTCGAACCAAGTTACTTATATCAACAATAACATGTCATATTAACCTATAAAATTAATGTAAGTCATAAAAAGTCTCAAATTACATTTATTTGGTCATTTATAACACTAATTATGTCAATATTTCATTAATAAGACAATTACTGCATCATCTTTGTGTCATAATAAATGATAATTATTTAATCCCTAAAAATTCTAAATAAATTCCTATGATGTATATAATTGTATTAGATTTCTGGAGACTATTCATGTTCGAAGTTTCATGAAGTTTATCACTAAAGTAAAATAAGTATACTTATAAGATTTAAGAAAGTGACATGTTGTCACATTCTTTGGTTTTAATAATAATTAAATTATTTTCATGGACAAAAGTACATAAAATGAATTTAATCCGACCCTTAGGTTATATGGGTCTACTTTTAGCCATCCAATAGGATTTTTCCAAGTGTTAGGGTAATTTTATAATATTATATTTACCCTTAATTACCCGATTTACCTTTAACTATAGTAAATAAAATTTACCGTAGTTACTATTCACAATGCCCAAAAATAAAAAGTAGCTTATTAACATAATTTTGACCCACTGATTCCAAATATGGAATCCATTTTTCCAAATTCAATACAAAAAATATGCAGAAATTAAATTAAAATTAATCCCGTTGTCGAAAGAAAACGGGTTTTTCTTTAAAACATTGCAAAAGATTGAATTGATTTAACCTGCGAATTCAAGGTAAAATCAATGATAATGACATACATTATATTAAATGGTAAAAATATATTCTATTTATACTTTAAAACCATTAAATATTATAATTTATCCACATAATATATTACGATGAAAAAAGTTGTTTTTAATTAAAATATAGCGTGTTTTTACTATTCATTAAAATATGAAAGTTATCGGAAAAATATAAAAACTTTATCTAATGTAAATTTTTATATACTGATTCAAAAGAAGAATTTTATTTTCTCAAATTGAACTTATAAACATGTCAAAAACTAGATTTAAAGTGGGTGCGCCATCAAAAGGCGGCAAAACTGCATTTTTTGAAAAATACTTATTTTACCCGAAAAATTTATTTTGTTCTAATACCATGTTCTAGAAAATGTGTAAGATGAATAATAATGTTATAAAATTCAAAATTTAGTTAATACTATTCATAATGGCTAGTTCATGATAATATTATAATAATATATCGTTGTTTATTAAAACTCGATATTGCGTACAACACACGCTATCGAGGAAGGTCGCGATTGCCTGTAATGCAAGGCAAGTCAAGGATGCATGTTGTGCAAGCTTCTTTTTTTGTAGCGTTAAAAACAAGAAATTAATGAAATTAAAAAGAATATTTTTCATAAAATCTCGGGGTGTTACATTGTTGGTGGAGTTTATCATCTTTTTAGCATTCTTTCATTGTAGAGTTATGTTGTGATTTTGTTGTCTTATGTTTTTCTTCCACATGTAAGTTGTTTTAATTCATCCTTGTTTCATAATAAAAGTTATTATTATCTTATTATTATCTTCTTCTCCATCTCACTTTGATACCATTTCCTCAATGTGTGAATTTATTCACACCAAACCTTTTGAAATTATTCACACAACGGTGGAGTGATAATTTTCTTTTTATTGTTTTCTTTACTTCTCTGATTCGTCCCTCATGAGTCTACTTCACACTTCCATTGAAACCATTGCATAAATGGAGGGATAAACCACTTTTGGGTTGATACAAGGGAGTAGAAAGGGTATGGGTTTGATGTTATTTGTCACCCCATTAATGTTTAATCACTTCTTTAATTGATATTTTTATTTTATGATTTTTAAACTCCATCATCCTTGTTGAATTTAAGGCCACACACTTCAAGTGCTAATACGAACCTTTACATTAAAGTGCTAAAAAATGATCCTTCAAGTGTATAGGTGATTAGTATTAAAGTTATAGGTATTAAACCAGTAAGTGATGATGTTGTTTTATCTTTTTAAATGAACCCATCTCAAATATAAGAAATTGAAATCATTAAAAAAGGAATTCATCCAATCCACCCCAAGCGATAACCTAGGATCAACTCATTATATTAATTGGAAATAACATAAATCTGTTAGTGATTCCTTAAACCCATTTAAAATCAACCCAAGTTGGCCACTTTATAGCCAAAAATTATCCATAGAATGTACGTGTTTGTATGTTACTTCTTAGGTCTCTGAGGATTCGATAACCCAAGAAAAACTACAAGGACCGTTATACCTTCATCTCTTGGGTAAATTTGAGTGTGAATAAAATTTTGGCGCTGTTTCCGGGGACCTAAGTAAGTTATCTTAGACACTATCATCCTTTTTTCATCCCACTTCTCTGTTCTCACCGCCTTACTCTTATGGAAGGCAATTTTGAACAAATACAAACATGGGGAACCTCTCCCTAATTTGACTACCCCACACCAGTTATGATGTACAATGATCATCCTAGTTTATAGTGGTAGTACAATCAACAACCGATTGAGCCACAATGTTTTAACTCCTATGATTCACAAAACATTCCAACCTATAATGATTTCCAATCCCAACAAGGCCAATCAGAACATCCTCCTTTGGAATTCCAACAACTCAATTATCCTTCTAAAATAGACCATCTGTCTCAACCCCTTATCCATCCTAATCCGCATCCATTACTTGAAAAACTATATCAACAAATGGAGATAATGAATTTTTAGGTTTCATCATTGATATTAGAACTACAAAACCTTGAGGTGGTTATGGAACCCATTCCCACTCATGTTATCCCTTCCTCATCATTGATAAAAGCCTCTTTTCTCCCACAATACTCTCATGAATTTATTGAAGAACCATCCTTTGGATTTGGTATAGTTAAAGAGGATAAATGAATTTTTTAAGGGTTTTTAAATCAAGAGGAAATTGATTTTTTGGATTCAAAATAGGAGAATTTGACATCATGGATTGAGTCTCATGAATATAACTCCACTGATGATTTTTCAAAAACACCAATCATTGAACCATTAAGATAAATCACAAACTTTGAGTCCATAACCATTCTTAACACTGATCATTCCAATTTTGTAGTGGAATATTATATTCAAAAGGAACCAATTCTATTGAGAAATTTTGAAAATGAAACCGGGTTTGATTCAAAGTGCAAACCTATGTCTGAATTTCCTATCCAAACTAAGATCAAAATTAGTGTTCTTCCTTCCTCTCTCAAGTATCCCTTTATAGTGTATAACCATGAAATTTTTTATGTAATTAATTATTATCTTGAAACTAATAATTTATTAATGATCATTGATGTATTAGGCAAGACTAGATAAGAAACTAGATCCACCCTTACTGATTTTACATGGAATTACCCACTCATTTTAGAACATAAGTTTGTGAATGAAACAAACACTAAACATAGAATCAATATCAACCTCGTATAATTGGTGAAACATGTGGTCCATAAATTGTTGAAAGTTGGTATTGGGTAATTTATGGGGTTCAAGTTCAGCTAACGACGTTAAATAAAAGTGTTGCATGGGAGGAAACTCGTGGTTTTCATGTTTCCAATATTTGTGAATCTTCTTTATTTTCCAAATAGGATTAATAAATCATTTTGATATTTTAAAAAAAATATTGTTGACTTGTTCTTCTATTATGAGTATGGATGGGTACAAAAGGGGAGCTCCATATTCATCTGTGTCACGTGGTGTGATCATTGAGTAATAACTTACCCAGAAATTTAAAAATAAGACAATGTATCGTCAGTTTATTTTATTTTATTTTTTTTGTGTTTTTAGGTTAAAATAAAAATAAAAAAAAATAAATAAAAATAAAATAATTTAAAAAAGGGGGACACTCCGTAGACCGTGGGGCAAACTCGGTCACAACCGGTGAAGCTGCGGGGATTCAAACCTGGGACCGAAGGAAGACAGGGGCGCGCACCTACCACTGACATATGACTTATTGTTCTTACTTATTCTATAATTTTTATATATATACTTATATTTTACATTATTTATTATATATATATATATATAGTTTTTTTCCACTAGGGAATTCTCAAAGTGACATCGAGATCAAGGGATTAAAAGGGAACAGTAAGACTTTCAACTTCAACCACCAGGTGACTTCATTACATGATCCTCATTTTCAATTTCCTTTTTGAAATCCCATTCTCTTCCTCTACCCCCTTCTAAATTTTATTTTCTTTAAACACTGGGGACAGTGTTATTTTAAGTTGGGGGGAGATAAAAAAATTGCTTTTGTGTCAAAAAAAATGAATGATTAAAAAAAAGTGTGCCTTAATGGAAGGAAAAATTTCTTTAACCTTGAACATGATAATAGACATTGTACACTTTGAAACTGAATATCAAATAATTTAGCATGCTTTGATTCTAATTTTAATCCATGTATATTTCATGAGCATAGATTTTGGAAAGTGTGGTTGTCTAATGTTATATTTCATTGTTTATATTTTCATCCAAATAAAAAAAGAATCACAATGCACGTCCTTTGGATAGTGGGGTATTAGTTTGAGTTCATGGGGTCCCCCAAATAAATATCATAGGTTTGGTGATCATTTTAGTTTTAATACGAGTATTCAATAAAAAAATTTAAAAAAACAATAAATTTTCACGTAGAGTAATGAAATGACCTAATGTCTGGATTTCAGCACTTAGGGATCGTGACTCCATAGTTGTCTGGCCCAGAGTTAGTAATCTTATCTCTATTTTTGGTAATTTGAATTTTTTTTAATTGAGTTAACTCGAGATGATGCCCGAGTATGTGGGATTCACTTGTTTCCCTAAGGTCTTTGAGCCTGGGAGTCATCGACAAAGTCTCGCTACAGGGGTTGACTCTTTTGAGTGCAATTTCAATTACCAGGGAAAAATTGAAAAAAGAAAAAAAAGAAAAAATAATAATACAATAAAAAAAATTAGAATAATCATCTTATTATGGAAATTTGATTCTACCTAGAACTTCCATCATTTACCTCTTGAATAAATATGAACCGCCATGTCTAATGCGATGTACAACACATCATCACTCTTAAATGATATTGGATGAAATATGGCGATGAATTTGAACAAAGGAATGGGCTTGGGATTGGGATATGCTTATGAAACTATCTTGTATTAAAATATTTTTATGGGTTTCATGATTGTTTGTTATAAGGGTTTTTGGTGATCATTGTGTATTAAAATGTTTTTGGAAAATAGAATTCGAATTTCATATTGTTTATATATATTTTTCTCGGGACTAGCAAAACTCAATTTTGGGGTGTGATTATCCAATAAATGAGGATAATATTCATTGTTAATATATATAATATTCATGTTATTTATTATTCATAAACACCATTTTAGTTCATTTTACACTTTGAACATCATTTCACATTATAATTTGTAATTCCTTCTTAAAATGGACTATTATGTGGTACATTTTTTAACATCATTTAAAGTGCCCAATGATCTTGATTTTATTTTGATATTTAATTTTCAGGTTTATAATTATATTGGGAACAATTCATACTTATGGAATGTTGGAAGACTCGCATTGTAAGACCACCAAAAAGGGATTTCATACAAACAATTCTGGAGAAGGCAGATTGGACACCATCCCACTAATGAGAATGTGGGGCCCAACATACAGGTCTAATGAAGCCCAAAATTATTGGGATTATATAAGACATATATATGAACAAATCATTCTTTAGGATACAGTGCTAATTCGGTCTATATGATGAAAATTTATGCGTCCCAAATAGAATATCAAAATCTAGGCCAGAATCTATGGCCCATAATATTATCCCACAAAATCTAACATAACTCTCGATTCACAACTTTAAATGGGACCAAGTTTTACAGCCAGTTAGAAGACATCCGTATCTCCGTTTTCTTCTGCTATGGATCACTCTAATTCATCCATCTAGAAGGTCATTTTGATGCATCTATTCAATGGTTGCAAGATGATTTCCACCTCGGGTCAAGAGTGGAAAAGTCAAAGTTCCAAAAGCTTTCCACCACCCTAGGCCTACCATAATCAAGTGGGATGCTTTGTATTGTTGGAGGCTTGAACCAAGGATCCTGAAATTCCTATTTAAGGCAGTGCTGGTGGAGGATTTTATCATCTTTTGAGATTTATTTCATTGTAATTTTATGCGGCGATTTTGTAGTCTCAAGTTTGTCTTCCACATGTAAGTTGTTTCAATTCATCCATGTTTCTTAATAAAATTTCTTCTTCTATTATTATTATGTTATTCTCCATCTCACTTTGATACCATTGCCTCAAGGTCTGAATTTATTCACACCAAAATTTTTGAAATTATTCACACAATGGTGGAGTTATCATTTTCTTTTTATTGTTTTCTTTACTTCTTCAATTCCTCCCTCATGAGTCTACTTCCCGCTTCCATTGAAACCATAGCATCAATGGAGGGATAACCCACTTATGGGTTGATCCAAGGGAGTATCAAGGGGCTGTATTGGATTTTATTTATCACTCCATTAATGTCTAATCACTTCTTTAATTGATATTTTTATTTGATTATTTTTAAACTCCATCGCCCTTGTTGAATTTAAGGCCACACACTTCTAGTGCTAATACGAACCTTTACCTTGAAGTGATCAAAACATTAATACTTCAAGTGTATTGGTGATTAACATTAAAGAGTGTAGGTATTAAACCAGTAAGTGATGATGTTGTTTGATCTTTTTAAATGAACCCATCTTAAATATAAGAAATTTAAAGCATTAAAAAAGGAATTCATCCAATCCACCCCAAGCGATAACCTAGGATCAACTCATTATCTTAATTTGAATTAACTTAAATTTTTTATTAATACCTTAAACCCATATAAAATAAATTCAATTTGGACACTTCATATCCAAAAACAATCCATATAATGTATGTGTCTGTAGGTTACTTCTTAGGTCTCTGAAGATTCGATAACCCAAGCTAAACTACAAGGACCGTTCTACCTTCATCTCTTGGGTAAATTTGACCGTGAATTAGATCCCATAAAATTTGTAAACTAAAAAATGGAAATAAATATAGGAAACAAGAGAGCCTATTTTAGCTATAAAAATCATGTGATGTGCCCTAGGAAATTTTCAAGACACAACTAGCCCTTGGAGACATGTTCGCCTCACTGTGAAAGAGCCCACTGGCTTGTCAGCCTCACCACATGAAGGGTTTTAGACATTTCCAAGAAATTTCTTGCTCCCCCTTGGGCACAAAAAATAATTAGAATTGTTCTTACATTATAATTAATGTGCATCACCATATGACCTTTTGTTGTTCATGCGACACATCACCAGTGGGGGAGTGGTTTTATTAGACAACACTCGTACAAGCTATCAAAATCCCCAATACTTTGACAAATAAAATAAGGAAATAAATCAGAAAAGGTGGGAGCATATTTCAGTTGTAAACTTCCTGTGACACACATAAGAAATCTATAATATCTCATAAAGTCCCCTGAAAATCCATCATTGTCTCTCAAAAGGTCTCAGACATGTTCTCACAGATCACACAAAATCCTTTCAGTTGGCATCCTGATCTTGTGAAAGTCCTTAGACATGTCGTCCTAAAAATATGAATATCCCTTGGCAGGTCCTCATGATTTAACAAACCCCTTTAATGGGTTAAAATCCAATAGATGAGGAATTGATGGAATGGTCTCGCAGTCACTAAAAATCATGTGACACCCCCATAATGACCTACAATATGATATTGAGAAACGCATGATTCCAAATCCCTCCACCGAATCCATCTAAGATATGTGAGATACACACCACGAAAATTAGAAAATAATCAGGGTGTAAAGACCTATAAATCCCCTAACCTGGCATGAAAAATGCATGGATGTTTCCTTAGAACCTCTCACCAGCACACCAAGGCATCAAGGAATATTTATTATAGTATATGATCTCGTGAATGGGAATGTTTTCTGTCAAGTAAGATCCATAGAACAACCAGATTGATCATGTAGCATGAATAGGTACTTAGCATAATCACTCATAGATCACACAAAGTACATATGGAGGGTCATACGAAGAAAATTTCATATACATTATAGATCATGTGAGACTTAAACAAATTAACACTGAACAAATCTAAGGAAAATGCAATAAAAGGATGGAAAAAATACTAAAAATATGGGATACTTATGTGAATAACATTTACGCTGATCCTTATGCACTTCACATGAACCAACCAAGCCAGGAAATAGGACTAGGACATAACGCACATATCACGTGAATATTTTTTGTTATACTATTTGGATCATGAAAAATCCCATATACATGTTCGAGAAAGTAATATGGTTCCCTCAAGGCATGACACCCAAGTCTCATGAAACCCTCTAGGATAAATATCCAAACCCCACAATGACCTCTATACATACCTCCCAAATCATATGGTGGCACCAGTGTATGATAGATAAGTCTTGTGATGGCATTAGTACTTGTCAAATGTCTCTCATGATGTCCTTAGGACAAGAAATCCAGATATTTTGACATCCCCTAAACATTCCAATTGGCTCTCATGACATCCTCAGGACAAGATATCCATATCTTATGACTTACTTCAGCTATTTTAGTTTTCTGGTGCAATATCCCTTGGATATGTTAGCTGGATTTTTCATTTCCCACCATACATGTTAGTATAGATCATACATCACCCTCCAGACATGTCTCATTAACTATTTCAATTCCATCTAAGTGTGTCCTCCAGCTTTCATGATGATACCAGAGTAAGTCAGCTACATCATGCAATTCCCTCCAAGGATTTCATCTAAGATCATGCGATGGATTCCAAGATAAACCATCCATGTCTTGCGATGTCCTCTAGAAAATTTATCCATGGCCAAGTGATAGCCTTTATATATTCCAACCATATTATGTGATGTCCCATATAAAATTAAACTATAAAATGTGACTTTCTTTGTACATGTTAGTAGGACATCCTCCAACATATCAAGAAGAAAATAAAGGCCTATCGAGAAGACAATCAATGTATATCATGTAGACAAGCACACCAGACCGAGCAGGCATCCCAGGAATTGATAAACTTTTATAACTTCCATAAGAGTAGCCTTAGTGTTTAATCCATGATATAAAAAATTATGAGAACTATGATTCCAACCATAACTAGGATCTGTATGATTCCTTCTTAAGGCGCAAGCTTTATATCAAACCTCTAAAGTTTTTTTCTAGTGCATAAGTCCCACATCTATAAGCAGTGAGATTGATTATTTTTTATACCTTGTTTCTTACATTGATCATATCTCACATTGGATTAGGGAGTTGTAATGATCATATAATTTACATAATAATCCTATATCAAGATAAGGAAAACCTCATAATATAATCCTTGAACAATAGAATAATATAATATGTCCCGCATATAAGGGAAATGTTAGTGTGTAATCCCCAACCAAATAAACTATGATAACTCTAATTCCTTTCATAACTAGGATATGTAAGACGCCTTTCTAAGGACCGATCTCAAATGGGCATATAATTCATTGTAATTTCCATCATGTCTCTAAAATGCTGACCTCTGGGACCCAATGTCTCCTATGGGCTAACCATCCTTCCACATCCACTAGTAGATTGAGAAGTCACTGAACTATGATGACTCTGATTCTTTCCATAACTAGGATACGTAGGATTCCTTCATATGTCTCAATATCTATATTGAGATTCCAATGGGTTATCCCAACACATACACCCTGCATCCATATGCAATGAAATTAATTGTTTTTTAACCCTATTTTCTCACACTGAGCATAGTTCATATGGGATTAGGGAGTCACAATGATCACCTCATTGGCATCATGAATCTCCACTAGCTAGGGAAACCTCAGTGTGTAAGCCCCAATTAGTGGCATGATATAACTTTACAGCATATAAGGGTATATACCTTGGTGAAAGTCCCAAGGGTGTGAACGAACTATGATAACTCTAATTCCTACCATAATCTGGATAAATATGATTCATAGTTCCCCCACATATATATTTTATGCACAATGTTAAACTGCATGGGTTTAACTAATTGTGTGGGTTTTGATTCCTATTATACAACAAGATTTTTATGAAACCTCATAATGTCTCAATCCCATCCTCAAAATATTAATTTCCTCTATGGATAACAACAAACTCTTGAGTGACTAGTTATATAGCTTCAACATATAAGAATCTACTCATTAAAGGTAAATGGGTGAATAACCTAAAATACATATAAATGGATTCACCCCCCCCCCCCAATCTTTATATAAAGAGACATAAACTATTATCATTTTGTTAGGTTAATTAGTCCCATATTGGTATTAGTAATAGATTCTAAAACATATCTTAAATTTATAAGAGAGTCTCAGGGAAGGAAGAAATTCCCTGCAAAATGGTGTGATGAGCTCAACCTCCCAACCTGTAAAACAATGTGAATTCCTAAGAGTCATTGGGTATGAAACCCCAACTGGATATATGGATTTGGAAACCATGTCCATACCAAGTTATATATGTTGGAACCATTAAAATTTTCTATGAAAGGTTAAAAAATGGCGTTCCTGATGCAGATGATTGTGCAAAACATTGAACCCTCCAAAATCAGACCACTGGACAAAAGTCACCCATATCTTTTTGAGGAAACAATCTAAGATGAGTGAAACATCAAGTGATGGTATAAAGAAAGTTTTTTCCTAAAATGGTTTTGTAAATAATACATTCATTGAAATAATGGATGCTTTGGAGTCAACCAATGAAGATAACTTGAAGAAATAAGAATAGGTTCCATCAAGGAGTTATAAAGAGTTACATGAATCTCAAATATAGTTCAAGTTAAAGAAGAAATTTAATAGTAAAATCATAATGGTTTTTAAGTAGGATAAATAAAAAATTATAATTAATAATTCATCCTATATGGTTGAATTGGATGAGGATAAATTCAAAAAGAAGAAATATGAGTTTCTCCTAATCTTTGAGAGAGTATGAGACTTGCTCGCCAAAGAGAAGAGAAAATTGGATGTGTTGAAGTAGAAGAGTCATACACAGGATAAAGATCATGAATATATCAAATTGAACTTGTTTTAGAAATAAATTTATACAAAAAAATTTAGATATTATTTTTCAAATTCCAAGAATGGAGTGCAAGATTTCTCAAATAATGATAAGTGGAAGAAAAGGATTTGGTTTTGGTTATTTAAATTTCCAATTTTCATGGTTTAGAGTAAATTTTAAATTAAATATATTTTTATTAATTTGGTTTTAAATTCATTATTTTAAACTATATGTTCCTCTTTTTTATAGAAAGGGTTTTTTCTATGGTTTTAGAAATACAAAAAATAACATATGTTATTTTTTCCTTTATGCCTGCTCACATGGGAAAAATATAATCTATATTATGTTAAAAGTATCCTTTATGAAATTTTTTAGGAATGGAATTTCAAATACTCATTGGTGATATATTACTAGGAACATTTCACTCAAAACCTGCATATACATTTCTTTTATAGGTTTTTATGTAGCTTCTATGTTTTCTCTTAGGTTCGTAGGTTTTGAACCCATTCATGGGATGTTCATTATAGTTTATTAATGGATGTTTTGGATATGGTGAGTGGACTTGGGTCATGAGGAGATATTCAAGTCTTTTCTCACATCATGTTTTTATTTTTCAGGTCATGTATATATCATCCTACTTGGCTAGTTATTGTACCTTTATTTTAGTCTTCCTTGTTTTATATGTATAATATGTATTTGATTCTGTTTTGTATTTCTAAGTGAGATGAATAATGGTTGTTGGTTTTGTATCATTGGATATATGTCTTATTTTTCCATGTTTTTCTTCTATTATCATTTATATCTATTCATTTTATATTCATGGATGTATAGAACATATATAATACACTTTAGATTCTCATTGATTTCCACTTTTTATTTATATTATTATATGAGGGGGAATTAATTCACAAATATTGAATTCTTAATACCCAAGAATGTATTTCCAGTCTATGGAGATTGGTAATGTTCTTTAGGCCGAGCGGTGGACTAGGTCAAGTGACATGGTAGGTGAGCTCAAGATAGTATATTAGAAAAGGTATTAGAGCCTAGGTTCTTAATAGGGTCCTAGGTTTTCAAAGTACTCTCTATTTATTTTGGAAGTATAGTAGCCTGGAGATAGGGTTGTCGGGACTCCATAGGTAGGAGTGAGGAGACCCTAGCTAGATCATTCTCTCCCTAATCCTTGAGTTCCCATAGGAAGCTGGGTTTTTTGTTTCTATTTTTATTATTTCTATTAGATTCAGTTTTAATTTGGTTTTATTTTAATTCTCATTGTCATTATATGATATTTCTTGGGGGTTATTTTGGTTTTTTCAGATGAAAAGGGAGAAGTAATCAATGGTGTGAGGTTGGATTTAATGGATTAACAAACTAAGTAGTAGATAATAACATGATTTTTAAAACTTTTTAGAAATTTTTCCATGATTTTCACCTATCCCATCAAACCATGTGGCCGAGTCAATAATAATTTTGCATCTTTTTTGGTTTTTTATTTAGACCTCTTGATTCTTGGGTTTTTTTAGAGTTATTCTAAATATTAGGAAATGAATCATGGTGGTTTTTATGATATTTTGAGATTTTTGGGTTTAATTATGGTAGTAATTGTGGTGTATTTTCTCTTATGTACATATCGTGAAGCTAGTTTTAGGTGGGAAAGATGAATTTCATGAAAATGTTTTCAATTTGAGATGAAGAATATGATCTTGTTTATAAAATTGATTTGGTTTTTAGGAAAGATTTTGGTAAGTGGTTATTTTTATCACAAAATTAAGAAAGATTTTTTGTTTTAAAACTCATTTATTATTTATTTGTGAAGAGATATTTAACCTATTGGAGTGTACTTATAAGAATGTTAAATTTAAAGGGAGAATCTTTTGAAAAAAAATTCTCTAGTGAGTTTTTAATTTTATTTTTCTCTTGGTTGGTGTTAGGACATTTTTTATTGAAGAACATTAATGGTTGGGTTAAATTTTTGTATTATTTAAAGTAAGACTCCGTGAAAGTTCTTAAGTAAAGATAGTTTGTTTCTCTTTGGGGTAGTCCTTTTTCCATTATCAAGTCTTCCCAGACTCTATATGGAATGGAAAGTATTATTTTCCATTTTCTTGAAAATGTAGAAATGCGTCTTAGAATTATTACCAATTTTATTTGGAAATTTTGTAGGTTGAGTTGGTTAATCTAGAGCAGTAATCTTTGTTTGGATGGTTGAATTGGTGAAAACCAATCTTATTTTAATTTAGGGTGTAAGTCTTGAATTAGGGTGATGATCTATTTTTGGGATTATTTCTTGATGAGTTTAGATATATCATGGTTTTGATGTATCTTTTCTTGGTGTATTCTTGGGGTTCCCTTGGGTTTCTCATTTGTGAGTGGTGTTTGTTTGGGGATGGTCATGCCAAATTTCTTGGTTGTTCTCTTATAGTTGATTTGTGATGCTATAATTATGGTGAGATTTATGCATGAGGTTTATTTTGACGGATAGAGTATAGGGATGCCTAGGGTTTATACATGGTTAAATGAGATGTGTGTTTTTTATAGTTAGACTATGGGATCTACCAAATGGAACTTTACCAAGATCACCATGAGTTATTTTTCCATGATCTAGGATCATGTTACCCTCTAATGTAGTTTCATAACCTAAGGTTGGAACCATATTGTTTCTTAATGAGGGATTTTTCATAAAGTTTAATTTTTTGGATGTTTTGGGTTGTGATGGATTTGATGACTTGGTCTTTTTTTGTGTTTCTTGGAATTGTGCTTCTTTATTAGAGTTTGATCCAACCTCTTAATGGATAGTTGAGGTTAGTTTAATTTTTTGGTTCCCTTGATGATTTGTTGTATTATTGTTATTTTGGTAATGATCTATTAATATAATAGGTATCTCATTTTTACACTATTTTATATGAATTCTAAATAGTGGGGATGCCTATTTTAGGTCTCCATTTATTTCAAACGTTTTGTTGAATTATTGTGTATAGGGATCTTGCTCAAGGTTTTTTGTGTTGATTAAGGATTTTAGTCGATATTTTGGAGATGGATAGAGTTTAGTGTTTTCCTTTTTTTAGGATCTTCTTGATCATTTTACTCATCCCTCCCACTACTTTCATTGAGGTGTAGTGATTTTTGGGTTTCGTTACTTCTAATTTTACTAATGATTTTGTAGTGGAAAGAAGTGGCATGTTAAAGAGAATTGTAACACTCCCAAATAATTATCATATTAATTTTAATTTTAATTTAGGTTATTTTTAATTTTTTGGAATTTTTTAGAGTTTTGAGTTGTGGGTGACCTCTCCAAGCTATGGTCAAAAATGAATTGTGTCATGGTTCTAGTCTATGTTATGAAACAGGGAGAGAACCCTTGAAACTGGGCATTTCGAAGGTAATTTTGGTTGGGGGGTTTCCCTATGTGATACAAAAAGTTAGACCATGCCATAATGGTAGTTTATTTAGTTATCCAAGGATCACAATGATCATGATGATTCATTGTGGTAAATTGGGAGACCAAAGTGGCATCCACCATGTAGTGGTGGATTTTGGTGGTTGTTTTGAGAGTAATATAGGAAGATACATGATGTGGATCATGGTGTGGTGTGAGGGAGAAATACCAACCTAAAATGGAAAGTGGTAAGAGGCATTTTACATGGTAGATGAGCATGTCAGGGGTTACTTGGAGGTTCACCACACCATGGTGGTTCCATGTCCAGTTTTTTAAATTTTTTTGGTTTTACAGTTATGACCGTGTTATGTTTTTGGGGTATTTTCCCCATTCACCCCTCCCTCTCTCATGTCTTAAGACCAGAGGAGAAATCATAGAGATCCTATTATCCCTCTTTATTCCTCATTGGTTTTGTGTTCTTCATCCATCAATTTCATGTGTAATTTTTAGGTTAGTTATTCCTTAATTCTTCCTCCATTTTCCCTTCTTCCTTACCCCACAATTATCCATTCTTATAAAAATACTAAAATCCATGGGTTATGAATTAGGGGTTTAGGTAGTTTTTAATCATGGGATTATAGATTTTTAAGGTTTGGATAATTCATTTCCTTTCCCGGTTGAGTTTTCATTGTTTAAAGATAATGGTTTTGAGTTATTTTCTCTTGAATAATGTTGGTTTTTCTATGAAAACACCCTTATAATAAATTTAATGAAATTATTTAATGTTTTAAATTATTCCCTATAAAATTATAATCTTTTGTTATACCCAAAATGGGTTTTTAATGGATTTTAAATTGTTTTGTATACTTGGTATATAAGGGTTTTCACTAGATTTCCTAGATTTGTTATGAAATTGATTTGACTACATGCCAAGTGTTTATAAAAATTACTAAGTGGATATACCTAATTAATTTAAGGATTTAAAAGGGTTTTTTTACACCAATTTTGGATTATAAATAAGTTCTTGGAACTAATAATATTTTCAAAAAAAATAAGTTTTAAAAGAGTTATTTGATTATAAGGGGTGTGTATTTCCCATGTTAAATGGTTTTAATACCTAATAGTCTTGTGTTTATTAAAAGAGATTTATAAGAAATGAGATGTTTTGAAATGAGATACCAAATAATGATAAGTAGCATGGATTTCAAATATTGTTTTTAAATCCCCATTTATAATTTTGTAAATGAATTGTATTCTGATTGTAATATCCTATTTTTATACCCTTGTTTGTTATATTTGATAAATTATGGCCCCAAGGGGGATGTTTCATATTATTCAATTATTATGTGATAATTCATTTGGAAGGAAATGAAAGTGTTTGTTTCTTTAAAGGATATAAGTGGGGAGATGAGGCTTATTTAAAAGTTATTTATTATAATTGATTAATGTGATGACCCTATGCCATGTTATTTTATCAGCTCCACTGATAGATATCATGGGATCCAAGGTAGATAAGTAAAAGTTGTTTATGTTTTCTATGGTATATTGGTGTGTGCACGTGATCTATTACCCTTAGAAAGTTTCAACCTCCTAGATATTTGTTTATATAGTGCTTGTGAGAATAAAGAGAGGCTAAGATGGATGTATTGGTTTCACATAGGGTTCTAGTGAGTGATCTTATTATTCAATTCCTATATCATTCATGTTAGAGCCTATTGAGATACCCATGATGCATAGATCCTTTAAAAGATGATTTAGAGGATCCCATCCTATACCTTATTTTCATCCCCTAGCTTTATTTCTCACATGGAACTGTTTATTGGTTATTTCACTTTTATTATGCTTCATTTATATATTGGTGTCAATTTTTTATTGTCTTTCACCTTGGTAATGATTTTAGTTTACCCAAAAACTTAATTGGGAAATGGTTTAGAAATTGTGGTTATAAAGTGAAAAGTGGTATTATTTCATAAATCAGATTTGAGAAATGGATTTGGGAAAATCTCAAAAAAGAATTTGGTTTTTGTTATAAATTTGAAGGCCCAATTTCTATGTTTTGACATAAAGATTAAAATAAATCCTTATTTATTACTTGGGTTTGAAATAAATTATTTTAAATTAGAGGTGCCTATTTTTATAAATAGGTGTTACCCCATAGTTTTGGAAATGGAAGTGATAAATTATGTGTTTGTTGTTATCCATTGTCATATAGAAAACCTATTTTTTATATTATGTTCAAACTATACTTTATTAAATTTTCATGAAGGTAATTTCATAGACTCCTTGGTGAAATACTACTGGGTATGTTTCACTCACACCCTATATATGCACCATTTTGTGGGTGTGTATAAAACTTCCATGTTTTCTCTTAGGTGTCTTATTTTTTGACCCTATTCATGGGATATTATTTCTAGATTATTAATGGAGTTTGTGGACATTTGTAGTGATTGAGGGTCATATGGAGATGTTCAAGTGGTGGCTTGGACTGTGGTTTTACTTTTTTGGGTCACGTATGTTTTGGCCTACTCAGTTTTCCAGTGTACCTTAATTATATTCTTCCTTATTTTATATGTATGTGAAATATTTTCATCCACTATATATTTCCAAATGAGATGAATCATGATTTTTTATTATGTATCATTTTATGTTTGATTTCTTATACCCTATTTGGATTGGATTATTCTTTACATCTACTTATTTTATATGCATGGATGTCCAACATAAGGATTGGCCATGCTGGATTCTCGGTAGTTTCTACTACCTATTTGTATTATTTTATGACGGTAAAAACATTACCAAAATATGTGTTCTTGATACCTAAAAACTAGTTTCCAACTGGTGGGGATCAGGAATTCTCTTCAGACCTACTAGAGGATTGGGTCGAGTGATGTGACAAGTAAACTTGGGCCAGTTCATTACGATTTTCTATTGATAAACTAATAATTTAATATTTTATAATCATAAATAATCAAAAACAATGATTTATAAAGATCTTGGAGTCACCAGGGGAAAGGCTAAAGACCAATAGAAGGAAAAATGAGTTTAGAGGATCATATATGAGAATACATTTATTAATCTATTTACTTATGAAAATTATAACTTTGAATAAAAATATATTATTATGTGTATATAAAAAACTATAAAAATGACTAAAATAAATATAAACATGTGTAGAGTATCCTGAAGTTCTGGTTCATCAAATAAAGGTGAAAAGGGTTTTCAAAAATGATGAATTTCATAAAATTACTATTATTGGGTAGACTTGCGATTCAAGAATAATATTGGATTTTTATAGTCCTTATTGGTTTCATAGAGGATATATGAATATGTTGAAATGTTTTTGGTAAAGATATAGGGGTGAAAACCATTTTAAAAAAATCAAGTAGAATGTTATTCAATAATGTGTGAAGTTGAATAACTAATTTGAAGATTAAAATGAAGTGTGAAAAATATGTGAAAATAGGGTTGTATTTTTGAAGAGTTACTCATGATCCTACTAGATCAAAAGATTCAACAAAATGATCTAGTATGCTTTTATAAAATACACAAAATAAATAAAGCTTTGAAGAATATGATGCGCCATAAGAAGAATAAGGAATAGGTTGACAATCCATTGGAGATTTTCTACTCCAAAAAGGGTGTAAATACAAGACTACTAAAAAAGAAGGCTAAAAGTATGATCTCAAGAATAATATATCAGATAATAATACAAGAAGAATTTGTTATGATTTTAGGGCACCAATTTAAATTTTATTATAAAAGAAGTTGAAGTGAAGTGAAATAATAAGAAAGAAACCCCAACATGTCATATTAATGAAGTAAAGAATAAGATAAGTTCTCCTAATATAAAATGGGAATTAAAGAATAATGATTCAAATAAAAGTGGTTTTTAGTAAAATAAGGATTTTAATACCAATACATGGAGGTTTAATAAGAAATCTCATCATTCACTCATAAAAGGTTAAAGTATGATTAATTTATCCCCTCTCTCACTTTTTATTTTGATATTTATTGTCATAGGGGGATGAAGACAACATAAATAAGTTTATATTTATTCCTTATTATATGGGGGAGAAACAATATAAGGGTAGAATCCAAAGATATGTTTTTAACCTAATAAGGGATATATATATTATTTAGGTAAAGTATATATTTAGATTGATTTTTTTAAAGGGGAATGTTGTGAATTAAGTATGTGAACTATTATATCACATTGTTGAACATTTATAAAAGAATTTGTGATACATAGTTTCATGGAACAGTTTGATAATTGAAATAAGATTTATTTCAAGAAGTTGACCTTAGTTGGTTACAATTTATATAAATAATTGGATGTAAGTCACTGTTATAGACAACATGATATTATTATTCAATTTTCTTATTTCTTATACTGAGTTTGATCATGTAGGCTTTGGATTATTTAATGATAATCCACTGATAAGTTTGATGAGTATGAAGAATTATTTTTGTTCAATGGTTTCTAATAAAATCAAAATGGGGTGGTTGATGACTCCATAAATGTATAATATAGTGAGATAAATAATGTTTTTGACTTTTGGGAGTTTTTGAGACCTAAGGGGATTTTTTTGTGTTGAGAAACTGAAGAAGAATAATAATAATTGGAGAATAGGTGAAGTGGATATGATTCTTATGTTTTATTTTATTTTTCATCACATAAATCATGTTCAAAATTAATTGTTACATGGTGTTTAATTTTAGGTGAAACTCACTCTAAGGTTTTGGATCCATCGAAATATCATGGAAGAATTTTTAATGTTAAAGAAATCTATTTGGAATAATCTAGAGATGAATTTTTGAATTCTGAATGACATGTTTGAAAAAATTCAGGATTTCATAACTTTGTAGGGTTAAACTCTTCATACATTTTATTAAATCTAATAATATGAAGTTGTGTGATTTTATCTCTATGAAAATGGTGTTGCATCAGAATAAAAGTGGTGCAATGAATGAATGATCTGATCTTCCAGGATATACATAAGAGTCCCAAGGGTGATAAGTAAGAGTTTACTGATTTTATAGTATATATATAACAGTTTTTATGAAAGTTAACAAGAATTTTTATAAGTTTAACTTGTTGAAGGTAAATCTAGAAATATGGCTCATGTTAGATCCATTACATAAGCTACTGATCCATGTAAGAATGATATGTTTTTGAAGCAATGTGTTATTTAATAATAAGTTAGATACATGTCAGATTAACTATTGATGTTGTGAATATAAGTGAGATTAATTATGAAAATTACTAAAAATGAAAAAATTATATGCTTTGGAAATGAAATTTCAGCAGAATAACTATTTCCAAATTAAAATTATATTATATGTGATCTCAAAGATATTGAACCTACATAAAAATAATCTAAGTGTTTTGGAAGATACCTAGGAATAACTATATACTTTATTAGGATTAAACTTATGAATCTAAGTCCTATGTAAAATTTAAATCCCCCATAATAGAAATAATGATAAAATAATTTATTTAATAGGGTTCACACTATGAATATTATACCACATCATGATTATGTAGACCTGGAAGAGAGAATAGGGTTATTGAACTCTAAAGAAGTTTTTAATCATTAAAAGGGATAAGAAATTAGAAAATAAGTTAAGGAATACCAATTTATCATAATGAAATGTATATATTAATGTTGTGGTTTATGTCAAAGTTCACCTAGATAAATCCAATTATTTAATGAGTTTAAGATAAGTTGAAGAAAGTTGTTATTTTAAATTTTAAATTAAAATTCGAATTATAATTTGAAGAAGAGTCTCTTTTTATATAAGATAAAGGTGAAAATGGGTATTAAATTATTATTTAAGAGAGAAAGAGAGTGTAATAGAAGATAATGGATAGATTGTGTGTAGATAAGTACATTTATAAAGATAGTTAAAGATAAGAAAAATAAGGAAAAGATTACTTGTGGTTGTGCAAGAAGAAGAAGAAGAAGAAGAAGAAGGAGAAGAAGTGTGCATAGTAATTATTGTGTAATCATCATAATTGTGTTTTTTATTAAGAAAGAAGGAAGTCACACCTATTATAAATTTTTAATAATTGTGGGATAACTGTACAATTGTCAAAACACAATCAAATTAGAGAAAAAAACATAATCACTACCTTATTAAAGTACAAAACGGGGGTATAACTGTTCAAGAGACAACATTGTTGACATTATTATATTGGGATTCAAGGATATACCTAGATTATTTTTTAAAACTATTGTGATTATAGTGAATTTTATGGTCATGGGTTTTATGAGATCATTCCAATAAGTATCTACTCATTTTGAGTAGTGAACCTTATAAATAAATTGTGATTTTTTTACTTGATTTCCTAGGTGTGTGAGAGTTACGAAACAAGATCATTCACTCTAAAAAGTGGATGATGTTGATTTTATAAGAAATAATAAATGGAAAAATTGAATATGTTTCACTGATTCACCCCTCACCCTCCCCTTGAGTAAACAAAAACTATGGTTGGGACCAACATATAAAGGTTGGGTGATTGACATTGGTTTATAATTGATGTTTCCCAGTTACTATGGTAATCTAGTGATGTCATTCACTTGTTTAAAGGGAACTCATGTGGGACTATCATCATTTTTTTATATATAGTATGAGGATAATCTAATAGCTTGGTATAAGAATATAAAAAAATGAATAGAGAGAAGTAAGAGCAAAAAAACATCAATAGTATTAGAACAAGAAAATGCTTGACTATATGAAATGACCTGTATGTAATTTCAGGATAAAGTTCTCTCTACATACTGAAGGTAATCTTGTAGATGATTCACCTCCTCTGTGGTGACCGGTTATTTATTTTTTATTTAATAAACTCGTTAATTATTAAATGATTTTTTATTTATTTATTATTTTCTTATTTTCACTAGTTTTTATTTTGTTTTATATACATATATATATATATATATTATTTTTCCTTAGTTTTTTCCACATATTAATTCATCACAAAAAAAAATTTACAACATATTATTTTTTTAGAAATATATAAATTTTATATTTATATTAATGGAGTCACATAATAATTTTTCATGGAATAATTTTCAATCTATAATAATCTATAGTTAATTTCTCCAACAAAAAATATTTAATGTTCTACCACAAATAAGGTTAATTGTGAAATTTTTTTGAAAAATGGATTATTCTGAATATAAAATATCAAAAATAGGAATTGATTAAGAAAAAACTATTTTTGATGGAATCATTCTATTATAAATAACCTAAATATTTTTAATAATTCTTCAAGTTTGAGGACCTTTGGAATGTATAAAGGTGGAATTAATTAGATTTGGTGTCCTAAAAATAACTACTTTGAACTTTATATTTCTTGTATATTCATGGATTTGAATATTAAAAAAATATTATCACAAATTGATTGGTCCTCTTCATTAATTTAATATCATAATGTCCTAGATTATATATCACATTGAAAAGGCCATATAATTTCCTCATTATGATGAGGACCTTGAAGTTCTATAATGATATTATTAAACATAATTCCAATGGTAAGATGAAAACATCTTATGAGACATGGATGATATAGACTATCAGGTGTTGGATGCTTGTAAGAGGTTGAGGCTTCATCTCATGAAGTTAAAACAGGTTAATCTTTAAGATGAAATATTTTAAGGAAAAACCCACCATTATGAATTCCAAATGTTCATTTCAGATAGTAATATAAAGACATATCAGGAATATAGGATTATGACATGAGTTTGAAACATTATTTATGATATATCAATAAAAAGGAATTATAATACACAATTATCATTCGCATGTGGTATTCAATGTTTCAAGATTAGTTTCTTCCTCTATGGGTGACTTTATGTGTTGTTAGATGTTGAAATTAGACTTTAAGAAATCCCACCTAATACCGTTGAGAAATATACCTAGTGGGTCACACACTTAGAGTTTTCATAAATATCAATTAGATATTATTTTAATTTAATAGTTGCAATGATTATTACTCTTAAGAATAAAAAATAATATTTATTCAGTATTTACTTATTGAAAATATTATGTCACTTTATTTGTGGGAGTTGAATATGAAATAAATATTTATTAACAAGACTATGAATATATTATTTATTTATTTATCAACTTAATACTATTTAGTTATATAGGATTAATAAATTTGGGGAGGATTTTTTCTCCAAAAAGAGTCTGGCAATGAGAATAATATAAGCACTATGTATCATTAAATAAATATAAAAATATTTATTTAATAAAATAATATTTAATGGGATTTGAGTTAGTGTATTCCATGTAAAAATATTGATATTATTATTATTAGAATGGGAAATATGTACAGTTTAATATTTAATAAGTTCCTTATAAGAAATAATTAAATATAAAACCATATATCTATATATACATCATCTATGTCATTTTATAGGTGGTATGAATAATTTTATAGTGCATAATGGCTCTCTCTCTTTCTCTATATATCTATATCGGATTATGAATGTTATATGGGTTATAATATCAATCTTGATAGAATCTTCGACCAGCTCCTCACTCTCAAGTCCTAGATATCAAGAACAATACTCATTCCTTCAAACTTAAAGGGCTAAGTTGTGATCAAAGGTGAACAATGAAAAATTTTTGGCACCACTACATTAGAACCCATAGTACCATAAATGAAGTTCTGAGATCAAGGAGAATGTTTAGATCACCACTAGAGGGATTATATCCTAAGATCCTCATAGAGTAATGATAATAAAACATAAATGGTGTACAGATGATCAAAATATACTTCAAATAAAGTACTCAATAATGAGGTAATTTTTTCTATTAATTATATATTAAATGCAAATGATCCTCTCTCATGGTACCAAGATTCATTTTTCTAGTTTATTTGGATATTATCGTGAGATATATTGATCTTATACCTCTTCTTATGTTATATTCTTCATATTCTAATGAAAAAAACATTCTTCTTAGTCTCAACCAACTTCTAAGGCACCTAGAACCTTTAACTGATATCAATTAAATCACGATCACATTTATAATTATTTAATTTGTTGATCATTAAATGAATTTTATTGTTAGGATTTCATTTATCATTTAATCAATTTTTTAATATGAAAGTCAATATATATTCATTTTCCACATTCATATGACCATGAACGGGTTAAAAATAGATGAACAACATCTAAAGAACTCATCTAAAGTTTATTATGTTTTTTATGGATAACACAAAATTACACAACATGTAGATAATAGGTTTACACTATTTATCCAAGATTTTTTCACCAAGATAGACATTGAATTAATTCAGACATATCATTTGAAGAAAAAGGCATGTGTAATCATTAGAAACCATGTGTTTATTGGGCCATCCTAGTATACAACTTATCGAATGGGGTGTAGTTGGAATACGCGTCATGTTGTCCACATGCGTTTGCATCAACATTCACAAAGATCGTGTGGTCAAATACACCTTTTGTATTTATTACAAAAAAAATAATAGGTAATGATAGGCATTCATCATAGAGGTGAAACACCATGTAGCTAGATTACACATCATGTTCCCAATAAATTTCCATGAAGAAATACATATCAAGTCTCTATGTGTTCATATTGGAAAGATAATGAGAAAAATACACAGAATGTGGCTGGATTTTAAACATTTTGTATATTGTACCTACATACATGGAAATGAAAAAATAATTATACCATTAAACCTATTCAATATGTGTCTAGGTTTCATTAATCAATAATAAAATTCATGTGATAGGTTTTAAAGAATACTAAATGCTAAATTAATTTCTACATAAAATTTAGAATTTCCTATCTTGTATGGTCATAACATGTCATGTACTCTACATATATTAAAAGTGTTACATGCCAGGAAAATTAACTTGTGTTTGTGTGTCATTAATTGAAAGTTAATTTCATGCAATTACTTGACATGTCATGTATGCCACATGTTGTGTGAGTTCAAAGTACATGACTACAAAATGCATCAGTTAGTTCGGATAGGTACACACCATGTTTCCTCCAAAAACATGTACTGTAATAAATTAATTTTAAATAAAATTAATTTACATAATTTTTAAAATTATTTTGTATGGTAATCTCTAGGACTATTCAAATTAGTATTAAGATAAATTAATTAATTAATTAATTAGATAATTAATTTATTCAGGTAATTTATCTTAATTAAGAATGGTTGAAATAAATAATAGTTTATTAAATGTGTATTTGTTTCATATGTCTGACTAATAATTTTTTTGAACAACTAATGGATTTTGGGCCATATTCTAGTCCTCCTTGATCACTCTCAATGGATTCTAGTGCATGGAGAGGTTAGTTTCTAAAAATGTGACTGGGGGTAGAATTATGGATTTTCCAAGATACCCATCGTCTAACATTACCTTTAGGGAGTCCATGTGTCACACTTATTTCATTCAGGTGGTCCTCAATACTTCTTAACAAGCAGTGTTTGATAGCATCCCTCTTGAAGATTCCCCAGACTATTCTGTTTTTTCAGGCTCCATTTCAAGGAGGTTCTCAACTAAGGCTTATAGGCTGACAATGAACTCTCGAACAGGTAGTGATCAATGGGGTCCACATATATGGTTCAAGGAGATTCATTCAAAGTTAAAATCTTTACTGTGGAGAATTAAAAACCAAGTTATTCCTTCTGATATAAAAATTAATGTTAAGTTAATTCACATGGCCTCAAATTATTCCTGTTGTTTGTCTCTGGTTGAGGAGTCAGTGGTTCACCTGTTCTACCAAAGTAGTAGGGTAGGCCTTATCAGGGGAAACCTAGGAAAGTTTATAAATCCCAAATAGGTGGAAGATTATATCATCTCCTTTACCCAAATCTAGTTCTATAGATGTCTTTGTAATAAGTGTGATAAAAAAATTGGGTGATGTTGTTGGTAGTGTGGTGTGGGTGTTCTTGGCAGGCTCGGAATCTGGTTCACCGTGGATCTCAGATCTCATCCTCAACATTGGTGGTTAGAGTAAGGTGTACAGCGATGAAAATGGTTAGGATATTGAATCATGGGGAAATATGTCTTCTTAAATAATTTCTTACTCAAGATATCTCCTTCAGGCCTGCCTCAGAGCAGTCTTCCTGCTAATTCAATGCGCTAACTTCCCCCCACCTATAGCCTCAAGCTCAATGTCAACAGTTCCTGCACCCATGGAGACATGTGTAGAGGCGGCATGGTCCATGATATTTTTTGGATCAATGATTTATGAATTTAGTGCCTTCAATGGTCACAAAAACTCTCTTAGGGTGAAGGTCATGGCCATGCTTAGTGATTAGTGTATTTGTAGAACAAATAACATGGCCATGTCGGTTGTAGAGACAGACTCCAAGATCATCTCTAACTCCCTCACTGGCATTTCTTCCCCTCCTTGGAACATCACCGACCTGATCCTTGATTGCATGACTTTATTATCTGATGGTATGGTGGTTTAGAACACTTTGCATGAAGGTAACTTTTTTGCTGATTTCTTTGATTCTCTAGATTCTCAGGATTCCCCTTTTTTTAATTTTTCTCCTTAGGTTCCCTTCCACCTTCTGGGATGGCTCATGTTATTAGGGACTCCCTTGGTCTCCATTTATTTAGTCCACCATGATTTTTTACTCTCTCTTATCCCCTCCCCCTCCCTTGTATATTAATAAAACAAAATATTTTTGATTTGTATGTGTATGTGTTGGATTTTTATCTAATTTAATATTACTTCATGGGTTTTAAATGTGATAAAGTATTATTAAATTAAATATGACACCATGTGAGTCATCTATTCCCATTTATTATATAGGGACTATGTTTCCATGGATTATTTTATGTATCACATACCCCTAGTTCCCCTCACCTACATGTGAGAGAAATTTATGAATGATATATCTCCAAGAAGAGGAGGCAGTAAAGAAATTAAGTTGTGGTGAAACCAACCATGAAGATATAAAGGTTAATAGTGGAATGTTTTAACTCTTGAACCAATAAAGGCTCACAGAGTTTTCTCCCTAGGGTCATATGTTGATTTTTCATCCTCCCAATAAGTAAACTATTATAAATATCATGATCAAGTCACTTTAATTAATTTTATTTCTATAAGTTTCTTGATTAATTTTATAGATGTGTTATCGCGGTCACATAAATAAATTAATTAAAAAGCATAAAATATGGAATTAAAATAAATGGATTATGCATAAATATGTTTCCAACACAAAGTTAACTAACTATATTGAATATATATAATATTAAGTAGTCATGTAAAAGGATAAAAAAATTATACATAAATATAAAGTCAAAATCCTTCCATTATCTTAATTATGATGGACTTGTAGTTGAAGCTTTAGTCCATGATTTTTCGGAGAAAAATTTTAATTATTAGGAAGTCTAAACAAGGATTATGGGATAACTTAACCAAATTCATATTGAGTTTAATAAATTTATCTATTTAATAAAAATTTATAGTAAAGTGTTAATTAAATCCAAGTTAGGATTGTAGGATTGGGGATTCCACCCAACAGATCAAGGAGTTGCGAGCTAGAAATTGGAAAGATCGCCTACATAAATACCTTCTTATAGTTTTCATGGAATTTGTATTGGTAATAATAATGGAAATATAGATCCTTACCACTATAATTTACATGTGATAGGACATTATAAGTTAAACAGTAATGGTTGTTGAGACTTGATAAAATAGTGAGAGACTAATAAGAAAATTAAATGATTTTGTCTTTTATATTTTTTTAATCAAATAAAGAATGATAATCTACTTTTATGTTGTTTTAGTAAAATGGAAAAATCATAAACCACGATATGATTGTGATTTATACTGGAGAAGGATTGTCCTGTTACTATAAGTAAATTTGTGAATGGTACAAGTGCTTGTTCATTGTATTACTCTAAGAACATAATCTTCGCATGCCAGATTCCCTAGTTTCATATATGCCTATGAAGGAGGTGAGTGAAGAAGAGATTGCATTCTACTAAAAACACTTGGATGATGAAATTAATGTATAGTGATCAATATTATCATTCATTTACAATGAACTCATGAAGCCTCATGAGAACATTGATGACTATAGCATGTTCAAGCATCTTTGTGATCTCTATTAGGAGAGAGCTAGATTGAATTATTTTGAGATATCTACGGAACTCTTCATGAGTAAAATTGGAGACAGTGTTCCATCTAGGCCTTATGTAGCCAAAAATATTGGATACATTGAGAATCTATAGATTATAGGGTTTAAGCTACCTGATTAATTTTTGACCAATCTCATTCTTCTTTCACTCCCTCATAGCTTATCTAGCTCTGGTGTGAATTTTAATATGAAAAACATTGAGAAGTATCACTAAGATCAACTCACTCTACTTTTCTAGGTTGATAAGTACATAAATAATTAAAAATATATCTATTATTATGGTGAAAAAGATGAAGGAACATGAGGAAGGGTCCAAGAATACCACCAAGTCTAAGACCACTTTGCATCATTCTTTCAATTTAAGGAAGATCAAGGGGAAATCAAGGGAACATGATGTCATCGGTTTTTCACATGGAAATAAGGGCCACTATAAAAAGACTTCAACATAGAAAAGAATCATGGGAAAGAATCAGATACATTCATTATCAAGTGAAATCTATCTATTTCAATAAATTGGGTATTATATATAGATTTTTGTGCTCACATTTGTATCTAATTATAGGAACCATGTATATTTAGAAGATTTTCATGCGGTTAGGTGTATCTATGATCCACCAACATAGCTTGAGTCATTACAGTATCTATTCAAGATTATCACCTCACATTTCCCATTGAAAAAATAATAGTTTTTGAATAGATTTTATTGTGTTCCATTTGTTAAAAAAAATATTATCTATGTATCTAAACTTTAAATGGATGGTTTTATTTTTATGTTTGGAAATAAAAAATTTTATTTTACAAAGAGATAATTTTTTTTATGGTAATTCTCATACAAATAATGGTCTTTATGTGTCAGATTTCATGAACTAAATAATGTAAATTAATAATGAACCTGGTCCACATGACTCTTATTACACCCAGCTATGGTATCACCATCTAGGCCATGTAAACAAAAAATGCTTAAAAATTACACCAATATGGAGATTTAGATTTTTTTTAACTAAAAATACTTGGAAAATTTCACACTTATTTGAAAACAAAATTACCAAATATCTATTTAGTGGAAAGGATGAAAGGGATAGAAATCTTCTAGAGTTAGTTCATATTGATGTGTGTGAACTATTTCTTATTGAAGTAAGGGGTGGATACTCATAATTCATAACATTTACTGATGAGTTTAGTAGACATGGATATGCATACTTAATGACTTATAAGTCGTATCTCATTGATAAATTGAAGGAATAAAATATTGAAGTTCAGAACTAACTTAGTAAAGAGATAAAGAAACTTCTCTCAACCCATATAGTGGAATATCTAAACCAAGAGTCCAATAATTATTTATGGTAATTTTGGATTATATCTAAACCCACACATATTTATACAACATAATATAATGGTGTGAGTAAAAAGAGTAAACACACCTTGTTGGACATGGTGAGATCAAAAACTAGTTTTGAAAATATTTTATTATCCATTTGGGCATAAACATTATAGATAGTGTCTCATATACTGAATAAAGTTCTAACTAAAGTGAAAAATGGTATTATATAAAAACATTGGTGTGGAAGGAAATATTATTTTTTGATTTATGAGTGTGGGGTTATGAAGTGTTTATTAAGGCCTCTTCAAGTAACAAACTTTCACCTAGAGGCATAAAGTGTATCTTTATAATATATCCTAAGTAAAATAGAGGATATTATATATAAACCCCTTCAAATAATAAATTTTTTGTTAATTGGTATCTTTAATTTCTTGAAAGGGAACATTTCACTAAAATAGATTGTGGTATTGAGACAAACTTCGATGGATTCGAGACTCAAGATAGACAAGGGTTGTCATAAGAATAGATTACACAAATCCTATAAAAGAGGATGCTCCGAAGACACAAGTATTGAGAAAGAGTACAAAATAGGTTATATAATATGAAATATATAGTTCTCTTGTCATCAAGGATGGTAAATCATTATTAATTGGTAATAATGAACCTTTAACCTATAAGCAAGCAGTATGTGTCATAAAAGATACCAATTGAAAAGGGGCCATGAATTCTAAGATGGATTCCATGTACCAAAACCATGTATGGATTTTGGAAGATCCTATAGTGGAATTAAATACTATTAGTTTAAAATGGGTATTCAAGATGAAATCATACATGGATAGAAAGGTCAAATACTATAAGGCATGCCCAATTTCATCTAACTCCCAGAAAATCTAAAGTCGGAACATTTTATTTGATAACGTCTATGGAACGCAACACCAAGTACATAAGGGAATATAATATCCTAAGAAATTCAAATATATTTATTTTTTTAAATAAAGTAAAACTATTATTTATTTTTTGATACATTAGATACTAATTTAGCTTGTGACAGATGAAATAATGAGTTTCTTCAATGGATTGTATTACACGCAAGATCAAGTTTTACCAAATAATAATATATTGTTAAAATAATATTATTTAATATAATAAGACTTAACCTATCCATTAAATTAGTGGTTATAAATATTATTAACTAAATTATGAAAATCTATGTTTTACACAAATATAAAACTAATTCATTGGTTACAACTTAATTGTAAATGAATATAAGAACCAATTGAGTATAAATAGAATATTTTTATAGAAAACTATTTTTATGCCCACAAATATATTTCACCCTAATAAATTAAATTAATTACAATTAGTGAGTAAAATAAATGTAATATATATATTATATATTTAATAAAATATTTTTGATTTTCATCCAATAGATTTTATAGACATGAGATAAGAACAAACCCAATGTTCCACATAAAAAACCTATATTTTTATTAAGGCACTTTTACCCCCATTTAATGGATAACCTATTTTAAATCCAATTTTTGGAACTTTTAATAATTTTATATGTAAAAAATAAACATCATATTTCAAATATAAACATAAAAATTAGGTTTTGGCACCGAAGAATGTGTCATGCTTAGTTTGCCAACTAAACGATGAGTTTAAGGGAATTAGCCCACCGAAAGGGTCAAATTTCCCCCAAGCCATCCCAAAATGGCCCCTTCATGAAATGCTCTAAACAGTGGGTGCGTTTTCGTGCAGAATCCTCTGCGGCGTCCTGGTCTAGTGTGAGTTTGACATCGGACTGAAGTCCCTCTGTGGCGTCATCACCTCCGTGGTGTGCTCCATGGCGGCCGCATTAGTGGACCTCTACACGACGTCAATCTCCCTCTGCAAGGCCAACGCGAGTGATGGAGGGGCGCCTCTCCATAGTATCACCTGTCTCTACGGTGGATTTGGTGACCCCACCCACCATGGTTACCTATAAATAGAATTCTCACCCCCCTCTTCCAAACCAATATAACTATTCCTGTTCAACTTCGAAGCTCCCGTTTCACCCAGACCTTTGTGAAACCCTCGAATGGATTGCCAAAGGTACTTTGACTCTCCAAGACATACCCCCTTTGCATTATTTTTAGCCTCCTCCTATGTTGGATATTCCCTTCATGAAGGTGTATTCCCTTCGTAGAGGAATGGTCCCCTTATGGGTGCTCGTGGTTTCATGAAGCGTAGAGCCTTCGCGAAACTCTCTCAAAAGAAATAGGTATTCACTAAGGTGAATCTCCACTCCATCAAAGTCTTCTCTTCATGAAGTTGTTTCCCTTTTTGAATTACCCCCTCTTCGTGAATCCCTTTACCTTTTTAAATCCATTTTCCTTTGTGAAGTATCTCTTTGTGATGTCCTTTCCCTTCATGAGGGATGTCCTCTTCACGAAGAATCCTCCCATCATGAAACCAATCATCTTCGTGAAGAGCCTCTTTCCAAGATCGAATTATTTACACACCCCTTTCCCATATGACCCTCCAATCTTGTGTGAAGTGATTTCAAGTTCCCTTGGGTGGTTCTTCATATTGTGTTGCTTAGCCTCATGCTTCTCTGCATAGGTACGCTAACGGATATTGCTTCTTCACATAGCCACGATAACGTGATCCCCTCAATGGATCACTTCATAACACCACCTCAAAATGGAATTTTCCATGCCTTTACTTCCCTAAGGGTGTGTGGGTTCGGTTATGTAAGTCTTAGGGGTGCAGAGTGAACCTGCGTCGTCCAAACTACAGGATGTTAAACTGTCGAGCACCATCGTCCACTGCACATGATGTTAAACTGTAGCCTCGCCCCATGAAATATAAACGCGGTGTCTCATCTTAGAAATTCTCCATACCCACTGGTCTTCATAGGAATGATATCTTCCTCACATGGAATGAGATCCTCTTTTCTAGAGTGGCGTCTGTCCGTAGGGATGGGAAACCATCCTAGTGTAAGCCCTTATCTTTTCTTGCAGGAGGTAGAATCTTTTCTCATCCTCTCTTCTTTAGTGAGAAAATACTAGAGGATATATAGACACAGGGACCTTCGTTACCGTATCCATATCCCTTTTGTATTTATCACTGACGGGCCTCCATCTTGGAGTTATCCAAAAACTTCATCTCCCTAGGCCAGTAACCAAGAGTAAGCCCTTGTTTCCTCTTTGGGCCGCTAACCACACGTAATCCCTGCTCCATTCCTCATGTATGCACCTTTCATGGTGTGATCATCAATTTTTGTCTACCTCTTATTTCTCACATCGAACATGACTCATGTGGTATTAGAGTAAGCATCGACCATGACATCCTCCCTAGGTTTCCTTAGCGTGTAAGCCCAAAACACCCATTCTAAACTACATGGACTTTAATCCTTTCCATTTCCAAGAAAGGTATTTAGGATTCCTCCCTGAGGTGTAATCCCAACTCCCATTGGTACTGACTACTTCACGTCGGTTCACCCTCATATTGCATGACATTAAACTATATGCCCCCTATCATCCTGCATGACGTAAACCGTATGTATTAGAACTACATTGGTTTTGATCCCTGTATTCTAGACAGGGTACATAGGAAGCCTCCTCGAGGTTCAATCCCAAGTATTGGAAAACTTTGGTGTTCCCTTTGTTGGGACCCCATCCCTGGTTATCCTCTGTGGCGTCAGACCAATTCTAGGGCTGATATCCACGCATAAGCCCCAGTATATCTTTGGGTCGATGTACTCTGTGTAAACCCTAATTCCATGTCTCTCCTAGAACTACGTGGGTTTTGATCTCTGTATTCTAGAAAAGGTACGTATGAAGAATCCCTAGGGTTCAATCCAAAGTGATGGTAAACTTCAATGTCCCCTTTACTAGGACCCCATCCTTGGTCCGCCCCCATGGCATCAGAACAATTCTAGGGCTGTTAACCATGCATAATCCTCAGCGTTTCTTCGGGTCGTTGTCCTGTATGTACACTCTGATTCCATGTATCACCTCGAACTATGTGAGTTTTGATCCTTGTCTCTTGGACAGGGTACGTTGGAATCCTCCGTGTGGTTCATCCCCAATCAACGGTAATTTTTTACAGTCCCCAACCAATAGTAAGCCATTTTTGTCCCCTTCATTAGGACCCATATCTTTGGTCTATCCCAGTGGGGCCAGAACCACTCTCGGGATGGTAACCATGCATCATCTCTGGTATGTTTTCGGGTCACAGTATTATGCATACACCCCAGTTACATTCCCCATCCTAAACTACATGTACTTTGATTCCCTGCCACATAGATACATAGGAAAACTCCCTGAGGTTCAAGCCCATCACTCATGTCCCATCCTGGTCTCTCCATTGAGCCTTTTTATTTCAGGAAGGTCATGCACCATCCTAGAGGTTCTACTTCCTATGGGTCCCATCCATGACTCCATTCTCATGGTCTGCCTCCTTAGGTGTCCCATCGCCCCACTGAACTATATGGATTTTTATTTCCTACCATGGGGATACGTAGAAAGCCCATCTAAGGTTCAATACCAACATCACCATCATCTTCACATCAGTTCCATCTCATTTTCCATCCACTTCATTCAACAATAAATATCCATATTGGTTTTACCTACGCCTCCACATCTCGATGAGATCATGCCATCCACCTCTTCACTGCTCCTAGTAGTAATTAGGCGGATAACAACACATAATACCCACACAATCTGTAACCATCCAACCAATACTGCTCCTCCTATGATGGGACACTATCCCCACGTAGGCCCCAACATGCCTACAGGTCCCCTTCCTTATCACACACCCTGATTCATCACTTATTTGAACTATGTGGGTTTGATCCCTATCTCTTGGGATAGGGTACATAGGAAACATCCCTGAGGTTCAATCCCGGATAATGGAAAACCCTAGAGTCCCTTTTATAGGTACCCAATCATCCTTGGATCCATCTTCATTAGAAGTTTTGATCTACCCATCTAATAAATTCCCAAGGTGCTCCCTCTCAGGGATAGACCCACTTGATCCACACCTATCAGTGTTCTGATCAGTCTGATCTCTCTCCGCAAGATGTTAAACTCGCAGTATACCATGTGTTAAACATTGTAAGCTGAGGAAAACCTTAGAGATATGTCTATGGAATATAATTCCCCTAAATCGATGTAATATTCCTCAGGATTTAGTTCCCTAAAGAAGCCCTATCATAAGGGGAAGAAACCAAGATGCATCAGTGTTTCAGCATCCAGACATGCCTGCAAAGTCCAACATGACTACTCCCCCGATCAAAGGTTGTTTCCCTAACTTGACCCCTCAGAATGTCCTGACAGAAGCAGTGTAATTAATCGTCATCCACAGAGACATGGAACCGGGAAGAGTTTCACAAAAAACATCTTAATCAATAAGGTAGACCTGGACTAGGTGATGAGTTTTAAAGAGGAATCTATGGAAGGAGGAACCGACATCCCTTCATCCCATTTTGATCAGGAAGAAAACATCCCTGAGTAAGTTATGAATTCCACCCACCTTTGGAAAGTGGGAATGCAGGGCAATAATCAGTGTTTCCTCCACAGATGGGCGCGTACCCCAATAAAAGTGTTAGAAATATAAATGGTGAACCCGATGTGAATTTATTCTCTACAATGTATAGATTAGTAGTGTTTGAGACATCAAGGGATAATCATGTCATCAGATACAGTTATCTGGCACAAGGTACAGCCAAGAAAATAGTGGGTTTGGCATGAAACTCACCAGAGATTGGGGCAGTTGAATTTTGGACATCTCGATCTACAATGTTGTGAGCATAGATTATTCTTATCAATCGTGGTATATGGAATGTCTTTAGGGAATTCGACTTCACTTTCCTCCTTTCAGCACTAATGGTTGAATCTCCTTGCTTTGCAGAACCCAAGCTGCTATGACAGGAAATAGATCACCACCCACCCACTAACGTAGAGGTCGGGCTAACTCCAACGTGGCGATTTCACGTGGACCCATCTCTCTTGCAAATGATTCCGCGTCCATATTTGTTAAGCACCCACATCTTATTTCACTATCTGAACTCATTCAAAGTGGGGTGATTAATAACCTTGTTCAATAATATCAGGAAGAAGGGATTGTCCCAACCTGGGATATGGCACGACAGAACCTAGAGGCTCCTGCGCCTTGTCGTCTTCACCTCCCCCAAGGGCTGTGCAAGGAGCCACTTCTCCCCCCTCCAACCTACAATTGTTTCGGGAGCCTCTCCCTAGAGCGCTTTGATGACTCCCTCCCCTATGACAATGAGGTGAGGGATGTCTAAGATAGCCCAGATTTAATCCTGTCCCAAGGGCCACTGAAGAGGGCTCCCACTAGGTCGTGTCAGTGCCACCACCCAGTGTCACAGGAATAGGATCATGTGGGTTATACATCTGCACCACTAGCCCTAGTCCAGTTAACTCGACACCAACATCGAGCGTAAGCTGAGGAGGATGCCCGCTAGGGCGCGTCATCATCAACGGTTACTGTGGCCCATGAAACCACCGACGTATACCACCAATACCCCGTTTATATTTTACATGGGAACTTATAGGCCTGACTTGTATTGAGGCACCAACCACCACACGGGTAGGTTGGGACGAATATCCTAGTCACTGACATAGGTGTTGTCCATCGCAGGCTGACCCACGGTGATGAAATTCAGTACGGAGGTCCTCCCCATGCCACCACTAATGAGAGTGAAGGTCCTCCCTGCTCAAAATCTCAGCATGGAGGTACTCCCTATGCCACCATTATTCTAAGAGAAGGTCCTCCCCGCAGCACTGACACCCTGTACAGAAGCCTCTTTCGCACCCGTGACCTCAGGTATGGAGTTTTTCCTCCTATCACAGGTTACCAATGTGAAGATGCTCCTCATCCGGTCAACCATCAGCATGTGGGACTCCCCCATTTTCTTACAGTAATCAAAAAAGGTTCTCTTCATCTCAGTAATCATAGAAGCAGAGGTCTACCTTGCTTTATTAGCACCCAGCACGGAGCTCATACCCCTATTCAGCTTGACTAGTATGAAGGCCCTCCTCATATTTTCACTACTAAGGGAAACAAGCATGTAGTCACTAATCATGATCCAATCAGTTTCAGTAGAGGTCCTACCCACTCTATGACTACCCATATATATTCCCTCAGTGTGTCAGCTAGTGTAAATAGAGGCCCTCCCCATGTTCCTTTTGACATTTTTTCGGCCCGACTTGCCCATGAAGAAGTACTCTCTTCCCAAGCACCAGTTCGGCCGAAGGTCCTCCTCATGCTGAAAAACTACCATGTCCTGAAGAACCATCTCGGGGTAGGAGGGTTGGTCGCTCCCACTAAATAAAGAAGACTGAGAAGTTTCTAGTAGTGATTAAACCTGTCTTCTTTTAAGACTCTGAGGTGAAGTGCAATTTAATGATGTAACCCTCACCCCAATCCTTTGTGTTGGGTCTTAGGGTACAAACAAGGCACAGAAGCCTCATCCTTCCAGAATGTAAGGTCCATCAGATTCCCACCTCCCTCCAAAGATACATCCAGGAGGAGGAATATTTGGCCTCTTTCTAGGGCCTGGTCATCCAATCCTCTCCGTCTTCCACAATATCATCCTCTATCTAAACTATATATTATGGAGAGTTATTATGTGGACTAATGGAGGAAAAACAACAGTATGACCCACCGTCAGTAACCGCAACCCCTATTCAAGAAGTTGTGTATGTTATCCCATCTTACCAAGATGTAGTGGATCAATAGTTTCATTATTCATAGGATAGTCTAAGATGTGGTGGCTTGTCAGCTCACTCACTGTATTCTCCACCGGACAGTCTACCATCTCAGTGGTCTGGTTCAGTTATGTTACCAGTCCCGCGGACATCCCTAGTTGATGAATGGGGTAACCAAGGGATAGATCTTGAGTCTAGGCCGAGGAGCTTTTGGGACATCCTTGAAGTAGACCATTTCCCAGAGATGTTCTAGCTAATTGCAACCACAAGCTTCAATGTTCCAGAATCGCTTACCCAAGAGGAGGTCGCATGCTTTCGCCAAAACCTCTGGGTGACACACTTCTATCTCTATTATCAGTGAGTGGATTACCCCAATATTTTAGAACACTTTGAAGATATTGGCTAGTAATCCTATATGGTTGACTTGACTATGCTCCCACTGGTCTAGTGCCCTGAGTCACCCAGTCACCACCGGACCCTGCAACAACGACACATTCAGATCTTTAAAGTGCTTTGTGGAATTATCAAGGAGGCTTCCCCCCACGTCTAGGTCTACAGCTAGGGATATTATGGTGCCCTTCATTTCAGTTCTATTTGGCACCACCCTAACTTTCTAGGTAATACTGAGGATATGCCTCTAGGTATAGCCATGGTTAACATGGACGACCTATCAGAGGGAGAGAACGAGCTGGAGATCCTTGAAGAGAACTTACCCTCTATAGGAGTGCCACAACTATTGGATCCATTGGTAAGGGTTAGTCACCAGAAATAAATTTACGGGGACATCCCATACCTACCGATTCATTATCCCTCAGCCAGAATTCCAAAAATGGAAAAGAGCATCTTGGGGCCATCAAACCCTCTGACCCATCCAGCACAGTGAAAAAGATGTAATATGATCCCAATAAGTCCATGTTGCATCAACATCTCATGGAGAATACGAATATGTTTGATTACCTCCTTTCTGAACATTCTATAGAGTCGTGATCGGACTATGGTGATCCATGACCAGGGCAGGTACAACCCCGCCCCCCCAGGGAGTTGCCTCTGAGTGACCCTGACCACCCTTCCCACATAGATAGGGTAGAAGTTTGGGTTTATGGAAATATGGTGTGGTATGTATCACCAAATCCACCTGAGGGGCATGATAAACTTTACGATCTGGCTCAGGCTCCCCTAGTTTCTTCACAGGTCATTCCCCCAGCAGTCCTGTAGGTCATCCCACCAAAAATTTTCCTGCTTATCATGTCGAAGAACCTACCAATGCAATGTTGGTCTAGGACCCTTTCCAAGATAGGAATATCCATCTAGATGATCCAATGGTAGCACTCATTACCCACCTCTAGGCGTTGGAAACTCGACAAGTGGCAATTCTACCTGATGGTAAGCCATATCTGGCATGGGCGGATGATATTCCTGCACCCACTGGTTTTGGAAACCCTATTTTTTCCCTTAAATGGGACCAGTGATCCAATAAATCATCTATCCCACTTCAGATCAAGGTGTGGACCCATACTGGGAACTCCAGTGTAGAAGGAGGCCACCAAACTCTGGTGTTTCAAACAAACATTGGAAGGGCTTGCATTTTTCTGGTACAGCCAGCTACCCATTGGGTCAGTAGCTGGTTGGGAGGATCCCCATAGGCAATTTATTTACTAGTTATACTCTACCACCTAGAAGACAAGTATTTTAGACCTCTTAAAGTGTAAGAAGAGGCCTGATGAGTGTGTCGCAGACTTTGTCGGTCATTGGAAAGGCCTCACATATTCTCTAGATATGTCACTGACTCAGGAACAGGTTCTGAAAATGTGTGTGGGGAATGTCAAAACTGAATTGGTCCACTCTCTCATCACATAGAACTACCTAGGGGATTTTAGGATTTCTCTGATAAGGCCCAGTGTTTAGAGGAAGCCTTGCAGCAGGCCAAACAGGCACGTCCATTACCTCTTGTTGTTCTTGTAAGAAGGGTTTCTAAGGTTGAGCCAGCTGCGGTATCCCAAATAGAGGCCCCTAGGTAGATAGAAGTATTACTGGTACAGCCACCTCTATAACCTCTCAGAGGCCCACCACCTCAGGCGCAGCCATTGGCCCAGTAGCGCCCACCTCAGAATCGGCAAGCGCCCTTGCGTAACGCGCCGCCGCCACCTAGATGAGATAACCAAGTTCCACCTCCTCAACAGGCTTCTCCAACCCCTTGTTAGGGTTAGGCTCCCAGAACCCCTTTTATAGATAGAAGGAACCATACCTACTCATTTAATGAGGCTTACATACCCGGTTATTTTCGAATTTCCTTAGAACAAGAAATTCTATGGTTGCTAGAATGAAGGAGACCCGAAGAGGCAGATCTCACTGATCAAACCAATTACTGCCCCTATCACTAGATTCTGGGGCACACCCCCAAGTAGTGATATGTGTTTAAATACTATCTCCAAGATGAGGTTGATAAAAACATAGTCAGGTTAGGCCTAGCACAGACACAAGTGGCGTGTGTATTCATACAGCCCGACAACGATAGTGACAGTGAAGGTGAGTGATAGAAGATTTCTAACCGTAGGTCTCAAAAATATGATGACTAGATGGCTCTTAAGGTAGTCACCCATGCCCATGGTATTATCCATGCACGTTTGAATCGACCTGAGCTTTCAAAAGTTTCCTCATCACCTACAGCCGCTACTTCTACGTCGACATCCCAGCCTTCCTCCTCCTAGAAGGGAAAGCATCGGCAGTGCAATGGAAAACAAATCCCCTCACCGATGTCATCGTCATCCCATACTCTCAGTGACTTCATTCCCCCAGAGATGGATAATGCCCCCATAATCCACCTAGTGGTGTAGGATTATTCAAGTGACGATGAAGGGTGCGCTTTGGTTAATACCGTGGAGCTGGTAAACCCCTATATGGTTCCTGGCAATGAGGAGCTCCAAGCGGATCCTCCTAACGTCCCCAATCATCTCCAATGTCGACAGAGCTGTGGCTATATGGGTCATCGCCATTCCTCATTCAATACTTCAAGCCAGTCCGTGCATGACACCTAAACTAGACAACATGCCCAGCATGAAGCTCAACACATGCAGCCTTCTCATCTTGTTTCACCAAGTCTTCATTCACCTCTATTTGGGCTACTTGATCAGGCGAAGCCACCCCAACCATGAAACAATCAGCCACGTTCTATTGTGGATCATCCTCAATCATCTATCCTTTGTTCAGTGGTCGCTCTATGCATTTAGACTAGTGAGTACTGGGACATTTCCAACACTATTCATCCATTGGCTTAGCGAGAAAGGCCTGTCATACCTCCTACAACAGAATGACCTCCTGTTTGTAGAAGTTCACACTTGGCACATAAGTATGGTATTTTTAAGCATCTTACCATCATTCATGTGAGGATATCTATCCTCGAGGATCTTTTATTATTAGTGGATATGCATAAATCCCTTACCAAGGCCTTAAAAAGCCACCTATAGTTTGAGACAGTGGTAGCAGCTGAAAAATCCTTCCATGTTGAGGCAACCGAGCATGAAAAATTCCAGGCCATCATCTCTTTCTCTGGAGAAGATGCAGGTTCTCCCATACTAGGGAACATTCTCCCACTGTACATCAATAGCCATTTCATCATCGTAGAGGTTTGCCGCAGTCTTGTCAACATAGGGTCAGGGATCAACTTTATCCCGACCCAGACAATCTGAAAAATGGGGTTGTCCAAGGATGATCTGAGTCCATCTAACCTAGAAATTCAAGGTTATGAGAGGAAGGAATAGATATCAGTCTGCAATATCTACCTAAAGATCTGGTTTGGTGGCTTGGTAGCTAGCACCGAGTTCATGGTTGTCTCGCAGGACACTGCTTACAACGCATTGATGGGTAGGCCATGGCTCCAACTGCATGTAGTGGTCCCTTCTTCATATCACTAATGCCTTAATTACTCCCTTAATGGTCGAGTGGGTGTACTCCAAGGTGATGTGTCTCCATTTTCCTATTTTTAAATCCCGCTATCTGGATTTTTACTATTACAATAGAAATGACGAGCAGATTCATGCCAACAAGGTTTAACACACTACGGCTACGATCGACCCATGGACAGACCTGGATGATGCTTACATTTTTCTAATCCACCGATTGGAGGCCACAACACTGGACTTGGGGAAATGCTTCATTATTTCTAGAACAATGGGGAAGAACATTCCCAAGTCTAAGAGACTTTGTAAGATCACCTCGTATTCTTATAAAAATCAGGCTTGGGTGATCCTAGAGCCTCCTACTCACATAAGGTATCGGGATGTCTGCCCCATGGAAACATAAATACATCATACTTGCTTGTTTTGATAGTATGGGATAAAAAGTCTCAATTAAATGTGCCATTATTTCTTTGATATCACCAAATGTGGCCCCTTGGGATGAAGGAAAAATGGGATCGGGTCGAAATCTTTCATCGCTATGGTCTCGGTAGTAGAGGAGAATCCCGACATGGTGTCCACCACTGCTTAGGTTGGCACCAGTGTCTCTTCAGGGTCTGTTGACACAAAAGAATCACCTCCCAACAAGGATCCCTCCTTCATGGATAAAGAAGAGGATTTTTAGGATGCTCCTCCTGCATTCGAAGAGGGTGTCTCCACCACGGTTGATGAATTGGTATAGGTGAACCTCGGTAACGAGACAGATTCGAAACCCACATTGATCAATGTTGCTATATCTGTCAAAGATCAACAAAAATACATGAACTTTTTTAAGCAGCATTGTGATGTATTTTTCTAGAGTTGTGATGAGATTCCAGTACTAGATCCCTGGGTTACCATCCACCACCTTGATCTTCCATAAAATCACCATAGGTTCAAAGAGTCACCCAAAAAGATGCACCCTTATCACGATTCCATGGTCGAGGCCGAGGTTGATAATCTCATCAGATCAAAATTCATTAAGGAGGTACAGTATCCTAGATGGTTATCCAATATCATGCATGTTAGGAAGAAGAATGAACATATCAGAGTCTGCATCAACTTTCGGGATCTCAACTGTCACTCTCTAAAGGATTATTTTCCCCTTCCTATGACAGAACTGCTGATTGATTCCACCATTGGTTTTCAAGATCTCTCCTTCATGGATGGGTATTACGAGTATAACTAAATTCAAATAGACCTAGAGGATGAATAGTCAATATCTTTTAGCACTGCATGGTACATTCTTATATCAAGTAATTCCTTTCGGAAAAAAGAATGCAGATTCCACCTATCAGTGTACCATGCATCGCATATTTAATTCGATCCTCGAGACATTGTTTGAATACTATGTGGATGATCTGGTGGTCAAATAACTCCAATTATAATACCATCTCAAAGATCTCGAGAAAGTGTTTTTCTTTCTCTAATCCCTCTATCTAAATATGAACCCCTTGAAATGAGACTTCAGGGTCACCTTCAGAAAGTTTCTTGGATTCTTTGTTAGATATAGAGGCATCGAGATCGATCTGGAGAAGATCAAGGCCATCATCTAGATGTATCCCCCGCACAACATTCAGGATATGTGAGGCTTTCAAGGCCACTTATCCTATATATGTCGATTCATCACAAATCTGGCTGGCAAGTGTAAGCCATTTTCCCAACTCATTGAGAAAGGTGTCGATTATTAGTGGGATGAGGAGTGTAAGAATGATTTCGAGGAAATCAAGTAGTACCTATTACAACCTCCAGTCCTGATGACACCCATTTTTGGAAAGTCGTTGATCCTTTATGTGACCGCTCTAGAACAATCTCTCGGCACCCTTCTTTCCCAGAAGAACATAGAGGGAATGGAGAAAATTTTATACCATCTCAGTTGCATGTTCCTCGATTCAGAGACTGGATATTCCTCTTTTGAGAAGAGATGCATTGCACTGGTATTAGCAGTGTGGAAATTACAACATTACTTGCAGCACCATGAGATATAGCTAGTGTCCTGAGTGGACCCGCTGAAGTACATTCTGTACCGCCCCATGTTAATAGGCCACATAGTTTTGTGGGCAGTGATCATCTAGCAGTTTGACATCAGGTTTTCCCCAAGAAGGACATTAAGGGATATGCATTGAGATGCTTCCTTGCCGCCCATACAGCTCCTGCAGACCAGTCTCTAGATCTTGATTTTCCCGGTGAGGCAATCCTATCACTAGACCAAGTCATTCCATGTTGGAAAATTCAATTTTATTATTCTTACCAAATCCCTGCCTTCAGAAGAATCAATGACCCCAGACTCAACAGAGTGGGCTTGGGTATCATATTCATCACGCCCGCACAAGCTATTTTTCCATATTCATTCATGTTGTTAGAAGGTTTTACTAATAGTGAGGCAGAGTATCAAGCTCTCATTACTAGTCTTGATCTGGACCTTGAGATTGATGTTCCCCACTTATATGTCAAAGGGGACTCTAAATTAGTCATCAAATAGATCAATAGTGACTACGTTATCAAGATGCCGGAGCTCGTACCACTATTGGAACGTACCTGCCAGTTGATGGCTGAGTTCTCGTCTCGTCTAGAAGTTACTCATATCCCTCATTTGTATAATGGTAAAGTCGAAACCTTTTCCATATTGTTTTTATATCTTGCAGAACATGATCAGGGTTATTTTATTATTTATGTGGTACACCGGAGATTCATCACACCCATCACTTCAGACAATTATGATAGCCCGCAAGTAAGCCACCTTACCGTCAGAGCCTCCACGTCAGGACCCCCGGGTCCCCCTACCGTAGTGTTGGAGGTGAATCCTGACTAGAGGACCCCCTTTATCGAGTATCTCGAGCACAGAAATATCCCAATAGATCTACCCGAGAATGATTGAATCTGATGTTGCGCATTGCAGTTTACCCTCCAGAGTGGTCCCAGTCATGAGTAGATCCTCTACAAACACGGGTTTGATGGGATTATCCTCCATTGAATTCAGGGATGTGAGATTTCTCATGTCATGTAGGAAGTTAATGTCAGTTCCTACAGGGCTGATCAGAATGGGTCGAAACTATCACACCAGATCTGGAGATTTGGGTATTTTTGGCCCATCAAGATCTGTGACTATAATGAGTTTTCCAAGAGGTTCCATGCATGAAAAATACATACTAATTTTGGGCATCGGATACCAGAACCTCTCCACACTACCAAGTACTCTTGGCCCTTTGTAGTTTGGGGACATGATGTCATGGGACAATATCCACCAGCGACAACTTTACAATGTAGATTCATCCTAACCGCGACAGATTTTTTTTCCAACTAGGCTGAGGCAGTTCCATTCAAGGAGGTTAAGGCCCATTCTATTTTTCAATTTTTGAGATCCAATATCATCTACTAATTCAGAGTATCTCACATCATCCTCACTGATAACAGCACCAAATTTCATGCATCTAAATTAAAGAAGCTATATGCCAAGTACAACATCCATTCTAACCATACCTCCTGCTATCACACGCTTAAAAATGGGAAAATTGAGGCATTAAACAAAAATATCTCTAACATTCTGCAAAAGATGGTTGGTCAGAACAAGTAGAGTTGGCTGGATAAACTCCCCAACACTCTCTGGGCTTATTGGATAATGACTCGTAATGCCACTCAGGTGACCCCATATTCCCTAGTGAACAGAACAGAGGCAGTCCTGCCCATCAATATTTAGTTGCCTTCATTGTGCACAGTTTTATATGATGAATAGACACTAGATAATGTAGTCAAGACCCATCTGGATGAACTAGAAGTGATTTATGAGAATAGGCTTTGTTCCCTATAAAATTTGGAGAGGCATCAGAACAAGATAGTCGTAGATTTCAACAATAAATTTTTCCTCCGCTCTTTCTTACAGGGTGGCATGATGTTATCCCTGAGAACTCTGATGATACCAGACAGGAAACCACTAAATTTGGAGCCCACGTGGGAAGGACCTTACATATTTCAGAAGTTTTAACCCAATGGCATGTACTTCCTCGTTACCTTGGATGGTGAGAGGATCACTCATCCCACCAACGCCAAATTCCTCAAGCAGTACTTTTCTTGAGTAACCATATTTGGTACCACATGGCCTTAAAATGTTCTGTCTTCACCGCATGAAATTAAAATGTGCAATCTGTCTAGGATGAAGGATGTAAAACTACCCATACCTTATCCTGTATTACAATAAACTACAAAATGGTCTGATCTCTATGACCTTAAACTAATATCTCCCTGCATTCTCATCCTACATGACGTTAAACTACACAACATCTCAAGAACTACGTATGGCTTGATTCCCATCCTCATGGGATACGTTGGACTACTCAAAAACTACATCTTGGAGTGTATCCCCAAATTATTTTTCTTTGACTACCCATGGGTATAGTTCTCTTGTAGGATCGCATATAATATAGTGTAGACTTATTTGGATACCAGGTTTACGGTGGTCACACCATGTGCCCCTCCCATTCTTCTATCCTCCCACATCCTCACCACACAATGTTAAACTGCATGGACCTTTCTGAACTATGTGTGGCTTGATTCCCATCCTCACAGGATATGTAGGAATGCCCAGACTGTAGAGACCCAAAGCTTGACGTACATGGACATTACATTACTTTTGTGGAATAATTAATACATAACAAAAACAAACACACAAGGACCGCAATAGTTTAGTGTCTTTGGAAACTCAGAATATAATCTTCTAATTGCGGTGAAAGATCTTCAACATCTCCCATAAATATCTTCCCCTTTTTTTTCTTACCTAAAATATTTCTTTATATCCTGGGGAAAAGGAAACATAAAAGGGGTGAGCTCAAATTCTCAGTAAGGGTAAGCATAGAGAACATAAAACAATCCTTAGACATTTGAATGTAAAAAAACATGAGCATAAAATCTAAACATCAAAATCTTGAGCAATGATATAAAACATGTAAGTACATAAGGAATAGATCATAATGGAACATAAATCAGGATAAAATAGCATGAAAAAAAACATGTAATTGTGGCATCCATTAAGCACATGTAATGATTTCCATAGTAGCCAAGGCATTGCTGCCAAGACCATCTTAGTGGACAAATTCCCTTTCTGAATCGAGTTCACTCCTCATTCCAGTCCTGTAACACTGAACTGGATTAACTTACCATTCCAGCCATGTCTATCTCATGAGATATAAATCTTTACCCAATTAACTGGAGGGAGATATAGGTCCCACCCATATCATAATGAAATCATTCTTTCGTGTGCTACAAAATCATAAATCAGACATCATAGCATAACCCAATAAATAAAATGGGTTTCATAAACATCATCCCATCATCACATAATCCATATAAAAGAAATGGATATCATTTCATAATAAGAAAAGTGAAACCATGTAAATCATAGAGACATGATACTTGAAACATACACATATGAAATAATTTCATCTTATATGAAAAATGGTTTTGATAAAACACTTGAAATGAATTCTTGAGGAAAATATCCTTTCTTCTTCAAAATCATTCTCTTTTCACAAAATGTCAGGCAATTTTAAAAGAAATGGATTTTGTTAAAAATAGTCATGAAAACTTTTGGATGATGCTTCATGAAAATAAGTCTTTATAAAAACTTAAAAATCCTTTCATGCCGTATAAGTTAAAAAAACATTATCCTCATACTTTTGTCGGAAAAGTCAAAAAGTACCACATATGGTAAACAAAAGAAAGATTCCTTCCATAACACAAAGTAAAAGTCAAAGAGGGTTAAACATGCCATTAAACATACATGGAAGAATATTAAACACTTTATGAAAAACATTTTATGATCATGGATGAAAAATATAACCCCAGTAAATACTTACGTATAAACAATCTCGGATAAGTATGAGATTGGAATAATTATCCCTTACCTTAGGTCCGATATGATTCGTACGTATCCAAACCTCTGGTATAATGATTTAATTAATGTCATTTACTTATTAAAGAATCATATTCATTGTTATTATATCATATATGGTTCACTTATGACTTTATATTACCCGTTCTTTTGTAAATTCATGTTAAAGTAGCGTTTTGGGTAAAATCGTTTCATTTGTCGTTCGTGTTTTAACTTGTAATTATTCATATGATTACTTGGATCATGATTACTTACATCAAGAATGTAAAACATGATTTATATATAATATATATTCAGAATATTCAAATATATAATAGATCGATAAATGGAAATAAATACACCGTTCATGGAGACGGTAGGTCGTACGTACGCATGAACGCTGTTTTCGTTTCCTTATTGAATTGAATGGAATTAAGTATATGACATACATATATATGTACATAAATACAGTAGCATTATTATGTCATATATTTCATTATTACTTATTATATATACTTTATAATCATTCTTGAATTTTTAACATGGAAAATGAATCTCATCGTGTCGTGGAGACGGTAATCCGTACTTACGCAGGAGCGATGATATCGTTCCCATGGAATTGTATTGGAGTGTATGTATACTATTTCAGAATCAATATCACTTTAAAATAATCATATATAGTCATTATTTACACCATTATACCCATCCAGGTAAGGTGGTGGTGGAAAACAGATTACACCACGGCGTGGAGACGGTATTCCGTACGTACGCACGCGCGGTGATTTCATTTTCTGTAGGATGGATAGATGGTGAAATAGGGTTGTTTCATACTTATAATAATATATCAGTATATGATTTATACTGATGTTATTACTTAATAATGCAACAACTAAAGAAGAATAAGTAGAATAAGAAATAAAGTTGAAAGAATCAGTAACGGACATTACCTCTTCTTTGAAGCGCCTCTTTGAGACCTCCTCTTAGGGCACTAAAATTGGTCTTTTATGAAGACCAAGACCTCTAGGATGTTTCTAGGGAAGTGGGGAAGTGAAATGCTCAGGTTTTGGCCGATCTTGAAGGCTCAAATTGGTGTGAGGAGGAGAGGGAGGAGGTGCCCTTTTATAAGGGAGGAGAGGGGTACCTTTGGAAATATAAGAAATATTAGTTTATATTAAATCCCAACCTCACTTAAAAACTTAAAAAATGACTCATATCATAATATTAGATGATATAGGGTTGTAATGTCATCAACCAATAAAATTTAGATATGTTAGGAATTTATTTTAAACATTATCAACTTGATTTATCCTTATTTAATCAATTTAATTTTATTTGTTGTAATAACATTCTAAATTTTAAATTATATCAAATAATTACTTATTTGTTGTGAATTTTCCATAATTGGATACTTTATAACATTTTAGACCATATAAATTTAAATTAATAATTTTTAAATATTTTTGTAATTTTTAAACAATTTTATAATATGTTATTTTTATAAAATAACAATAGTGTCAATTTTGACACTATTCATTTATTTGAATTTAAATAAACAATATACAGAAGATATATTCGAAATAAAAGCTTTAATAGATTAATAACATGTCATATTTGTCTATAAAATTAGTGGAGCGCATTAAATAGATCATATAATATTTATTTTAATATTTTTAAAACCATTTATTTGATATTTCTCTTAATAAAATAATTTCAACATCACTATTATGTCACCTTTAATGATAATTATTTAATCCCTAAAAATTATAAATAAATTTATATTATGTAGATAATTTTATTATATTTCTGGAGACTATTTATGTTTGAAGTTTCATTAAGTTTATCACTAAATTAAAATTATTATACTTATAAGATTTAAGAAAGTGACATGTTGTCACTTTCTTTGGTTTTAATAATAATTAAATTATTTTCACGGAAAAAAGTCCATTAAATGAATCTAATCTGACCGTTATCTGATATGGATCGACTTTTAGTCATCCAATAGGATTTTTTTAGGTGTTAGGGTAATTTTATAATCTTATATTTACCCTTAATTACCCGATTTTCCTTTAACTATGGTAAATAAAATTTACCGTAGTTACTATTCATAATGCCCAAAAATAAAAAGTAGCCTATTAACATATTTTGGACCCACTGATCCCAAATATGGAATATATTTTTCAAAATTCAAAACACATAAGTTGCAGTAATTAATTTAAAATTAATCTCGTTGTTAAGAAAATGGGTTTTAGAAGTTAAAACATTGCCAAAGATTGAATTGATTTAACCTACGAATTCAAAGTAAAATCAATGATAATGACATAAATTATATTAAATGGTAAAAATATATTCTATTTATATATTAAAACCCTTAAATATTATAATTTAACCATATAAATTATTACGATGAAAAAAAGTTGTTTTTAATTAAAATATAGCGTGTTTTTACTATTCATTAAAATATGAAAGTTATCAGAAAAATATCAAGACTTTATCCAATGTAAATTTTTATATCCTGATTCAAAAGAAGAAGTTTATTTTGTAAAATTGAACTTATAAACATGTAAAAACTAGATTTAATGTGGGTGCGCCATCAAAAGGCGGCAAAACTGCATTTTTTTGAAAAATACTTATTTTACCTGAAAATTTTATTTTGTTCTCATACCATGTTCTAGAAAATGTGTAAGATGAACAATAATGTTATAAAATTAAAAATTTAGTTAATAATATTCATAACGGCTAGTTCATAATAATATTATAACCATATATCATTGTTTAGTGAAACCTGATATTGCGTACAACACACGCTATCGAGGAAAGGCGTGATTGTGTGTAATGCAAGCCAAGTCAGGGTTGCGTGTTGTGAAAGGCTCCTTCGTTGTTTCATATAAAAGAATCCAACCATATTTCATTTATACATTGAATATATATATATATATACACACTCAATGTTGCGTAGAATGACTATTATAAAACGTACTTCAAATTGTGTGTAACACAATCTAAGAATAGTGTTGTGTATACTTCAAGCTAATACGGTGTTGCGTATAGCACGAGATAATCTTGGTTTAGCATTAAACACAAGACATCAATGAAATTAAAAAGAATAATTCTCATAAAATCTTGGGTTGTTACATTCTACCCCCCTTAAAATGAATTTCGCCCTCGAAATTAATCGGGGTTATAAATGGTTTACTACTTGAAATTTTCTTTAATAGAAACCCACATCGTAAAAAGGGAATACCAAAACCTATCTTTAAAAACTAAAGTATGAAATGTAACGGTTACCCAAATTAACTAATCAATGGGTTTCCACATAGGAGAACATAGGTGAAAATATGGATATGGAAGAAAAATCTAACCATCATGTTCTGATGGAGAGTGGTAGAGAACATGGCTGTGAAAAAGCCAACAATCACAAAGCCATAAATTTGTGATGATCTAGGGTACCATCTGATTCATCGGATATAAGGGCACTAGGACAGCATTTTTGGTTTTCAAGATCATTTCCCTAAAGTTGAAGAATTTGAATTAGAATAAATACTTACTTTATTTTGGTACAATCTCACTGTTGTTCGTGCTTTGAACAATTTCCACTTCATCTCTTAAAGAAATGAAGTTGAATTTGTTATTCGTGAAGTGTTAACAGATCATGTGATAGAATGATGGGTCATTCCATCTATTTCAAACAAAAGGTTAGCAAAAGTTATGAAGTATACATAAGTCCATCTATGGTGAGTTTAATCGTATATGATTCCAAAAATGATCTTATACTTCATATATCATACCGCTTAATAAAATAAAACTAGTTTCTACTAACCAGGGACTTCCTGTAGGCCAGTGGTATGCGATAAAGGCCAGTCGCACTTCGGTTGTGGGTTCGATTCCCACAGCCTTGTCCAACGCGATGGGTTGTCGCCCATCCTGCAGGTTGTCATTTTTCTAAAACTACATTACTATAACATCCCATCAATAATATCGAAAAAAGTTCTATCCTTAAACAATACTAACTTATGTCCAACATAATCCATTCCAATCTTTAGGCTTATCCATAATACTGCAGTCCACTCTCATATTATGGTGAAAACGATTACTAGAGATTACATATAACAAGTATGTTAATACCATCGTTGATCCCCATATATCATAAGATATGTCTTGTTGGTCACATTGCAAAAATTCGAAGGCCTTAATAAGGTATTCTCTTGAAAAATGAATACCAATTGAATCTTAGTGAAAACATGAGTGCTGTCAAAAGTTAACTCTTTCCACATACCAAAACCCCAAAATTCTATATACTCAAACCATGATATAACTATTTCCTTATATCAGTAATGAGCTCATGAATACTGTCAAACATTTCATTTTCTCCTTATCCCTTCATTATGCGCATATCATCTTTTTTCCAAAAATATCTCAATCACTTTCCATGGTTACCGGTACCATAAAATTATTGAAACCACAATAGACCAATACATAAATATTCTAATACACCATAAAAGTACCTCAACAACATTATTCTTGAATACCAATAAATAAAAACTTCAATCCATCCTCTTAAATGATTATCCTGGAATAAGTCCTTCCTTGATTTAGAAGTAACTTTTTAGGTCAGGGTATTGAGTTGGGTAATGCCCATGTTCTCTACAAATAAGACATTGAACTCCATAACAGTCTGTCACTCTATGACCTTTTTCTCCACACAGATAACATTTGTCCCTCCATTTGAGGTATTCATCAAGGTTCTTCTTCCCTTCTTTAGAAATCTTAATCTTCCTTTCTTTATGATCCTCAACATGCGAACATGCATAAAAGTCTATCTTCCTCTTATTTGATGAATTAGGCATACCACTAAATTTCACCTTGTTAATCATATATCGCGATGACTGATTCGGCATAATCACAATATCTTTATCTCTAGGCATTACGCAATTTTGTTTCTCATAGTCACCAATTTGTCCATTGAATTCAATTTTAATCGAATTCCTTCTGGTTCCCTCCATTGACTAAAACACAAAAAGAATTCTATGAGAGGCAAAAATAATACAAGGAAAATAACATAATCAAGGGGGAGTACCTTCGACATATAACATCTTAGGTTTAATTATAATATCGTTAGCGCAATTCTAGGACTATAACCTATACGTATACTTAACCTTAGGGAAATCCCTAGACATACCTTAGAAATATCTCTAGGGATCTCACTAACATTTTCACATCCTAGTTTCCAAAGGTTGACTAAACCTTTCCTCTGATACCAACTGTAGAGACCCAAACCTTGACGTACATGGGCATTACATTACTTTTTTGGAATAATTAATACATAACAAAAATAGACACAAAAGGACCATAATAGTTTAGTGTCTTTGGAAACTCGGAATATAATCTTCTAATCGTGGTGAAAGATCTTCAACATCTCCCATAAAGATCTTCCCCTTTTTTTTCTTACCTAAACTCTTTCTTTATATCCTGGGGAAAAGGAAACATAAAAGTGGTGAGCTCAAATTCTGACTAAGGGTAAGCATAGAGAACATAACACAATCCTTAGACATTTGAATGTAAAAAAAACATGAGCAAAAAATCTAAACATCAAAATCTTGATCAATGACATAAAACATGGAAGTACATAAGGCATAGATCATAATGGAACATAAATCATGATAAAATAGCATGGGAATAAAACATGTAATTGTGGAATCTATTAAACACATGTAATGATTTCTATAGTATCCAAGGCATTGCTGCCAAGACCATCTTAGTGGACAAAGTCCCTTTCTGAATCGACTTCACTCCTCGTTCCAGTCCTGTAATACTGAACCGGATTGACTTACCGTTCTAGCCATGTCTATCTCATGAGAAATAAATCTTTACCCAATTCATTAGAGGGAGATATAGGTCCCACCCATCTCATAATGAAATCATTCTTTCGTGTGCCACAAAATCATAAATCATACATCATAGCATAACCCAATAAATAAAATGGGTTTCATAAACATCATCCCATCATCACATAATCCATATAAAAGAAATGGATATCATTTCATAATAAGAAAAGTGAAACCATGTAAATAATAGAGACATGATACTTGAAACATACACATATGAAATAATGTCATCTTAGATGAAAAATGGTTTTGATAAAACACTTGAAATGAATTCTTGAGGAAAATATCCTTTCTTCTTCAAAATCATTCTCTTTTTACAAAATGTCATGCAATTTTAAAAGAAATGGATTTTCTTAAAAATAGTCATGAAATATTTTGGAGGAAGATTCATTAAAATAAGGCTTTATAAAACTATAAAAATCCTTTCATGCCGTATAAGTTAAAAAAACATTCTCCTTGTACTTTTGTCGGAAAAGTCAAAAAGTACCATGTATGGTAAAAAAAGAAAAATTCCTTCCATAACACAAAGTAAAAGTCAAAGAGGGGTAAACATTCCATTAAATATACATGGAAGAATATTAAACACTTTATGAAAAAAAATTTATGATCATGGATGAAAAATATAACCCCAGTAAATACTTACGTATAAACAATCTCGGATAAGAATGAGATTGGAATAATTATCCCTTACCTTAGGTCTGATATGATTCGTACGTATCCGAACCTCCTATATAATGATTTAATTATTGTCATTGACTTATTACAGAATCATATTCATTGTTATTATATCATATATGGTTCACTTATGATTTTATATTACCCGTTCTTTTGTAAATTCATGTTAAAGTAGCGTTTTGGGTAAAATCGTCTCATTTGTCGTTCGTGTTTTAACTTGTAATTATTCATATGATTACTTAGATCATGATTACTTACATCCAGAATGTAAAACATGATTTATATATAATATATATTCAGAATATACATATATATAATAGATCAATAAATGGAAAGAAATACACCGTTCATGGAGACGGTAGGTCGTACGTACGCATGAACGTTGTTTTCGTTTCCTTATTGAATTGAATGGAATTAAGTATATGACATACATATATATATACATAAATCCAGTAGCGTTATTATGTCATATATTTCATTATTACTTATTATATATACTTTATAATCATTCTTGAATTTTTAACATGGAAAATGAATCTCATCGCGTCGTGGAGACGGTAATCTGTACGTATGCACGAGTGATGATATCGTTCCCATGGAATTGTATTGGAGTGTATGTATACTATTTCAGAATCAATATAACTTTAAAATAATCATATATAGTCATTATTTACACCATTATACCCATCCAAGTAAGGTGGTGGTGGAAAACAGATTACACCACAGTGTGGAGACGGTATTACGTACGTACGCACGCGCGGTGATTTCGTTTTCCGTAGGATGGATATATGGTGAAATAGGGTTGTTTCATACATATAATAACATATCATTATATTAGTGATACTTATGTTATTAATTCATAATTAAACAACTAAATAAGAATAATTTTAAGAAGAAATAAAGTTTAAAGAATCGGTAACGGACATTACCTATTCTTTGAAGCGCCTCTTTTAGACCTCCTCTTAGGGCACTAAAATTGGTCTTTGGCGAAGACCAGGACCTCTAGGATGTTTCTAGGGAAGTGGGGAAGTGAAATTTTTAGGGTTTTTCCGAGATTTAAGGCTCAAATTGGTGTGAGGAAGAGAGGGAGGAGGTTCCCTTTTATAAGGGAGGAGAGGGGCAGCTTTGGAAATATAAGAAATATTAGTTTATATTAAATCCCAACCCCACTTAAAAACCTCCAAAATGACTCATATCCGAATATTAAATGATATAGGGTTGTAATCTCATCAACCAATAAAATTTAGACATGTTAGGAATTTATTTTAAACATTATCAACTTGATTTATCCTTATTTAATCAATTCAATTTTATTTGTGGTAATAACATTGTAAATTTTAAATTATGTCAAATAATTACTTATTTGTTGTGAATTGTCCATAATTGGATACTTTATAACATTTTAGACCATATAAATTTAAATTAATAATTTTTAAATATTTTTGTGATTTTTAACCAATTTTATAATATGTTATTTTTATAAAATAACAATAGTGTCAATTTTGACACTATTCATTTATTTGAATTTAAATAAATAATATACAGAATATATATTCGAAATAAAATATCTAATAGATTCATAACATATCATATTTATCTATAAAATTAGTGGAGCACATTAAATAGTTCTTATAATATTTATTTTAATATTTTTAAAACCATTTGTTTGATATTTCTCTTAATAAAATAATTTCAACATAACTGTTATGTCACCTTTAATGATAATTATTTAATCCCTATATATTCTAAATAAATTCAAATGATGTAGATAATTTTATTATCTTTCTGGAGACTATTTATGTTCGAAGTTTCATTAAGTTTATCACTAAATTAAAATTATTGTACTTATAAGATTTAAGAAAATGACATGTTGTCACTTTCTTTGGTTTTAATAATAATTAAATTATTTTCATGGAAAATAGTTCATTAAATGAATCTAATCAGACCCTTAGGTGATATGTATCGACTTTTAGTTATCCAATAAAATTTTGGCCTGTTTTAGGGTAATTTTATAATCTTATATTTACCCTTAATTACCTGATTTACCTTTAACTATGGTAAATAAAATTTACCGTAGTTACTATTCATAATGCCCAAAAATAAAAAGTATCCTATTAACATATTTTGGACCCAATGATTCAAAATATGGAATCCATTTTTCAAAATTCAAAAACACATAATTTGCAGTAATTAATTTAAAATTAATCCCGTTGTTAAGAAAACGGATTTTAGAAGTTAAAACATTGTCAAAGATTGAATTGATTTAACCTACGAATTCAAGGTAAAATAAATTATCACGAAATACATTATATTAAATGGTAAAATTATATTCTATTTATACATTAAAAGCCTTAAATATTATAATTTAACCATATAAATTATTACAATGAAAAAAAAGTTGTTTTTAATTAAAATATAGCGTGTTTCTACTATTCATTAAAATATGAAGGTTATCAGAAAAATATCAAGACTTTATCCAATGTAAATTTTTATATCCTGATTCAAAAGAAGAAGTTTATTTTGTAAAATTGAACTTATAAACATGTAAAAACTAGATTTAATGTGGGTGCTCCATCAAAAGGCGGCAAAACTGCATTTTTTTGAAAAATACTTATTTTACCCGAAAAATTTATTTGGTTCTCATACCATGTTCTCGAAAATGTGTAAGATGAATAATAATGTTATAAAATTAAAAATTTATTTAATAATATTCATAACGTCTAGTTCATAATAATATTATAACCATATATCATTGTTTAGTGAAACCTGATATTGCGTACAACACACGCTATCGAGGAAAGTCCAGATTGTGTGTAATGCAAGCCAAGTCAAGGTTGCGTGTTGTGAAAGACTCCTTCATTGTTTCATATAAAATAATCCAACCATATTTCATTTATACATTGAATATATATATATATATACACTCAATGTTGCGTAGAATGACTATTATAAAACGAACTTCAAATTGTGTGTAACACAATCTGAGAATAGTGTTGTGTATACTTCAAGCTAATACGATGTTGCGTATAGCGCGAGATAATACTGGTGTAGCGTTAAACACAAGACATAAATGAAATTAAAAAGAATAATTCTCATAAAATCTTGGGTTGTTACACAGACTTTTTTTCTATAGGCTCGACCCCAAACTTTAGGATCTCCCCCTAGGTTTGGCCCCTTGGCTCAGATGCCTCTCAAAACACATGGTGTGGTAAAGGTTTTTCTCACCTCTATTTATGTCAAGTTTATCACGACTACACCATGTATTCCCCTTCCTGGAGATCTCCAATTTTATTATCCCATACACATGACATTAAATTGGGAATCTATGGTCTGAGCTCTATGACCATAAACTAAGATCTACCATATTCTTTTTTCATGATGTTAAATTGCACGAAATCTCCCAAAACTATGTGTGTCTTTATTCTCATCATTATGAGATATGTAGTAATTCCTAGATATTTCATCTTCGGGTCCATTCCTATTTCTTAGAAACCTCCTCATCTTTCTGTCCCCCTGTCCTGAGTCCTTTGGGAGGGGTACGTGGTGTGGTTTGGGATTATGCCCTCATTCACGTCAAGTTTGCAATAGCCACGCTGCATACCTCCCTCTTTAGAGATCTTCATATCCCTTTCTTCCACTCATCTTCTCAAGTCATCTTCTCTCAAACTGGGCCCCTCAACCCTCTTTGGCAGTTCACCAACATACCCAGGAGCACTCTGGTTTAGGACCTAGAGTGTTGGATTCTACATGGACATGTTGTCATCCATTTTCATGATTCATGTTTCCCTTTATTTGGGCTTTCATCATCTTTCACATTTTAAAGGACCCCTAAACGACATGGATTCTAGACCCTAGTGATCTCATACCTTCTTGGGCCAACATCCCCAAGAATTTTGAAAGACAATTTAGTACAATTCTCACGTTGCAAATATGGTCAGTGGTCGACGCTCATTTGTTGTTCCCATTTCAGGTCACATGATATGGATGTTGTGTTTTGAACATAGTCAATAGTTATCCTCCATCATCATTCCACCCCCATTAAGCCCTAAATATTGGTGGTAGGATTCAGATCGTTTTCACCCCATCGTGTTCAAGTAGAATTTAGACACTCTTGGTGTTGTCCCTTATTGCGCGTCTGCACGTTGAGACGATAAATCCAAGGTGTGGTGTCATTTGGGTCTCCATTCCTCTTTCCCTTTCAATTTATTACACATTTTTCAAAGACCTTCTACTCCCATGTTTCCCACATCGATTGTGGATCACGTGGGCTTAGGGATTTGGTCAAGGTTTATGCCTGCCTGGAAGAGTCTCACTTCTACGGTCTGAGCTCTACGACCATAAACTAAGATCTACCACATCCTTCTCCTATGATTCTAAAATACATGATATCCCTTAAGAACTATTTAAGGATTTATTCCCATCTTTATGGGATACGTAGGAACACCTGAGCATTTCCTATTCGGGTCCATCTTAGGTTCTACTAATTATCTATTCTGTTTGGCCTGTTGGCCCTAACTTTTATTAGATTATGTGGGGTGACATATGTCGCCTTATGTCATCATTCACGTTGGGTTTTCAATAGTCGTACCATGTAATACCCTTTAGGATCTAGTCTCTCCTACCTCTTTTCCCACATGACATTAAACTTAACTATTAAAACCATGTATGTCTTGATTCCCATCCTCATGGGATACATAGGAACACCTAGACATTTTGTCTTCGGGTCCATCCTCATATCCTCTGATCTATTCTAGCCCTTTGGCATGGGGTTTCTCCACTGTAGTTTTTCATGGTGTGGTGTGGACCTTGTCCTCATTCTCGTCGGGTATTATTTATCACACCCTACACATTTTATCTCAAATCTCATTCTTTCATATGCGTCCAAGCCCTATGACCTTAAATTTTGTTGCATGCTCCTGCATGAATCCAAACTCTTATGTCTTTGTTGTGCAATGTTAAAATACATAGGCTGGTCTTATCATATGACCCTCAACTAAGAAATTATCTTCCTGGACACACGTTGACAAACAACACCGCATTATGATGTCCACACTCGAGGGTACATCAAGTTTGGTATCAGTTATCCACCATGCCATTTTTCAAGGCCTACATATGGCTTGATTCTTTTAACAATGCCCAGATTCTTCATCCTAGGGTTGTTACTTAAAAAAACACATCCATCCAAAAGAACAAACAAGATATATCAAATGTCGCTTCTTTTGGTGCATGGGAAATCCCCGCATAATAGTATTGTCCCTGGAATTGGTAACCCACCATGCTACTTCTAGAAATATATAAGGATTGATCCCCATAATAATGGGGTATCTAGGAAACCCTGGCACTTTTCCTCCGGCCTATCCCAATATTCACTTTTGGTACCTTGACTAAAAATCTCCCATGGGAGCACATGGTGTGATACGGACTCCTTCTATCCTCATTCATGTTGGGTTTTGCGATAGTTTCACTATGATTCTCCCTTTCTCTTTTCCATTACCGTTTGAACTCTAAGACCTTAAAACTAGGATCCAACCATGTCCTTATCACATGAAATTAAAATGCTAGACAATTTCCAGAACTACTTATGGCTTGATTCCAATCCTCATGGGATACGTAGGAACTCCCAAACATTTCTTTTATGGGTTCAGCCCCAGGTATCTTAAATCCTACCCCTTTTTCAGCCCCTTTGGCCTAAACTCTATTAGAATCATATGGTGTGGTGAAAACTCCTTATGTCCGCGTTCACATTGGATTTTTCAACAAGTCTCCTATTAAACTAGGATTCTACATCCCTAGGACCATTTTCCTTAGAAAGGGATTTGAATCCCTCTGTCTGACATGACCCATTGGAATACTCAAATGCATCGTGGAAAAGAGCCCAAAGTGTGGATTTTTCACATGGAAATTCTCTCATCTCATGTCCACGCTTCATGAGCCCTTAATTTGGATCCCCATCCCATTCCATGTCTAGAGGGACCCCTTTTATGGCCTAGTCTCATGCCACATTGTCTTACCTACCATCTTGGGCCAACACCCAAGAAGACCTTGGATGACATTTTGTGGCAGGTCCCATGTTTCGAACATGGTCAATGGTCAACCCTCATTTGTCTGTCCTTATACCAGGCTAACGTGAAACAGATGTTGTGTTTTGAACATGGTCAACAGTTATCCTCTATCATCATTCCACTATCATTGTGATCCAGATCTCGAGCGCCATTATTCACATCTCTCCACCCCCTTATGTTCAAGTGGGATTTCAATACTCAATTCTACCCCTTGTGTATCTATGTGCATAAAGTAGGTGGGTCAGTAATGGTGGGACGTCACTCACCTAGAATTATATTTCTCTTAATGTGTGCCTCCTTGTACCAAGAAAATACCATAACTACTCCTTGTTTCCCACATTGATCATGACTCACGTGGGCTTAGTAGTTTTTGTGGGACGTGTACTGGTGCATTCATACCACTCATGTCTTTCTTCCCGCATGACGTTAAACTGCAATCTCATAACTACGTACGACTTGACTCCCATACTCATGGGGTATGTTGGAATTTCTGAGAACTTTTCTTTGGGTCCTTCCCCAAGTTAGACCACCTTAGGTCTATTATCTAAAACAAATCCCATCGGGAACACGTGGTGGGATAAATAATCTTACGGTCCTCATTCACGTCGGGATATGTACCACACTATGTGTTTCCATTTTGGGTAACCATGTCCTTGACACATGACTTTAAACTCCAGTTCTAACCTAAACTAGTTTAGGATGCCCCATGATAATTATGGGATGCATCAGCTTCCTCGCCAAAGAATATTTCCCCCACCAGCATTGGCCTCTAGCCACACTGTGCTCAAGAACTTCGTATGGCTTGATTCCTACACTAGCAGGATATGTGGTGACATCTAGATTTCTATTTCTCAAATCCAAGCACATTCCTTTAAGACTTTTATATGTTCTTCCTATCCTCATCCCCTCTTTAGGTACTGTTCATTGCCTCTGTCCTCACCGTATGATGTTAAACTACGTTTCCATCATCCTCATTGGTATGACGTAAAACTTCGAGCTACTCTAGGTTCTCGCCAAAGAGATCCTTTCAGGAAATGATTCTGATCCCTGGTCAGACCGATGTTATCACCTAATGTTCTTTCATCATTGTGGTGTAATTTCAAGAGTGTTGGACTCCATTAGAACAACACATAACTCCACCCTCCATGCTTTGCATACCCTATATTTGGACCCTCGTCCTCTTTAATGCCTGAAGGAACCCCCTAATGGAATGGATGCTCATCCTATGGATCGACTCATATCTTGGGATAATGTTCTGGAAGACTAATAGATGGAATTTCAAGTCAGGCCCCATGTTTTGAACATGGTCAGTGGTCGGCCCTCATTTGTTATCCCCATTTTAGGCTAACACAATAGGGATATTGTGTTTCGAACATGGTCAACATTTACTCTTCATTTTCACGCCATCCCCACAGTGTTCTGAATTTTGGGAATTATAATTCACACTTTCCACCCCTCTCTTTTTGGATTAATTATAATTCCCCTGGAATTATCCCACTCGTGCACTAGATCACACATGGAAAATGGAAATTCAAATGTTCTGAGAACTTCATTCTCCAGTTAGGTCTCCTTCTTTCTTCCCAAATTCCAGAATTGGTAATTTATAGCCCAGATGCCTCGAGATTGGTCGGTACTCCGAGATTCAAACAAAGTAACGATGCGTCCATCCCTTCTTTCTCACATCGGGCACAACCCATGTGAGCTTAGGGATTGATCCCTGGATATTTCATAGATGTGATGAAAATTCAATAATTAAAATAGATAATGGAACTCTTGAATTCGACCAACATAAAAAATTGAATCATAAAAATAAGTTCATGAGTTCAATTAAATTACAGTGCCTTGGGTTCTTCATATCCCATAGATGGGTTGAGCTCTTCAATGGAGGGTTTTAGCTCCCTACTCACTGGTTCGTGGTGTCCAATATTTATTGTCACCTACTAAGCTCATGCTCATACTCGATAGAAATGGGGAATAATTCATCAGCATCAATCTAGGATCGATCCTTGTTGGATCATATAAGGGACATATCTTCAGAGGCTCACCTCATTTGTTCTTCATCCTCTACCATATGGGCCTCTAGTTGCGATATGAGCCTCAATTGTGCATTGAGGAAAGTGAACTACTCATTCACTTCCGCCCTCAACCAATGGACCTCATGTTCAGCCTCCTGGATTCTTTGAATATTGATGACCTTTCTCTAGTGAAAACTAACACTAAGGTTGTGTGCATCCTTTTTCACCTTCTTGGTGAGGTATTCCCAAATAATCATGTGAGGATGTTGGGCATTTACCCCTCCAGCGCACATTTCGTGCAAACGGGAATGAAGCCTCCCCATCTGACATATCCATTCAACTTACGGGGTCTCTGTGATAAAGAACCTGATCAAATTCCATGATCGAAGATGAATTCTCTTGTTGTCCTCTTTATCAGAAGCAGTCTCGTCCCGATCTTGTGGGTCAGTAGGTTCATATTTGGAAAATTCCTCCAGGAGATCAGCAGGAGGTTCTTTCTCGGGTTGGTATTTGTCACTAGATTCCACATTGATGATGAATGCTAGGTCAATGTTGAACTCTATTATTCTAGCAGTATCGCCCGCCACCACTGACCGCTCAAAGGTAACTATGGCCCGGTCAACTAGGGCGCTTAACGCAATAGGGAGAAGCACCTCTATTCGGAGCAATCCTCAGGTCTTCCAGCCATTTTTATCATCAACGTATGCACCATCCTAGAAACTGTGCAGGCAGAGGTTGTGTTAGCTAGTTTGAGTGACTGGACAACGGGTACAGCTCTAGAGTATGAGACTTACCCTGGTCTGCCACTTGGTCTCACCTCAAGTCCACCATCAATGGGAGGACAAGATGCGGCCCTCTATATATGATTGTGGGATCTGAGGATTATAAGGAGGCTCCCCTACTCCCCCAGCATCATTGGACTCTGTAACCACCATCTCCCCAGCTGCAGGCCTAGTTGTTGGGCCCTCTGCAACTATCACGCCTTTGTCCTCATCATAGGGAGTGACCAATTGAATATTATCCTACATATATACGTGTTAGTTGGGAAATTAATATAAGTTAGGGAGGGATTTAGTGCAATGAAAGGGGGTGGAGACTTACTTTTAATGTTATGGTGAATTCACCCAAGGAGATTCCCCCCACCGCCAATATGTCACCTTCTTCAGGTGAGGATCCCTTGGAAGTCCCCTCTGTTTCTCGGTGGAAATCTCCCACATTAACTTCTTCCCCCCATTATTCTTCTGCATGGCCCGGTAGGGGGAAATTATCTTCCAGTTGAACCGCCATCAGTTCTGTGGGAGTAGTCATATTCAGTAGCACCCTTTCCCAGTGCGACATTGGCCACATGTCACCATATGAATGCATTACCTCTTCTAGCTCTATTAAAAACTTTCTTCCCTTGGTAGGGGTAGCATTGAATCCGACCTTTGAAAATCCAAGCTCCCCCAATGACATATCATGCATGTTTAAATTCGTATACAAGTCTTTAATGTTGAGGTATTGTTTTCTCTTTTCCCAATATTTACATGCCTCTGGAAAGATGACATAAGAGTGAATTGATACCGGACATAGCTACTTTATGAGATCCTGAGGGGCGATCCTACAGAAGCCTTGGGATAATTCACCTCCCTCCTGGGCCCACCGAGATGGAACCACTGGGCCAAACACTGTTTCCTCTCCATCTTCATTTCTAGCCAGCACTGGCCCATGATTTTATAATTCATGGCCTGATGCCCCCACTATTATATCCTCACCACTCTCGAAAATGTTTTCACCACCTTCTTGATGTCCCCCCATCATCATTGTTTGGCGTACAGGTGTAGGAACCACCTTGTTGGCCAGGATGGTCACTCGCTTCAACATTTCACTAGGGTATGCAGCCTTCTAACTCTGGGCATACTCATGAACCATTATTAATGTAGCATCAGATGGGGAAAACTTGTTCCACATATTCTCATCCTCCATTGTAAACATTATCTAGAGTTGTCGCATCACGCATGGGTTATTCTCATGGCACACATTCATATACACCCAGGGAGTCATCCTATGCATGAAATGGAATTGTCGGGTGAACAAGTGAGGGGTATACGGCTCACATATGGGTTCGCAATCTTCATGTGCCACCAGCACACCGCCGAGGAAGGACAACAGATATGACTATTTCTCTATCATATTTGTGCTGCCATTAGTATAGGCTCTGGTTGGCAAGGGGAATGGGTAAAAGATGAATTGTTCTGCTTGACCCATCTTACCCAGCATGGTCGTAGCATCCAACTTCAATGGGGCACTCCCCACAATGTTCAAAATTGTTGTTCGATAATGTATCCCTAGTGGAGTAATGCGGTTAAGATATTTGTATCCCCCCATGTGCGTCATGATCCAACTATATAAAAATTGGAACGCCCCACACACTTGCAACGGCCTCTTCCCCTCACTAACATGCAGAAGTAGATGGTACAAGTTTTCCAGCACTGGTACAACTAGGTTGATGAGGTCCCCACCATCCAATTGATCTACCATGATAAATGTACTTGGTTGCACCCATATGTGGGCATCTCTTACTGGTAATATCCACCCTTAAATCAATGATGAGATAAACCCGACAAGCCTAAATATCAGTCGTTGCTCAGTATTGATGTTGTATCCCCACAGTTTCCACTGGCTATCTTTCAGGATCCACTAGTATGAACCCTCTTTACCCCACTGATCTCCCCACAGACAAATAGGAGGCCTCGCCGGTAGCGTTTCCCCTTCTAGGGGGAAATTCAGGAAATAAATGAATCGCTTCTTAAATTGGATATCTTGGGTATTCTATTTGTCCTCATCTATTTCTGGCACAAGCCTCAGAAATTCTATCACCAAAGTCATAATTTTATCCCTGTCCCCCTATACATTCATGGCGGGGAGGAACTCATCCTAAATCCCTACTAGGATTGGGATTCCAGAAATCTAATGGAGATCCTGGAGGTTGATGCCAACCTCCCAGTGATGCAAGTGCAAAGTATTGGTATCTGGTGACCAATGGCTCAGAAACTCCAGTATAAATTTCCTTGGTTAGTAGACACTGAATTGGGAGGACCAAGCCACTTCATATAGTCCAACCCGCCTTATGAAATTCTCAAACTCTTCACAGGATGTTCATGCCCAGTAGGACCAGGCCTAATCATCTGTTAAGTTTCTACCCTAGTGCAAGTCCCAGCTTGTGATCCACCCCTTGTCTGGATTTCTGAGCCCATCCTTGATGATCATCTTGTACTGGGGTAGGGATTTATCATGATCCAATGCCCTGCCATCGATGTTGTTGACATAGTTATACAGAAAATTCCTTGTAACTGGAGTATGATCTTTCCTTATGTGCCCATCCACAGCCCTATGCCACTGATATTTCTCGGGGGTGCTCCTAAACTAGTAGGATGGATCATCCTTGTTGGTGTTGGGAATTGATACTTTGTCCCATAAGCCAAAAACATATAATGGCAGGCACTTGCATAGTGGATATTCCCTCTGCACCTCTATCAGTCGCTCTATCATTGATTTTTGATCAGAATTTCTCCATATGTAATCGTCTATTTTTAGGTTATTGGCCATGGCCTCCCTCTGAGCAGCATTGGTATGAACTTCTTGCGTATCCTCTAGAGAGGTCATTAGGATCCTAGGACTTGGAGAAAATTGTGGTTGGTTCATAAAATTTAAGAAAATAACCATCCATGGAGACCCTTTGTGAATCCCTTTCATGAAGACAGTTGCACAGTCCCTCTTTGCTACAAAGAATCCTTGGCTTCGGCCTGCATCGCAAAAGAAGTAGTGGACCATGATGCTCTGGTTTGTTAAATAGTGTTCATGAAGAACTGGGCCAAAAGACTCTGGTTTTCTAAAGAGTTCACGGAGAATATCAGTTCACGAAGAGATATTGCAAGCACTGTCGTTAGCAAATATCCAGGTGAGAACAAATCACTATGATTCCCTATATATTGGATCCATGGGCACCGGCTTTGCGAAGAACATAGGATCTTTGCGACGACCCCAGGGCTCTTCATGACACCCTATTCCCCACAGAATGAGGCCTCTTTGCGAATAACCCTTCACAACATTAGCTAGACACCACCCTTTCCAAACCATCTCTGCACTCACCTCTGTGATCCGTCGCTGGTACAATTATCTAGGTATCTTCGAAGTATTGCCCTCAAAAGTTTACCCTCTTTTTTTGTCAACTTCAATTATGAGGGAGGGCATTTTTTGGTACTGAAAAATGCATCCCAATCAGTCTGCTGACTCAATGATGCATTCGAGGAAATAATCCTACTGAAAGGGTCAAATTTCTTCCAAGACATCCTAAAATAGACCCTTCGAGAAAATCTCCACACATCAGGGGAATTTTAACGTGGAAGCCTCCATGAGAGGCTATGAGGAATCCCATCCTGGTGCGAGTCTAAGTCTCCCTGAAGTCCCTCCATGGCTTCATCCCCTCCGCAGCATGCTCTGTGGAGGCTGCATCGACTGACCTCTGTGTGGCGTCATGCTCCCTCCACAAGGCCAACATGGGTGATGGAGGGGATCCTATCCATGAGATCACCCATCTATGTGGTGGGTTAGAGGACCCCACTGACCGTGGTTGCCTATAAATAGAAGGTTCACCCCCTCTTCCAAACCACTGTGACTCAGCCCGTTCAATTTATAATCTCTCATTTTTCCCATACCTTCACGAAACCCTCAAATAGATCACTAAAGGTACTTGGATTTACGATACATACCCCTTTTAATTCTTTCCAGCCTCCACCTATGGTGGATATTCCCTTCACAAAGGCATATTTCCTTCGTAGAGGAGGGGTCCCCTTCAGAGTGCTTGAGGTTTTCGCAAAACATAGAGCCTTTGAAAAACTCTCTCTAAAGAAAGAGTGGTTTGATAAGGTGAAGCTCTGCTCCATCAAAGGCTCCTATTAGTGAAGTTGTTTCCCATCATGAAGGCCCCCTCTTTATGAATCCCTTTACCTTCACGAATCCCTTTACCTTCTTGAATCCTCTCTTTGTGAAGTCATTTCCCTTCATGAGGTTCATCCTCTTCATGAAGCATCCTTCCTTCACAAAACCCATCCTCTTCACAAATCACCTCTTTCCAAGATTGAATTCTTTACACACCCCTTTCCTATACGGCCCTCCATGCACGTGCGAAGTGATTTCAAGTTCCCTTGGGAGGTACTTCATATTGCATTGCTTAGCCTCATGATTCTTCACATAGGCACACTAACAGTTATTTATTCTTCTCATAGCCATGCTAATGTGATCCCCTCAACGGATCACTCCATAACATTACCTCAACATGGAATTTTTGATGCCTTACCTTCCCCAAGTGTAGGTGGGTATTGGTTATGTAAGTCCTAGGGGTGTGGATTAAACCCACCTCATCTAAGATGCAGGACATTAAACTGCCAAGCACCATCATCCTCAACACATGACATTAAACTATAGCCTCACCCCGTGTGATATACACAGGGTGCCTCATCTCTGAAATTCTCCATGCCCACTGGTCTCTATGGGAGTGAGGTCTTTCTCACATGGAATGAGATCCTCTTTTTTGGAGTGGCATATGTCCATAGGGATGGGAAACCATCCTGTTGTAAGCCCCTATCCTTTCTTGCGGTAGGTAGCATCTTTGCTCCTACTCTATTCTTCAGTGCACAAAGACCAGAGGAGAGATGGGCACAGGGACCATCATTACCCCATCCCTCTCCCTTTGGGATCTGTCATCGATGGGACTCCATCCTAGAGTAATACTTAATCTCCATCTCCCTGGGCTGCTAACCAAGCGTAATCCCATTTTTCCTCTTTGGTCCACTAACCACACGTAAGCCCCACTCAATTCCTTGCATATGCACCTTTCTTGATGTGATCATCAGTTCTTTGCTACCTCATGTTTCTCACACTAATTATTAATCATGTGGGATTAGATTAATCATTGACCATTACATCCTCTTTGGGATACCTTAGCATGTAAGCCCCAATCACCCATTCTGAAATACTTTTACTTTGATCCCTGCCCTTTCCAAGCAAGGTACGTAGGATGCCTCCCTGAGGTTCAAAACTAACACCCATCGGTCCTAAGCACTTCATGTAGGTTCACCCTCATCCTTCATGAAATTAAACTATATGCCCCCTATCATCCCAGACGACATTAAACTGTATGTATTCAAACTATGTGGGTTTTGATCCCTGTCTTCTAGACAGGGTACGTAGGACCCCCCCCCCCAAGGTTTAATCCCAAGTACTGGTAAACTTCAGTGTCTCCTTTACTGGTACACCATCCCTAGCCTTCCCCCATGGTGTCAGACCAATTCTAGAGATGATAACCACGCGTAAGCCCCATTGTATCTTTGGGTACTTGTCCTCTGTGTACACCCTAATTCCATGTCTCACCTCAAACAACATGAGTTTTTATCCCTATATTCTAGATATGGTACATAGGAAGCCACCCTGAGGTTGAATCCCAAGTACTGGTAAACTTCGGTGTCCCCTTTGCTGGGACCCCATCCCTGGTCCACCCCAATGGCGTCAGACCAATTCTAGGGATACTAACCATGCATAAGCTCCAGCGTGTCCTCGGGTCGTTGTTCTCTGTGTACACCCTGATTCCATGTCTCACCTCAAACTATGTAGGTTTTGATCCCTATCTTCTGGACAAGGTATGTAGGAATCCTCCCTGAGATTTAGCCCCAACCAACGGTAAGCCAGTGTAGTCTCCAACCAACATTAAGTTGTTTTCATCCCCTTAGTTGTGACCCACATCTTTGGTCCCTCCTAGTGGCGTCAAACCCACTCTCGGGCCACTAAACAAACGTTATCCCCAGTATGTTGTCGGGTCATTGTCCTATGCATACACTCTGATTCCATACCCATGTTAAACTATGTGGACTTTTATTCTCTTCCACAAGGATACGTAGGAAGCCTCCCTGAGGTTCAATCCCATCACTTATGTCTCATACTAGTCTATATGTTGATCCTTTGTGTTTCAAGAAGGTCATGCCCCATCTCAGAGCTTCTAATTCCTCTGGGTGCCATCCATGAATCCATTCTCATGGGCCACCTCCTCAGGTGTCCCATCACCCTAATGAACTACGTTGACTTTGATTTCCTACTAGGGGGATACGTAGGAATCCCCTCTGAAGTTCAATCCCAACATCACTATCATCTTCACATCAGTTCCATCTCAATATCCATACACTTAATTTAACCATCCATATCCATACTGGTTTTACCCGGGCCTCCACATCCCAGTGAGATCATGTCATCTACCTCTTCACTGCTTCTAGTATCAATTAGGTAGCTAACCACGCATAAGCCCCACACAATCCATAACCATCCAACCAAGAGCTCTCCTCCTATGATTGAACTATATCCCCACATAATCCCCAACATGTCTCTGGGTCTCCATCCTTGGCGCACACCCCAATTCATCACCCCTTTGAACTATGTGGGTTTGATCTCTATCTCTCAGGATAGGAAACGTAGGAAACCTTTCTGAGGTTCAATTTAGGCTAATGGAAAACCCTGGTGTCCCCTTTATAGGTACCCAAGAATCCTTTAATCTATATTAATTAGAAGTTTTGATCCACTCATCTAGTAAATTCCCTAGGTTCTCCCTCTCAGGAATACACCCATCTGATCTACTCCCATTAGTGTTCTGATCAGTCAGATCTGTCTCCACAAGATGTTAAACTCACGGCATATCCTGCGTTAAACATGGGAAGATAAGGAAAACTTCAAAGACATGCCTATCGCATATAATTCCCCTCAATCAATGTGGTATTACTTGGGGTTTGGTGGCCTCGAGAATGCCTATCATAAGGAGATAAAGCCAGATGCATCAGTGTTTCAGCAGCCAAACATGCCAGTGATGTCCAACGTGACCACTCCACCGATCGATGGTTACTGCCCTAACTTGACCCCTCGGAATGTCCTAACAGAAGTAGTTTAATTAAATGACTTCCACAGAGACATGGCACCGGGAAAAGATTCATGAACAATGATTTAACTTATAAGGGAGACTCAGACTATGTGATGAGTTCTCAGGAGGAATCCACGGAATAAGGAACTGATATCCCATCATCTCATTTCGATAAGGGACAAACATCCCTGATTAAGCAACATATGTCGCATGCCTTTGGAAAGTAAGAATGTGGGGAAAAAATAAGAGTGTCCTCCACAGACCAGCGTGCACCCCAATGAAAGTGTCATAGTCATTAGGTTAGGGTGAATTTTTGTAATTTTTCTAGTGAAACTTCATTTTTTGATGAATCGCTATAGGAAACTGAGGCTATACCAATGGTTTAAAACTATTTGTATAGGATAGAAAACCATTGGTATATCCTATACCAGTAGTTTTCCAAACCATTGGTTGTTATGGCATGGGGATAGGCCTATAATAATGGTTATTCATCAACCACTGGTATAAGACACTGGAAATTACACTATACCAACATTTGTTGGTAACTATTGGTCAAGATATCTACCAACGATTTGTAAACTGTTGGAATATATAATGATCCTTATAACTATACCAATGGTCTATGAATTTTTGATATAGAGTTATGCAAATGGTTTTTTTATAATCATTGGTATAGATACGGTTTTTCAAAACTATACCAATGGTTTATAAACCATTGGCATAGAGTTCTCTACAATTCTAGAAATCATACCCTCGGGACCTCCAACATTGCATACAATAGCCTCCCCAACTTTTCACAAAGCACAAAAATCTGAAAAAAAAACACTACAATACCGTATTAATAATTTAAAAAAATTAAACAACACTAGAAAATACACTACAATACAATTCACATAATTCAAAAAAAACTAATGCAGACAATATACTAAATATTGTATAATGAATTCAAATGTTTATAATTCATTCATATCTAATTATTCATGCTATAATTTGGAAAAAACACCACACAGGAAAGCACAACACACCACTTGAGACTGGAAATGGCATCTTTGACTTCTATTTCAGTGGGAATTTCAGTGATCCTCTTATTATCCTCCAGGATAAGAAGATATAGAACAATATCATTTAGTAGGGTTTCATTTGAGGAATCACCATTGAAGAGTTCCTAAAAATAATCATAAAGGATTATAGTAATCCTATATCTATTATAAATGATAGATTCATTATCCTTGAGTATAGAGAGGGTCCAGTTAAATTTCCTGATTCTTTAAAGGGTGTTTTAAAATGTTGTATTATGATCCCCATCCTTAAGACGCTTAATCTTAAATGATTCCATTTGGATTATTTATTTCATATTGATCATAGAATTAAATTTTGAAACAATCTCAAATTCTTTTTAAATTTAAAAAGAAAACCCACTATTTATAGAGACCTCCTGCACTTGCGTAAGGGTGATTTTGAACACCTCAATGTCTATTTACAAATATTTAAATGTATCTATACTCTAGAAAATCATTTTTTTTCTTTAAGAATTTCAATTTCATAACATAAACATAAAAATTAGCACCATAATGCATTGAGTTCCATGATTCAGATATAATATTGTAATAGTATGGATGACTATCCCAAGAAATATTGAATCTGAAGTGTAAAAATGGTTTGAAATCCTTCTTTAAGAGACTATGTAGAATAGAATGATGATCCAAATTCATCCTTGATAAAGTAATGCAGGAGATATAGACCCAAAATTCAAGTACATATTCATTTGAAAAGGCCTTATCTAACTTGTTGTCTATCATTATGATATCATTTTATCTATACCATGTGTATTTGGCTGATAGTAGATTGACCTCAAGGAGGTTATTTCCATCAATACAGGCATTAAACTCTCTATAAGAGATTGAGAAGTACGTGTGACCAATTTTCTCATCAGAGCTCATAATTTCATTGAAATATCCTTATATAACCCAAGAGTTGCTAACAATTCTGATCAAAATATCCATCTCACACTAGAGATTCCTTCTATCCTGGTACCTTCTCTTATCACAAATAATGGAAAAGGAAAGTGGATTACCATTGAAATTAACTTCATAAGTAACAATCTAATCACCCACCCTAAAGTGGTTAACTTTACCCATGGAGGAGTGAGAAATAAACCTGAGGGATTCAAGGGAAGTAAAACATTTATTAACTCCTACAATTCTATAAACCGAACTCTGAAGACTATATATTCTATGTGAAAAGGATTTTTTGGGCTCAAAAAACCCAAAAATAATTATTTTGTGTGTTTACAGTAATATCTTTATATAGTTAGCAGTTTCATGGTTGGAAACCCCTTGATAGTTCCAATAGAGTAACTTCATCTTGATCTAGACTTGGATTTAGAACTCCCTTGGGTTTTCTTTTTCCAAATTTCTTTTTAGTGGATCTGACTTCCCTTCCAGGATTTTTTTAGAAGTGAATTGTTGTTGCAGTGGGGACTTCCTCCTCTTTATAGCTTAGATAATCAATAGAAATCCTCTCAAAATCAAGGTTAGGTATTCTATTTTTATGGAAATATTCTTCAAGATTCTAGGATGATGAATCCTCCTCCTCTTCCTCCATCATATGGATCCATGTTCTTCTAGGAGTTTGTTCGGAAGTAGAAAATACCTCATTATTTCCTTTAAAGTATGGAATCAAGGTATTAAAATTAAAAACCTGTACTATATTAAAAATAATTGGTGTATTGGGATCCAAGGAAGGAATCCTTACAATTTCATTGGTCTGATACATATCCTTATCAGAGGATATGTCAGCTTCTTTGAGAGAAGGCACACCAATCAATTAATTATCATTATGAGAGGATGTATCCACTACTTTGTAAGAAAATTCTCTAATCACTTAATCACTCACATGAGTAGAAGTAATAGGCTCATTCACTATAACCATTTAAGATAAATTATGAGCAAAGTGAGGAGGTTTGGGGTCAATTACCTTGTCTGCCTTCTTTTTTAGAGGATTCCCCTCATTGTCATAATACTTATCATTATAAGAAGATATATCAACTACTTTTGGGGGAGTTTCACCAATCACTTACACACTCATAGAAGAATTAGTGATACTCTCATTCTTTGTAACCATATTAGAAAAAAATTTAGCAATGGTAGGAGGGCTGGGATCAAGTACCTTGTTTGACTCCATCTTAGAGGTTTCCCCTATTTAGAATTAAACTCCCTTCCCCTTTCTTCATTTAACCTCCATCCACTCCTTGTTCTTTTCCATGGGAGACCTAACTTTCCTTTGGAAAATTATACTATTGTAAAATGAGTGCCCTACAATTTTTCTGACTTCACATTTGGGTGGTTTAAATTCATACTCAACTTTGATTTCAATCTAATGCTCATTAACAATCCAGTTCACAGAATCAAAAATCTTAGAGTGTATGTTGAAATCCACTTAGATTTGTGCATAGTATTCATGACCCACTTCAAGAGTGTATTGGTCCATTTTTATAGGAACATAAACACATGTATCAATATCATTAAATATTTTATAATGTTATTAAATCTAACTCATCCAATGAAGCATGATCTAGACCTAAATTGTGGATTGCTTGAGGTTGAAGGGGTTAAAATTAAGGTCCCATTCAGATAGCCCGAAGACACAAGGATCCACATAGATATTTCTATCCCTCCAGACCTTGTCAAGATCTTTTTTAAATGCTCAAGGAATCTATTTTTTAACTCCTAATAAAATCCCTAATACATTTTCCCCTTGTGAAACCTAATAAGTATTTTAATTTTATTCTTCCCAAGTTGTTAAAATCTCACCATTTTGGAAAACATATACAGTGTATTTGATTTAATTCACTCATCTATTAATTAATTAATTAATTGATTCTCTATGAAAAAGCATAAAGGATGTTACTCTCCATTTTACTCTACCTAACTCCATGGTATACTATGATTTTAAAAAACATATCTAACACTAACACTCATATAATATCCATTCATACATCATGGGTGAACTTTTTTACCTAATGTTTTCAAATTAGAATTCCATCATACCCTGAGTGATAAAGAACTACCTACATTCCAATGTACCTTAGCACCCCTAGCACCTACAATGCACCTCAAAACAACCTATAATAAAAACATATTTCACCACCAGAAAAATAGAACTACCTACAATGAAATGCACCTACAATCCAAACATCAAAATCACATGAAATATGAACTACCATCAATAAAAACATAACACAGTTAATAATGAAACAAACTTCCCATAGAAATAAAAACACCAATAGAACATCCTCAACCCCCAATAAAACCAACAAAACATCCTTATAAAAATAGAACCTTCAATTAAACCAATATATAATCCTCAAATACCAACAAACCAATTGAAATATAATTATAACAAAAAAATTAATTGATGCATTTAAACAATGATATCAGACATACAAAATATCACACATATATTCAGTCACAGCAAATCATCAAATATAAAATGTCATAAATATTAGTAAAAAATGTAACAGATCAATCTTTCTCTCATCACCATCACTATCATCACCTTCATCATTAGCCTCATCTTCATACTCATCCCCATCCTCATCCTTATCTCGGTCCTCATTGTCTTCCTCATCCTCGGCCTCATCCTCTCCCTCAGCCTCTTCCTCTCCATCATCCTCGACATCACCATCATCATCACCAGGAACAGAATCATCTAAACCACCACTAGGACTATCAACTGTTTTACTATATAATGAATTCATCAATGAAATATGTGTATCATAAGCCATGGAATACTCAAGTTCAATTTATGGACATTAAACTTTCATCAATTTCATAAATTTAGCATTTTCCCTTTCAACCCATTATTCCACCTATGTGACCCTTTTTAGCCTATTATGTCTATGACTTAACCTTTTACAACTTAGTGGAAGTAAAAAATGGTACCTAATGTTTTCTAATACCTCTTCTGTATTATACTCTTCCCAGGTTAGTAGAGTACTCTACCATGGTGCTTATCTCCCAAAAACTGATGTAAGTGATCATTTGGAAAAAAAATTATATGGTTCCTAGGAATCAATGGATTCCAAATCAACCTATTACAAATAAAAATAGATTATTAAGTAAAAAAAATATATAGTAAAATTTGAAATCAACAAAGTAAAACTTACGATCTTTTGTTGTGTTGGTCTGTTAACTACAGTTCCATATTTTTTCTTTCTGGTTGGGAAAAATAGTTTTTTTAAAGGTGCACATCCTTTAATATTAAGTACATCCCTATACAAATATGTTGAATGTAGGAAACCATAATTGAAAATAGGTTACTAATAATGAATTTCATAACTAAAATCAAATGGATATTAATTTTAAATGAAGATGAAAATACAAACATATGGTAGATAAATTCATGTTCGTCCAATCCAATTAGGTTTTCTTATGATTTGTTTTCTTTACTATTTTTTAATTTAGTTTATTTGAAAAGGTACTTACAAATTGATAAATTCAATGAAAATGTGACAAGATCATCAATTTCACTCTTGTAGAAAATAATAAATTACATAGAGCATGTGAGAGGTTCAAGGGATATTATCAAATTTTCCCAACCCATCATCTCTTTTATGATGGAATCACACTAAATAAACAAATATTGGTTGACATGGATACTAAAATATATTATTTAAGTAATAATTTTATGAAATTAAATCTTATTTATAAGAATTGGCCATGAATTATCAAGAAAAGGAACCAAAAATAAGTGGAGTTATCACCAAGGAAGCCACTACTCACCATGATGTGTAATTTTAGATAATTAAGATTCAAGATCAATTACAAGGATTGATTTTAAATACCTATGGTAATAATTTTGAGGAGTGTTATTCAAGTTGAATTCATGGATGTAACTAAATTTACTGAAACAAATATGGAATTATAACAACATATTGTCCCTTCAAAACTGAGGAAAAGAACATGGGAATTGATTGAAATTGGATAGTAAATGAACATATATTCTAAATTGAGTATATCCATGGTTTGATAAATAGTTTATAATTTAATTTCAGTAATAAACTCCACTTCCTTCAGGATTTAAATTCTGAAATAGTGTGAAAAAATGGATCATTTTAAAATGAATACAACCCATCTTGGAGGAAAAATATTAACACATGATATAAGAGTTAAGAAGACATAAATGGAACTAGAAATCTAGTTATTCAATGAAAAATTGGATGGATTTCAAGGGGATATAATTAATAATTTTGTTTTCTCATATCCATACGACCCAAAATATAGGAACCTTCTTGAATTACCTTAGTGAAATGAATGTATATTCATTGAATATTAAAATTATTAAATTAAGGAGAATTTATAACCTATTTTTCATAGGATTTATGATATATAACAGAAAAAATCAACATATAAGGAACAAGGAATGGAAATAATTATAGATTTCTTTAAAGGAATTTTAAAAAAGATAGTAATTAATGAAGATAGAGTTGACAATATTATCTAAAATACCATGGAATGTATGAAGAACACTCAAACAAATTTATCAAGGATGGAAACAAGGATTGATAAAATATCTAAAAAATTCAAGAATGAACCAATAGTATTAGGGAACAAGTTGAGATGCTTAAAAGAAGGAATTATTAAACATAAAAATAATTTATTCCAATAGGATATGAAATCCATCCAATTGAATTTTTCGTGGCCATTAATTCAAGTAAAGGAAATATTTTGGAAGAGATTAAATCATTGAAAGGGGTATACAGGTTTTTTATGGAAGAAAATAATTCTAAAATTCTACCATTAAACAAAGATATTACTGGAGATATAATTTCAAAAATTATCCCATAATAAGTTCAAAATGGGCTTCCAATAGTGAAGATTCCATTGAAACTCTAGAAATGGAAACCCCTAGTTCAAACATTTTAAAGAGACTTGGAAGTAACTTAATAGGTTCCATTAAACCTTAAATACTTAATTATAGATTCAATGAAAGTATAAACATATGTTAAAGAAATTAAACCCAAATAGAAGGAAGATAAATAGGATAAAAGCATCTCTCAGGAAGTAAAAAAATGCAGGGTTAACTAAAGACTGTTTCAAGGGTCAAAAGACCAACCATACTAGGAGAAAAGATACATAATTATTCACTAATTTGAAATCATTTGAAGCTATGTAAAGGCATAATGGTTAAAATGAGGTTTCAAGATTCACCCTTAAAGTGTAATTAGATAAAAAATATTTCTTAAGGTAGAGGAAGTTTGGGAAACATTGGAAATTCAAGGTAAATTAATTATTGAGGAGCCACCTCATTTACCAAATGAGAAAAACCAACTACCTTGGGACTATGGTTGATTTGTATAAGAAAAGGTCAATTTGAGACTATAAAACTGGCACTCCTTGGCAGAAAACCCAGTCATATGATTTTTCTGTTATTTCATTTATTTTTATTATTGTTTATTTTTGAATTAATTTGAATCCACCACAGTGAGATATTTCTTAACATTTTTTGGAACTAAAATGAATAATAAGGGAAGAAATATTTGGAAGAATAGTCTATACACACTATACATAAAATGAACTAAAATTAAAGGGTATTATTCTACTATCCCTTACATATATTTTTTCAATTATCGAATACCTTTTAATATCATAGATACATTTCCATCTTTTGAATTCATTGATCATGCATTAAAAATCAAGTATGGGGATGGGGAAAAGGTGTAGTGTGTTGTGTAGTTGGAATTAAAAAAACTAGAGAAAAATCTATCCATTAGTACTCAAAGTGAAAAATAAATTTTTAAATATTAAAACTCTTATTTGAAATACTTGAGAATTTAGGTTTAATAGAATAGGACTTTAGTGAATCAAAATTTGATTTATTTACATTGTTTTTATGAAATTTAATTTGAGTTATTTATTTTTCCTAAACATGAGAAACACTTCAATGACCCACCCTAAATAACAACCCGATGAATCATTTGAATTGTTGTAGTGTGAGAAATCTGGATCCAAACTAGATTCCCTTAAAATGTATTGGAATAATAGAGTGTGAGTGAATAATAAAAAATTTATCAATAATAATAAATAATAATTAGAGATATATTTTTCTAAAATAACTTTTATGCCTTGACAATAAAAAATAGTCATGGGGTGCCTATTGATTAGAATTTATTAGTTCTATATTAATTCAATATAATAATTGAATAAGTTCATTTAACATATCATGGTTAAAAAATGGGTAAAATGTGCCAAGTTATTGAGAGGAAACAATAGAAAGTTCAAGTCCTAAAGAAAAATTATAAATGATTATCGTACTTGCTTCCTCTCACGTTCTAACATAGTAGTCCACCCCAAAGTATAGAGGTATTTCTTAGCATCAATTATTTTTATGTTTTCTAGAAGATTCCCTAAAAAATTAAATAATATAAAATAAATTATTAATTAAAAAATTAATATTTTCATTCAAAACCCTCAAATTTGATTAATAACTTGAACATGGTACTCATAAAATGAGTAATCATTTGAAGATAATGTTCTATCGAACAATCATCCCTGATAGGAATAAACTCTAAATCCATTCCAACTCGAGCACTCTAGCCAATATATAACTCATGCTTATAGTCTCTCCAAATCTCACCTAATTCCATTAGTCATGCTAGCCTCACACCCTCGCCATTGGGAAAATTAAAAAAAAATCCATCAAAATATTAATTCATATAAATACAATAATAATATAAAATTAAATCCAATAGATTTTTTACCCATATTTGTGATCAATCATTATGATTGACTTCATTTGGAAGGTGTCTCTAGGAGAGTGGATTGACGTGAATGATGTCAGACTATATGAAAAGCGTCTCCAAAAAACTCCTACCTTCCTACCATATTTTTTCAATCATTTGGTTGTCTTAATTGTAGTCCACCATCAACTGTATGAGGAAGTTGCACACTGCACGCATGCATGTATTCCTACGCCACCTATCAATAGATCTATATATCATAGAAAAAAACAAATATTATATCAATAAATCTTATAATGAAAATAAAATATGGTAAAAAAATTATTAGGGTTATATAAATATAACTGTTTCAGTCTAACCAATGGGCGCCACTCGATCCATACCCACTGAAGGAACATCACCCTATAAAAATGGAGTGGGTCCTAGTGTATGCTTCATAGGCTCAGAATGTGTTAGAGAAGAAGTTGAAGAAGAATGAATGTATAATCTCAGAGAGAAGGGAGTATAAGGAAAATAATATGTCATGGATGGTTGGCTAGATTCATGATATGGATAAGGAGTATGAATCGTGGGAAAGTTGGGTGAGAAGTCGTATATAGAAATTCTAGTGAAAACATGGGTGGCCTAAATATCTCATGTGTCCCTAATGACATTGTAGGGTCAGAATGTGTGGTAGATGGTACATTAGTGGGAGGGACAGGGTATAATTGGTTACACCGACTGGAGTTCCTAGCTCTAGCACCACCCCCTCGTATCACCGACCTGAGTACTAGTACCACTAGGGTTCTCATCATATAACTGGAACCTATGTGGTGGATCCTACATAAAATTTTTGAAAAAATTATTCACAAGACATTATATGTTATTGATATATATTAAATAAAATACTCACAATATGAACTAATGTAAGAATTATCATCTTAGTAATTCTAAAATTGTTTTTTATCATCTTTTTTCTTCACATATTTTCAATAGGTTTCATTTCCTACATTTGAAAAAAAATATGGAATTAATTAGAAATTGATAACTAATGGGTAACCCAAGCAATAAAAAAGATGAAACATGACTTAATTAAGGAATACCACTTGTCAAACCAAATACAGGATATATAGTGATATAACAAAAATAATTTTAAATTTTGTGGTAATAATATCAATATAGAATACATGTCATAAAATAAAAAATAAATTCAAATTCACATGTTTATCATAGGTACGATATAATTTTCTTATATTCTCAATTTGATCCAATTCAATTTTGGTTATCTCATTTATCTATTTATATTTTTATTCCAGTTGGTTCTTTTTTTTCAATTGATTATGTCATTTGTCTATTTTTATTTCTCTTTGGTCATTTGGTTAAATTTTGTTAATTGATTAGGTCATTTTTTCATTTTTATGTGTCTTAGGTCATTTGGTTCATATTTTGTGTTAGGTAATTTTTTTATTTTTTGGTTAGATTGTTATTTTCAATTGTTTTGAATTTCATATCAATATGTTTAATTTTTCCAATTCAATTCCTATTTGTTTTTCTAATTTAATTGTTTCATTTTTTTGGTTTCATAGGTTTGAATACAGTTCAATTCAATATTATAAAACTACACTCAAATAAAACTAAAACCAATAAATTTTGAAAAACTACATGAAGGTCAAGTTGGATATAGAATATTTGTAATCAATAGCATGTAAATTTGAATACTACCAACCTTAAAACCCCAAGTCAAGATAAACCAAAATAACTAAGAATATGGATTAATGATTCTATATATTTTCCACCACAAATTCAGGTTTAAAATAAACTCTGAAAATTGAGATATTAGAGTCATTATAGGTAATAAATGGATCGGGACCAATAGTGGTAGGGATGGTGTCAATTCCATAATCACCATCATCAAAAATATGTCATATAAGTACTTCAATAATGACATCAAATTTAGGTCAAATATGATATTTGACATAAAAAAACTTGTTTCACCATTGATGCCAATACATATAGTTCATCGGTAGCAAGAGTGTGAGTCATGTCAATAAATAAAAATATATAATCATCAATAAATTTTCCCTACCTCATCATCGAATCAAACCACTGACATTTCATCATAGTGACTCAGCCATGAGAATAATAATCCAATATTATTATTATTTTCAATGACTCCATAATAAGAAACATTTTAAAATCAAGTTCTATTATCTAATGCACTGGCATAACAGTATGTTGTGGTAGTTATTATAACACCATCATTTTGTGTTCTCATGTTCTTTTCTCATTCAGTGATAATAAATATATACCCATTTATCATAATTGATTTACAATCACGAACCATGGTATTAAAACCAAAATCCAAAGATATTATTTCCTTAGAGACAAAGTCACCAAGAAAACTCAATACTAAGAATATAAATGAATATTAAACTTAATTAAATATTCATTTTATTAATTTATTACAATAATATTTCTACCTTCAATTTCAACCAAACAGAAAACTCTTTGCTATGAAAAATATCTCTCCTTATCAAAGATAAATAATGATGATTTCTATTTATCTTTTCTTTATGTCCCCTGTAGAAAAAAATAGAAATAGTTTAACATATATATATATAATTACATGAGATGGGATAATATATACATGTTAAATTTACTTACTTAATGTATTCATCAAACAAATCATAGTTGAACAAAACTATGTGATGTGCCATCTCTCGCTCAATAAGGCTTAATGTTGTCAATGTATATGATCTGAGAATTCCTCCTGTTTGAGGAAGTGAAGGAAAATTGTGTTCAATTTTCTCATACTACTCTTATTAATTTCTCATTGGTCTGTTCATTCTCATAATAATTTCAGACAAATACATTGATTAGATATCCAAATATTCTTGATCCAAGTAAAAGATCATGATAGAACCTTCATGATGATTTCTATTCTAAACATAATACTTCAATGTGTACATATTTCTTTCAGTTGGATATATCCAATGAAAATCTATAGGTCCTCTGAGAAGTATTTTGGTTGAAGATGGATAGTTAGATGCAACATGCATGTGAAAAGTGATGGAGGAAATATTTTCTCTAACTCACACAAAATTAATAGTGCATCTGCTAAATTTTTTTACTTCTTAGCACAAATATATCTAAAAAATGGAAAAATTGAATAACTGAAACTCTTAATTTATTGGAAAAAATATAAAGGCTTTCTATTGGAATCAACTCATGTATAAGTACATTATAATCATGAGTCTTCAAATATTTCAACTTCAACTCTATTTTATTGACCTATTTTGATATGTTACTTGAATATCCATCAAGAACATTAATAGTCTCTAGTACTTCCAGAAATTAATTTTTTTCTATAGGGTTTATCACATAAGAAGAACATGGAACTTCCCATTTATTTTCACTGATACACACAGGATTTAATTATGGTCTGATCCCCCAATCTATTAAGCCATATTGAGATCGTAAATAATCTTTTTTTATTTTCCTTGACATTTGGATGAATTGAAAGCAACATTTCACAAAAATTATTTTTAATGTACATTGTGTCTAAGAAATGAGGTAACAAATTGGTTAACCAATAAGGAAACTCAAATAAGATACTCCTCTTATTCCAATTGTAACAGGTTTTAGTGGAAACATTATTCCTCTTTCGAGATTTCATTTGACCCTTTTCGGATGAAAAATTAAAATATTTCAATTAATTAAGCACGTCATTTCTAGACATATGGTGAGGTGGATCATCAGTCTCCATGGTAATGTCAAATCTTTGATGATTATTTCTATATGAATGGTCCATTGGCAGGAATCTTCTGTCACCCATAAAACTAAAACTATAGTAATATTTCAGTCTTTTGGATCATTTATTCTTCATAAAAATAGGACATGGTATTTTTCCCTTCATTTTCCATCCAAACATCATTTCATAAGTAGAAAAATCACTGATCATCAACATAAGTACAGCACGCATCTGAAATATATCTTTAGAACATGCATCATATGTGCACATACCCACATCCAAAAATAGTTCCAACTATTTTATTAATGGTTTCATGTATATGCCTATATCATTTTCGGGATCAGAAGGGATACATATGAGTATACTCATGAAAGTGAAAGTTTTTTTCATACACAACCATGGTAGAAGGTTATAAATTTGTATGAAAACTAGCCATGTGTTGTGTGAAGTAAGAATCAACCCAAATGGATTAAAATTGACAAATTAAAGACCCAAAATAGCATTACACATGTTAGCTATGAAATTAGGATAACAAGCATCGAATCCTTTCCATGAAAATACATCTGCAGGGTGAACTGACCCATCATTATTATTCTTTCTATCTCTATCATTCCATCTCATTTTTATTGATATTTCATCGGACATGAAAAGGTTTCGGAGTCTGTGGATCAATAGAAAATGACACATTAATTTTTGTGGCACACAAGATAGTGTCCCATCATATTTTGGCTTCTATTTGGATGTTCCATGTTTTATAAAAACATTTTGTTTAGTAGTTTCCTCCCAGAATAAGCACTAATCTTTCTGGTAATCATGAATTTTGTTTTTTTAATCCAAGTTCCTCAACTAACTTCCATTCCATAAAGTGGTTTGAGGGAATATATATATCATTTTGAAGTAATTCCTTCAAGAATGTAATAATGTAATCAATGAAAGTATTATAAATACCATACATGATTTTCCTATAAAACAATCAGATTAAAAATTCCATCTTTTTTATTTTACCACGTTGTCGTTATACCGGAGTCGTTGGGGCATCATTCACTTTTTTCACCCTGTCAACAACATCATTTTCATTAGAAAAATCATGTGTGCTATTATTTAAGTCTTGTTAGGTCATTATCCTTTCTTTACAATGATGATGAATAAATTGAAATCTGTCATATAGAAAATTCTCCAATCTAGTCATCTCATTTGGATCATCATCATTTTGATATTTCATTTTCTCCACGGAGTGTGCTCGTAAAGGGATCCTGAGCTAGGGTTTTCCTCTCGCCGCCACCGCCCCTTCGTTGCAGACGGCGCGGCGTTTCCTCTCCAGCTCGGTGAGTCGGCCAGGTTCTCTGCAGCGTCGCGCGGTTTCAGGGTCTTCGCTTGCTGTGGAGTTTCTCTTTGGGCTTAGGTGGTTGTTGGTTCAGTCCTGTGGGTGTAAGACCGGTCCCCGTCGACGGCATACTCTTTGGAGCGCTCCTAGGTTCGTTCTCGGAAGCTTGTTGGAGTCCTGCGGTGTGCTTCTCAGCGTCTGATGGTTGCGCTCTTGCATCGGCGGTACTTGGGGTCCCGGCCTTTCTCAGGTGAGTGCGGTGAGGTTTCATCGTGTCTGAAGCAGTTGTTTTGGTTGGTGGCGGTGGGATCTTCAGATTCAGGGCATTGCTTGTGCGGTTGGGTGGTGTTACTGTTATTTCTAACCATTCGGAAATGGTTTTTGATTCTTCCTTTCATCTTATTTCTTGATGAGGTGAAGTATGGATGTTCTGGTGTTTTGGATTTGTTTTTCAATCGTTTATGTGTCTTTTGGTGCCTTCAGTGAGGCGATGTATTTGGAGATGGTGATGGCGAAGGTGCGGTTGGTTCTCGTCGGTGATGTTGTTGATGGTTTGTGAGTGAATGTTCCCACTGTAATTCCACCAGTGGTGATTAAGTGGTGATTCCAAAGGGAAGATGGCGTTGCGGTGTCGACGGAGGCTGGAGAAGCTTGCCGGCGATCCGGTTGTGGTTTCAGACCTAGTGTAGGCGTGCAGCTTGAGGCGGTGCAGTCTCGCGGCTCGAGATGATGATGACGATTCCGTCACCGGTGAAGGGTGGCGTGTGACGGTGGACTCGTACTGTTGCGTGGACTTCGCATGGCGTGCAGACTGAGCAGACAGGGACTGTTGTGGTAGGTGCGCGGCTCGAGGCCTATCAGGGACGTTGACGCTTGGGTCGCGGCTCGAGGCAGATGGCGGGGATTTTGAATTTGTTTTCGAAATTTTAAATGCAGTTCTTTTTTGGATGTGGTGAAGTTACTGGTTGTGGTGAAATGGTGTTTGGGTACCGGCAACCCCTTAAACTGTCCATATGAAAATGGAAAAAAAATTATTAGCACCATTTTCTCCCCCATTGTGATACCACACAAATTAGTTTGTTTGAAGACCATATTTGGTTATATGGTAGATGACTTCTTCATGGCTCCAACAAGGTCTTACAACACAATTATAACATGAGCAGTGTATGTAACCACTATCCGGAGAATTGTGAAATTAAAATTTTAAAAAAATTTCTAAATTGTTTTGAAAATTACATAAGATCCGATCATTTTCACACATCCAACATCTATCCATTCTGTAAAAAATTATTATAAGTCATTTTGTAAAATAAATCAAATAAGATTGAAGTTTAATAAAAAAATATATTTACGTAATCAAGAATTGTTTACTTTATATGAAACCATAACTGAGACACAACTCTATATGATAATCATAATATAAAAGACAAAAAAATACTATATACATAACAAAATAATATAAATATAAAACCATGTTATTGAATTCAATTATAAATATGATACCATAATATTGGTTGGGTTTTTTTGTTTTATTTGTATTGGGTTAGTGCATTCCTATTAAGGTTTTATCATAGTAGATTACTGTGCATGGTGCACAATGACGACAAGGGTCATTGGCGCAAAAGTGCATTGTGCGGCGCACATCACATGGTAATGTTAACTTGTAGTGATGAAAATTCATATTAGCATATTAAAATTATAAAAAATAATAAGTTAGATAAAAAAATTATCAGTCATAATAAAAATATGAAAAAATAATTTTTTTATAAATTTTAGGGAAATTTTATTTTGAAAAATAATCTATTATTAATAAATAACCTTAAGTTATTCAAATAAAAAAATCATTGAACTTAAATTATGGGAAGGATATTGAAGAATTGGTAAGTTTGTTGGTTGTTCTTGGTCACAACACTTAATCGGTTTCATACAATTTAGTTTGCCTAGGGTCTGATCAATTCATTTCAATTTAGTTTATTTAGTGGGTCATCATAACAAGGAATAAATTGGGATAATATGTGAAACATAGTGGATGTGATAGAAAATCATTGTATAAAGACCACATTTGTGGATGAAGCCCTTATATACCAGTTATGAAACATCCCCTATTATCATTATATTTTCTCTCAAACATTTCACAATAAAACCCAAATTGTAATACATGTATACAAAACAATATTATCATGATTTATCAAGTATTATAGAGCCAAAAAAATTAAATATTGATTAAAATAATAATATATCATGTATATATCATTTAATACATTTTCAATCATTACAGAATCACTCCACAACATCTTCCACCAACTATTGCCACCAAATAATGAAACTCCCTACACAAAACAGCCACACACAACCCATAATTTCTCTCTTTCAATTATAGATTCAACCAATTTCTATATTTTCTGATTTATCAACCAAGATCCATTTAATATCCATTTAATTTCATATTTATTGAAAACCCCCATTTGTCATCACCCACATTTATTCCCATTTATCAATATTAAATTTGTTAATCAATTACCACATATTGTATTCCATCACACACTTATTTAATTTCAATTTTATTCCCATTTTATTATTACCAATCGTATTCCATAGCCACTAGGCAACTACAAAAACACCACCACACAAAAACACATCAAGATTGTAATAAACACCGGTACATCCCACTACTAAGCCATCACCACAGCCTAACCATCACACAATAACAATTATCCTCCATTCACCACTAATCATACCTCAACACATCCCATTCTAGTCCTACCACAAACTCACTTCTTAAATATAATATACATTGTAAATGGTCATCACCATCATAATAATTTCCCAAAAAGATATAAAATATCACAATGTAAAAATAGAACACACACAAGAATTCATAGAAATAGATTTCAACCAACATAATTACCAAAATTTCAATTTAAGTGGGATTTCAAAACATTACCTCATATATTTTATTTCTATTTTCCCAAAATTCTCATATTTACACACAAATTTCTAAAACAAAAACATTTAGAATAGTGGCTAAAATAATGATGAAGAAAAATAGTTATCCTTAGAAGTTCACAATGATGCCAATCATAGATCTATGAATACTAAATTTAATTATTAGTTTGTCTCAATGAATAATTCACTATTATTCAGCATCATATATAATTTTCTAATGATGATCAACCAACATTGAGACCTCATTATATAATAGTTTTATATGAATTCATCTAAGTAACCACATTTCATAACATTAATGCCTAAGAAAAACACCACTGATTGAATGACTTAATTATTGAGGGATGGAAAATATGAATAAGGAAGAAGAAAATTTGTTAAAAAATCAAAATATGTGACCAAATATCCAAATTACTTTAACCATCAATTGTAGTATAAGATTAATTAAAACTAGAAATAATATAGAATAATTAAAATCATAGAATCAACTACACCCTCCTTGGAATAAAAGAGATGTTTAACTCCCCATAACTATGATGTTTTGAAGATATTATAGGAGGAATAGTATAGAAAAAGTTATAGAAAATATAGAAATAGATAACTACTATATTAAAATGAAGAAACTGTTACAAGGAAATAATTAAAAAAGACTAAACTACTCGCAAACCTAAATTCCATGTTATGAATTCCTGTGACTGAGAGTGTGTCCTTATACATTAAAGAGAGAGAAAATTAGATAAGAAACATCCTCATAATAGTGGTTTTTAGTGGGATATATAGATTGATAGGTTTATAACCTTCATACTTATAGTGCTTGAGTGGTACAGTGTTTTCATTTGGAAATGATATTTTATTGTTATTTGAAGTCATTCCATGATATTCATTCATTAATATTATAAATTGAATTATTTCACATGTTTAATAGAAGATATGGAATTGTTTTTAATGGATAAGACCACAAGATACATGAAATTATATATACTTTTTTCTTACTATGAATCTTGAGTTATTCAAATATTTTGAAGGAATTGTCCTTATAAATTTTAGCCCACCTCTTTTTGTAAAAGTTAAATTCTCTTTTATGTGAGGAATGTCTGAAATTTTTCTTAGTTCAAATCCTTAAATAATATCCCTACAATATTATGTATGTGCATATGTTAATGTTAAAGTAGAAAACATTAAAAATATCTTATATAAATTGAGAAAATCTTATGTATCACTCTTCTTCTATAAATCTTATGTATTCTGTAGTAGAAGAGAAAAATATATTATGTATACTCCAGAGATAAAGGAAAATATATTACATGTCACATTGCCTGTTGAGAAAATCTTAAAAATGGGGAAATTTTATTATATTTCAGCCAAAGGATATTATGTCTGACGGATGTGAATCAGGGGAAAATAAATATTTATTATACATCATATGAATATTATAAATGTCACTTTGAAAAAAATTATGCATCACCCAAAATGTTTTCTATCCTTATCCTTTTTAAATTATAAAAAAATAATCCATAATATCATCCTTATAGAATATTAAAAATCTCCACATTCTTCTACACAACTGGATAAAATAAACACTATTATAATGTTGGGTAAAACAATGACTTGAATCAAGCATGGATCATAGAATGAAAAAAAGACAAAATAAATCGAATGAAAAAAGCCAAAAAAAATCAAGGATGGATCACCGGTTTAACGTGGGAAGAGATTGTAGTGGAAAGAGAATGAAAAAAGGAAAAATAAATCGAGTTAGAAGATATAAAAGAGTTAGAACTTAAATATTTTAAGTGGAAGAAAAAGAATACTTGAATCAAGGATAGATCGCCGGTTAGGAAGAACCGTTCCCATACTGGGAAGAATAGGAGAACTCTCGTTTAGGAAAAAATACGGGTTGATTTCTTCTAGAGTAAGGATTTTTCCACTATGTATCAAGGATTAAGCTATCTCAATGGTTATAAAAACTCATTGGGATACCCTTAATGAAATTCTTGCAGGGACCGAATTTAACATACACTATTCCAATGGTTTGAAAAACCGGTGGGATAGGACCCTCTCTCCCAACAGTTATTTGAAACTGTTGGGAAATCATTACATAAAAGGGGCTATTTCAACAGTTTAATGAAACCATTGGTATAGTAACCCTATCCCAGTTTTTTATGAAACTCTTGGGATAGGGGCGTTGGTATATATTGGATTTCTAGTATTGAATAGTAAAAAATACTGAATTTTAACTCAAATTACTTTTTCATATAATTTATTTATAAGGTTAAATTATATTTTAAACTAATTTTAATATTTAATTAAATCAATTTTTATTAATTATTCCAATATAGTTCATTGTAACAAATTTTAATTTGAAACTAGATATAAAAACATATCAAACTTTGGGATGTTTTTAATTAAAAACCTACATTGTCATCCCTGTTTGCGGGATTAATTTTAAATTAATTTATGCCACTCATGTGTTTGGAATTTGGAAAAATGGATTAAATATTTGTAATAATCATAATTTACAATGTCTAATAAGGTAAAATTAGTTTTTTTTAAATCCTATTAGTGAAATTGATTAAAATTAATTACAACGATTAAGGTGAAATTAAGCATAATAAGAGACTAAACCTTAAACGTAAGGGCCAAAGTGACTAAGAAACTTATACAAAAGTCATTTTATGGTCATATTTAGACCCTATACTCTCTTTAATATACCTTTTTTACATTATTTTATCAACTTTAATTGGGAAAAATGAGGTTGGAATTCCCTTTTTCCAAATTTATAAGAGTGTCACCCCTCCTCCCCTATAAAAAGGCCTCCTCTCCTCCCACTTTCTCACACCTCTCAAGCCACTTTGGTCCAACAAATATCTTTACAAATAGTTCCTAAAAATAAATCCCAAAATCTTATAAGCCTCCATTTTGGTATAAATCCATCCAATTAAACCCTTTGTTGCAAACCAAAATTAGTTACCCGATTAATAGGTAACATCCTTTCTCAAGATCTTTAGTTTTATTTCTTTATCCACACATTCAATTCTCATTATTCTAGGATTATATAAAAAACTATTATATTAAATATACTTATATGATTTTATGTTAAGGTTTATATCTACGCTTTCACACACTTTCCTCTAATGGGTAATGAATATACATTTTATGTGTATGGAAAACTATCACCTCACAAAACGATGGTTGTTAATTTTTCTTTTACCACCTCTCATGGTTGGGTATTTTGATGGAAACTCAGTATATATATGTTATATATGATATTTATAATTTTTTATACTTATTTAATTATTTTATAACTCATAAATTTTTTCAATACATTTTATGGGAATACGATAACGTTGTTTGTGGAGGTGTGGACTACCGCCCCCTCTAAGAGATGTGATTCATTCACACTATGCATAGAATGTATAAAGGATGGTTTTAATAAACCTATGTAACATATATGACATAAATATTATACTTTAATTATAATATAAATATATTTATCATTTACTTTTCATTCTTTAATTTGGTAATTAAATGAAAGTAGCGTTCATGCGTACGTACGACATACCGTCTCCAGGAATGGTGAATTTCATTTCATATATCCAAATATTAAGGAATATTATAAATAAAAATATACTGAATATATATTTAAATCGTGTTTTAAATTATATATATTTTTAGACCATGGTAGTAAAAACAAATAACAAGTTAAAACATACTCAAAAAACTATGAAATTAACACCAGAAATAGTGAAAATAATGAAATATTATTATCAAATTGTTAATAAGATATTATAAGAAGATAATATATGATATTATAAAAAATAATATGGTTATGAAATAATATATTAACACTCTAAAACCATTATATATGAGGATAAATTCCATTCACACAAAAATATATGCAAGGTAATGGATTTCATCTCAATTTACATTCAATTGAGACTTATTTATTTTTATGCACTAATTCACCTTTATATGGTGTATATACTTCCCTTTTACATGTTATATCATGAATATCATTATTATAATGATATTATAAGTTTCATTTAATGTTATTACATTATGTTTATTATGATTAAAATGTTTCAAACACGTATAGGACACTTAGGGATGTTTAATGATTATTTCCCTCAAGAATGTTCTTATTGATTATATTTGAAATCTCACTTCCTTTTGTGATTGTTAAATTTATCCTAAAAAATCACTTTATTTTTATGAATATGATTTCTTATATATGGTGCACATACTACCATTTTGACTTGTAATATCATGATCCATTCATTATTCATGGTATTTTGAGTTATAATTTTAATTATTTCTTCTAAGGGGATTTAGTTAAAAGTTAATAGTGGAAAAGAATTTCATAACCCGACTCCTTTTTATTAGGTTATACTACATCCTAATTTTCATTAATATTGTATTATTATGTGTATAATTACATTTACTATCAATTGATGTGTTTAAAATTCTTTATGTGGATTTACAATTGATACACATATTCTACTAATTGATTGATTCTCACTTCAACTTTATAATGTTCATAAGGGCTTACTTTACAATCTTATTTTTTATGAGACTGTTTACACTTGAATTTCTATCAGAGGATATTATTTTATCATTTTATAATAAAACCTTTAATTTTCTTCTCATTTCTATTATTCATGACCTTTATTAAGTAATTGTATCTATTTTTGACTCTTTAGTACTGAAATTTTTTTAGAATATGTTTTTAAGAAAACCTGACTTTATTTCTCTCATTAATCAAAAAACTTGTTTTCTTCTAAAAACATGGTTTTCTAAAATGGTTTTCAAAAAAATTAACCTTTCCAAAATTATTTTATTAAATAAATTTTTACCCTTTTTTTCTTTTACCAATGTTTTCAAAGGAATATTTTTTTCTATTATTGAATAAGGCATTTTTCTACCCTTTTTACAATAAAAAATGAATTTTTTACCTCATATATAATGTATGAATTTACCCAACTTCATTCCATTGAATATTCCTTTTCATGTTTAAAAGGTTATATTTTAAAGAAGATTTTTTTAAAATTGATGTTCAAAGAAAAGGTTTATCAGAAAAAGATATTTTCTTCAAGAATGTTTTTAAAATATATTTTTATAGTTTTTCTATTCATCAAATAAAAAACCCTTAATTTTTACTCAGCATGGGATATTTTGTATTGATACCATACTTTTTCTTCCATTGGATGGTTTATGAGTGATTCGGCGAAGGATATTAATCAAGTTCACTTTCTTGATTCCTTTATTAGTCCCCTTGAAATATTCAATTTTATATGATCATTGAACATTTAATTTCCTCTAATTATCCATACCATTTATCATGGATTTTAATATTTTCTAAAACATATACCATTTTTACATATGGTGTTTAATTTGATAGGTATTTTATTATCTAGGGAAATATTGATAATTCTATATTCTTTATTCAATATGGATATTTGATAAGGCATGTTATTTATTTCGATTATTCGATATGAGGAATGATTTGTACTAGAAATGAATGGTGGGGATTGGACTTTATTTATCCCCTAAATTCATTGATAGGTTCTTATGAGATAAATAAATTGTGAAAATTAATCTGGTTTCTACCTATTGTTTTAAACCATATTATGAAAGGTCCTGATGGTATAGGTTTTCATGTGTCCCAAACATGGCATCCAATAATTAAGCATCTCTCTCATTTTGATTCATTTATTATTTATCCATGATATTTTTCATTGAAATATCTATGGATTCATTTCACTATAATTTCATTGTTTTAAATGAAATTTTTTTAATTATTTACCTTTCCATATTATTTACTCACTTCATTCTTAGTTATTGACTACACGGCATGTGTTCTTAGTTATTTACCTTTATATATTATTTACTCACTTTGTTCTCAGTTTTTGACTACATGATAGGTTTTATATATTATTTAACTTTAAATGTTTATTATTCTCATTGATTCTATTGGTAAAAATACCTCAAGGTATCAGTGAATCATTTTTGAGGTGATTGTGTTTGTTTGAAAAAGTGGGTCTCTGTGTTGTGTTTTCTGACAAGGAAGACCACGATGTAAAAATTTGTTGACAAAGGGGGTTTACATGGTGAGTTTTTGAGTTCAAAGGATTTTGTCAACAATCCATGATTGATTGAAGAACCATGAAAAAGGAATGGACAATCAGGAGGAAGTACAAAACGAGTATATACAAGGTGGCTCCATATGTTTTTCAAGATTAGAACATCAAAATATGGAAAATGAAATAGGGGTTCCCAAGTTTTGGTTTGGGTGCACTATTGACTAGGGTGATAGAGACTCAGGTGGTAGGACTTGCGCGCCAAGAGGAGACTTGCGCACTGTCACTCAGGGTACCTAAAATTCCTACAAATAGATGGCTACCCCTCCTAATTTTTTAGGGAGTTCAACACTTAGAAAAAATTAGAGCTTCATTCACACAGGTGGTTCAGTCTTGAAACTGGTGGTTTGGTCACGCAAGTATAAAGATACTCATAATTTGCTCTCTATACTACAAAAATGGGCAAGGGAAGCACTACCCCTTTAACAGCGCTAAAAAAAGCACTGATAAAGGTAGGGCCTTTATCAGTGCTAAAAAAATGATGATAAAGGGAACTTTTAATAATGCTAAAAAAAGTGATGTTAAAAGTGACCCTTTATCAGCACTTTTTTTAGCTCTTATAAAGTCCCCCCTTTATTAGTGATTTTTTTAGTGCAGTTAAAGTGGTCCCCTTTATCAGCGCTTTTTTAGTAGTGCTGATAAAGGGGGGTTTTATCAGCGCGCATTTTCATAGTGCTGATAAATGTGTATATTTCAAAAAAAAATCATAAAAAATAATATATTGATATATAAGTATATTTATACTAATATAAATATAATAAATATTTTTTAAAATATGTTTTATATCGATTTGATATGTCGTAGACCCAAAATGGACACCCTAGAGCAGAAATTATGGCCTTTTGTAGGGATTAAGGACCTTTTCATACTTTCAAGAATATGAGGTGTTACAATGGTTACCATAGTGTAGGTTTGTCAGCAAGATTCGATTTGATATGTCTTAAGGCAAAACGGACACCTGAAGCAGAAGTTATGGCAAAACGGACCCCCATAGCCAAACTTATGACCATTTAGAGGGTTTTTGGTCCTTTTTAAACCTTAAAGAACGTTATAAGGGGTTTCAGTGATCATCGAAGTGTGTAACTTTTCTCACGATTCGATTTGATATGTGGTAGAGCCAAAATGGACACTCGGAGCAGAAGTTATTGTTGTTTGAAATTTTGCAAAACTCGTATCTCCTAAAAACCAGAGAAACTAGCAACTCATTAAAATGGACATAACTTCTGCTTCGGTTGTCTATTTGAGCACTGCGACTAGTAAAATTGAATCTCACGAAACGAGTGATGACCATGTCTAGTTGAAACCATTAGAAGATCATAGGAACGAAGGATATATCAGTTATAGCACTCCAAAAAATTATAACTAAATATGTATATATAAATATATTTAAATATATATTAATAGAAGGATATATATATATTAATATAATTAAATATATGTATATATTAATATGACTAAATATATATGTATATATTAATATGACTATATATATATGTTAATATATGGATATATATATTAATATAACTAAATATACATATATATTAATATATGAGTAAATATAACTAAATATAACTAAATATATATATTAATAAATGAAAAGGAAAGGAATATGGTGGAGTGGTAAAGGATTAGGCGCACAGACAAGAGGTCTCGAGTTCAAATATTGGGGAAGGCAGGTCGCACGCGTAGGTGTGGGGAATTACCTAGCACTGTTAAAGGGGGGTGGGAGCACTGTTAAAGGGGTTGGGGCTGGATGGACCTGGATGGGGCATTCGTGGGCTACCATGGGCGGTGGGTGTTGTTAAAGGGGGGCTTCAACCACTATTGAAGCCCCCCAGAAATACAAAAAAAATATTTTTTTTAATAATTTTTCAACTTTTATCAGTGCTTTTTAAAAGTTCTGATAAAAGGGGACTTTTATCAGGGCTGAAAAGGTGCTGATAAAGGACCCTTCTATCAGCGCTTCTTTTAGCGCTGATAAAAGGGGCCTTTATGAGCGCTTTTCTGAGCACTGATAAAAGTGACCCCCTATATTTTCCTCAATTAAAAACACTTTTTTCGCACTGTTAATCAACTTTTCTAGTGCTAATAAAGGCCATATTTGTAGTAGTGGCTCCAATTTATAGTTGTGCACCAATATTGGTTTTGGTGTAAAAGGGTTTGAGTCACCCAATTTTTGGGTTGAAGAAGAGAGTTCCGTGCAAGTGGTTAGGTGACACTTGTGTTCCAGGCTTAGAGAAGTGCACCAGGTATTAGAGAAGCGCACCAGGCACATAGAAGCACATTAGTCATTATAGGGTTGCACGAAAATTTGGAATATTGCCCAGCACATCCGTGAAAAGGTGGTATTCATCTGTGGATGAAAGTTGGACTTTAATGGGTCATCTACATATAGTTTAGAATGTGTTCATTAGAGATAATGAAGAGACCTACAGGTCTATAAACTGTGAGTGGATCCCTTCCAAGTGGAGTGAGCAAAGGAAGAGGAAGAAGGTTATCCTTTCTACCTATAGTGAGCCAGAGAGAGAGAAATAGGGAGTGACCCTTGGGAAAGCAGTGAGATGACCCTAAACATTATAAAGTCAGTGAGCCTGGGCATAGAAGTGATCTAGACCGAACATTATTGGTAGTGAGCTTTAGTGGATTTGGTACATCAACACATTTTCATTGTATGCTCCTTGGACGTAGCCCAGTGAGGGTGAACCAAGTAAAAATCTATGTGTCTGCCTGTTTTCATTCCTGCATCACATTAAAATCATCATCATAATCAAATAAATAACAGATTAATAAAATCAATAGTAATGCATAAGTGAAAACAAAGTGACCCTTATAATATTGAGTTCAAGATTTAGTGGGGCTGGAAGAATATGGAAAAGAATATCCATGCCCTGATTCACCCTCCCCCCACCCTCTCAGGTTATATAGGCCCCTTTTGGTCCTAACAGATTCATTATTGCTTCCACTATACTTTTCCCTTACTAATAATTTGATGTCACCCTTATTATTTTTCCTTTCCTCAGGATTCAATGAAGTTTACTAATAAATATATGAAAGGATATAGTTGATGGAATAAAGTTATCCTCAAAAATAAAAAAATATATATGTTGTAATTATTATATTCATTTGTAATATATAATTATGTTTGTATCTAGTTTATAAAGACTACTAAACTAATTAGTCCTTCAGAATTTGATTCCTTGATATCATGCTAATGTAATGGTAGTAGACATCGGCTTCAGACTCTCTAGGGTCGGGTTGCTATAGTTGGTATCAAAGGAAGTTTAGTAGAAACCTTGGGAACTAGATTTAGTAAAAATATGATTAGATAATATAGCCCTGAGGTAGAATTTGAGGATAAGTATAGAATAACATCAAATAATATTGGTAAGGTAGAGATTACATGGGTCATCCTAGCAATACATCTCTCTTTAGATGCTTAAAGTGGACGTGGTTCTAGTACAGAACTACCTAGGAGTAACAAATCCAACAAGGTACATCGATCCTTTTCATGACCCAACCCAAGTCAGAGCTTGATCCCTAACTACCTCAAGCCCGCCTCCATAGGCCAAGGGGTGCCGAAAATAAGTAGATGCATAACTAACTTGGGGATTCCTTTTCCTAAGTACCTGTAGGCACACACAAATCCAACTCAATAAACTATTATAGAGGGAAAAAAAGATGAAACACTACTATAAATAAACCCAACTTGCATAGAACTATAAATAGTGCATAAGTATGGTAGTATCAACTGAAAATATATGGGGAAAATACATGTTGAGCCAGAATTGTGTCCCATCCTAATAGAAAACTGAAAATGTAAAACCGCTGAGAGAACCCTGCTCCTAAATCCCAATCTTTGACCATCGTAAGTGGTCCAAGCTCCCAGTTACTCAAAGTTTCTTTGAAGTCATGGTCGATATGTCTGTCATCAGAAAAAGACATGACATGTGTGGGAGAATCCCATTTAGGGGTGAGTCTATTCATACCCAATAGAACTCCGTAAAAGGGTGAAGGGGGTGTAGTAAGAGATACAAATAAATAAAAAAAATTGGTAGATAGAATAAGGTTTGTCCAAAGAGTACAAATCAACCCAAAAAGATAGTGAAAGTACACTCATCCAAGCATAAGGAGCTCAACATAGTGAGAAGATGAACTTATCATCGAGTATTTGTTTCCTATAATAGGAGAGTGTAATTATCCAATCACAAGATGCTAAATATGTAAATCACATGGCATACCCTACGCGTCTTTGCCTATCCTAAAAGGAGAGTAACCAAATCCAAAGGGTGAATCTAGAAAGAACATATATATATATATATGCTCAGTAAAAGAAACCCAAATTATAGAGTAAGGGGATTTCTATCTCACAGCTTAACCCAAGAAGAAGAGTATCCAATAGTTCCAAAAGTATCCACCAATGATGCCCAGCATCTCACATGTCTACCTTGAACACACAAATCTATGGGAATCACTCACCACACCTTGATACTATCCAATTTGAGCAACACTAACTCGACCACATAGTTTTAGGTCACATCACAAAAATATTTCTTGGTGGGGAAATCATCCCTCTTCCTCAAGGGTCCAATGGTAAGTACAGCCCTACTGGAGGGTAACGCTCGGTAGAAGTTTTTGGGGAACTCCACTGCCCATCCCTAATGGAGGGTAACGCTCGGTACTTTCATCGGGGAACTCCACTACCCAACCTTGCTGGAGGGTACTTCCTAGAAAGAAGGAGTCCTCAAGGATCTCTACTATCCAGCCTTTCCGAAGGGTTATGCCTAGAAATAATTCATCGAGGAACTCCACTTTCTGGCCTTGGTGGAGGGTTATGCCTGGAAAGAATTCATCGAGGAACTCCACTACCCAGCCCTGCTGGAGGGTAAGCCCAGAAAGGTCATCAAGGATAAAGACACAAGAAAAAATATTGATGAATTTATTCCAAGAATTTTTAGTGAGTTGATCAAGAATGAGGATACCAAGTTTGTAAGACCATTGAAAAAAAATTAATTTTTGTACATAGTAAAATTAAAAGGCTGTTAAAGGGTATAGATTGAATAAAAATGATCGATCTTCTCAATAATTTAATCAAAAGGGCATAAAACACCAAATGAAGAGTCCTAACTCTATTTTGGATCGATCATTGGTGAATAATGTGTTTGTGTAATGATTAGAAGAAGTTTTTGTGTTCATTGTGCTTTGATTCTCCTTGGTCTAGAGATTTTTCATCGATTGCCAGAGGATTTTCCAAAGGAGGGGGGAGAGAGATTAACCGAAGATCATAGGAATTATAAGCCAAACCTGGAAAATCTTCTCTATAGATATATTTATAAAATATCACTAGGTAAAATAAATTATTTAATTAATTAATTTAATGATTAATTAAACCACTTAAATGTACCACCAATGAGAAAGGGGTCTAAATGTCCCACACCAACTCATTTTTTGTCTCTCCTAGGGTAAACACCATGTTCTGCACTCGACTATAGTCCCTCGTTTTTTATTCGATCAACTATTAAAGAGTTGTACCATTTAATTTTAGGTATCAGGCATGCGTAATATAAAATATATTTAATATTTTTATAAAATCAATTTTGGGCACATCGGGCCTCCTAATCATGCGTTGTCTCCGCACCAAGCTTTAAAAATATATTTTGAAATATTTTATAGTCTTACAAGGAAAACACCTGGTCTTTACATCATTACCTTCTTCAAAATTTCCATCCCCTGATAGTAAAACTAAGAAAAAAACTCAAGATACTGATATTGCGCTTCGCTCTCCCACTCCTAGGAACTCTCCTGCATGTTTCTAGGCTTCAAAGCACATGAACTAAAGGGATAATCTCTCTACAAAAGTTCTGATCCTACCAATCCTTGATCTCCAATAGATGCTCTGTAAAGGTGGATCCATCCTCAATGTCTAGATCTCCCAAGTAAATGATGTGCATGGGGTCATGCACGTATCTCCTCAACTAGGGGATGAAGAAGACGTCTTTCACCTACTCTATCTATGGTGGTAGGAAGATGTAGTAGGAAACCTCACCAACCCTTTTCATGATCTAGAATGGCCCAATGAACCTTAGGGATGGATTGCCTTCCTAGATGAACCTCTACATTCCTAATTGTGGGGAGACTTATAAGAAAACATCTTCTCCCTGATCGAACTACAAGGGCCTATGAAAAAGATCTTTGTAGGATTTTTATCTACTATGGTCCATCCTCATCCACTCATAGATGACCTAAAGTTTCTCCATTGTAGCCTGCATTAACTCTGGGACCATAATAGTTGACTCACCAATATTTGTCCAGTATAAGGATGACCTATAGGGTCTCCCGTACAGGGCCTCAAAAGGTGTGATGTCAATGGTAGAGTGGTAGTTTTTATTGTATACAAATGCTACCAACGAAAGGTGATTCTCCCAACCCTGGTCAAAGCCTAACACAAAAGACCTCAGCATATCCTCCAACACCTAGATAGTACACTTGGTATTCCCATCAGTTTGGGGGTGAAAAGTTGTACTCATCTACAACTATGTCCGAAATTCCTCCTACATGACTCTCAACAATCATGATGTAAACTGTGTGTCATAGTCAGAGAAAATCATTGAGGGTACCCTGTGAAGGTAGAAAATCTCCCACATGTACAACTACCCCAAACTCTCTATCGAACTCTACTCCCTGATGGAAAGAAAGTGTGCCAACTTCATGAGGTGGTCAACTATCACCCAGATGGATTCATGGCTCTTTATTATTCATGGAATATATATGATTAATCCCATGGATATTCCATCCCATTTCCACTCTAGGATCTCAAGGGGATGTTAATAACCCACTAGAACATGGTTCTTAGCTTTCACCAGCTAATAGGTGAGGCACCATGAGATGAAATCATCTATGATTTGTCTCATTTAAGACCACCAAAACTCCCTATAAAGGTCTTTGTAAAACTTCCCCACATCGGGTTGTACAGCTAGAGAGAATTTTGGAACTCGTGCATCGTGATTAGAACCCTTGTTCGCCCCTATAACAAGGTGTCATGATTCCATCCTTCAAAGTATCCATCTCATGCATCGCCTATAGATATATAATCACATAATACTTTGTAGTCAATTTCTCCCAACTGGAAATCTCTCACATGATTGAGGAGAGAAGGATTCAACACCATCAACTGAAGAAAAAATGCACCCTCCTACTTCACCAGATTCAGCTACAGGGAAGCTAAATGCTCTGAAGATTCCCACACTAGGCGAGCCTAGGACTTCCTTCTAGGGACATATTCTATAAGATTGACCTTTTTTGGAGTATATACTATCTTGAAGTCATAGTCCTACGGGAACTCCAACCAGTTTTTCTACCTTAGGTTCAGGTATCTTTGTGTGAAGTTGTACCTAAGGCTTTGGATATCTGAGTAAACCACAAAGCACTCTCCTAGAAATTAGTGGATCCAAATCCTCAAGATAAAGACTACCACTATCAGTTATAGGTCATGACTCACATATTTCTTCTCATGGGGTCTCAACTTCCTCGACCCGTATGCGATCACTACATGATGCTGCATCAATACGCAATTGATCCCATATCCTAAGGAATCATAATAAACTATTAACTCAATACCTTCCTTTGGTAGTCTCAATACAGGAGTGTTTGTTAGCCTCTTCCTCAACTCCTCAAAGGCCTCTAGAACTTCTTAGACCTAGTAAACAGCTTCCCTTTCTATTTCAGGGTAGTCAAAGGGGTTATGATTCTAGAGAAGTTTTCCAAAAATATCTTATAGTACCCTACCAAGAAAAGAAATCTATGCACCTATGACATGTTCTTATGTGGATCCCATGAAAGTTATACTTAGATATTTTTTGGATCCACAGCTAAAACTTTCTCAAAAATGAAATGCCCTAAAATCTGAACCACATGTATCTAGAACTAGAACTTCTAGAGCTTTCCATAAACCTGGTTCTTTCGAAGGAAACCAAGAAACATCCTTAAGTTATATGCATGCTCCTCCTCTATTGAATAGTAGACAAGTATTTCATCGATGAAGACAAAAACAAACTGGTCCAAGTATGGCTGGAAGACCTGGTTCATCAAAGATATAAACATAGTGGGGGAATTAATTACACCAAAAAACATCACTAGGAATTCATAGTGTCTGTAGAGACATTGGAATGAAAACTTTGGAATATCAGCCTCATAAACCCTAAAATAGTGGTATCTAGAACTGGGATCGATCTTCAAGAACCATCTCGTGCCTCAAAACTGGTCAAAGAGGTCTTCAAACCTTAGCAAGTGGGAGTTTTCTTTATTGTGTCCTGGTTCAGGCAATGATAATCCACGTAAAGCTATAAACTCTCATCTACATATTTCATGAACAACACTAGACCTACCTAGGGGGACACACTAGGTCTAATTAAACCTTTCTCACCAAGGTTCCCCAACTATAACCATAGCTCCTAGATCTCAATAGGTTCCATTCAATATGATGTAGAAAATATCACGGAATTCTTTGGATGAAAGTCAACAGAATAAGGAATAAGATTTGTAAACCTTTCTACGTAATCATCCACCATCATCCCTCCCAACTAAATCTATAGAATCTACTAGATCTAGACTAAGTTTAATAAATAGGGGTAGTACTCCTCATTGAATAGTCACTAGAAGTCTTCCCATGAGAGTGTTGACTCATCATGCATCTGTTTAAAGAGGCTTCCCAAAGCCTATCTACTCTGTGGAAAATATTGGCTTCCAATGAAACCACCTAATATTTTGGGGTCCAAATAAGCCTAAAGATATGGACCACCGACTCTAGAAAATCCCCTTATGCATGGGGATATGGCTCATCGTAGAACCTCAGTGGTCTGTGATGCTAGAACTCACAGAGTGCACAAAGCATGAACCGGTCCTCAAACCACTCTACTGGGATGATCTGCTACTCGATAGGTGGAGGTGTTTCTACCAGCCCTACAAGAGTAAGGGGGTCATAGGATGGACCCTGAACTTAGGCCTCATCGCTCGTATGGTCGTTGTCCCGAACAAGAGCTAGTATCTTGGTTGGCTAAATTTCCAAAAGAATCCCAAAAGTTATAAAGGAATGCTGAGGTTAGATGACAATATATATATACATATATATATATATAATAGGGATATTTCTTAAGAAATATAGTCAAAGACTCAATCTTATATGATGCATGTACCATTGATCCTAGTAAAAAATGTCTTAGTATGCTGAGTTGATAAGAATGTAGTCAAGGTCTTCGTGAATGGATATGTTAGCCTCCTGCACCATCATTGGACTACCTGGACTGAGATCCACACTCAACACACTTTGACACTATTTCCTAAAATCCAACCAATCCTATTAAGGATATATGTCTGAAGAATGTCCCAAGAAATTAACCTTCTCTGATACCAATCTATCATGACCCAACCCAAGAATGGGATTGAGCCACAACTACCCCAATACCACCTCTATAGAACAAGGGGTGGAGATAAGCATCAGAGTCATAACTAACTCAGGGATGCCTTTTCCTAAGTACGAGTACGCACACATAAATCAAACTCAATGAAAAATTGTATAGGGAAAGAAATAAAAGATGAAACACTGCTATAAATAAACCAAACATACAAGGACCGATAAACAATACTAAAGAACAATAGTGTAACTAAAAATAAATGATAAAAAATACACACCCAACCAGAAATGTGTCCCATCATCATAGGAAACTGAAAAATTAAAATAATTGAGAGAGCCCCGCTCCTAAATCCCAAGTTATGGCCATCTTATGCAGTCTAAGCAACCAGTAACTCTAAGATCCTATGAAGTCATGATCAACATGTCCGTCATCTATAAAATACAAGACACATGTGGGAAAATCCTATATAGGTGTGAGTATACTCATACCCAGTAGAATACCCCAAAAGGTAGAAGGGGGATCAGTAAGAGATAAAACTAAATAGGAAACTGGTAAATAAAAAATGGTATAGTAAAATAGTATAGCTCAACCCAATAAGAAAGTCAAAGTAATCTCATCCAAGCATAAGTAGATCAATACGATGAGAATATAAATTTATCATCGAGTCTTAAAAACCTATAGAAAGAGAATGGAATCATAAAACCATGAGAATATAAACATGGAAATCACAGTTCATACCCTGAACATCTTCGCCACTCCTAGAAAAATAGTATTCATATACAAAGGGTGAATCCATAACAAATAATATATATATAATCAGTCAAAGAATCCCAAATGAGATAATGAGGGTATATCCATATCACATCTCATCTGAAGAAGACGAGTAGCCAACAGTTCCAAAAGTATAAATCAATGATGCCTGGCATCTCATGCATCTACCCTGAACACACAAGTCTAAGGGGATCAATCACCACACCTTGATACTTCCTCTTTGGGCAGAACAGACTCGAGTACGCGGTTTTAGGTCACATCATAAAAATGCATCTCATTGGGGAAATCATCCCTCTTTATTATGATTATAAAGCTACTTCTAGCTCTGATGTAGGGTAATTACCAGTAGAATCCATCAAGGAACTCCACTTCCCAACCCTACTGGAGGGTAATGCCTGATACTATCATCAGGAAACTCCACTACCCAGTCTTTCTGGAGGGTTATGATTAGAAATAAAATGGGTCCTCAGGAAACTCCACTGTCCAATCCTTCTAAAGGGTTAGGACCAAAAACATGTAATCAAGTAACTCTATTTTCAATCAATACTGTAGGTTTATCCTCAGAAATAAGTCATTAGAGAACTCCACTTCCCAACCCTGTGAGAGGGTAAGCTCCAAAAGGTCATTGGGGAGAAAGGAACAAGAACAAAGGTTTATGGATCAAGACCAAGTGTTCTTGTCCAGTCAATCAAGAATGGAGATCTCAGGGTTAGAAAACAATTGACATGAAATTTATTTATGTACATGGGCATAATGAAAGGCTAAAAAAGGGTTCATATCAAAGAACAACATTTGATCGGCTCAATCACTTAATTAAAAGGGAATAAAACACAAAATTGAAGATTCATACCTCTATTTTGGATCAATCATTGGTGAAGAATGTTCTCAAACAATTATTGGAAGAATTTTACATGTTCGTCGTGCTTCAATTCACCTTGATCCAGATATTTGTTGTCGATCGTTAGAGGATTATCCATAGGAGGAGGGTGAGAGATTCACCGACGATTGCAAGAATTATGATCCAATCCTATAAAATCATCTCTATAGATATATTTATAACAAATATCTAGGTTAAATAAATTATTTAATTAATAAATTTAATGATTAATAAAACCACTTAAACATAAAAAAATGAGTGAGAGGTCTAAACATCCCGATCTGACTCATTTTATGTCGCACCTAGGGTAAACACCACATTCCAAACTCAACCATGGTTTTTGATTTCTAATATGATCAACCATTTAATATTTTTCTAGTTTTCTTTGAGGTATCATGTACAAGTAATAAAAAACATATTTAATATTTTTATAAAATTATATCTGGGTACACTAGGCCTCGTAATCGCACTCTGTCTTTGTGCCTAGATCTGAAAATATATTTAGAAATATTTCAAAGTCTTATAGGGAAAACACTAGGACTTTATATAATTCTCTCCTTCAATATTTTCATACCCAAAAAGTAAAAATGGGAAAAAAAACATGGGATACTAAGCCTGAACTTGGCTCTCCCACTCCCAGGAACTCTCCTGCACATTTCCGTGTAGCCACATCAGGTGAACCCAAGGGATGGTCTATCCATACAGGGTCTACTTATACGGATCCTTGATCTCCGCCAGGTGCTCTACAAATTTGGATCCATGCTCAATGTCCAACTCTCCCAGTCAATGATGTGTGTGGTGTCATGCATGTATCTTCTTAGCTGCAATACATGAAAGACATCATGCACTCGCTCCAATTGTGCAGGTAGGGTGAGGTGGTAGGCAACCTCACCAAACCTCTACTCGACCTTGAACGGCCTAATAAACCTTGGGGATAGATTTCCTCCCTAAACAAACCTCCACATTTCTCTTTATGGGGAGACTCATAAGAAAATTTGGTCTCCCTAATCAAACTCCAAGGGCCTATGATGGACATATGTATAGGATTTCGGTCTTCACTGGGTTGTCCTCATCCACTCATGGATGACCTACACTTTCTCCATTGTTTCATGCACACACTCTGAGTCCATAAGAGATGACTCTTAAATCTCTATACAGCATAAGGGTGACATACAGGGTCTCCCAAACAGGGTTTCAAAAGTTTTCTTGATGATAGTAGAGTGGTAGTTGTTGTTGTATACAAACTCTATCAATGGAAGGAGATCCTCTCATCTCCAGTCGAAGCCTAACATGCAAGTGCTCAAAAAATTCTCCAACACTTGGACAGTTCACTCGGTCTTCCCATCGTGTTGGGGGTGAAAAGATGTACTCATCCACAACCGGGTCCCAAATTCCTCATGAAGGCCTCTCCACAATCATGACGTAAACTATTTGTCATGATCAAAGACAATCATTGACGGTAACCCGTGAAGGTATACAATCTTTAATATGTAAAACTACCCCAAAATATCTACCAAACTCTTTTTCTTAATGTAAATAAAGTAGGAAGAGTTTTTGAGTCGGTCAACTATCTCCCAGATGGTGTCATAGTTCTTCCCTATGCGTGGAAGCCCTATAATGAATTCTATGGATATTCCAACCCATTTCCACTTTGGGATCTTAGGTGGTTGTAACAAATCAACCAAAACATTATGCTAGCTTTCACATGCTAATAGGTGAAGCACTATGAGCTGAACTTAGCTACACTTTGTCTTATGTCGAACCACCAAAAAATTCACTGAAGTTAATTATACATCTTCCCCATGCCATGATGTATAACTAGGGTAGAAGTGTGTAACTCCCACATTATGACTAGAACCATTGTTTACCATTGGAATAATATGTCGTGATTCCCTCTATCATAATATCCATCTGGTGCATCGCCTATGGATATCTGATCACATAAGACCTCATGGTAAATCTCTCCCAGTTGGGACTCTCTCACATGCTTGAGGAGAAAAGGTTTCAACACCATTGACTAAAGAAAAACTACACTCTCCTACTCCACCAAAGTAAATTACAGGGAAGCTATCTACTCTGAAGATTTCCACACTATGCGAGTCTGGGACTTCCTACTAAGGTAATCTACTACAACATTGCCATTTCCTAGAGTAAAGACTATCTTGATGTCATATTCCTTCAAGGACTCCAACTAGCATTGCAATATCAGGTTCAGGTATCCTTATATGAAGATGTACCTAAGGCTTTAGATGTCTGAGTAAATCGTAAAGTGCTCTCCTAGAAGGTAATGGCTCCACTTCCTCAAGTAGAAGACTACCAATACCATCTCTAGGTCATGAGTCACATAGTTTAGGCCATGAGTCACATAGTTATGTTCATGGGTTCTCAAATTCCTTGACCCGTATGTGATCACTGCCTGCCACTGCATAAACACAAAACTAAGCCCAACTGTAGAGACATCGTAATATACTACAAAATCAATGCCTTCCTCTAGTAGTCTCAACACTGGAGCACTAATTATCCTCTACCTCAAATCCTCAAAGGCCCTCGATCACTTCTCGGACTAGGTAAAGGGATTATCTTTCCACATCAAGGCGGTCAAAGGGGTTAGGATTCTAGAGAATTCTTCCACAAATCTCTTATAGTGCCCCGTCAATCCAAGAAAACTACGCACCTGTAACACATTCTTGGGTGGCTCCCAAGCAAGAACCACTTTTATATTCGTTGGATCCATGGCTTAACCTTAATTTTAAATGACATTCCTCATCAATTAAAACTTATGTATCTAGAACTAGCATTTCTAGAGATTTCCATAAATTTAGTGCTCTCGAAGCAAATCAAGAACCATCCTCAAGTGATCTACAGGATCCTCCTTTATTGTATAGTAGATTAGTATTCCATCGATGAATACAATAAAAAATTGGTCCAAGTATGAATGGAAGACTTGGTTTATCAAATCTATAAAAACTTTGGGGGAATTCATCACACCGAAGAACATTACTAGAAACTCAAAGTGTCTATAGAAACAACAGAATGCCAAATTTTGAATATTAGCCTCATGAACCCTCAACTTGTGGTAGATGGACCTGAGATCAATCTTCAAGAACCATATTGCACCTCGCAACTGGTCAAAGAGGTTGTCAATCCTCAGAAAGGGGTATATTTTCTTTATCATGGCCTGGTTCGGGTGATGATAATCCACACAAATACATAAACTCTGATCCACCTTTTTCAAAAACAACATTGGAGATGCATAGGGGGACACACTAGGTCTAATGAATCCTTTCTCTTGAAGGTCCTACAACTATAATATTAGATCCCAGAGCTTGGTTGGCGCCATATGATATACCATAGAAGATATTAGGGAAGTCTCAAGATGTATGTTAGTGGAGTAACGTGTAAGGTATGTGAACCTTTCTGCATACTCATCCACTATCATCCCTCCCTACTAAATATCCAGAATCTTCTGAATCTAGACTGAGTTTAAGATGGAGGGGTATAACTCCTCACATAATAGTCGCTAGAATTTTCTCATGAGAGTGTCGACTCATCATGAATATTTGTAACTAGGAATCACCAATGCCCAGCTGCTCTTTGGAAAAATCTAGATACCAATAGCACCACATGATCTTTTGGAGTTCGAATAAGTATAAAGATATGGACCACTGACTCTAGAAAATCCTCTAATGCCTGGGGATCTGGATCTTTGTGGAACCTCAGTAGTCTCTAATGCTGGAACTCATGGAGTGTGCTAAGATTGTACACGTCCTTAAAATACTCTTCTAGGATGATCTTATACTTTAACGGTGGAGGTGTTTCTACCTTCCCACCTAGAGGAAGGGGGTCATTGGATGGACCCTGAACTGAGGCCTCGTCACTCATAGGGTCGTCCCCCCGAACTGGATCTGGTATCCTAGCTGGCTATCTTTATGGAGGAATTCGTAAAATTAACAAGGAGTATCGTATTGATATGATTATATATATATAAGCAATGGGGGTCTATCTTAAGAAGGAAATTCATAGACTCAATCCTATAAGATGCATGTACCACTGATCCCTGTAAAAAATGTTTCACTATAGCGAGTCGACAAGTAGGTACTCAAGGTCTTGGTGAATGGATACATCATCTGCCCACACCATCACTAGACTCCACAGCCTAGGAGCCATACTAGAGACACTTTGACACTGTTTCCCAAAACATAACCAATACTCTTAAGGGGATGCATCTAACCAACATCCCAAGGAATGAACTTTCTCCAATACAAATCGGTCACGACCTGACCCAAGACAGGGATCAAGATGCAACTACCCTAGTCCCACCTCTATATGCCAGGGGTGACAATAAGAATTATAGGCATAACTAACATTAGGAGGAATTTTCCTAATACCTATACACACACACAAATCTAACTCAATGAAAAAGTGAAGATAGAAAGAAATAAAAGATAAGACACAGCTATAAATAAACCAATAATACGTGGAACTATAAATGGTACAGAATTATAGTAGTGTAAAGTGAAAAGAAAAGGGGTGAAATACACGCCCAACTAGAAATGTGTCTGATCCTGATAGAAAACTGAAAAATTAAAATAGTTGAGAGAGCCCCACTCTTGAATCCCAAGATAATACCATTGTATGTGGTCCAAACACCTAGTAACTCTAAACTCCTTTAAATCACGGTCAACCTTTACATTGTATTAAAAATACATGAAACATGTGTGTGAATCCCATTTAGTATATTCATACCCAGTACAATGCCCTAAAAGGGTGAAGGGGGAGCAGTAAGAGATACAACTGGAGATGAAAGTGGTAGATAGAATAAGGTATGGTAAAAGAGTACAGTTCAACCCAACAAGAGAGTGAAAGTAAACTTTTCCAAGCACAATGAGATTGAAACGGTGAGAATATGAACTTCTTGTTAAGTATTCACTACCTATATTATGAGAGTGGACTCATCCTACCATGAGAAGAAAAACATGGAAATCATGTTTTATACCCTATGCATCTTCACCTCTCCTATAAAGAGAGAATTAAAATAAAAAGGGGGAATACAGAAGAAATAAAATATATATATATATATATATTCACATTCAAAGAAGCCCAAATGAGAGAGTAAGGGGGTCTTCATATCATAGATAAACCTAATAAAAAGAGTATCCAACAGTTTCAAAAGTGTCCATCAATGATGCCCAGGATCTCACACATCTACCATGAACACACAAGTCTTAGGGACTCAATAACTATAACTTGATACTTTCCTCTTTGGGAAACACTAACTCGACTGCACATTTTTAGGTTACTTAAAAAAATGAGTCTTAGTGGGGAAATCATCCCTCTTCCTCATCATTCCAAAGCTACGTCTATCCCTGCATAAGGGTAATGCCTAGTAGAAGCTGTCAGGGAACTCCAGTACCCATCCCTGCTAGAGGGTAACGCTCGGTACTATCATCAGGTAACTCCACTTCCTAGACTTGTTGAAGGGTTACACCTAGAAAGAAGAAGGGGTCCTTGAGGAAATCTACTATCCAGCCCTGTTAGAGGGTTACGCTCAGGAAGAATTCATTGGGGAACTTCACTTCCCAACTCTGCTAGAGGGTAAGCTTGAAAAGTTCTTCATGGAGAAAATCACATGAACAAAGGATGACAGATTGAGGCCAATGGTCCATGGATAGTCGATCAAGAATGGGGATCCCAGGGATAGAAAACAATTGACAACAAATTAATTTTTGTACATGGACACATGAAAAGGCTTCAAAAGGGAATATATTGAAGAAAAACTTTCGATCTACTCAATCATTTAATCAATAGGGAATAAGACACAAAATTGATGATTCTTACCTCTATTTTGTATTGATCATTGGTGAACAACATGCTCATGCAATTATTGGAATAAGATTATGTGTTTTTCATGCTTTTATTTTCCTTGATCCATAAATTTTTCATCATTCACCAGAGGATTCTCCAGAGGAGGAGGGGGATAGATTCACCAACAATCATAGGAATTATGATCCAACCCTTTAAAATTATATATAAAGATATATTTATAACATATTTCTAGGTCAAATAAGTTATTTAATTAATTAATTTAATGATTAATTAAACCACTTAAATTTTTCTTCAATGAGAGAGGGTTTTGAATGTCCCGCACTAACTCATTTAATGACACACATAGGGTAAACACCATATTCTGAACTCAATTGTGGTCTCATATTTCTAATCCAATCAACCATTTAAGAGTTGTCCCAATTTATTTTGATGTATCAAGCCAGATCAATACAAAATATATTTAATATTTTAATAAAATTAATTTTGGGCACATCGGACCTCATAATCATACTTCATCTCAGTGCCTAAATCTGGAAATATATTTAGAAATATGTCAAAGTCTTATTAAGGAAACACCAAGTCTTTACAGGCCGGGATTGGAATAACCTGTTAAAAGACAAAGATATTTATTATGCACCTATTTTTACACTCTTAGGGGATACACTTAGGATAATTCACATTTTCTTTACAAACCATTATAAAGGATTTGAATAGATAATGAAAATAAATGACCTAAGTTGGACATAAGGTATTTTAGATTGAAGATATGGTGTCATGATTTAGAAATACAACTAATGATATTATGAATAAATGCTAAACCAATTAATGAACTATGTGGAAATAAATGGACGAAGTATTTATGTATTAGGGTTGTATTAAAGACCTTAATTAAAAGTATATTAGTGATTAATTTTATTTCAAGTATTTCCATCATATTAATTTTAGAAATTATATTAATTTAGTTTTAGAAATAGACAACTTTTATGTCAGGTGATAACCAATCAAGTTTTTCAAGGCTGTAGGTCTTTAACACATGACCAAAAGATGATAAGGTTTTAACGCCAACCATTGTCCTACACAATGTCCTGGTTGATATGTCATTGTTTTTAGTTGAACAATTTGATGAATGAATATAAATGATAAAACATTAATGTAAATTTTTAGGTTTAGAGACTAATTTCTTAACCATACTGTCTTTGGTGAATAGTTAGAGAAAAAAATTTAAAGACTTTTTACTCTTTTGTGGACCTTATGATTCATAAAATTTTATTTTACTGCCTCAGGCATCAAAGTGAATTTTTGGATATCCATTTTTTGAAGTAATAGATGAATTAGAAATTCATAGAAGCATAAACAAAATATGAAATTTTGTCTATAGAAGTATATAAAGTAAGTATATTTATTTATATTCTTAGTCAGTAAAGGAATTTCTCAACATGAAGAAATAGATATTAAAAAAATGTCATCCAAATACCTTAATTTTTGTTGAACCGATGGTCTTCTAAATCATCACAGATTTATGGATTTGGGGCCCTCAATATTCCAATGATAATTTACCTGTTTATGATAGATGACCTCAATCACACCCTATAATATTTATTATTTTACTCCGCATATCTCTACTTGTGGCTAATGGTCTTTTTCTTAGAGACCTAGTTATATGTTAGTCCATGTGACCTTTGTACTTCCCATTCTCTCTTTTTTAGAGGATTTTTTATGAACCCTTATCATGATTTGGGATTTAAAACATAGGAAATATCAAACAATATATCACCAATATTGAGTTTAAATTGTGAGGGAACGATTTAATTAAGGTGGGAGAATGTAACGCCCTAAAAATCTAAATTAGGAACATTGTATTCGATAGTGTGTATGACACGCAATACCAAGAACGTACGGGAATATAATATCTTGATACCTTAAAATATATTTAATATTTTAAATAAATTAAAACTATAATTTAGTTTTCAATACATACGATACTAATTTATCATGCGACACATGCAACAACAAGTTTCTTCAATGGATTGTGTTACACGCAAGATTGAGTTTTAACGAACAATAAAATAATATTATTTCATATAATAAGACTTAACCTAGCTGTTAAATTAGTCATCATAAATATTATTAACTAACTTATGAAAATCTATGGTTTTCAAAAATATAAAACAAATTCATTCATTACAACATAATTTTAAATGAATATAAGAAACAATTGAATATAAAGAGAATATTTTTATAGAAACTATTTTTATGCCCACAAAGTTATTTTACCCTAAAAATTAAATTAATTAAAATTAGTGAGTGAGATTAATTTAATATATATATTTTATATACAATCAAATATTTTTTATTTTCATCCAACATATTTGATAAGCATGATATAATAATAAACCCAATGTAACACATAAAAACCTATATTATTATTAAGGAACTTTTACCATCTTTTAATGACGAACCTATTTTAAATCAATTTTTAGAACTTTTATTGACATTATATGTCAAAATAAACTTTATATTTGACACAAAATATAAAAATTATCTTAGGGTGAATTTTGGTATTTTCTGTGAAGTTTCATTTTTTTGATGAATAGTGAAAAATAGTGAATTTTAACTCAAAAAAATTTTTTTTATAATTTATTTATAAGGTTAAATTATATTTTAAACTGGTTTAAAATTTTAATTAGAACAATTATTAATTAATTAATCCAATTAAGTCATTTTAACCAAATTTACAGTGAAATTGGATATAAAAACATAACAATATTTTAGACGTTTTTACTTTAAAAACTCGCATTGTCAACCCATCTCTGGGATTAATTTTAAATTAATTTAGGGAAATTATGATATTGGAATTTGTAAAAATGGATTAAATATTTTTGATCATAATAATTTATAATTTATAATAATTTAAACTCATTTTTTTATAAAAAAAATAATAATGGAAGTGATTAAAATTAATTACAACGATTAAGGTGAAATTAAGCTTAACAAGGGACTAAACCTTAAACTTAAGGGTAAAATGACCTAGAAACTTGTCCAAAAGTAATTTTATGGTCATATTTCTACCCTATATCCTCTTGGATCTATTGTTTTCCATTATTTAACCCACTTTCAATGGGAAAAATGTTGGGGGAAATCCCTTTTTCAAAATTTACAAGAGTGCCACATCTCCTCCACTATAAAAATGCATCTGCTCGTCCCACTTAATCACACCTCTCAATACACTTTTGATCAACCAATATATTCCCAAATAACCCCTTAAAAATACCAACCCTCGTCCTATAATACTCTCTTTGGGAATAAATCTATCTAAGGAATCCCCTTGGTGCAAACCAAAAGGAGTTACCCAATTAAGAGGTAACATCCTTCCTCAAGCTCTTTAGTATTATTTCATTCTCCACTCATTAAATTATACTTATTCCATTATTATATAAAAAAACAGTATAATAAATATACTAAAATGTTTTTATGTTAATTTTTCTACCTACACTTACACACAAGTCCAATTAGTGGGTAAAAAACATACAGTTTATGTGTACGGTGAACTACCGCCTCGCAAAACGATGATTGATCATTTTTTGTTTACCACCTCTCATGGTTGGGAATTATGATAGAAACTATATTTATATATTTTATATATGATATTTATAATGTCTTTATACTTATTTAATTATTTTATAAAAAAATAACTTTATGCACTTCATTTTGTGGGAATACGATAACATCGTTTGTGGAAGTGTGGACTACCGCCCCCTGAGAGCGATGTGATTCATTCACACTATACATGGAATGTATAAATAATGTTTTTAATAAAAATACACAACATATATAACATAGATATGATAATTAAATTATAATATACATTCATATATATATATATATCATTTACTTTTCATTCTTTTAATACGTCAAAGAAATGAAAGTAGTGTTCATGCGTACGTATGGCCTACTGTCTCCATGAATAGTGAATTCCATTTCTTATCTCCAAATATTGTGTATTATTATAAATAAATATATATAAAATATATATTTACATTTCTAAATTTTGTATATGATGAAACCAATATAGGAACAAAAAATAACAAGTTAAAACATCCTCGAAAAACTGGGCAATTAACATTGGAAATAGTGAAAATAATGAAATATTGTTATCAAATGGGTAATAAGATATTATAAGAAGATAATATATGATATTATAAACATGAATATGGTTATTTGATAAGTTATTAAAACTCTAAAATCCATTATACATGAGGTTAAAGGATGTTCACACAAAAATAAATGCAAGGTAATAGATTTCTCCTCAATTTGCATTCCATTTGGACTTATTTGTTGTTTTGCACCAATTCACTTTTATATAGTGTATATACTACCCTTTTAAATTTAATATCAGGAATAAAATTACTCACATGATATTATAATATTTATTTAATGTTATTACTTCAGGGGTAATATGATTCAAATGTTTGAAAGTGGTATGGGACACTTTGGAATGTTTAAAGAATATTTTTCTGAATAATGTTCTTAGGGATTATCTTTGAAATCTCACTTACTTTTGTGCTTGTCAACTTTCTACTGAATAATAACTTTATTATTGTGCACCTAATTTCTTATATATGGTGTAAATACTACCACTTTAACTTGTAATATCATGATTCATTCATTATTTATGGTATTTTGCGTTTCAGTCTGAATTATTTCTTCTAAAGGGATTGGATTAAAAGTTACCCATGTGGACAATAATTTCATAAACTAACTCCTTTTCATTGGGTTATACTACTTCCATGTTGTCATTAATATTCTATGATAATTTTTATAATGAATTTGACTATATATTGATTTATTTATACTTATTTATGTGTATTTATAGTTAATACACATATTATACTCATTGATAGATTCTCATTTAGACTTTATAATTTTTTGAAGGGTTTACTTTAAAATCTCATTTTGTTCGACATTATTTACACTTGAATTTTCATCAGAGGAAATTATTTGATCATTTCCTATTAAACCCTTTAATTTATTCTCCTTTTATTATTCATGACCTTTATCAAGTAATAGTACCATATTTCTACTCTTTGGTACTGAAATTTTTTAAAAAATGTTTTTAAGAAAACCCAACATTATTTCTATCTTTGGTTAAATAACCTATTTTCTTATTAAAAACCAGTTATCTAAAAATGTTTTGAAATTTTTATTTAGCTTTCCAAAATTATTTTATTAAATATGGTTTTACCCTTTTTTTCATTTACCAATTTTTTCAAAGGAATTTTCTTGTCACTTTCCAAACAAGGCATTTTTATAACATTTTACTATGAAAAAGGAATGTTATTTTTACCTTGTATGGATTGTATGGATTTACCCGCCATAAATTCATTGAATCTTCCATTTCATATTTAAAATATTTCATTTTCAAGAATAATTTTTCAAAAGTGATATTCAAGGAATCCTTTTTCAAAAAAAAAGGATATTTTCCTCAAGAAGGTTTTTAAAAGATATTTTTGTAGTATTTATATTCATCAACAACAACAACCATTTATTTTTACTCCACTTGGGATATGTTGTATTTACCCCATCCTTATTCTTCTTATATATGGTTTATGATTTATTTGGCTAAGTATAGTAATCAGTTCAATTCCTTGATTCCTTTGTAATTCCCCATAAAATATTCAATTTTCTATGATCTTTGAATATTGAATTTCCCCTAATTATCCATACCATTTTTCTTGGATATTACTATTTCCTAAACCATATACCATTTTTTCATATGGTTTTACCTTTGATAGTTATTTGATTATCTGTGGAAATATTGATAATTATGTATTATTTATTTAATTTGGATATTTGTTAAGGCATATTATCTATTTTTATTATTCGATATGAGAAATTATTTCGACTAGTAATGAGGGTGGGGCATGTACTTTATGTATCCCCTCGATGTATCAATAGGTTCTCAGGACACAAATAAGTTCCAAAAAATAATTAGGTTTCTACCTATAGTTTTAAACTATATTGTGAAAGGTCTTGATGGTATAGGTTTTCAAATGTCTCAGAAATGACGTCCAATAATTAAACATTTCCCTCATTTAGATTCATTTATTATTTATCCATGATATTTTGCATCGACATATCTATGGTTGAATTTCACTCTCAGTTCATTATTTTAAATGGAATGTGTTTTTAGTTATTTACCTTTCCATATTATTTACTCACTTCTTTATCAATTATTGACAACATGGAATACATTCTTAGTTATTTACCTTTCCATATTATTTACTCAATTCCTTCTTAGTTATTGACTACATGGCATGTGTTCTTAGTTATTTACCTTTCTATGTTTATTATTCTCATTGATTCGTTATTACTTCCACTACACTTTTCCCTTACTGATCATTTGATATCACCCTTATTATGTTTCCTTTTCATAGGACTCCCTAGAGTTTAATAAGAAATATATGCAATGATATAGTAGATGGAATAAGGTTATCCTCAAAAAAATGTGTTGTAATTTTTATATTAATTTTTAATACAATAATTATATATGTATATGGTTTACTGAGACTACAAAATTGATATTTCCTTTGGGATTTTATTCCTTGTAATAATTTTAATGTAATGACATCAACTCCAGGCTCTCTGAGGTTGGGTCACTACATTACAAAAGGGTTTAAAATGAAAGTACCAATGAGGATCCATGTGATCACTAAGAGGGTGAGGTGAATCAATGATCATCTTGTTTTTATATTTTTGTATCTATAAACAAACATTTTCTTTGGTTAGTGATAATTGGATCTTAAAAACAACCAATAATCACATCCATAGGAAAATAATTATTTATGTGGTTTTATACTAAATAATATTAGCTAGCCCTTAGCATGGTTTGGAAATAATCCAAGACCACAGAACCACTAGAAAATAATAATTTGGTGGTTTACAGCAATACTATAATATCCATCACTTTCATAAAACTATAGTCCTTAAATAGTATATGTTCTCATTACATAGATAGTATGCTAAAGAAATTTTTTTCAATAATAATATGAGCCATCACCAACAGGCTTCAATGTTGTCATTGTTCTACTTAAACTTTCATCATACTTACCTTATGGAAAGTTCTTCTTCCTCTTTAATTTCTTATATAGAAACAAGAATGAACTTTTTTATTAGCTTCTTTGTGCAAACATTTCCATTCAACAACCTCTTTCCAGCACCACAATTTGATATCCTCAATCTGATACCCATTTCATCTAATTGCTTCTTTGTATTGTTCATCAGATAATAAATTTCTAGTATCCTCTATCTAGTAACACTTCATCTATTACCATATTTTTCTAATACTACTGTGTTTGATGGTTTAACATTTTGTCATCACCTAACTTATTTAATAATGTAGATAGCAACATCAACCTACTCAGTGCATCTACTCCCCTTTATAAAGGTATTGTTTCTATGAAAATCAAGGGTGGAGTGAAAAATTAAAATTAAAATTTCCCACCCAAACATTAAATATTTTTCTCAAAGCCTCCTTTATTTGACTACCTTCACACATCTAAAAATATTGGGTTCAACCAATTCTATAAAAACTTTCCTTAAAATATAGAATAAACATTCTTCTTCAAACTTCCTAAAATATCATCTTGAATCATTATTATTACTTCATTATTATTAGAGCATTGAATTAATAGGTTAACATCATCGCATTAAATTTCTTTATAAAAACTTTATGAAGACACTCAAAACTTCACCAATCACTTCTTATTAGAAACTCCTTTTTTTGATAATTATATATCTGGTGATCTTTAAAATTTTATATTCTTTTATTGATCTCCCTCTATCCATTAAAATTCATATTTTTCTATTTGGAGACCCTTACAGGTTTCCTATCTTGGTACTTCTTTGAGATATAATTTCAAATTATTCTCCTGAGAAACCATTGACTCAAAATTTTCATATGAAGGAATCTAAACCTTTTCTCTATCTGGTGAAACCACAAATGTTCGTCTCAATTTTTCTATCTATTGGACTCTTGAACATTTTTTCCCTAAAGTACTCTAACTGATTTATCTCTTAGAGAAATATTTTCAATTATTCTTCAAACATACATTGATCCTAAACATCCAAGTTTCTTCATATTGTACATATTCAAGATTTCTTCCATTATGAAATCCTAGAACAATTGTATATTTTATGATCTTATAGATATTATAAATTTTGTGTAATTAATAAGGAAACCATTGTTCATAAAACATAGCTCCAAAAATCCTCACCAACTCCTTCATCTAAACACATTTATCTAGAATCATGAATACCTACATATGAACATGATTTTTAGTACTTTGTAAATCATAAAATCAATTCCTAATTTTACTTGTCTAAAATATTTTGTCTTATCATTTCAGTTTGTTGGACTATGTCTAATCAACTTGGTATGTTAGACTCCATTCATTCAAATTTTTAAGGAAGTATTAATATTGTTAAGTTATTTATTTTTGATAAGAAAATACCACACTTAATAAATCATTATTCCTTTAGAACGAGCTTCTTCTAAAAACAAAACCTCAATTATTCTTGGTCTCAAAAATATCCCCCCACCCTTGTATTTTTTTATCATCCAAGGAACATAAATCACTGAAACATTGAAACTCAATAAATATATCACTTTCCAAAAAAATCCAGGACTATATGAGTAAAATCGGTGTAAGAAACTAGAATCATTGAACACCAATACCATGTTGTCCATAAAATAGTAATTCAAAATTATTTCTAAAAATATTCCATTACCACATATTCATAATAGAAAATGACTCAAAGATGTAAGAAATAGTTCCTAAAACCACTTCAATAAACAGTTAAAACAATTCACACTTGCTGAAATCATAGCTTATCCCTTTTAAAAAATCCCCTTAATATATTCTCTCCCTTGAAAGGTAAACTACATACCAATGGATATATTTATTTTACATATTTTCTTCCCTTTTGAAAACACTATTCAAATATAAGATGATAGAGGGTGTCAACATCACATACCATATACTTGAAGAGAGTGAGGTTGTATACACATAATCAACCACAAATTCTGAAATATTTCTTTAGCCTGAATGGCCCGAAGGCCTTCTTTTTTTATTGATTTTTGATAACCCCCCTTCCAAGGGATGAGGGGGGACTCTTAAAAGGCCTGTAGGTATTAGGAAATATAAAGACTATACATGGAACTCCTCCTCCCAGCTTCTTCATCATGATATCAGCTCTCCACCTTTGTATGGTTGTTCGGCTAGGCTTCTCATGCAAGCACGGGCTGGTCCCAATGGCAATTCCATACCCTCTCTTTCTGACAAATCCTCTTAGCTTCTGCTCTAGTGAATGTAATTTCTCTAAATCCTCATCAAGAGTATGCTCCTTGTAGAGTATATCTAATCATTTAATCATAATTTCAAGTGGCCCGAAGTCCTTAAGGTGGCATAAAGGCCTTGAGGTGGCCCGAAGGCCTTGAGGTGTCTCAAAAGCCTTACTGGCCCGAAGGCCTTGGGTGGCCCGAAGACCTTAAAGGACCCGAGGCCCAAACCGATGGCCTGAAAGCCCAAATAGATAAATATTTTCAGTTGCTACAGTACTAAATAGTACCTGCTACAATGATTCTATAGTAACCTAGAAATATGTCTTCACTCTGTTTTGAACTCGGGTCTCTTGGATGCACTTGCTGAGTCCTTACCAACTAGGTTGAGGCTCTTGCGCTCTGAAATATTTATTTCACTGATGTTTTAGTAAAGATATTAGAAACTGTTTTGTTATTGTAACAAAATTAGTATTTATTTAATTTATTTACAAATTATATTTTATAAAGTGATATTTAATATCAATGTGATTAGATCTAAAATGTTATAATAGATTCTTAGTGATATTGATAGAACTTATACTATCACAGCCTAAGGGAATGGGAAACTTCACATCAACCAACAAATTTTACAACTATGTCTTCATTTATATTAATTGTATTGTATCTTGAGTGGAAATTATATACTTATATTCTACTATATTGGGATTCAATATTTTTTTCTTATTAAGCCATCTTACATGTCTTTCTCCCATAAATAATTATCCACCATATGTGGGTATTCTTCCATCGACACATCCTTCCCAATCTTCATATATATATCCAAACAAATTAATCTTTATTGTGTTGTTATATTTCAAAAAAAAATCAATTATACCATTAATATATCTCACAATTACTTTTTCAACCACAATATGAGACTCGTTTAAAGAACTTTGATATCTGGCACAAAGTGTAACAATATAAACTAAATCTGGTCTTGAAGTTGTAAGATATATAGGCTTCCAACCAACTTCCTAACCTCCTTAGGATTAAAATATTTTTCATTCCCATCTTTTGAAAACTTTCATCCCACAAAAATGTATGTCGAAATGGGATTTGAATATTCTATTCCAAATTTATTTTGGAGTTTTTTAGTATACTTATCTTGATAAAGGGTGATATACTTTTTATTTTGAGAGATTTGAAAGATAAGAAAGTATTTTATTTATCCTATCATAGAGATGTCAAATAAATTCTTCATCACCTCATAAAACTTCTCATATATTTCTTCATAATTATTTGCTAATATGATATTATTAATATAGACAATCATAATTAGAACGAACTCTTGAATTTATTTTATGTGGAGTTTATTTTCAACTCTTTCTTTATGGAAATTAAAATTCTTCAATAAATTATCCAGTTTAGAATTTCAATATATTGGGGATTGTTTCAACCCATAAAAATCCTTCTTTAACTTGAAAACATTTATTTCATCTTGATCAAGAAAGAATCCACATGGTTTCTCAATATAAACTTCTTCATCCATGTCTCCATTGAGAAAACCCGACATGATATCCATTTATAATATCTTATATCCTTGTTGTGTGATAATAAAAAGAAATGTTCTTATGGTTTCAAGCCTTAATACTGGTAAACTTTTATCATCAAAATCAATGCATTCAACCTTTGAGTAGAATTTACAAACTAATCATGCCATGTTTCTATCACTTCACCATTTTCATTCAAATTATTTTGGAAACCCCATTTTTTTAATCACAATATTATCTTATGGTTTGTGTATAACTTATCATTTTTTAATTTTCTCAATCTAATACAATTCTTCATTCAGGGCATCAATCCACTCCTGATTACACATTTTTTCAAGCCTCTAATTTATGTTTCAAAAACATAATACATAAAATACGAGTGAAATAATCAATAATGGAAATAAATTAATTATATTTATTTATCAATATATTTCTCATGGGCCCATATATTTCAAAATTTATATGATATAAATTATGATTTGAATTTTTCTCAACCTTCTTATATGGTATATCTGAGATCTTCTCTTACTGAAATATCAAAAAACATCAACATATTATTCTTTTCATGTTAAGAATATCATGAATAATTTTTCTCTTTGTTAGCTTAATCATATACCTGTGTTATATATATCCAAGCCTTTTATGTCATAACTAAATTACTTACATCAAGCTCATATAGAATGAACCCAATGCATCTCTAACATGAAATAAGTTTACATTGGTTCATTATCCTCTTGTTACAAATTTCCCATATTTAATCATTTTAACAAAAAAACCAGCTATTCTAAACCCAACTTCATTTCCTTCATCACAGAGCTATAAAACACATAAAAAAATTTGTTTTACTCCATCAATAAATAAGGCACTTCTAAATATCAAAATTTCTTTTTCAATGATAGCATATTTAATGAATTTGTATCGAAGGGACTCATCATTTCAAAAAGTAGATGTCCTTTATTTTTAATCTTTGACATTATTTAATAAATTCAAATATCTTTTTATATGTCAAGAACACCTACTATCCAATATATAAGGTCATTCTTTGTTTGTGGACTTAAGATAAATTTCAACAAAAAAAGGCCTTTTCCTTTCCCTTTTCTTCCTTTTCATACTGCTTTTGAGATTTATCATGAAAACTTTATTGAGTTGTAAAAATTACAAGACATATTTATCAAGATGTCTAGGCTGATTATATCTTTAAAAAAGAGTTTCTAAAGGTTAAAATCTATTTTCCAATTTCATACTAAATTTTTCAAGTTTTTTTATTGGGTTGAATCCCCCACAAACACTGCCTCCAATACCTCCTAGATTCATTATAGTTTTTATTATTTAACCATCACATTTTTTTTGTATTACCAAATCCTCAATAGTATAAGAAATATCCCTAAAAAGTATATTTTCTTCCATAACCTGCATGTTGTTCAGGAATGTGCACAAGTTTTCTATCATCTTTATAACCATCATCTTTATTCATCTTAGAATTAATTTAGAATTAATTAAGTATCCATTTATGTAAATTTTCACTTTGAATTTTTATTTTATATAAATTTTATAATTTTTTACTTTTTTAGTTTTGGATACATAAAGGGTCTTCTTGACTTTCTTATTCTTATAAATATATTTTACCTTATTTTTACCCTTTTAGGATGATATTTTTTTTATCCAAATGAGGTTTACACATCTTATAAATTTCACCAACTTTTAAAACTATGTTTTGGAAGTTTATTATTCCTTTCTAAGCTTCAATAGGTGTCCATAAAAAGATATCAAATTCTTTCTCCTTCAACTTTATATTTTCTTCAATATTGATGTTGAGTTTTTTATCTTCATAAAGTAACTTATTTAAATCATAAATCTATTTTAACAATATTTATTTTTCTTCAAGAACTTATTCTTGATTGTTTTCTAAAAAATCTTCTTTCTTCAACTTCTTATTCTCATTTTCATGTTCAATGTTATTTGAGATACTTTCTAACAATTTTTTCTAAGCATAAAATTTATCTAAGTTTCCAGTTATTATTTTTCTAAATTTATAATTTCATTATGAAGCACCCAAATATTTTATTAATTTTCTTTTTTCTGATTAAATTTAATTTTTTTGACATCTTGCGCTACACGCAACACAGAGTTCTAACGAACCACAATATATTATTTAACATGGAAGTTATGACCTAAATGTTAAACATAGTGGTATGAATGGGAATAAACAAAATTTAAATATTAATTATAATATTTTCATATAAATAAAACATATTGATAAAAAGTACTTAATTTTTGTAGAAATCTTTATATGTTTTGAAACAAACATTTTCTCAAAAAATGATTTTATTGATTTTTTTGAAAAAATAATAAAAGTAATTTTCAAAAAAATTAGAAATATTATTTGAAAAAATGAAATTAATTTTTGAAATCAAAATTTTAAAATTATCTTAGGGTGAATTTATTGGATTTTTTTAAAAGATTAATTTTTTAATGAATAGTGAAAAATACTGGGTTTTTTAAACTGCCTTTTCATTGAAAGAATTTTTAAGGTTGTATTTTATTTTTAAAATAGTTTTAAAAGTATAATTATTTTAATTATATTATCAATAAACCAATATAGGTCATTATAATCAATTTCATATTGATTTTTGATATAAAATATTTTTAAACTTTTGAATCTTTTCTCTTTGGAAAACCACTTTATCATCGTGTCTGCAGGTTTAATTTTAAATTAAATTTTTCCACTTCTATGAATGGAATTTGAAAAAATTAATTCCATATTTTTAATAACAATACTTAATATTATCTAATTATATCAACTTAATTTTTAACAATAATGAATCGTAAAAACACAAAAAATTAATTACCGCAGTAAAGGTAAAAACGTGTTTACCATGGGTTAAACTAAAAATATATGGGTTAAAAATGACCCAAAATTAGTCTAATTACTATTTTATGGTCATATTTATACTTAAAAGATATAAGGTTATAAAATGGTCCATTTTTTATCCTTTTTTCATTATAAAAATGTGGGTGGAATTAGTCATTTTCAAAAATACCAAATGTGTCCTACCTCCACCCCAAACTTATAAAGGGCTTCCCCCTATCCTATCCTTTAAAAACTTCCAAGACCCATTTATTAAGCCAATAACTATCCATATAACTTATATAATTGAATTACCTCATCCTAGAGGCCTTTTATTGGTCTTAAATCTAACCTTGGAAGGCTTTTGGTGCTATCCAAAAGAAGTTTTCCAAAGAAGAGGTAACGTCCTTAATTGAGCACTTTATTTTATTTCTTATTCCAAATAACTAAAATATTATTAAAAAATTATGATATAATAACCTCAATATATTACATATAATAATATTTTTTTATGTTATGTTCATGACCTACAACCATTTCCTCCTCTAACAAATGAGAAACGAAATCGTTGATCGTGTGTACAGCGGACTACCGCCACGTGAACAGATGAAATTTTTCTTCCATCACTGCATCTCATATAAATATTTAATGATGTATACAATGTTTATTTATGATATTTATGATAAAATAATACTTATTTTCTTATTTTATCATATTTATCTTTTTTAATTTCCATTCTTTAGAGAATATGATCACTTTGTTCATGTGTACGGTTGACTACCGCCTCATGAAACAATGTGATTCTTTTTTCAATAACTCTTTGCATCGAAAGTAATAAGGATAAAATTAATAAATATATGTGATGTAAATTAAATAAAAATGATTCTATAAATGTGATATATTATTTACCTTCTTTCATTTAATCCATTAAAATATGGACACAGCGTTCATGCGTACGTATGGCATACCGTCTCCACGAAAAGTGTATTTCATTCTATATATTTAACTTTTATGGAATAATATAAATATATATATAATGAATAGATATTATATTTATATCATGTTTAAAATTCTAGATATTATGGAATCATGAACAAATTAAAAGGATCAAAAATTCCAAACCAAAACATATATGAAAATGAAGCAGTTATTACCTAAAACGTGAATTTTACAAGGAATTGTTGAAAAATAGGTAAAAAATTAATAAGTAAATCATATATGGTATAGTAAATATTATTATAGTTTTATAATAGATTTATAATAAACTAATATTTTTTATATTGGAGTTTTTAATAAGTATTAAGGAATTTGAGACTTAAGGTAAGGGATTTTTGTCTCAAATTTCCTTCTTCGGGACATACGATATGTTACACACCAATATTCTTTTATTAGGTGTATATATTACCCTTTGAAATTTTATATAATAAATATTATTCTTTTCATGATATTTAAATTTTCATTTTATGTTAATATTTATTGGTTTATATTATTCAAAATATAACAAATTGGTAAATATTTTTTGTTGAAATCTCATCATTTCTCAGGATGGTTTATGATTATGATGAAGATATTTATATGAAACCCATTTATTTTCCATGGTTTATGTTATGAGAAACTATATATGAAACCCATTTCTTTTCCATGGGTTATGTTATAATGAAATATATATAAAACACATTTCTTTTCCATGGGTTATGCAATGATTTAATTCTTATGAAACCCACTACTTTTAATGGGTTTTGATATAATTAATGTTTTTATAATCTTATGGAACACATTTGTAGGATTTTTATTATGTGATGGGTGGGACCTATATCCCTCTCTGGTTTATTAAGTAATTATTGAAATATCATGATATAAATAGTTTAATAATAGTGAGTGAACCAAGTTCAGTAATGGACTTTATCAATAGTGATAGTCTTAGGATTGAACCTTGACTACTACTATGGTTTGGGGAGTGAATCCATTACACTAAGAGGATTTTAAATGAGCCTTTAATACTATGGAAATGATTTTATATGCTTATTTTTATTCCACAATTTCATGTATTATGCCATTTTTATGATCTTATGGACCATGTTCTTTGATTCTATTATGATTCATATTTTATAAAATTTCAATATTTATTCCATGACCCATTATTATAATATTTTATATGTAGGGTATTCTTTTAAAATGTTAAGCTCATGTTCTTATACCCTTCTTCTCATGTCATGTTTATGTATCTTCCTTTTTTACCCTTACTGATCATCTAAGATCACCCTCTATTATGTTTCTTTTCCCCTAGTTATGAAGAAATGTATTAAGTATGATTTTTCTAATAAGGGTGCAAGTTATGAATAACTTAGTTGGAGATTATCTATTTCACCTATGAATTTTCTGTTTATGTTTCCAAGTCTCCAAATTTCCAAAGGTACTATATATTTCTAATTGTTAGGCATGTTTTTTTGTAATGTAATGAATGATCATAAAAAATATATAATATATGTGTATGAAAATCTTGGTTTATTATAGATAGTATTGTAGGAAACAAAAGGAATCTAATCCTTGGGAACTTTCACATGTAAGGGTTTGATGAAGCATGGCTCTCCACCTAAGGGATTCATGAGGAATGGGCTGCCATGAGGGATGGTGGTGTGTCCTACCTAGGATGTGTAGCTTCCCATGGATTTCCCTAATAGGTATCAATTATAGTTCACTAGAAATAATTCTAGACCACTATAGTTGGTTTTAAAGGATAGGTTTAGTTAAACTTTGAAAACTAGGATGAGAAAACTTTGGTGAAAACCATTAGGATAATCCTAATTATATGGTAACATCCAAAAGTTTTGGTAAGGGATGGATTATTTAGTTTACTCTGAAACACATCCCTATCTGGATACTACAATTGGATTTACTTTTAGAAGATATGTACCTAGGGGTAAAAAACTCTGAAAAAGGCATGTTGGGATTGACTTGATCATTACCTCGTATAAGACAATGGTCCTTACTATACACCTAGTTTGACACTCCTAGGGGATATGCTTTGCTTAATTTACATTTTATTTACATACCATCATGAAGTATTTGAATACATGATGGTCATGAATAACATATTAAACCTTTGGTTTCCTAGATTTAAAATAAGGTGTCTTTATTCAAACATCCTATAAATGATTTTTCATACCTATGTGTTTTCCTACTATGATTATTATTTCTCACACTATGATTTTGGATTTCAATAAATCGATGAAACCTGAAGGAACCATGTTAATGCTGAATGTAATGAAAAATTCAATGATTATACTCTTGAGAAACTGAATGTTATGGGATCTGGAATGAAAAATATCATTTTTATACTCACACAACATTCTCAAACTATGAATCATTCTGAACATCTAAATGAAAAAAGGAGGAAACAACATTATTTTAAGTCCTTTATGAGGTAACGTCCACCATATTTTAGTGTTTCTGCTGATATTCTAGTTTTTTAGAAATGGATAGGTACCAATGAAAATATATTTTCAATTCTCTAATGTTTAGAACATTAAAAATACATTTTGGTTGTGTATTTTTTAGAAGACTAATCGTATCAATGGTCTAATCTCATCAAGGATATGATTAAATATGATAAAATTTACTCCATAGAGTGGGATGAGTTTAAGAATTTATTTTTCAAGAAGTACTTACTTTTCATTCTTCATATGAAAATGGAGAAGGAATTCACTGTGCTAGATTAGAAGTATTATGAATCTATTGGTGCCTATGAGGAAAATTTTATAAGACTTATGAGTTATGATTCTAGAATAATCATCCAACCTGAAAGTAAGGTTAATCGATTCTTAAGTGTATTAAGACCAAGAATTCAAATGGGGTTATTCATAAGGGACTTTAGTAGCTATAAATAAATCATTCTATGTTCTCTAGATGTGGAAATGGATATTGGAGTTACTTATAAATCACATGGTTTTGATAAGAAAAGAAAGATAGAGTTCAAGGTAAACACTAAGAACTATGGAAAGAAGAAGATAGTCTTTCCTTTACACTTTAAGTGTGGTAGGAAACATGGAGGAAACTATCTTAAGGGGGATTGTAAATGTTTTAATTGTGAAATTTAATGTAATCAAGAAATAAAATACCAAAGTTATGGGAAGAAGTTAACTAATGATGTGAATAGAGTGAAATATCCATATAATGCACCACACATTCTCCAGTGTTTCAAATGCAAGGAGTATGGGTACTATGCTAACTAGTGCCCAAATATAAAGGTTAATGATGATGATCGACATCAACAATCTCATAATTTGAGGGAAAAGGGGAAGTATCGTACGATCATTATTTCTAATGATGGGTTTGATAATGATGTGGTGAAAGGTACACATACCATCCAATCTAGAACTCCTAATTTCTTATTTGTCTTTGGATCTACCCATTCTTTTATATCTAAATAATTTTCTAATGTTATCAGGATACCACCCACATTTTTAGATGTAGAATTAGTATTGAAACCCCCTAATGGTATGATGACTAAATCTCAAGTATATTATTTCTCTATGATTAAAGTTTGTGGGAATGTGATTTTTGAAAATTTCTTTATTTGTCCTCCGGTTGAATTTGATTTTATATTAGGAATAGATTGGATTTCTCTATATAAATCCTACATCAATTTTTTAGGATGGGAATTAATGTTTGATATTCCAAACCAACCTATGATCATTTATCATTGTGATGATACAAATGAATGTTCTATTGAAATCACATCCATTGTATGGGTTTTGATTCTAATTCAAAAGGGGCATTTATCTCATATGGTTGGGGAGAAACTCAACAATGATGATATAATTTTTTATGGGAGTTTTTTAATGTATTTTCAAAATATATTCCTAGTCTTCCACTAGAATCATGAAGTTGAATTTTTAATAGAACTCATACCTCATGTCACATCCATTTCAAAGACTACTTATAGAATGTAATCGATTGAGTTGTAGGAATTTAAGAAGAAACTCGAGGAGAATCATGAAAATGGATTAATTCACCCCAAGTGTTTCACCTTGGGGTGCACCATTTCTCTTTATTATAAATAAAGATGTAATTATGTGTCTTTGCATTGATTATTGGGATCTTAATGAGATCACAATCAAGAACAAGTATCATCTACCTCATATTGATGACTTGTTTGATCAACTGTGTAGAGCTCAATAATTTTCTAAGATTTAACTTCATTATGTATATCATAAATTGGGGATTAATAAGGAGGATATACCCAAGACATCATTCTTTAAAAGGTATGGAAACTATAATTAAATAGTGATTCTATTTGGTCTTATTAATACCCCCAATATCTTCATGGATTTAAATAAAAGAGTCTTTATAGATTACAATGATCAGTTTTTTGTAGTATTTATAAAAAATATTATTATTTATTCAAAGGGTAAGGAAGAGCATGAAGATAACTTTAGAATTATACAAAATACCCTAAGGAAGGATTATTTGTATGAAAAATCTATAAAGTTTTAATTTTGTCTGTAAAAGGATTAATTTTTGGGTTATATAATCTTAAGAGAGGGTATATTGGTGAATCTATCAAATATGGAGGCTATTAAATGTCGGGCTATACTAACCATGGTGACTGAGATCCTAAGTTTTTTTTCTTTTTCTTGATATTATCAATGGTTTGTGGATAATTTATCATGAATATATAATTTACTCACCATGTTAACTGGGAAGGGATCCAATTTCCTTTATATAAATGAATGCAAGGAAAATTTAAAGGAATATAATCGAAGATTAGTCAGTTCACCTATGCTTACATTACCCTATAGAGGAGAAGAGTTTTTAATCTTTATTGATGAATCCAAGAAGGGATCAGGAGGTGTTATTATGTAGAATTACATGGTTATAGCTTATGCCTCATGAAAATTGATGGTTTAAGAGAAAAAATATCCAACTCATGATTTGGAGTTAGGTTTGGTAATTTTTTCATTAAAAATATATATGAATTATATTTTCAGGTAAAATTGTGATATATATACTTATCACAAAATTTTAAAGTATATATTTTCATATAATGAGTTGAGCTTGTTCCATAGAGGATAGTTAGATCTGATTAAATATTTTTACTGTTCAATACATTACCACCTTGGGAAAGAGAACAAGGTGGTTGATGATTTCATTTGAAATGATTATGTTATCTTATCCATGATGCGGATCAAATAAGATCCAATATTTATGGATTTTTAAAGGATGGATCTGGAAATCCAAAAAGAAGAGGAGAAATATTATCTTTCTCAAATAAATTTTTAACTATATATTTAAGTAAAGATTAAAGTGGTGTATAAATATGATATAGAGCTTCATAAGAAGGTGAGAAATGTTCCTGAGTTTAACCTTGATTTTTATGGAATGATAAGGTTCAGGAACTTTGTATTTGTTTCACCCATACCATATTTGAATAGGGAGTTGTTAGAGGAAGCTCATAGTTCATCATTCTCTTTTCATCTAGGAAGTATGAAGATATATTGATATTTGAAAGAGTATTCATAGTGGGATTGAATGAAAAGAGATACCATAGTGTTTTTATCTCAATGATTGGTATGCTAATAATTTAAGGTTTAAAGATAAAATCCTAAGGGAATGTTACATCCATTACCTATACCGGAATAAAAATAAGAAAACAACACCATGGATTTTGTCATTGAAATCTGCAAAATGTCTAAAGGGTGTAATGTTATATGGGTTTTGGTTGATATCCTTACAAATTTAATACACTTAATCACTATCAAAAAATATTTCAATTTGGATCATCTTGTCAGAATATACATTAAGTAAGTGGTAAGGTTTCATGGAGTACCACATTCCATTGTGTCTAATCAGGATCGGAGGTTTAACTCTAAGTTTTCAAAAAGTCTTTAGCAAACTCTTGATATAGAGTTGAGTTTCAACACTACATATCATCCATAGACAAATGGTCAGTAAGAGAGAAAGATTCAACCCCTAGTGGATATGTTGATATCTTGTTCTTTTGATTTCAAAGGTTTTTGGGATCAACACCTTTATTTAATTTATTTTTCATACAACAATAGCTTTCACATGAGTATTAATATTGCTACTTATGAAGACCTCTATTGAAAGAAGTTCATAGATCCAATGTTCCATAATTAAGTTGAATAAAGAAATCTATTGGGGCCTAAGATGACTGAAGAAATGGTAGATAAGGTTATACCCATTTGAAAACACATAAGGGCGACACAAAGTTGACAAAACAATTATATTGATAATCAAGGATGTGATCTAGAATTTGAAGTTGGTGACAAGGTGTTCTTAATATTTTATCTAAGGAATAATTTTATAAGATTCAGGAAAAAATAGAAACTAATACCTAGGTATATAGGTACCTTTGAAATTATTAATTATATTAGGATGGTAGCCTATTGGTTGGTGCTTCCAACTAACCTCTCGCAAGTCTAAAATGAGTTCCATGTATCTCTTATAAGGAAGTACATACCTAACACTTAACTTAGATCTCACACCATTGTATCATGATATTTCTTATGAGGAATAACCGGTGGAGATTTTGGATTGTATAGAAAAATTTCTATGGAACAAGACCACTCACCTGGTCAAAGTTTTGGGGAAAAACCACCAGTTTGATGAAGTTACATGGGAACCTGAGGATGTAATGAGGTAGAAGTATCCTCAGTTGTTTATACCAAAGTGATGTAATTACAAGGTTGAAATTAATTTTAATGGGGGAATAATGTAACACCCTATTATTTTATAAAATATATTTATTTATTAAATTTAATTTCTTCAATATCTTGTGTTACACGCAACATCAAGTCCTAACGAACTTCAATATATTATTTATATTACTATTTAACATACTCATTATGAAATAGTCATTAAACTTAGTAGTATGAATAGGGATAATCACATTTTTAATATTAAGTATAATGGTTTTATATAAAGAAAACATATTGATAAAAAGTACTTAATATTTGGTAAAGACATCATATGTTCTGAAAATGCTATTTTCTCAAAAAAAATGCTTTTATAGATTTTCATGAACAAATAATAAAACAAATTATTGAAAATTTTAGAAAATTTATTAGGAAAAATTAACTTCACCTTTGGAATCAACATGTAAAAATTATCTTAGTGTGAATTTTTTGTATTTTTTATAAGATTAATTTTATGATGAATAGTTAAAATACTGGTTTTTATTGAAAACTTCCTTTTCATTTAAAGAATTTATAAGGTAAAATTTTGTTTTAAAATTATTTTAAAAGAAAAATTAGTTCAAATATATTATAATTAAAACAATATAGGTCATTATGATCAATTTTATATGGAATTTTATATAAAATAATTTTAAACTTTTGAAACTTTTCTCTTTGGAAAACATCTTTTCACCACATTTGCAAATTAAATTTTAAATTAAAATTTTCCACTTATATGAATGGAATTTAGAAAAATTAATTCAATATTTTTAATCATTATAATTAATATTATCTAATAAGGTCAACTTAATTTATGAATATAATTAATAGTAAAAACCAAAAAAAATTAATTACTACGGTTAAGGTAAAAACGGGTTTATTGGGGGTTAAACTAACAAATATGGTTTAAAAATAACACAAAACATGTATAATTAATATTATATGGTAAAATATAGACCTTTTATCTTCTAAGTTTCAGAAATTTTTTATTTTTATCCTTGTGGTGTGAGAGGAACATGTGTGGAATTATTTCTTTTCAAAAATTCAAAGTGTGTCATAACCCCCACTTATAAAAGGCCATTCGCTTTAATCTTGTTTACACACTTAAAAACATCTTTTATCAACCAATAACTTCCCACATAACTTCCCTAATTAACACTTCCCTCATTATAGAACCCTTTTTTGTTCATAAAGCCAACCTAGGAAGGTTTTTGGTGCAAACGAGATAATGTTTTCCAAAGAAGAGGTAATATCCTTAACCAAGAGTTTTATTTTATTTCTTCCTCAACATCCATAAAATATTATTAAAATATTATGATATAATAAAATAATTATCTTACATATACTAAGAAGTTTTATGTAAAGGAAATTACCTACAACCATTTCCTCCTCTCTCAAATGGGAAATTAAATCATGGATCATGTGTATAGCAGACTACCGTCTCACGAAACGTGGAAATTCATTTTCCACTACCACTTATCATAGTTTTTTTAATAATGTGAATAATTTTTATATTATATATATATGATATAATATAGTATATTTAATTATAATATCATATATATCTTATTATTTCCCATTCCATAGAGAATATTATAACGTCATTCGTGTGTACAGCAGACAACTGCCACGAGAAGCGATGTGATTCAATTTTTACTAACGCTTTGCATAGAAGGTAATATGGATAAAACTAAAAAATATATGTGATATATATGACATAATAATTATCCTATAAATTTAATATATTATCTAAATTTCTTTTTTTCATCCATTGAAAGATGGAAACATGGTTCATGCATACGTACAACCTACCATCTCAATGAAAGGTGTATTTCATTTTATATCTCTAACTTTTATGGATTACTCTAAATACATATATACTGAATATATATGATATTTATATCATTTTTATGATTATTTTTATTATTTAACCATTATAAAAGTAAAAATATCTAAAATACTAAACCAAAACATACACAAAAAACAAAGCAGTTATTACCTAAAACATGATTTTAACAAAGAATTGTTGATAAACAAGTAAAAAAAATACTAAGTAAATCATATATGTTATTATAAAAATTATTATTATTCTATAATAGATTTATAATAAACTTATATTTATAATATAAGAGTTTTGAATGTGTATGAAAGAATTTGATACTTAAGTTAAGAGATTTTTGTCTCAAATTCCCTTCTTTGGGACATAAGATATGTTGTGAATCTATCTTCTTTTATGAGGTGTATATACTAATATTTGACATTTTTTATCATGAATATTATTATTTTCGTGATATTTAAAGTTTTTTTATTTTAATATTTAATGGTGATTATGGTTTAAAAGAAACCAAAGTGTTAATGTTTTCTTGTTATAATCTCATCATTTATGAGGATTGTTTATCATTATATTTTCGATAATGAAATCTTATGATCCATATCTCAAGAAACTCATGAATTTTTTTATCCTATTGTTATTTCGTTATAATACATATTTTTCCTTCATTTTCATATCTTTTTTGTACTCAATAGGTTCAAATAATGTTTTTATGAAAAATCATCTTTATTTCTCTCTTCGAATGAAAAATTAAATATGTTTTTTAAAAATACCCTAATTTTCTTTAAATTCATTTCTAAAGTTTTTTTGCTTTTTAAAAAAAAATATAGATATTCTTATCATTTTTTAACGATGTTCTTTTGAATTTTACTAAACATTTTAATGGAATATATGTTTCCAAGTGTATGACATGAACGAAATTTTCCTCCATCATGACCACTCAATGTTTTAATGATTCTAATATAAGTTTTCAAGATTATTTTCAAAGAAATTTTTTTTTAATATTTGGGATGTTTTTATATTTTAAAGAAGTGTTTTCAAAATATATAAGATATTTTCCTCAAGAATTTTTTAATGATTTTTTTAAAGGAATTTATTTTCATTAATGACAGTAACCTTTGGGGTTACTTATATTTTACTGAGGATATGATCCAGTTATACCATAATTATTCTTTATCAATATGGTTTATATTTATGATGAATATATGTTTATGAAGACCATTTCTTTTCCATGGGTTATGTTATGATTAATTTTATATGAAATCCATTTCTTTTCCATAGGTTATGTTATGATGAAATGTATATGAAACTCATTTCCCTTCCATGGGTTATGTTATGAAGTAATTCTTATAAAACCCAATTCTTTTCATGGGTTTTGATATTATTAATGTTTTATGATATTGTTGTATACATTTGTATGATTTTCATTATGTGATGTTTGGGGCCTATATCTCCCTCCAATACATTGGGTAAAGATTGAAATCTCGTGAGATAAAGAGGACTGGAATGGGGAGTGAACCCAGTTCAGTAAAGGAATTTTTCCACTATGATATTCTTGAGAGTGAACCTTGACTACTATGATGGATTAGGGAGTAAACCCATGACACTATGATAGACTTAGAAATGATACTTGACTACTATGGAAATTATTTTCTATACCTATGTGTATTCCACAATTCTAGGGGTTATTCCATTATTATTCTATCAAGGGTCATGTTCTTTGATTACCATATGATTCATGTATTATGAAATACAAATATGTATTCTATGACCCAATAATATGATACTTGATATGTAGGGTATGGTTTTCAAATGTTATGATCAAGTTCTCAAACTATTCTACTCATGTTATGTTTATGTATCTCTCTTTTTTACCCTTACTGAGCATCTAATCTCACCCTATCTTATTTTTATTTTCCCTGGGTTGTGAAAAAATATATTATGTATGGTTTTTCTAAGAAGGTTTATAGATACAAAAAAACTAAGTGGGAGATGATTTAGTTTACTTATGAACCACTATTTTATGTTTCCATGTTTTCAAAGGCACTATAACTTTATGATCCTCAAGTGTTTGTTTGTGTAATGTAATGAATTTTCATCAAAAAATAATGAAATATATATGTATGAAAATCCTAATTCATTACATATCACTAGTAAAACTATCATCATTCACTTTTGTAATAAGAAAATTCTCAACAGCATCTTCACTGGAGTTTTCAACTTCCACTTCACCAGAATCATCTTCCTCACATTTATACAATAGGTTTCTATTTTAATATTAAGAGAACTTCTTATCATTTACTTTTGAAAAGGAATGTTATTTGTATATATTAATATATTGAGATCTTTTTTACTTTATATCTTATTCATTATTATCTTATGCTTCCTTTAGCCTTGGAAATTTTATATTAGAATTTGTAATGGATTTGCAGTTAAATAACTTCAATGGGAACATTAATTTATAGTTACCTATACCTATTTTAAATTTTCCAAAAAAATACATGAATTCATTAAATTTTTTACTTAATTCATCTTCACTGTTAGAGTCACTGAATTCTTCCTCAAAAACTTTATTATACTTTCCTTTCATAGAGGCCTTGAAAGATATTTCTCAATCAACCTTTTACCAACTATTGATATATTTTTCTCTTGTCATTTTATATGTGATTATAATACTATTAAATTATCAAGAGAGATATTTTTAGGATCTTTATATTATAAGGATGATACCTTGCCTTAAAATTTTTAGAGAATAATTCTTAAGATCTTTTCAAAATAAGAAAAATATTTCAACATCTCACTAAAACATCATATATTTCTTACAATGTCATTAACCATTATAAATAAGTTAGTAACATATTCATCATCTCTCGTTTTAATTTCTTCATACTTCAATCTCTAGATATATTAATTTCCTTTCTGTATCATTTTATTTCCTTCATAAATATTCTTCAACTTTTCCCAGACACATTTAGCTAATCCAATTCCATTAACCCCCAAAAATTCACATTTTTAGATTGTGTAAATTATACCATTTCTAGCTCACCCATCAATCACTAGGTTCTTCTTATCTAAAGTTGTTAAGGGACTACCCTAAATAGGAGGAGGGAAACCATATATAAGAACTTCAAGAACTTCATATATAATGGATAATAGATAGGATAATATTTTATCCTTCTAGATATGATAGTTATTCCCATCAAAAATAAAAAACCTAAAACTATTAACATAGTTTAGAACATCCATGGAAACCTTCCGGTTCTCCAAACTTTACTAAATATTCAAAAAATGAATCTTACCTATGATATCAATTGAATGGACTAATTAGGGTCTATGTGATCACTGAGAGAGAGAGGGGTGAATCATAGATCTTATCATTTTTATATTTTTTGATTTAGAAACAACCTTCACCTTCAGTTAGTGGGAATTAACTCTATTAGAAAACAAAAAAATAGCTCATCCATAGGAACACAATTATTTACAAGTTCACTACTTTATAAGAGTACCTAGGCCTTGGTATGATTTGTAAATAATTATAGACCACATATCCACTAAAAAATATTACTTTAGTGTTTTATATCAAGAAGGGAGTTATAAAATCCCAGTTTTTCATATCAGCTATAGATCCTCTTATTTTTATATTAAAACCCTGTGTTAGTTCTCTTTTGGATTAAAGCCTTAAACCAAACCTTTATTCCAGTCTTTTTTTCTTTGCATATAAGGTAGAAGAGGGATGGAGCCTTATATTTGGATAATTTATCCTGCCTGAATGGCCCTAAGGACTTCTTTTTTATTGATTTTCAATAACCACCCTTTCAAGGGATGTGGGGGAACCCTTAAAAGGCCCCTAGGCTTTTGAGATTACATTTACCATAGTATTGAAGACATTACAGGACCTGTAGGTCTTAATTAAATCATACAGACTATGACTACTTGAAACCACCCCTCCCCAGCTTCAGCATCATGATCAAATATCCAAGTTTGCATGGTTGTTCGGCTATCTGTCTTGTGTAGAGGTAAACAGGTTTGGTACCAATAGAAATTCCATACCCTATCATTATTCTAAATTTGTTATCCCAACTCTGGTGAATGTTCCATGCTCTTGAATCCTCTTCTGGATCTGGTTCCTTATAGAATCTATCTATGCATCTGCATATCAAGGGACCCTGAAGGCCTTGAGGTGGCCCGAAAGCCTTACTGACCTGAAGGCCAGGGTGGCCCTAAGGCCTTAAGGACTCTAAGCCCAAACCGATGGTCCAAGGTGAATCGTTTTGGTTACTACAGTACCGAACAGTACCTACTACAATACCTACTACAATACTGCATAGTACTGCTACAGTAGCCTGAAATTATTCCTTCCGCCTAGTTTCACAGCATGTACTCAATACACTCTGTGTATTGAGAATACATAACATGTATTCAATACATGACATGAATTGGTTGGTCCAGACCAAGTTCACACCATGTATTGGTTTTTCCCATGGGGAAAACCCAAGGATTACATGATGTGTAAATTTTTTGGGTTTTCTTTAAAGGTTTAGAACACTTTTTTCTTCTTCCCCAATCCTCCCCTCACTTTTCTCACACACAATATATCCTCCAATGTAGGAGATTATTCCATTTTCTAAATATATGATTTAATCTTGTCTATCTATCTATACTCTAATAATAGTGTCAACTGTCACGTTGAACATTCATCAGTAAGATCTTCATTCCTTTATCTCCTTTCATTGTTTGTCTTATCATCGATGGAGTTATTTTGGTGCAAGCTAATATACCCGGTTTTTAGGAAATTTGTCTGTTTATATATTTTTATCCAATAAAGAACAAACTAAAGGTTGATTATATATAAGGATAGAACTAAAAGCTTAAGTTAGTTGGTCTATGACTTTTCCCTCAATGCCTTGTCATTTATAAATTGACGTCATTGTGTGTATACCGGTTTCACTGCGCATTGCTCCTAAAATTTATCTTATTTAAATTGAATCATATAAATTGATAACTAAGGCCTTATTGAGACATTTTTATATTTTTTTAGGTTGATAGATCAATGTTGACCATCCATTTAGGGTGTGTACCATGTTATGCATTTTTTATCCATTTTGTGACTATTCGAAACACTTTTTGGGTGTGATCAATTTATCTTTAATAAAGTAAGTGTTTTAATTTAATAAATGAAACTTAAATTGTTAAATATCAAGTGTATATTATTTTTTATAGATATCACTTGCCCTTAATCCTATATAATTAATTTGATAATTGGTTTTATGTCCTTGTTTCACCTTGTCATGTATGATTAAAGGTAATGGAATGAACCCAGTGAAAATGTAATTAGTGTGAGTATTACATGGACTTAAATAAATTGTGGTTTAAATTAAATTTTTAAGGTCCCTAGTGAATATGAACCTTTTCCATTTTTATAGGAATGTTCATACTTGATCTAGCCTTGGATTTCCAAGGGAATTCCTTCAACCCTCAAAGGATGTCATTCTGATTCATTAAGTTGGTTTCTAATGGAGATACCCACCTTGGTGTATGTTATTTTTTATTAGTGGATTCCTAGAATGACATCATAGGATCTATTTAATTTCTCTCTATAAATTATAATTCCTATAATAAACTCCTTGGATTCAACTTGAATTCTACAGACATGCAAATCCTTGGATCATTCTCCTTGGGTCCAGTCATGCTTATCCCAGGATTTACTATAGACATGCTCCATAAATTCGGTTAGAAACTCTTCAAGGGGAATTATGTGGGGTTGCCCCTAGGATTACACTTAGTCTCTTATAATAAGCTTTTTGGTTGTATACCATGATCTGAATCGACCTTCTAAGGTCAAGGATGTCTTGGTTTCACCTTGGATCCTCTATTATTATCATTATCTTTTACATTTCTACTACCACCTTTATATGATTTTATTATTATAAAATAAATAAAAAATAATTAATTGAATGTATGTTCAGAGACACTAGATAAGGATGATGAGAGTATGTGTTTTTTATGTTCTTCACTAATTTACTTTTGATATACTTGCACACAGTATAGTTTATATTCACAGACTATATTTTTCAAAGATTTCATTGGTGGTGGCCTATTAAGATTTATCTTACACCCTATATATAGATACCCGACCCCATAGAGCTCGGATCTAGTGTCTATTACCATTATATTGGCATTATTATAGGGAATCAAATCTCTAAGGACCAAAGAGTTTAGTAATCTTGGTAAACCAGATACATTCGTGAGTCTTGTATTACAAATTAATACACAAATTATAACATAACTTTTTTATTTAGAGGATAAATTTATTTCATCTAGTAAATCCCAACATATATTTCACAGTACGCTTCTTGGATTACTAGGGAAATGAAACATAATAGGGGTGATCTCAAATGATCTTTAAGGGTAAAATTATAGTAGAAGAAATAATGAATTGATGAGAATAATAATTATGGTAAAGTAAATAACTGAACACACATACCATGTAATCAAAAAACTAAGAAGGAAGTGTATAAAAAATATGGAAATTTAATAACAGGAAACAAATTCCATTAAAATTAATAGATAATGAAAAATAAACATGGAAATATAACAAACTAAGACACATAACATTTAATCAATGAACTGAAAATGAAATGTATCCACAGATATGTCAATGTAAAATCTCATGAATGAATAATAACAAAAACTAAATGATGGAAATGATTAATTATTGGATTCCATGTTTCTTATGTAGATGGAACCATTACCGGTAAGACCTTTCACAAGATAGTTTAGCATATCGGGTAGAAACCAATCTAATTTGTGCAGCTAATTCATCACATGAGACTATTGATGCATCATGGGACTTTCATTAACCAATCCTCAGCCCGTTGATCTTTCATTAACTAATATCCAACACATAGGGATTTCATTAACCGGTCCTCAACTAGTATAGTTCATGTCCAAATCATTTGAATAAACAATGTGTCTTATCAAATATTCATATTGAGTAAAGGATGTAGTTTTATCAATATTTACCCATTTGATCAAATAATTTTCAATGTAAACACCAAATGTAAAAATGATATATGATTTATGTAATAAAAATAACAAAAATAAATGATATGGATAATTAGGTGAAATTTAATGTTCAATGATCATTTGAATATTTCATGGAGACTATGAAAAATGAATCAAGGAAGTGAATATGAATACAATCATTATCCAAATCAATCAAAAGCCATACAGAGGAAAAATAAAGATGGTATTAATACAATATAACAATAGTGTAATAAAAATAGAGAGTTTTTGTTATTGATGAATAGAAATACTATAAAATATATCATAAAAAATCTTGAGGAAAATATAATTTTTATTTTGAAAAACATTTTGAGAGTCCTTTTCTTTCAAAAAAACATTTTAAAAAACATTTTCTTTAAAAATAAACCTTTAAAACATGAAAATTAAGCTTCAAAGAAATGATGGAGGGTAAATTTTTATATGCTGTATGAGGTAAAAAACGTTCTCTTTTCAAGGTAAAAGGTTAGAAAAATTCCTTGTTTGGAAAGTGATAAAAATATTATTTTGAAAACATGGGTAAAAATCAAAAGGGTAAAAAATTATTTACTAAATCATTTTGAAAATATTAAAAACCTTTTTGAAAATATTTTAATAAAACATGGTTTTTAGAATAAAATAGTTTCTCTGACTAAAGAGAGAAATAAAGTCGAGTTTTCTTAAAAACATTTTGCATACTAAAGAGTGGGAAAATGGTACTAATACTTGAAAGTGGTCATGAATAACTAGATGAGAAGAAAATTATAGGGTTTATTAGAAAATTATAAAATAATTTTATCTGATGTAAATTCAAGTGTAAACAATCCCGAACAAAATGAGATTTTAAAGAAAACCCTTAAAAACATTATAATGTTGGAGTGAGAATCAATAAATAATTAGATTGTGTTTTTTTTTGAAGAAGGTAGTGCCTTGGTCAAATACCAAAGCACATTTTATTTAATATATAAATCAAAAGAGTTACAGAGATGAAAATAAGGGAGTTTTTTTCAATCCTTTTCAAAAAGATGAAATAAATCATATGGAAGGGCGTCCAACCAATTCATATCCTGGTGAACACCCTTGTTGGCAAGGGAATCAGCAATGGCATTCTCTTCTCAAAAGATGTGAGTGGAAATGTAGTCAATCTCAAGGAGTGAATCCAGGCACTTCATCCAAAGGGTGGTGAGAGGCCAGGCAAGATGAATCACACCGTTCCAAATTGCCTGGACAATGGTGGTAGAATCACTTTCGATCCAGAGCTTCCTCCAAGCTTTTTAAAGAGAGAAGTTGATGGAATGAATAACACACATAATTTCTACTTCCAATGACATAGATATACCTCATATTCCAAAGAAAAAACCATGACACTAGCCAAAAGAATATCTAAAAATCTCTCCATAACTGGAAGGTCCAGGATTGCCCTTTGAGGCACCATCAACGTTCACTTTGATCTATCTTGTCATTGGAGTTTTCCAGAACACTTCAAAGGTACGTTTGGGTTGTCGATAGATTCCATAAACCCAAATTTTGTGCAGAATCTCCAAGTCACCAATAGAGTTGTTTCAGTGGTCTTTTTGAAATGAAGCAGCCTCTTGGGCTGCAATTAGGATCCGAGATTTTCCTGCATTAAGGTTTAATGAGCATTTATTATGAATGATATCATTTCTGTCATACAAGATCACATACATAATCTCAGCAACTGTGGAGAGGAAGATATTCATATTTTTTTGAGAGGCATCATGGTCAACACATTTCTTTAAAAGGGAGAAAATCAAGTCAGGAGTAGACCATCTTCAGTCAAAAATGTCAAAAATATAATTCCATAGATTGTGTGTTTCTATTGTAAATACACATATAGAAGTGTAAATACATAAATAGATATCCAAATTCATTATACACATAATAATAGAATATTAATGACGATTATGAAGTAATATAAACAAATTAAAATAAATTGTGTTATTAAATTCTTTTACACTTGGTAACTTTTAACTCAAATCCCCTTAGATGAAATAATTCAAATTAAAACTCAAAATATCATGAAGAATAAATAAATCATGATATTATATGAAAATATTGTAGTATGTGAACCATATATAAGAAATTATGTGCACAAAAATAAAGTTATTTTTCCAATATAAATTTAATAATCACAAAAGGAAGTAATGTTGTAAATATCATCATTAAAAATGATCTCAAGGAGAATAATCTTTAAACATTCCAAAGAGTCACATACCACTTTAAAAAATTTGAATCATAATACTCATAAAGTAATAACATTAAATGATACTTAAAATATCATTATAATAAATATATTCATTATATAACATGTCAAAGGGAATTATATACACCATATAAAGTTGAATTGGTTAAAAATAACAAATAAGTATCAATGGAATGTAAATTGAGATGACATCTCTTACCTTGCATTTCCTTTTTATGTGAATAGAATTTAACCTCATGTATAATGGTTTTTAGAGTGTTAATAACTTATTATATAACCATATTCATGTTTATAATATCATATATTATCATCTTATAATATCTTATTACCTGTTTGATAAAAACCTTTCATTATTTTCACTATTTTGGGTGTTAATTGCCTAGTTTGTCGAGTATGTTTTAACTTGTTATTTTTTGTTCCTATAATGGTTTCATAATCTATAGAATTTAAAACATGATGTAAATATAATATATATCCATTATATATGTATTTATAATAATCCATAATATTTTGAAATAAGAAATGGAATGCATTGTTCATGGAGACGGTAGGCCGTATGTACTCATGAATGCTACTTTCATTTATTTTCCGTATTAAAAGAAATAAAATTAAATGATGTATATGTAAATTATAATTTAAGTATCATATATATTTCATATATGTTACATAGGTTTATTAAAACCATACTTTATACATTCCATGTATATTTTGAATGAATCGCATCACTTTGAGGGGGTGGTAGTCCACACTTCAACAAACTATGTTATCGTATTCCCACAAAATAGAGTGCAAAAAGTTATATGTTAAAAATGAATTATAGAATTATAAATACATTATAAATATAATATATAAAATATATAAATATATTTTCTATCATAATTCCCAATAATGAGATTTGGTAAATGAAAAATGAACAGTCATCATTTCGTGAGGTGGTAGTTTGACGTACACAAAAATTGTATGTTTGTTACCCATTAGATACAAGTGTGTGTAAGTGTAGGTGAAACCAATAAAATAATAACATATAAATATATTTAGGATAATGTTTTTTATATAATCATTGAATAATGATAATTTAAATATTGGATAATTGAAATAAAACTAAAGAGCTTGAGGAAGAATGTTACCTCTTATTCGGGAAACTTCTTTTGGTTTGCACCAAAGGGATTCCATGGATGGATTTATTCACAAGGGGAGGAATATATGTTTATGGTAGGGGTTTTATAATCTATTTGGATATATCTTTTTCTAACCAAAGTGGCTACATAGGTGTGAAGAAGTGTGAGTCTTGATTTCCTTTTTATAGTGGAGGAGGAGTGGCACTCTTGTAAATTTTGGAAAAAGAAATTCCACCCACATTGTTTACACTGAAAGTGAACCCAATAATGATTAAAATTATATAAAAGGGAGTATAGGGTCTAAATATTTTCACAAAATAGATTTTGGAAAAGTTTATAGGTCATTTTGTCTCTTAAGTTAAAGGTTTACTCCCTTGTTAAGCTTAATTTCATCTTAATCATTAAAAACAATTTTAATTACTTTCACTAATATATTTGATAAAAAACTAATTGGACCATATTAAATATTATAAATTATTATTATTAAAAATATGGAATCAATTTTTAAAAATTTCAATCATATAATTGTTATAAATTAATTTAAATTTAATCCTGCAGATAGGACGACAATGCGGGTTTTTAAAGTAAAAACACTCAAAAGTTGCTAAGTTTTTATATCCAATTTCAAAGTTAAATTGATTCCAATGACCTAAATTAGATTAATTGATAAAAAATTAATCTAATTAGACTTTAAAACCATTTTTAAATATAATTTATCCTTATAAATAAATTATACGGAAAAACAATTTGAATTAAAATTCTTTATTTTTCAATATTCATTAAAAAATGAAACTTCATATAAAAATTCAAAAAATTCACCCTAAACTAATTTTTATCTTTTTATTTAAAATAAAAAGTTTATTTTGATATATATAATTTATAAAAGTTCTTAAAATTGTATTTAAAATAGGTTCTCCATTAAAATATAGTAAAAGTGACTTTATAAAAATATAGGTTTTTATGTGTAATATTGGGTTTATTTTCATCTTATGCCTATAAAATCTATTGGATTAATGTAAAAAATATATGATTGAATATGTAATAAATATATATATATATATATATATATATATATTACATTAATATGACTCACTAATTGTAATTAATTTAATTTATTGGCATAAAACAGCTTTGTGAGTATAAAAACAGTTTTCTATAAAAATATTCCTTTTATATTCAATTGGTTCTTATATTAATTTCTAATTAATTTATAACCAATGAATTTATTTTATATTTTTTAAACCATATATTTTGATAATTTAGTTAATACTATTCATAACCACTAATTTAATGGCACAGTTATATCCTATTATATTAAATAATAATATTTTAATAATATATTTTTGTTTGGTAAAACTTAGTCTTGCATGTTATGAAAGCCTTTTAAGAAACTCATTATTGTGTGGGATGTATTCTAAATTAGTTTCTTGTGCATCGAAATCTATAAAATATATTTAATTTATTTAAAATAGTAAATACATTATAAATTCTTGGGATATTATATTCCTTTTACGCGCTTAGTGTTGTGTGTCATATATGTTATCGAACATAATGTTACTACTTTAGATTTTTGGGGTGTTACATTATCCTCACATTAATTAAATTGCATTCTCATAATTTAAAATTGATCTTGGTGGTATATTGTTTGATATTTTTTATGTTTTAAATCCCATATCATGAGAAAGGTTCATAAGAAATCCTCTCGAAAAGAGAGAACGGGAAGTACAAAGGTCACACAGAATAACATTTAACTAGGTCTCCAAGTAGGAGAACATTAGTGGCAAGTAAAGATACTTACTTAAAGGAAATGATTAAATTTTTATAGGGAGTTATTGAGGTCATCAATAAAAAAATTACTGATTAATGGAAATTTGATGGCCTAAAAGCCATATATATATAATTATTTAGAAGACCATTGGTTCAAAAAAAGTAAGGTATTAGGATATAATGTTTTTTATAATTTTTTTTGTTGAGTAATTATTTCATTACCTAAGAATATAAGGAAATATACATATTTTATATATTTCTGTAGACACAATTTTATCCTTTGATTTTGTTTTGATGAATTTTTAATTCATCTATTAATTAAATAAATGGATATACAAAAATTAACTTTGATGCCTAAAGCACTAAAATGAACATTTAATTGATATTAAGGCTCCTAAAAGAGTGACAAGTCTAACTATTTGTCACTAACTATCCAAATCCAATATGGTTAATAAATTAATCTCTAAACCTAAAAATTAACACTACTGGTTTGTCATTAATATTTATTCATCAAATTTTTCATCTAAAAACAATTACATATTAATCAATACATTGTGTAGGTCATTGGTTAGTGTGAAACCCTCACTGTCCTTCAGTCATGAGTTCAAGTCCCGTATAATTTCCAGAATTGATTGGTTTTCACCCGGCATACAGGTTTTCCTTTTAAAAAACTATATTAATATAATTAAAAAAATAAATATGATGTACATCCTTGAAATAAATTTAATCACTAAATATTTTTTTAACTAAGGTTTTCAACACAACCTTAATACATAAATACTTCATCCATTTATTTATACACAGGTCCTTCCTTGGTCTAAGATTTAACTTAGTTAATTCATTGTCATTATCTATTCAAATCCTTCATAATGGTTTGTAAATAAAATGTGAATCATCTTAATCATATCCCATAGGAGTCTCAAACCAGTTTCATAGTAAGGAATGTTGTCGTGTACCGGGTTACTCTAAGTTAGGCCTGAAACACCTTATCATAGTTGTTACTCCTAGGTATATTTGTGCTATAACCATGTCCACATTTAGTATCCAGATAGGGATGTATTGGAAGAAATACCCACATAATCTATACTTTACCAAAATTATATGATTTTATTCTATACTTATCCTCAAATTCTACCTTATGGTTATGTTCTCTAATCTATGTTTTCCTAAATCTTTTTCACAAGGATTATATTAAACTTACTTTGATACCAACTATAGAAACCCGAACATATAGAGCCTAGAGCTGGTGTCTACTAATATTACATTGTCATGATTATAAGGTATCAAGTCCCATATGACCGAAGAGTTTAGTAGTCTTTGTAAACTAGATACATACATGAGTCTGGTATTAAAAAAATACACTAATTACAACAACAAAAAATTTATTTCAAGGATAAATTTATTCCGTCTAGTAAATCCCTAAATATATTTCATAGTATGCTTCTTAGATTCCTAGTGAAAGGAAAAATAATAGGGGTGAGCTCAAATGATCAGTAATGGAAAAGTATAGTGGAAATAATATTGAATCGATGATAATAACAATTATGGCAAGGTAAATAAGTGACCCAACATATCATATAATCAAAAAACTAAGAAGGAAGCGCATAAAAAATATAGAAAGGTAATAACTAAAAACACATACCATTAAAATAACTAGATAATGAAAAATCAACATGGAAAGGTAAGAAACTGAAACACATGTCATTTAATCAATGAACTAAAAATCAAATGTATCCATAGAAATATTGATGCAAAATATCATGGATGAATAATAAATGAAACTAAATGAGGGAAATGCTTAATTATTAGAAGTCATGTTTCCAAGGTACATGGAACCATTACTGTTAAGTCCTTTCAAAAGACGGTTTAGCATATCAGGTAGAAACCCATCTAATTTTTGTAACTAATTCACCTCATGAGACTACTGATTCATTTTTTTGATTGCATTAAGAGGTTCCCAACCCATAGAGCATCCATTAACCAGTATAAAACCCATAGGTCTTTCATTAATCGGTCCCTAACCCATATAGTGCATGTCCAAAGAATTTAAATAAACAAATTACTTTATCAAATATCTGTATTGAGTAAAGGATATGCATTTATAAATATTTCCACATTAAATGAAATAATTGTCTAAGTAAACACCATATGTAAAACTGATATACAATTTATGCAATAAAACTATCCTAGATAAATGATGTGGATAATTAGGGGAAATTCAATGTATAATGATCATTTGAATATTTAAAGGTTACTAAGAAAAATTAATCAAGAAAGTAAATGTGAATAATATCCTTGGCCAAACCAATCAAAAAAAATCCAAAGGAATAATAAGGATGATATTAATATAACATATCCCATGTGGAGTAAAAATATGGGGTTGTTATTGTTGATGAATATAAATATTATAAAAGATATCTTAAAACATTCTTGAGGAAAAGATCCTTTTATTTTGAAAAACATTTTGAGAATACTTTTCTTTGAAAATCACTTTTTAAAATAATTTTATTTAAAAATAAACATTTAAAATATGAAAAATAATATTCAAAGAAATGATGGTGGTTAAATCCATACATGTCGTATGAGGTAAAAATAATATTCCTTTTTCACAATAAAAGTTTAGAAAAAATCATTGTTTAGAAAGTGATAATAATATCACTTTGGAAACATGGGTAAAAGAAAAAAATGTAAATTTTTTTTTAATAAATAATTTTGAAAATGTTAAAAACCCTTTTGAAAAATTTTTAATAAAACATTATTTTTTGAAGAAAACGGGTTCTCTGACTATAGAGAGAAATGAATTCAGTTTTTATTCAAAACATTTTCTAAAACATTTTGAGTACCAAAGAGTTGAAAATGGTACTATTACTTTAAAAAGTTCATGAATAACAAGAGGAGAAAAAATGAAAGGGTTTATTAGAAAATGATCAAATAATTTCCTCTAATGGAAATTCAAGTGTAAATTGTCCCGAACAAAATGATATTGTAAATTAATCCCCTGAAAAGATTATAATGTTTGAGTGAGAATCAATCAATGAGAAGATTATGTGTATCAACTATAAATTCACATATATAAGTTGAAATGCATCAATAGATAGTAAAATTCATTATAAACATAATCATAGAATATTAACAACAATGAGGAAGTAATATAACCCAATGAAAATATATTTGGGTTATGAAATTCTTTTCCACTTGGTAACTTTTAACTCAAATCCCATTAGATTAAATAATTCAAATTGAAACTCAAAATATCATGAAGAACGAATGAATCGTGATATTATATGAAATGTTGGTGGTATATACACCATATATAATAAATTAGGCGCACAAAAACAAAATTATTGTTTCAAGATAAAGTTAATAGTCACAAAAGGAAGTGATATTGCAAAGATAATCATTAAAAACATTCTCAATGAGAATAATCTTTAAACATTCCAAAGTGTCCCATACCACATTGAAACATCTGAATCATAATCCTCATGAAGTAATAAAATTAAATGAAACATAAAATATCATGATAATAATGGGATTCATGATATAACATGTCAAAGGTCAATATATACACCATATAAAAGTGAATTGGTGTATAATAACAAATAAGTCTCACTAGAATATAAATTGAGACAAAATCTCTTACCTTGCATTTCCTTTTTGTGTAAAAAGGTTTTAACCTCATGTATAATTGATTTTAGAGTGTTAATAACTTATTAAATTACTATATTACAGTTCATAATATAATATATTATCTTCTTATAATATCTTATTACCCATTTGATAACAATTTTTCATTATTTTCACTATTTCAGGTGTTAATTGCCTAGTTTGTCGAGTATGTTTTAACTTGTTACTTTTTGTTCTTATCATGGTTTCATCATATCAAGAATTTAAACCATGATGTATAAATAATATATATTCAGTATATATTTATTTATAATAAATAATAATATTTGGAGATAAGAAATGGAATGCATTGTTCATGGAGACGGTAGGTCGTACGTACACATGAACACAACTTTCATTTCTTTGTCATATTAAAGGAAAGAAAATTAAAATATATATATGTATATTAAAATTATATTATAATATATATTTCATATATGTTTCATATTTTTTTTAAACTATCCTTTATATATTCTATCTATAGTGTGAACGAATCACGTCACTTTGAGGAGGCGGTAGTCCACACTTCCACAAACAATGTTATCATATTCTCACAAAATGAAGTGCACAAAAATATGTGTTATAAAATAATTACATAAGTATAAGGTAATTATAAATATAATATATAAAATATATAAATATATTATCCATAATAATTCCCAACCATGAGATGTGGTAAATTAAAAATGAATAATCCTCATTTCGTTAGGCGGTAGTTCGTTGTACGCATAAAATATATATTCATTACCCATTAGATGGAAGTGTGTTAAAGTGTAGGTATAAACCTTAACATAAAAATATCTCGGTATTTTTAGGATAATTTTTTTGTTATATAAGTGTGTGATAATTATGATTTAAATAGTTTAGATTAGAAATAAAACTAAAGAGCTTAAGGAAGAATGTTACCGCTTATTCAGGTAACTCCTTTTGGTTTGCACCAAAGGGATTCCATGGATGGATTTATTAAAAAGGGGTGGATTCTAGGTTTATGGGAGGTATTTTGAGAATATATTTGGAAATAACTAGTTTGATCCAATATGTCTTTAGAGGTGTGAGTAAGTGGGAGGCTTAAGTTCCTTTTTATAGTGGAGGAGGAGTGGCACTCTTGTAAATTTTAGAAAAGGGAATTCCATCCACATTTTTCCCATGGAAAGTGGATACAATAATAGTCCAAATTAGATAAAAGTAATTATAGGGTATAAATATGTCCATAAAATTTATTTTGGACAGGTGACAAGGTCATTTTGACCCTTAAGTTAAAGGTTTATTCCATTGTTAAGCTTAATTTCATCTTAATCATTGTAATTAATTTTAATTACTTTCAATAATATATTTGGTCAAAAACTAAGTTTACCTTATTAGGAATTATAAATTATTCTGATTACAAATATGGAATCCATTTTTTCAAATTAAAATTACATAATTTAAAGAAATTAATTTAAATTTAATCCAGTAGATGGGACAACAATGCTGGTTTTTAAAGTAAAAAACGCTCAAAAGTTTGCTAAGTTTTTATATCCAATTTAAGAGTGAAATTGATCCCAATTACCTAAATTGTATTAATTGATAAAAATTTAATCTAATTAAACTTTAAAACAATTTAAAAATATAAATTTTACTCATAAATAAAATAGATGAAAAAATAGTTTTGAATTAAAATTCATTGTTTTTTACTATTCATTAAAAAATAAAACTTCAGAGAAAAATACAAAAAATTCCCCATAAACTAATTTTTATGTTTTTATTTCAAATATGAAAATTATTTTGACATATAAAATTTATCAAGGTTCCAAAAATTGGATTTAAAATAGGTTCTTCATTAAAAGGCGGTACAAGTGCCTTAATAAAAATATAGGTTTTATATGTAATATTGGGTTTATTCTTATCTTATTCTTATCAAATATATTGGATGAATATATAAAATATTTTATTAAATATAATATATATATATATACATATATATTAAATTAATATCACTCACTAATTGTAATTAATTTAATTTATTAGGGTAAAACAGCTTTTTGAGTATAAAAATAGTTTTCTATAAAGATATTCCTTTTATATTCAGTTGGTTCTTATATTAATTTCTAATTAGTTTGTAACCAATGAATTAATTTTATATTTGGGTAAACCATATATTTTCATAAGTTATTCAATATTATTCTCAACCACTAATTTAACATATAATTTATATATTATTATATTAAATAATAATATCTTAATAATATATTATTGTTGATTAAAACTCAATCTTGCATGTAATGCAAGCCACTGAAGAAACTCATTGTTTCATGGGATGCATGCTAACTCGGTGACTCGTGCATTGCAATATATAAAATATATTTAATTTATTTAAAATAGTAAATATATTATAAATTATTGGGATATTATAATCTCTTACACGCTTGGTGTTGCATGTCATACATGCTATCAAATACAGTGTTCCCACTTTAGATTTTCGAGGCGTTACACTATCTGAGAAACTATTTGTACACGGGTACATTACATGATCACAAGTGTGAAAAAAGGGAACTACCCTGCATTGAAAAACTAACTTCTTACATTATAATGATAGCTTGGTAGCATATGAATGAGCTAGTGCTCATGATTCTTGGATAATTTTACCCTTTTATTCTTTTTTATATCATGTATCATATTGACAACCCACTCCCATGTATTCTTATTTTCCCTTTTTGTAGATACATTTGATCATATTTTGTGTATGATACAGTTTACATATTTTGATGATTATTTATTGTTTTGATGATTATACTTGGTTTCACAACCTTATTCATTGTTATTATGCTTCCATTGTATAATTATATTTTTCATCATTATAATCCACTCTAAAAAATGGAATAGTCTCCCCACATACATTCCCTCGGCCCTCGCTTCTATTCGGTAGCCTCTAGAATATGGGGGATGGTATGCTTGAGGCCATGTGGCCAACCAGGTTGGTTACTCAGTAGTGAACAAGGTCAAGGACGTCATAAAGTGGTATTAGAGGGGTATCTATTTTCTTGTATTATTATTTGGGAAATTTAGATAAGATATTAAGAATGTGTTGGAACTTAGTCATAAGCTATGCCTGAGAGTAGATAACCCATGTTCAGGGTAAACACCAAGTTTCCTATGATTGGGAAACTATTTTTTATATTCTTCATATTACAATAGATATATTTTTACCATTGGGTGATGCACATGGATTGAGGTATTTGTTATGCTTTATAAAGATTCTATCTTGGCTTGGTATGGTAAGGATCATTACTACATGTGTCATCATAGTAACCTAGGGATTTAAATTCTATACATATTTCATTCCATATATGTGAATTTTTTTTCCAACCTTTCATTTGATGGCTATGATTGTTGAGCATTATTTGTTAGTGATATATGCTTGTTCCACCAATTACTTCGGAAGAAAAGGGAAAATTGGTTTTTTAAAATGTCAGCATCGACCTAAATGGTGTTTTCCCATATAGATTGATAGTGGCATCTTAAATAGTCATTTTTGATCCATGTAAGTTTTCTACCCTTGGTTTCAAGAGATTAGATTTGGTTGCGGTTATATGAGAACTAATTTTAATTTATAAAGAGTATGGGACTTTATAAATTGGAAAGGAAGATTCATCGAATAAAGGAATCATAATTTTATGAATTACATTTTGATACTTAATGTAAGGGGGATGGTTTCAATTACATGGTTATCGATCTTAGATTATAAAGTGTACAGGCCTTTATAAACAGGGGGTGGTAATCCATTTAATTGAACCTTATATTCTATATATACACACATATGAACTTAAAATGTGAATTTTTAATTATAAATAAAATGGTTTCTATTAAAGGTGATGGGAAAGTGAACCTTAAGAAGTTTTTCCCTCCTTAAATTGAAATTGAACCCTCCCATATACCAAAACCCCTATGGTTGAAAAATAAAATACATACTGATACCCTAACCTTAGACCTGATTAGCTAGGATAGTATTCCTTGGGTATTGAGTCTAACATTTATCTTTATGATATAAGTGAAATTTAGTTATTGGGAATTGATTAATTTCTTATTCCGATTGAGATATTCCTTTTTTATTTTATTAAATATTTTTATGAGGCATGTTCTTGGAATTATTAGAGATATTCCACCATGATATCCTCAACTCATGTGCCAGGAGGGTGGAAATGATCATGCTCCAGAGATGGTGGGGCCTAATACACCAGTGTTACATCTAGGAGTTCCACCTATAGAACCACCTTCTATTCCCAAACTACAAACTGACACTCAACTTCAAGAAAGTTTCCTATGCTTGAGTCATTCTATGCCGAGTGCTCCACAACCTACACCTATGATGTATGATCTTACTCTAGAGTTCCAGTAGCAACATCCTCCCATATTCTTAGGGTTAGGGGGTCCCAAGGCTATTAAGTCATGGATATAGGATCTTTTAGATATCTTCAAGCATCTTGAGATGCCTCTAAAGAGGAGGGTCAGGCTCTCCACATACAAGTTTCATTATTCTACAAAGTGTTGTGGGATGTGATTACTTAGGATAGTAGTCATCAGGGCATGGTCTAGAATACTTATAGACCACATTCAATTATTACTTTTTTTCTTGATGTGATGAGATCTAAATGAACCAGATATTTTATGAACCGAGAGAAATGTATTGTGTTTTTTATAAACTATTCAGCGCATTTTACCGAGCATCAATTCTTTGCACTAATTATTGACAGTTATGAGCTATGAAGAGTGAGACACTTTTAGGATGGGATTGGGTATTCCATATGCTCTCGAGTTAATTTCTTCCACCTATCTACTAATCTTGAGATTGTGAACCAAGTTCTTATCACTGAGCGCAACTTAAGAGAAGTGGAGAGTATAGGGCATATAGGGTTTATAAAAAGGTAGGGTAGTCGTTCGTCTAGTGGTAAAATGCATCACTTTGAGAATTATATTCATAAATTTTTTGAACATGGTACCCAAAATGGTAGATATATTATATGAAATTATTATGAATGGTAGGGGCATGCGAATCCATACTATAATAGAGACCTTCTGGAGTGTTTTGCATGTGGCCAGATGGGTCATCTTTAAAGGTTTTACTGAACCTTTCCACTTGTTTCTAAAATAATAGGACCCACACAAACTCCACCTTTAGGAGTGGGATCAGTGACTCCACATTAGGCAGGAAGCTGGAGTAGCACCAGCTGAGTAGGAAGAGGAGGATTCTATGGAAGAGGTAGTCAGGCTTTTGATTTTCCACCCCAACAGATAAGACTTGCTCAGGGTAGTCCAGTTGAAGCTCAAGGCCATGGATCAGGCCAGTTTAATGCATTTTGATAGATACCAGAGGAGCATAGTGTAGTATTTTCTACTATATAAGGTACTATTCTAGTATCCTATACTTTCGTATCTACTTTTTTCGATACAAGTTCCTTACACTCCTTTATTTATGTATTGATTATGGAAATCCGTGGGCTTTAAATTCAATTATTTTGTGGGTTCAGGACCCTGTACATGCCATTTTGTGTATAGTTAGAGGATATAAACCAATGAAAGTACTTTCCCCTTAATATTGGTGGTTATTACTTCTTGTGGAACTTCTTTGTCCTTGATATGACTAGGTTTTATGTCATGCATGAGATGGATTTTCTCATGCCCTATCATTCCCACATTGACTATTATATCATAAGGGTGACTTTTAAATCATCTGAGGGTGGTAGATGCATGCATAAGAGTGAATGGGATGTCCAGACCATTCAATCTAGACCATATCATCATGCGATGTGAGGAGTGACAACCTAGATTTCAAATATTTTCTTGGATGATTGGATCATGTGTCTGATAGATTTTCTTCTAGTGGTGGATTGTTTTAAGAATGTTTTCGCAGATTACTTCTCTAGGATACCTCCTGATATAGAGGTATAATTTACAATCAAGCTCATTCTAGGATCATCTCTAGTATCTATTCCTCCGTATAGGAAGGAACCTACTGAGCTCTAGGCTCCCAAGAGACAATTGAAGAATTTGGAATCTAAGGGATTTATCTAACCCAGTACGTCCCCTTGGGGTTTTCCTATCCTTTTTGAAAATAATTTTAATAGAACCCTTCATCTTTGTTTGGATTACTAATTATTGAACCATAATACAGTTAATAAATGGTATCATTTTCCTTGAATATATGAAATTTTAAACCATATATAGGGATCTAGAGTATTATCAAAGATAAACATGAGATCAGGCTATAATCAACTGTGATTCAAGACTTAAGATATTCCACTTATGGATTTCTAAAGTCGGTATAGTTTATATGAGTATCTGGTTATGTTTTTAGGTCTTACAAATGTGCCCGATATTTTTAGGGCATTCATGAATAGGTTTTTCCACAACTTCTTGGAATCATTCTTCATGGTTTTTGTGGATGACATCTTTGTGTATTCTTATACCTTAGAGACCATGCCAAATATCTTGAGATTGTATTGAATACATAAATAGAGTATCAATTATATACTATACTCACAAATTTCCACTTTTAGATTGACAAGGTTCACTTATTAGGTCACATTATCTCAAAATACAGAGTATCAATTGATCCAGGGAAGGTGGGTGTTTTTGTTTCCTAGGATCATCCGAAGAATGTGTTTGATATACATATTTTCTTTAGGATAGATGGCTATTAACTTCATTTTATATAATAATTATCACACCATGAGAAACCGATTACTGGTCTAAATAAGAAGGGTGGTAAGTTCTTGTGGTATGAAGCATGCTAGAAGACCATTTAGGAGCTTAAAGGAAGACTTAATTTAGCACTGATCCTAATTATGCCAAATCCAAGAAGAGGTTATTAAGTGTTATGTGATTCATACAGTATTAGGCTGGGTGAAGTACGGATTCATGAGGATGGATTCTTTTCATAGGTGTCTCTCCAGTTGATACCTCATGAGCATAATTACCTAATGCACAACATCGATCTTGCAGTGGTCATTCATGCCTTGAATTGCTGGAGACACTATCTTATGGTAGGTCTATTTATATTTTTAATAAACCAGAAGATCCACAAATATATCTTTTCACAACATGAATTGAATATTATATAGTGAATATGAGTCAAATATCTTTTGTATTTTGACATTGATATTTCCTATATTCCTAGAAACTGAAATGTGGTAGCTGATATGCTGAGCCAGAAAACTCAGGAACAAGCCGTTTAGGAATCTAGTGATGAATGGAAGTTAAAGGACATATTTTTTGAGTTACATATGAAGTTTCAATAGATTCAAAAGTGGGATTTTATTTTATCCTTATAAGTTTCCTCTTCACTCCTTAATAGGGTGAAGATGAGGCAATTTTGAGACCCTGGAGGTTAGGTCATATAGAAAAGTATATCAAGTAGGGACCCACCTTCAGATTGGTATATAGATGGTGATGAGATCTTTCATTCCCATGGACCTATTTGGGTTCCTGCAGACATGTGAGAGGATTTGATGAAAGAATACCATTCTTCTGATTGGTAAGTACACCTTGGTATCTTCTATATGTATCATGATATGCATCACCAAAATTGGAGTCTTGGGATAAAATGTCAGATTTCAGGTTTTATCACTATATTTTCCACCTATCAGTAGGTGAAGGTGAAACACTAGTAGGCTGATGGCTTGTTACAACCCTTACCAGTCCCGGAATGGAAATAGGACAATGTCGTAATGGATTTTGTGATTGGTTTTCTAAATTCAACTCAAGGTAGTGATGTGGTTTGGGTGGTTATCAATGGGTTGATGAAGGTATCCCACTTCATTCTTATTAGGGAGACCATTTCAGTGTATGATCTTGGAAGAATTTACATCCATGAGATTATAAGACTACATTGGGTCCCTCATACTATCTTTTTAGATAGGTATACTCTTTTCATGTCAAAGTTCTAGAAAGGTTTACATAAATATTCGGGTACTTAGGTGATTCAGAGCATATATTTTTACCCTCAAATCGATGTCTAATCAAAATGGACTGTATAGGTGTTAGAGGACATTCTTTAAGCATGATTCCTTGATTTTAGGAATTATTGGGAGTAACATATTCCCCTTTTGAGTTTTCCTACAATAATAGCTTTCAGGAAATAATTCAGATGTCCCTATATGAGGCCTTATATAATATTTCATTTTGTTCACCTTTGTACTGACTAGAGGTGGGGGAGGTAGTGCTACTAGGTCCTTGTCTCATGCAGGAGTCTTCAGAGTAGGTTTAGTTGATTAGAAATATTATGGCTACTGCTCAGTCTAGACAGAAATAGTATATTGATCACCATTGATGACCTATAGAGTTTGAGGTTGGGGATCATGTTTTCTTATGAGTATCACCTAGTCTTGGTAATAGGTAGATATAGAATAAGGGGATTTATCACCTCATTTTATTAGTCCTTTTGAGATTTATAGAGAGTCAGGTCAGTAGCCTACCCATTGTTGTTTCCTCATAGGAACCATACCATGCATGACATCTTCCATATTTCATAGTTTCATCATTTCCATGTTGACTTGTATCATACTTTTGATCCTGGGGATATTGAATCGGATGTCGATGATTATTCTGAGGAGTACCTCATTCACATTTTTGATCATATCATGAAGGATCTTTAAGGAAGGTATGTTCCTCTAGTATGGGTGCTATGTAAGCATGGTTGTATACAGGACAAGACTTGGGAGAGAGAGGCTAATGTGCGTGTTAGTGTCTGGAATTGTTCTCAGATCAAACTTTACCACCCTTGGAAGGAAAACTTAGGGGTGAGTTTATTTAAGGGGGGACTTTAAGATCCTATTTTTTAATAATAGGTATAGATCCTTTTAATTTTTTATTAAACCCTTGTTGTAGTAATCTTTTGGATTAAATCCAAAAAACACACCTTTAGACTATTTTGTTTTTCTCTGGAAGGAAGGTGTAAGAGGGATGGAGCCTATTGGCTAGCTGATTTCATGACAATTACTAAATAAATGGTGTTTATTTAAAATACAAGACATATTTTTGGTTTTACCATGGGGGGAAACCCAAGCATTGCATGATGACTAAAGAATATACACACTGTGTAAATGTTTTGGGTTTTATTTAAAGGGGTATAACCATTTTTCTTTCTTTTTCCTCACTCCTACCCTCTATTTTCTCATACACAGAAAAGCCTCCATCATAGGATCTTCTTCTATAACCTAAATCTAGGATTTGATCTTGTCTCTCCATCTAGACTCTGATTTGAGTGGAATATATCACATTGGATAGCCATCAATAATCTATTCATTCCTTTAGCTCCTTTTATCATTTTTCTTTCCATTAATAGAGTTAATTTGGTGTAAGATAATATGATATATTTTCAGGGCATTTGTCTATTTCTCTATTTTATTCCAATATAGACCAAATCAAAGCTCTATAATAGATGAGAAGAGTACCACAGGCTTAAGGTGGGTGGTCTCTAACTTTTCCCTCAAGGTATCACTATTTATAAATTGAAGTTGTGGTGCACACACTAATTTCATCAATCACTTCTCCAAAAATTCATATTCTTTAAATTCAATCATATAAATTTATAATTAAGGCTCTAGTTATTCATTTTGATATTGTTTGAGGTAGATACATCAACACCAACCACCCATTTAGGGTGTTTACCATGTTATGCCTCTTTTATCCATTTTTTTATTCTTTATAAAATTGCTCAGGTGTGATTGATTTACCTTTAATAAAGTAATTACTTTAATTTAATAAATGAAACTTAAATTATTAAATATAAAGTGTATATGATTTTATATAAATATCACTTGGCCCTTATCCTTTATAGTTAATTTGAAAATTGGTTTCATGTCTTTGTTTCACCTTGTCATATATGGTGAAAGGTAATGGAATGAACCCAATGAAAATTTAATTAGCATGATTATTACATGGTCTTAAATAAATTATGATTTAAATTAAATGTATATGGTTCCTATTGCATATGGACCTTTTTATTTATTACAAGAATGGTCAGACCTGAGTCAGCCTCGGATTTCTAAGGTAATTCCTTGATCACTCAAAGGACACCATTATGATTCATTGAGATGGTTTCCAAGAGAGATAACCACATTGAAACAAGGTATTTGTCTATTATTATATTCCCAACATGACATCATGGGATCCCTTTACTTTCTATCTCTAAATTAGAATGCCTCGGATACACTCCTTGGATTCATCTTGACTTCTACGGACATGTGACACCTTGGATCATTCTCCTTGGGACTAGTCATGGTTAGACTAGGATTTAATATGGATGTTCTCTATAGACACAGTTAGAAAATATTATAATATAATTACTTTGGGGAACCCCTTGGATTACACTTATTCACTTATGTTAGGCTACTTGGTTGTATACTATGAGATGTCTTGACCTTATAAGGTCATGGATTCATTGGTTTCACCTTGGATCCTTTGTTATTATCATTATCTTTTATATTATTGCTGACAAATTTATATTCTCTTTTTATTATAAACTGAATCTAAATTAATTAAATGAATTAATGTTTAGTGACACCAGCTAAGGTTGAAGTAGGTATGGGTTGTTTACATTTCGAACTGCTTTACTTATGATATACCTGCACACTCTATATTTTATATTCACATACTATATTTTTCATATACACCATTAATGGTGGATTACTGAGATTTATCTCACACCCTATCTGAGTTGTTGTTGGAACCTGGGTAGATTATATGATCATAGGTTTGGAAAAATGGAAATTTCTCACTTTGGACACCTAACTTCTTACATTATGATGGGAGGTTGGTAACATACGATTGAGATAGTTCTCAGAATGCTTGGATTGTTTTCCCATTTTTGATTCTTTTGTATATCATGTATTTTACTAACTACCTACCTCCCTGTATTAATGTTTTCTCTTTTTTTAGATACATGCCATCATCTTTTATATATGATATAGTTTATATATTTTAATGGTTATTTATTGTTTTGATTATTATACTTGGTTCCATTGACTTTTTCATTATTATTATGATTCCATCGTATATTAATAATTATCACCACTATTATCCACTCTTAACAGAGGGAATAGTTTATTCACAGACATAACCTAGGACCTCGCTACTTTTTGGTATATTCTAGCGTATATGGAGGTATATTTGAGGTCATGTGTTCAATAAGGTTTGATTACTCAGGAGTGGACCAGGTTCGGGATGTCATAGCATAATACATTACTTTAATAGTAGTATAGTCCTTTTATAATGCCTAAGCTCCTTGCATAGATAGAATAATAAAATAATTATTTTCAAAAAAAATGAACCTTCACTAATAATCTTCAATGTTGTCATTATGTTTCTTGAACTTTCTTCGCACTTTCCTTTGTGCAATTTCTTCTTCTTCTTCTTCACTTTCTTGGACAGTAATGAGCAAGAACTTTTGTATAAACTTATTTGACCAAACTTATATATCTGATGAACTCTATATGGTACCCTTAATTTGATATCCTCGGTATGATACCAAGTTTATTTAATATCTTCTCCACACTATCCATCTAATACCATCTATTTTTGTATCCTCTTTCTTGTGTCATGTATTCCAATATATTGTATGACCTCTAACCTGTGTCTGCTACCACTAAGTTCGATGCTTTAATAATTTTTCACCCCCTCACTTATTCAACAACATTCACAACAGCATCAACCTTCATAGAACATCATTCCCCCCATATATAGGCATTTATTCTCCAAAAATAAAGGGAGCAGTAAAAATTTCAAATTCAAAGTTCTCTCTAAAATATTGAATATCTCTCTCAAATAATTCTTCATTTGATCACCTTAAAATTTATAAAAATATTGGGGTCATCCAATTTCATTAAAAATCCATTAAAATGAGGTTTCAAGATTCTTCTTCAAACTTCTTAATACCTCAACTAGAATCATGATTCTTTCTTCATTATTATTAGAGCATTGAACAACCATCTTAGCATCATGACATTTAATGAATTTAAAAAAAACATTATAAACAACCTCAAATATTCATCTGGCACTTATTATTAGAAACAAATTTTTTCTAATAATTCACAATCTAGTAATATTTATAATTGTCCATCTAATAACCTCATAAGGTTCTTATTTGTTTGATCTCCCTATATCTAATAAACTTCATGTTTATTGATATATAAACCCTTAAATGTTCACCCTTATTGGTACTTCTTCGAGATATACATTCCAATTATTCTACATAGAAACCTTTGTCTGATAAATTTGGAAATGTTCATCTGGTTGAATCTCAACTTTTTCCATGTCTGATGAACCCATAAATTTTCATTTGAATTTCTCTATTAGATGGACTCTTGAATTTTGTTCATCCATTGGACTCTATCTGATGCATTTCTCAAAGACCCATATATGATGCTTCTTCAAAATCACTTTAATCCTATACATCCAAGTTTCTATATCTATTATATCCTCAATATTCCTTTAGGAACTCGCACAACACTTTTTTTTTGATGATCTTACAAACATTCTTCATCGGGTGGACTTGTTCAGGAAACCTCTATCTAGAAAATATATCACCACCAAGTCTCACCAACTCCTTAATTCAAACACCATTATATATAATATATAATACCTTTATATAAATATGATGTTTAGTTCTTTTAAGATCAAAAAATAATTTCTTGATTTCACTTGTCTAAAATCTTCTATCTGATCACATCAGTTCATTGGACTCCATATGATCTACTCAGTCCATTGGACTCCATCCATTCACCTATGTAAGTAAGTATTAATATTGTTAAGTGGTTTATGTTTTAGAAAAAAAATACAACACTTAATCAATCCTTCTTCCTTTATAAGTATATTATTTTTTAAATAGAACCACAAAGATTCTTGGTCTCAACATAAATAATGTCAAGGCATAGGTTGAAATTAAACCTTTTCCCTAGTTAATATGATGAAATCAATTATAATTTTACTTTCCATAAATACTTACTATGAATATGAAATTTGGGAAATGGATATCAAAACAACATTTCTTAATGGGAACCTTTGGAAAGATGTCTATATGACATAAACAGAAGGGTTTGTGTCTCTAAAAGATACCAACAATGTATGAAAAATATAGAGATCCATTTATAGATTAATGTAATCATCTTGGTCATAGAAAATTCACTTTGATAAAACCATAATAGAATTTAGTTTCATAAATAATGAATGTGAGGATTGTGAATACAAGAGGTTTAGTGGGATTGTAGTTGTTTTTCTAGTAGTATATGTTAATGACATGTGACTTATTATAAATGAGATACCAGTCTTATAGTCCATAAATTCTTGGTTGAACACATGATTATCCATGAAGGAATTAGGTGAAGTAACATATACTTTTTGGGATCAAGATCTATTGTGATAGGTCTAAGACTCTTCATAGACTAAGTCAAGGCATGAATATTGAAAAGATACTTAAGAGAATCAGTATGGAACATCTAAGAGGAGATTATTTCCAATGTAAAATGGTACACATATATCTAAGAAAATGTTTCCTTAGAAATATGATTAGATACATAGTATGACAAGGATCACATACACATTAGTGATAGGGTCAATTATATATGACATATTGTGTACCAAGACAGATGTATCATGTACCTTAAGTATGCTTGGAAGATATTAGGAAGATCTAGGAGACTACCATTGGATGGCAGTCAATAATATCCTAAATTATCTGAGGAATACTAAGGATATCTTTCTTATTTATAGGTAAGATGTGGAGATATTCATTGGCAATATAGAAATTCCAGTTTTCAAATAATCAAGATGATATGAAATTGAAATCAATATATATATTCTCTCTCAATGGAGGTTTCATGAGTTGATAATCTCAAATCGGGCAGTGGTCATATATTCTACAGTAGAATATGAGTATAATATGTCATATAATATAGCCAAGGAAGAAGTTTGGATATGAAATTTTTTTCAGGATCATGATTTTTGACAAAGTAGTAAAGATCATATCACATTGTACTATGATAATATTGTAGTAATGGATCTTACCAAGGTGTAAAGGTCACATCAATGGAAAATGTGCATATGTTGGAAGTATAAAATCTTAAGAGACTTTTCTTAGAGAATTGAGGTCTTAGTGAGAAAAGTTTCCAAGAAAGACAGTGTGGGGGACCCATTGAATAAATTCCTTTCTTAGTAGAAGCATGACTATCGTATGAGTGATAGAAAACTCAAATTCATTAATAGTTGTCTCTATTCTAAGTGGGAGTTTGTTGTAGTTAGTTTCCTAGAACCAAATACTTTGAAATTTATATTTCTTTAATATTCATGGGTTTTAATATTAATAAATATGTTATCACGTAATATTTTTTCTTCTGTATTTATTTAATGTGATAATGTCCTAGAGTACCTATCATATTGAATGGTCATAAAAATTACCTACTATGATAAGAACCTTGAAGTGTTATGAAATATTTTTAAACATAAGTATTATGCCTATATGAAATCATCAGATGGGATACAGACTACGAAAATTATCAGGTGATGGATACTTATAAGAGGAGGAGGCTTCAACTCATGAAGTTTTCACATGGTAAACTCTAAGATGGGAGATTATAAGGAAAACCTTCTCATAGGAATTCCACCAGTTCATTTTATATTTTCAAAGAAATACATATCAAGAATATAAGTTAATGAGATGAGTCTGAACCATTTTTATGAGATATCAATATAAAGGGATTATATTATATGCTGAGAATTCGTATGTGATTTTAATTGTTGTAATATTAACTTATTTCTCTATGGGTTCCTTTATGTGCTGTTAAGTGTTGATATTATGCTTTAAGAAAACCCACCTAATGTCATTGAGTAAGATTTCTAGAGGTTTACACATTTAGTGTGCCCATTTATCTTGGTTAGATTCTATTTTCATTTAATGGTTGGAATAAATATTATTCTTAAGACTAAGAAATAAAATTTATTCAGTATTTACTGATCAAAAATATTCAGTCACTTTATTTATGGGAGATGAATATTGAATAAATATTTTTTTAAGACCATGAAAGTATTATTTATTTTTTTATCTAATGAATAATAATTATTATTAAAGGTTTGATAAATGTTAAGGAGTATTTTTGGGCCAAGAAGGTTCAGGTGATGAGAATGGTATAAGTGTTATATATCATTAAATAAATATTAATTAATTTTTTAATAAAATAATATTTAATGATGCATGAGTTAGAGAATTACATGTAGTAATAATGATTTTATTATTATTAGAATGGAGAATTTATAGAATTTTATATTTGATAATGGAATTGTGTAACATCCCAACCCAGGTACTGCACACCAGTGCACCTAAACATCAGTCACTTGACCTCAGGAACACCTACCCATATGCCAAAGGTTATAGACTAGCAGTGAGGGTCTAATATCGATCATGGGGAGATTATAACCTATTTATAAAAGTATCACTATAGTGGAAATAAATAAATAGTAACCAAAAGATGTAACCAAAAATCAAACCAAACTAGTATCACATGATCACAAAAATGGGAAATAAAATATCTAAAACTCTTTGGGAAGGGAACCTCTAGGAGAGAACTTTTTGAACCCTCCACACCAACAAACCCCCTTCCCCACAAAGAGGTTATCCAGAGAAGCCTCAACTGGGAAGGATCTGTTGCCAGCCGAGATGGTAGAGCATCCCATGGGGTAACAGCCCGACCAACGATGGTTCGACACTTCAATCCATCAACTAGGTGGGTTGCATCCTTCTTTCCACCTGATGAGACACCAGGTGACCCGAAAAGGCAAGAAGATCTTGGGAGGAGGAAATTCTACCAAGAGAGGGATCTCGGTAATCAAACCTCATACCTCACCGAACATTGTTTCTATGGCCCTTGACCTTGCACCACTATGCCATTGCCAAAGTGGTAATAAAATATCCAAAACTAAAAAGTAGATATGTCATTCGAAATATATGTCAAGTTTCAATATGAAAAAACCCAAAATAATTAAAGACACTAACAACTTCCATGAAGGTCACGACACCAAGTCTGGTTCCCTTATCCATGCTCCATCCCGAATCAGCCATCTAACACTTGGCCTTTTCCCTTATCTTGTCCTATAAACAAGAATTCTATTCGGTTACCAATCAGGAAGCCCGATTAGGGTGTGCATACAACTCAATATAACACCACCAAAATTGAATAAAATAATATCCAAACAATAACAGTGTATATAGTTGTATAAATAATAAATTACAATGCATAAAGTAAACAGTTATAAAATTTAAATATTATTTAATTAACCACATAAAACCCTGAGTTCCCAAGGACACCCGCACACCCAATACCTCATTTGTACCATATCGAAGTCTAAACAATCCCCAAGGGGTATCACATATCACAATACCATGGTTCTGACATATCATTTCATCGTAAATCATATCATTTCCAATTAGAACCATAGTCCAATGCCAAATCATGGGAATAGAATGTTGTGTCTACCACCCCATGGGTATTTGTAGGATTAGTACCTATCCCAAACCTCAATGTCACATCGTTATTTGGAGCCTCAGTCCCTATCCCATACTTTCCATCTCATATGGGTATTTGAAGCATCAGTCATTTTCCCACACCTCATTTAACACATATGGTTATTTGGAGCCTCAGTCCATGTCCCACACTCATATATCAATAAATAGCACATATTTCACACATATCACATGAATCAAGGTTAATCAACATTAATACCCTTATCACATTTCACATCATGACATACCATTCCAACTATCAAAACATGTCAGGATTAAATAATTTAATCACATGGTATAAAATGATAAATTCACCATTAAACCATTTTGCATCATTTAAACCATATCACCATTTAACCCATTAATTAATTCATCAATTAATTAATCTAATTCGACAATACCAAAATCACTTTAATTAATTCATCAGTTAATTCATCAAACTCCACAATCCCAATATCCCATTAATTAATTCACTAATTAATTAATCTAGCTACACAATCCTAGTATCCCATTTTTTAATTCACCAATTAATTAATAAAACTCCACAATCCCAATATCCCATCAATTAATTCACCAATTAATTAATCTAATTACAAAATTACAATATACAGTAATTAATTAAAACATTAATTAATCTAATTACACAATCCCAGTATCCTGTCAATTCTAAAATCACACATTCCATTAATTAATTCACCCATTGATTAATCTAATTCAAATAATTTCATAATCTCAACATTCCATTAATTAATTCGCCAATTAATTAATACAATTCCATTTTTTCATAAATTAATTAATCAATTAATTTATTAATTTCAAGATTCAATTTCAAAACATAGTAATTGTAATCTAACAACGCATACATGAAATTGGAATCAAGACTATGAGAATTGAATTTAGATCGCCTACATCAAGATTTTTGACAAACACTCACCAACGGAAATCCCCAATTGAAGTGGAACAATCAAGAATGTGATAAACAATGAAATCCAGATCAGAAACCAAGATCCAATATCAAACAGATTAGATATATCAAAACCTAGATATAGATCCACCACCAATAGAGGAAAACATCCCTTAAAAATATGATATAAGGTTGAGAGAGAATGAGGAAACCATATGGTATGAGAATATCTTACCAAGAGGGGTGGAGATCTTAAATTTGGGCTTCTAATCATCAAGAACGGAGGTTATAAGGCCCTGGAATCCATCTGGGATCCTCTAAAAATGAGAGGAAACATTTAGGTCTAAATTGGGTAGAGTTAGAAGTTTGGGGGGGGGGTTGGAATTTTAAAACCAATTTTTGGATTAATTAAACCCACATGCATGGTTTCCTAGGTAGGGGACACATAGTTTTCCAAACCATCAACTTAACCATGCACTTATTCTAGGGGGGGTTCACGGTTACTCCTAAGAGGGTGCATGATTTGAAAAACAGTGTGCCAACCATGTGAATCCCATCTATTTGGGTTTTCACAGTTTTCTAGGATGGGTGCACGGTTTGGGAAAACAATGTGCCAATCGTGAATAGCCACTCTTCATTCCAAAATTCTCTAATTTCACCCAAAAACTCTCCAAGGTATAAATGAAACATGATATACTCAAAACATGGAAAAAGAATACCTAAAAACAAGATAGAGACATCTCTATAAAAGTTCAAGATCTTACAATCTCCCTACCTTATAATAGCTCATCCTCGAGATATACTCCCCAACATCTCTAAGATTCTAAGGTGAAAAGATCAGGACACTGAGCCCACGTATCCACATATCCCTCCCATATTTCCTCTTGAACATACCTGTGTTTCCACAATACATGAACTATTAGCATATTCTTTCCTTGAAACACTTTCTCACTTAAATCCAACACAAGTATCAGATTATCCTCAAAGGATGCATTGGTCTCAAGCTCCACATTATCTGCATCGATCACATGAGAAGGGTCGGGTAATACCATTGAAGTTGAGACTCATTAAAAATTTCATGAATAGAACTATACCTCTATGGAAGATCCAATCGGTATGTCACCGAATTGATTCTCTATACAACCTCAAACATAACAACAAACCTAGGCACTAACTTTCCCTATCTCCAAATCTGATGGTGACCTAATCTAGGTGGAACCTGAAGGAACACACAATCACCCTCAGAAAACTCTAAGGATCTTATATGTCTATCATATAATGACTTATGTCTACTCTGATTAGTAGATATATAATTTTGAATCAACTAAACCTACTCTAAAGTATCATGTATGAGACTCAGTCCCAACAACTCTGACTCACCTGCCTCCATCAAATATAGAGGTGATCTTCATGACCTACCATAAAGAGCCTCATATGGTTCAATCATTATATTTTTCTAATAATTATTATTATAGCCAAACTCCACCAATTCAAGGTGCTTCTACTAAGACCCACCAAAGTCTTGAACACATTCCAGAAGCATATCCTCAAGCACTTGAATAGTATTTTCTGACTGCATATCTATCTGTGGGTGGAATTTCGTACTCATTAAAACATGTGTACCAAGTTCCTTCTACAAGACCTACTAAAATTGAAAAGTAAAGCATGATTCGTGGTCTAAAGCAATACACTATGACACCCCATATAGATGGAATATCTCCCAAATGTACAATTCTCATAACTATTCCACTGAGAAAGTCTCCTATATAGGAAATAAATTTACTACTTTCATTATCCAATCCACAACCACCCAAATAGAATCATTATTTGGAGGAATAATTAGGAGACCCACCGCAAATTCCAAGGTAGAAACATCCCACTTATATTTATAAATGGTCAAGGGTTGTAGTAAACCATCAGGTATTTGATGCTCAGCCATTACCTATTGATAGGTGTAGCATCATGTCACAAACCATGTTATCTCCTTTTTCATGCCCGGCTACCAAAATTATCATCATAGGTCACGGTAAATTTTTTTCACACTTGGATGAACTGCCCACTTTGAGTTATTAAATTCATATATTAGCTCTTCCTGCATGCTTGTAAGCACAACAACCTCATTCCTGACATAGATGATCTCATCCTCATTTATAGTACAATCATAAGGTGACTCCCCACCATCAAGGCTTTCCCTTAAGTAAAATAATTTTTTATCCTCATACTTTTTATCTCTAATCTATCCTAAAAGTGTAGAATCTATAGAAACTGATTTGAGATTCATCCTCTCCTAACCCTCCTGAATCAAAACATGCATCTCATCTAGTAAATTCATCATTTTTCACTAATCAATAGACTCATGAACTACTTAAGTCTGATTTTTCCTACACAAAGTGTTAGAAACACTATTTCCCTTTCCGATCATATATTTCAGTTCAAAATAAAAAGATTTCATATACTCAAACCACCTTTACTGTTGAATATTCAAATCTCGCTGAGAAAACATATACTTTAATCTCTTGTGATAAGTATACATTGTAAACTTCTCACCCAAAATATAATGTCACCAACACTTAAAATCATAAACAAATACTACCAACTCGAGGTCATGCATAGGATAGTTCCATTCAATAATCCTCAACTGAGACCCATACACCACAACTTGATCTCCTTGGATTAACACCATCCTATATTAGAGGAATCACAAAACACCATGTACTCATAACCTAGCTCAGGAAGGATCAATATTGGTTTCATAGTAAAACACTTCTTCAGCTCTTGGAAAACATCTTTTCATGCTCCTGACCATTCAAAACTCACTCCCTTCATGGTCAAGCCTGAAAGGGGTTATTCTGATTTGGAAAAGTCTTGGATAAAACTTAATTAATATCCAGATAATACTAGAAATATAAGGATATCAAAAACATTCTTGGGATACTCCCAATAAACCACTTCCTGAACTTTCTCTGGGTCCACTAACTCGCCTTCCTCTGAGATGATGTGACCTAAGAAGTTTACCTAATCAATCCAAAATTGAAACTTATATATCTTAGAGTATAGTTGATTCTCTATCAGTGTACTCAGGATGATTTCAATATTTTGGGAATGATCATCGTGAATCTTGGAGTACTCCAATTTTTCATCCACAAATACTACCAAAAACTAATCCAAGTATGGATGGAAGATTCGGTTCATCCAGTCCACAAACATTGCTGGTGCATTTTTCAGCCTAAACGGTGTTATGATGAACTCATAAAGACCATACTTTATTATAAAAGTAGTACTTGGTATATAAGAAGGTATAACTCTCAGTTGATGATAACCTGATATCAATTCAATATTCGAGAAGACACAATCTCCCCTCAACTGGTCAAATATATTGTCAATACATAGAAGTGGATAGTAGTTCTTCACAATCATCCAGTTCAACTTCTAGTAGTCAGCACATAAGTGTAATGTCTCATCGGCCTTATTTGCAAACAAGACTAGTGAAACCCAAGGAAACATACTTAGGTGGATAGACCCCTTATCATCCAACTCTTATAGCTAAGTATTAATCTCTTTCAGCTTTGTTGGTTTCATTCTATATGGTAGAATAGAAAATGGCTCAGCCCCCAGAATAAGATCAATTGTAAATTACACATCTCTAGTTGGTGGAAGTCCTAAGAAGTCCTCAAGAAACACATCCTGAAATATTTCCATTGTGATTGGAGATACACCATGCTTTACACCACCATCATCCAGCAATAGACTAGAAACTTGGGTAGTGAGATCCTCTAGTTTTTGGTGAATTTTCCTTACACGTCCTACCTGGATATCCCATTCTCTAGGATGGTTTTAATTTTTACCCTTAGAAGACATAAAATTCACTCTCCTATGATAACAATCTGTGTGGGATCATTACGCTACTAACTAGTCCATACCCAAAATTAGTTCAAGTCCTAACATTTAGAGGATGTAAATATCCCATGGAAAACGATACTCCATAACCTCGAGAAAACACACCTTGTACAAATAGATGTACCTAGACCGTGCTCCCAATGGTGTATATATTATCATAACCCCAATCATGAACTCCATCACCAAGATCAAACCATTCACAAGTTGTGTAGATATAAAATAATGAGATACACTAGTAATAAATAAGGAACTAATTATCATAAAATCTATGAGAATAGTACCACTAACTGTTGATGGATCATACTTGCAATCCACAAGTGTAGGATGAACTACATGAAACTACCCTTCCCCTCTTCCTTGTCCTTCTATATTGGTCCCCTAATCTTCTCCACTCTTCTAGCATGGGTTCTCTTTCCCAAAAACACCTCATCCACTACCTTGACTACCACGGCTAGTAGAACTCCAACTGCCAAACTGATATAGTGTATAAGAACCCGTTCTCATACTCTATTTATACCTAGTTGCCCCATCATTACCTGTCTAACATGGTTTCCTGCAGAACCTATTTAGATTTCCCATCCTACCGCAAGATCTACACTCTATCGGTGGTTGGGGTAATGTATACAAAAGTCACCTAACCTACCGCACTGATGGAAAATCACTCTGGTAAGATTCTAAACAACTAATACTTCCCCCTGGCCACTCTTCTTCCCAATAATTTGGTAAAAATTATCATAGAGAAACTTTCTACCCTCATAATATATACCTCTGGATCATCTAGAAGAAACCACATGTCCTCTACTAATAGCCTCCTTCAAGTTTCCCTCAGATAAGAGAGCTTGATCCCCCACTTTAGAAAACTTTTTCAACTGAAAGATATTAACTTAGGACTTAATTTTACATTTAATCTCAACTTGTAAATGTAGGTTTCGGGCGCAGCGGAAGCGCGTTAGTGGGTTTTCCCAACTTTAATTTTAACGTTAAACAACGTTCAATCCGAGATCCATCACGATATAAAACACCGAATCTTCGGAATAGAACGAAGAACAAAAATAAAAGTAGAGTCCCGGAACCCTTGAGAAGGATCATCATATGTTGATTATAATTAATTTAATTAATGCATAAGAATTACCTTGTTGGAATTCTTTCTCCGTTGATGTGTCCAGTCACGATTCGGTGATTCGTCGTTGCGTCGTAGAATCCAAGTGTAGGATTCATCTAGCGGTGATCCACACGTGTGTCACGTATCTCCGGACATCACCGAAGAGATCTCCGGGTGCTAGCGCGGAAGAACCTTCGCTTGCGATGTCCGACTTCGACCACCTTGATCCGGTGGAGGATCTTGCTCTCGTAACTTGAGGGCGTTCTTGGTGGAAAGGGAATTCTCTCTTGGCTTGAGAGTATTTCCAAATCCGTTGTGCACAACAATGGCTCTCAAAAAAAATGTTGGGGTTGCGAGGATATTTATAATCAGGTTTGAGGTTAATAGAGTTATGAAAATAAATAAACGCGTTACACGTTTTATTTATTTCATTAACTCTTATTGAAAACCCCCATGTCGAATTATTAATTCCTTGACATGCGCCCACGCTGATTATAATAAATATCATTTAATAAAACAATATTAAATCCTCAAAATCCCAATTGAAAAAACTACACGGCGTGTAATAATTAATACACGGTGTGTACTTGTTTTTCATAAAACTACACAGCGTGTATATTTAATATACACAGCGTGTACTTTTATTTTCCATTTTTCTCCACCACATTTATTAGACCTTGAGTAATGACTATTTATTTCTTAAATAAATGTAACTGCATTACTCGCTAATAAATATATTATTTTATCCATAATATATTCTCTCGAATAGCTAGTGTCAAAATAAATGCGATCAGACATCCTTAAATAATTATTAAACCACAGTCGGGAATAATATTTATTTAACTTGTTAAATTAATATTTAACTGAGATACATGGACACACTTAGTGTGTGACCCTCTAGGCCTCTTTCTCAGTGGCATTAGGCTGAGCCTGCCTAAAGTCCAAGGTTAGCGTCTAGCAACACGTCAAGGCACCCATAGAGAAAGAAGTTAACGCCGCAATGACGTGTCACCTCCTACGAATGCTTACCGTGTAATATAATCCCTTTGTCTCGATATCTCCAATAAAGCGGGTTGCATGCTAGTGCCATCAACCCATGTGCTTGATTATTCTTTCTTTGACTTTCCGGAATTGAACTTGCCCATACCTTACCATGGCCATGGATTTATTTAGGCTATATAAATTTCATCAAAGGGCCTGAGATATCTACTTCCGTTATGGAACGGAAGGGACAAATCCTTTCTCGCATTATCTATTAATGCGGTATTACTCGTGACGCACACAACGTATCCTACCTCACTGCGAACAGTGTGTCATCATAGTTTTCGTCAATACATCTAAGTGCGCGAGTTGTAATAACCATTAATAATAATCTTAAATTCTAAGGATCAATACACACGTCCATAGATAGGAACATCCAATGACACTATGAAATGTGGATTTCCTACTGGCGGGTCTCGTTCTCATAATATCCTCCTGGATATTACCAAGGGTGCACACCATGGGAAGGTGCCTCAAAGTTTTATGAGTCCTCACCCCTAATGACCTGTATTATTTGTGTCCCTCAAATAATATCATCCGGCCATAGAACATACATTCAATAACAGTGTTATTGCACTTTCGGGTTCTCATCATAGCAGGGATCCGCTACGACCCTTTAATGAAATAGTTGTCCTTAGGACATTATCACATGACATGTCACGCAGAAGAACAATCAAGATGTGATAAGGCTTTTATTTAATGAATAAAGTACAAAGTATTTGGTTCTAGACCACCAACTCCAACAGTAAATTCCTTTACATAGTTTTATCATCCCCTAACAGTGTTAGATCAAAGTGCTGCAAGTCAGTAAAGTGATCGTCATAGTCCATCACAGACATACTCCCCTGAGTCAACCGTATGAACTCAACTACACTCCCCTGTCTCAACATCTCTGGATAAAATTTCTCCATGAACATATCAAAAAATCCATTTCATAACATACCATCATTCTTCTCGTTCTGATCCTGAACATCCCACCAGAGATTCACTAATACTCATAGTATATAAGTAGCCAACTTGACTCTATTCTCAGTAAGAGTCTCTAAATAGTCAAGTATAGTCTATATGGAATCAATTCAAAACTCTACTCCATTAGGTCCACCCTCTTTGGTGAAATTCATAGGGTGTTATAACTAAAAATCCCTCTTCAATTTAGACATACTCTTCACAACCCACTTTGGTTCTCTCTCCATAAACTACATGAAGTGAGAAAATTTCTATCGGAAATTTTCTCCATCTCCTTCACCAAGCACTATCGGTTCCTCAGGTTCCACTACTGTAGGATCATTTACATCTATATTCTTCTATCATCCTATCAACAAACTTCATCGAGGAATATCTCTACAATTCCAAACATACATCTTGGGACACATTTGACAACAATAACACATTCAACAATAGGTATTCGCATGAAATAATAAAAAAGCATTCCCCCTTTTTCTATCACACGTTCAAAACTGATGTATTATCACTACCCTTAACCATCCTACATCTAGGTCATGGTTAACAAGGGTAAACATAGTCACATGTTCAAGTTTCTCATTAGACACCCAATTTCCATTTCATGTTATCACAATTTGAATCATTTACCATTTTCCATTCATATTAGGCACCTTTTTCATTTCAAATTTTCACAAGCAAAGAATATCATTTTCATTTAACAACTTACCCAAAACTTACTTTTCTCATGAGTGCCTAAAATGATAAATGTTAAGATAATTCTTAAGTTCCTAGAATGATTCATGTATACTCAACTCTCATTCCATACTAGTCCATGAGTCAAATCTCATAAAATCTCAGAAAAAATAATCACATCACACAACAAGTTCATCACTTGAGGTGAAATAACATCCAACTGTAATAACACACATAAATAACAATAATACCATCCTGGGAACTTGGATTTTACCTTCATACAAGGGTTAGATACTCCCATGCACAATCTATTAACCAAGGACTGACTCATACTATTCTTATGTCTACCTTTCCCAAATAGTAATACAAAAAAACCTCCTTTGATACCACTTTCTAATGTCCTGAAATGAGTGCCACACACCAGTGCCCTGATCTGTTGGTCACATGACCTCAGGCATGTCTCCCCATAGGCTGGAGGCTGCCAACTAGTAATGAGGGATTAATATTGATTATGGGTATAATATACCCTCCTTATAAAAGCAGCACAATAGTGAAAATAAATAAACAATAACCAAAAGATATAACCAAAAACCAAACCAAACAAGTATCACTTGATGACCAAAACATTAAATAAAATATCCAAAACTAAATAGTAGAAATTTCATGCCAAATACATGTCAAGTGTCAATATGTAAAACCAAAAATAAGTAAATACACAAAAAACTCCCAAGTGGGTCTCAACACTAAGTCTGGTTCCTACATCCATGAACCATCCCGACTTTTCCATCTAACACTAGGCCCTTTCCCTTATCATTTCCTACAAAAATGAAGGTTATTCAGGTATTGATCAAGAAGCCTGAGTAGGGTGTGAGTAAAACTCAGTAGACCACCATCAATGGCATCTAAACCAATATCTAGTTAATAACAGTGTATGAAATTTTATAAAGAATTAATTATAATGCATAAAGTAAATATTTATCACATTTAAATATTCTATAATTAACCAAATAAACCCCCAGGTTCCTAAGGGAATCCACACCCTCAATACCTACTTTGGCCCATGCTGAAGTCTGAATTATCCCCAAGTGATGTCACATATCACAATAACATGGTTCTCATATATCATTTCATCTCAAATCATATCACAATTAATTGGAACCATAGTCTAATTCCAACTCATGAGCATAGAATGTTGTGTCTAACACCTCGTGGGTATTTGGAGACTTAGTCCATATCCCACACCTTAATGTCACATGGTTTATTACAACCCTGTTCTTTATTACAAACTAAATCATGATTTATTACATAAAATTCACTTATTACAACATAGAATATCAATAGGTTTAGTGTATTTGGTGCTTAGGATAATTACATAACAACTTAAATCATTAAATACAACATCTTTATTGAAAACTTCCTTTACATGACCACTACATTCCCTCGTACTTAGCATTGCATGGGATAACCTGAAGGCATGCATAAGAAAAGGGTGATCTATAAAGCCCATTAAGAAAATAAACATGGAATAACATGAGGAATACAATACATGTTAGATAATAGGAATATCAATGGATAACAAGAGAAACATGAACATAAAGTCATGGTAAAGCATGATAATCATAACATGGAAATGTGGTAACAATACTTAACATGGAATTAGCATGAGCCAAGGCTCATTTAACATGGAGCATGAGTAAACCCTAATTGCACATGAATCATGAGTAAACCCTCATTTCAATTTAATTACCATGATTCAAAACCCATTTCACATGATTTATCATGATACTATACTTTACCCAATGCAGTGGTGTGCTATCAGGGCGCACCATTTCTTAAACATTTCATTTCATGCATAAGTGTGCCACATGAATCATATAATATGGAATCAATCAACATGATAAGTTATTACAATATTAAGCAATGTGTAACAAACACATGAAAGTGACATTCAAAATGTATATGTGTATAAATGTGAATACCCTTGATAGAGACATGGGTATGGTATTCACTACACAATGATCTTGGCACGGTGTAATTTCGGCAGCATAACGGCGTGACATAAGGATTCATGAAAATGGTTGATGAAATAGAAATGGGTGTCTCATCATATTTACATGAAATGGAAATTAATGGGGTCATATAGATACATTTTCCAACAAACGTAATGGAATTTAGATGCATAATACAAAAGAATTACTTGGATGTAAAAGAGGAGAGAGAAATCTCTCACAGAATTTAAGCATGGTAACGGGTGTACATGAGAGGCATTAATGAGAGATAAACGGGTCTCCCATCATCCAAACATAAATATGGAATTATGGGGGAGGTGTGAAATCATACCCAAACATTTTTAATTGAAAAAAATGGCATAACAACTTACAGAAAATTTAAATAATATGAGAAAGGAAGAAATCCCTTACTTGGAAGTGTGATCCCCAAGGCTTGGGAGAGGCTTATTGGGAGCTTTTGGTACCTTGGGAGGATTCTAGAGAGATTAGGGAAGAGGTTTGACAACTCCAAATGATTTTAGTTAAGATAAAGGGGGATATTGGGTGGGTTTATATAGGAAAGGAGAGGGAATTATTTATTATTTAGGTTTGGGACACCTCACATTAAACTAATCAAAACCACAAACCAGATCATGGTTTTTGCCCATGGTTTTTTCCAAAGGGGAGTGAAAAAAAATATTTTATAAGGCCAATGGCCGAAATTTTTAAAATAATAGGGTGGCTTATGTGGAGGTGGGTCACACTCTCAAGGAAAACAATTTAAAAAGACAAAATGTTTTATAAGCCTTGAAGGGTCCACCAAAGCTTTGTAAAATAAATAAAACAAACACAAAATCACATTATTTTAATTTTAAAACATATATTGGACAAACATAATGTTTATATTCTTTTATTACATCACTATTGGGTCATTATGATGTCATATAACACATTATATATTTAAACAGTATTTAATTTTTACCCAAAAATTTGACTTTCTTAGAAAATTATGAAAAATTCACCATTGGATAATTTCGACATCCTGATTCCAAAAATAATATTCATTTTATCTAAATAATTTTCTAAATATGTGAATTTTTACTTTTAAAATTAAAATCTTAATTTATCGAAAATTCATGGGTTTTGACAAAAACAGCTTTCAAACTTTAATAAAAATTAAAATTGCATTAATAAAATTATACAATAATTTATATTTAATAAAAATTAATATAATAATAATAATAATAATTTATTAAAATATTTTTTAATTCAAAAATCCATTAATTCATCAAAATAGATTTCTTAGTAGATTATTAATTAAAAATACTATTTGTGTTTTAAAAACTATTTACAAAGTAACAATAATAAAATGAATGTATATTCATTATTATATAAAAAAATAATGCACATAATCATAATTTTAAGGTCTTATTACATAACCCCTTATAACACCCGCATAATACTGAAGGGTAAGGTGTGCGATGGTGACAAACTCTTGGGGTGGCTCGGATAACATGGCTCAGGTGGTAATCTCTATTAACTTCCACTTCTCCCATAGTCAGTTCCGCTCAAGCTTAATGTGATCAAGCTCGGCTTGGGCTTGGTCAAGAGAGAATCCCAATGATTCCACCTCCTTTCTGAACTCTGAAAAATGGGCTTTGTACGGGGCAATTCTACTGGATGAGTCCATCACTTCCTTTGTCTGAGTAAATTGGATTTTTATGACCTATATTTATACTAATCAGGTGATCATTGTTCAACAACTATATTAGAAATGGTCACAAATCTTAACGCTATTTTAAAATCCAAAAACATAAAACCAATGAAGTTTACATTAATATAAATAATTTACATAATGATACATTTAATCAGATCAAGAGGAATTAATGAAAGTTTGGGTCGTTACAATATTCCCCCCTTAAGAAATTTCTCCCTCGAAATTTCCTTTTCCCGCACTAAAACAGATGTGGGTAACTCTGCTTCATCACTTCCTCCAATTCCCACGCTGCTTCTTCAAACTTGTGGTTTTTCCAAAACACCTTGATGAGGGGCATTATCTTATTTCGTAGAACTTTTTCTCTATGATCTAAGATCTTCACTGGTTTCTCCTCATAAGAAAGATCATACTCTAATTGTACTACCTCTGAAGAGAGTACATGTGAAGGGTCTGTTATGTACTTCCTTAAGAGGGATACATGAAATACATAATGTACTTTGGCCATGGTAGGTGGAAGTGCTATTCGATAGGCCATAGCCCCGACACGATCAATAATCTCGAAGGGGCTGATGTACCTAGAACTTAACTTCCCTTTATTTCCAAAACTCATGACCTTATTCCACAGATATATGCATAGAAATACCATGTCTCCAAATTTAAACTCAAGGTCTCATCGATGATTATCTGCATAACTCTTTTGTCAACTCTAGGCTTCCTTGACATGCTGTTGAATGGTTTTCACCTTCTCCACCATTTCTTCAACCATTTCTGGTCCTAGCAGCTTACGCTCACTGACTTCATCCCAACACACTGGTGTTATGAACCTCTTCCCATACAAGGCTCCATAAGGTGCCATTCGGATGATCGAGTGGAAACTATTATTATAGGAGAATTCAACTAGTGGAAGATATTGATCCCATCTTCCTTTAAATTACATTGAGCATGCTCTCAACATATCCTCAAGTGTTTTGATAGTCCGCTCAGATTGGCCATCATTTTGGGGATGATAAGCTATACTGAAGTTCAACTCAGTATCCAGAGCATGTTAAAGACTCTTCCAAAACTTAGAGGTGAATCTTGGATCTTGATCGGATACAATAGATAGTGGTACTCCATGCAGCCTTACCACTTCCTTGATATATATCCATGACAGTTGATCCAATGATAAATCCTCCCAAATTTCAATGAAGTGTGTAGACTTTGTAAGACGATCCACAACAACCCATATTTCATTTTTGCCTTTGGATGTCTTCAGAAGTCCGATGAAAAAGTCCATGGTGATGTTCTACCATTTCCATACTGGTATGGGAAATAGTTACATCATCCCCATAGACTTTTTCCTCTCTTCCATCACTTATTGACACACTAGGAACTTTTATGTATACTCAGTGATCTCCTTCTTCTTATTATCCCACCAATAATTCTCTCAGATATCTCGATACATCATTGTGTTTCCTGGATGAATAGAGAAATTTGAACTATGTGCATCATCCAAAAGTTTCTTCTTCAGCTCTAAACTTGATAGAACACATGGTCTTTTCCAAAATCTCACAATTCCTTCTTTATTAACATTGAACTCCGAGGATTTCCCTCTTCTAATAGCTACCACTTTCTTCTGAATTCCCACATCATCCCTTTGATAATCCTTTAACCTTTCCAAAAGAGACGGTTGAGAAATCATTTGTGAAAGGATTGATGATGTTCCCTTCTTTATGATTCCCATGTCTATATTCATCAAATCTAAGAATATTGGATTCTTCTCAATTCTCATCAGTGATAGAATCATTGGGTCCTTTCTACTTAGAGCATCTGCCACCTTGTTCTCTTTTCAAGAGTGGTAATTGATTGAGTAGTCATAGACTTTGATCAAATCTAACTATCTTCATTGGTGCAAGTTCAGCTCTTTCTGTGTGAATATATACTTGAGGCTTTTGTGGTCTGTATATATTTCACACTTCTCTCCAAAGAGATAATTCCGCCAAATTTTTAAGGCTAAAATCACAACAGTGAACTCCATATCATGTGTTGTATAATTATGCTCATGAACTTTTAATTGCCTTGAAGCATAGGCAATGACTTTGTCATTTTTCATCAACACACAACTCAGTCCCCTCTTCGAAGCATCACTGAATACCACAAAAAGTTCTCTACTTGTGGGTAAAGTGAGCACAGGCATAGTGATAAGCTAACTCCTTGAAGCTTTCTTCGCATTTATCACTCCAAGAAAACTTTACTCCCTTCAGAGTTATCTAGGTAAGAGGGTTGGACAATTGTGAGAAATTTCTCACAAATCGTCGATAATATCCAGCTAACCCCAAGAAGGAACGGATATCCATTACCGATGTTGTCCTTGTCTATCCCTCTATAGAATCTGTCTTGGACAGATCTATAGATATCCCATTTCTTGTGATGATATGGCCCAAGAATGAGACTTACTTCAACCAGAACTCACACTTTCTATACATTTCATAGATCTTCTCCTTTCGCAAGGTCTCTAGTACAGTTCTTAGATGCTCCTCATGGTCCTCCTTGGTTTTGGAGTATATGAGAATATAATCTATAAAGACTACCACAAATTCTTCAAGGTAATATTTAAAGACTCTATTCATCAAGTTCATGAATATTGTTGGAGCATTAGTGAGTCCTAAAGGCATTAATATGAATTCATAGTGCCTGTATCTTGTACAAAAAGCAGTCTTGGGTATATCATCCTTCTTCACCCTTACTTGATAATATCCCAACCGCAAATCTACCTTGGAGAAGTATTTTTCTCCACACAGCTGATCGAACAAGTCATCAATTCATGGGAGAGGATACTTGTTCTTTATCGTGATTTTGTTAGTCTCATGATAATCGATGCAAAGACGCATTGACTCATCCTTCTTCTTGATGAAGAGGACTGGTACACCCCATGGTGAAGCACTTGGGCATATAAACCCTTTATCCAGATTCTCCTGTAGTTGTTTATTCAGCTCCTCAAGCTCCAAAACATCCATTCTATACAGAGTCTTTGATAATGGAAACTCCCTAGGTATAAGGTCAATTGAGAATTCAACATCTCTTCTTGGAGGAAGACCAGGAAATTCATCGGGAAACACTTCAGAAAATTCCCTCACAATAGGCATGTATTCAAGGATGGTTTCCTCCTTAGACTCAATCATTTGATCTAGATATTCATGCTCATAGGGCTGTAATATCCATGCTTGGATGATGGATCTAAAGAAGATTCATCTTCCTCCTTGCACTTGTATAGAATTGAGGGTCGATTCTCCACATGAAGAGTGATTTCCCTCTCACAGAAATTTATGTTGGCTCTATATAAGGAAAGTCAATCCATGCCAAGAATTGCATCAAATTCCACCAGAGGGAGCATGACGAGGTTCAGTGGGAAATTTAATCCCTAGATTATGACAGGGGAGGTGTTATATTCATGGGATGAAATGATTGCTCCATTTTTCGTACTCACCAACATCTTCACTTCCATGATTTGTAGTGGTGCTGGGATTGTTCTACTAAACTTTTGGGATATAAAATAATGCGTAGAACCAGAATAAAAAAGTATGTTTGCTATTATGGAATGAATAACTAGTGTACCTATCACCACTTCTTTGTCGGGGTTCACTTCAGCAGTAGTGATGGAAAAAGCTTGCCCTTGCTGCCTTGGAGGTTTTTGGTTGTCTCCGAAAAACCTTGTCTTAGGGCACTGATTTGCAAGATGTCATGGTTCTTTGTAGTTGAAGCAATGAACAACACGTTGAGAGTCGAATAGATTGCTCCTATCCTCTATCACATCCATGGGTTTTTCTTACTAACAGTTAATAGCTAGGTTCCCTTCTCTTCCACACCTAAGGCATTTCCTCTTCCCCTTTAGGAAATATCCGGGGTGCTTATTTCCGCACCTTTAGCAAGTGGGGTACTGGATCTTCTTAGCACCATTGGATTTATCCATCGGAATGCCAGCATTAAAGTCCACCTTACACTTCTTATCCCCATGATACCCCTAAGATTCATCGATCTCTATTTCGACCTTGAGGGAACATCGGACAATTTCCTCATAGCTGTCGAAGTTACAGATTCCCAGCACTTTCCATAGACTAGGTTTCAACCCACCAAAGAAACGGTCAAACTTGCATTCAGGGGTAATGACCAAGCTGGAAGCATATCATGCAAGCCTTGTGAAGTTTTCCTCGTATGCTCTGACAGATTCTTCATCTTTTTTCTTGAGGTAAAGGAAGTCCCTTTCCATCTTAATCCAAAGGGTGCATGGAAAATATTTATCAAAAAACATATTCTGGAAATCCTTCCATTCCAATGCCTTGATCTCTTCCTTAGGCTTCTTATTTTTTATCAATGTCCACCATTGATCGGATTCACCCTCTATACGATAATAATATAGAAGAACCTTCTCTTGTTCGTAACATTTAAGGATAGAGAATATCTTTTCAATGGAGTTGATCCATTGTTTGGCGATTGAGGGATCGGATGATCCATTAAAAGTAGGAGGACTTTGTCTCATGAAGCTCTTGATAGTGACTTGTTCTTTCTTAGGGGGGTTGAACATTCCTCTTGACCCATGTTTCTATTCAAATCTTGAGTTAATTGAGATAGAATCATGAAAAAGTTCTCAATTCCCACTCCCATCGGATTGGGCACCTCATTAGCACAGTCATCACATTGATCCTCGCATCGGTTGTTAGCCCGAGTCCTCCTATTACTGGCCATTGGTTGGAATAAAAAAAAATAGGGGTAACACATAAAGGGTAATCCAAGGACAAAACTGATGACATATAAATAACTTTTATTTCCTTAACTTATGAATCTATAGGATTTAGATCTACTCTATAACATATATTCTTAGGGAATGTTTTTTTATTCCCTTAATAATGGTTCATACTAAGCTTGTGGATTTACCAATGCGTATCCCCTGAGAGTGTCATAACCGAGAGTGTAGTAAGTCCTGTTGTCTTATATCAGGATACCCCGAATCAAGCCTGAAACTCCTTGTCGGGGTTTTCACCCCTAGGTACATATGTTCCAGAGCTTCCCCAACCTTCTTGTATCCCGACAGGGATGTATTTTCTTGATAAACCACTTACTCAATACCCACTAAAACTTAGGGATGTTTTTATTATACTTAGTCTTGTATCTAAGGCTTCACTAGGGTTTTATAATCCTAATCCTAAAAATAACTAAACCTATCCTGTGATACTAACTATGACAACCCTATTCTTTATTACAAACTAAATCATGATTTATTACATAAACGTCACTTGTTACAACATAGAATATTGAGAGGTATAGTGTCTTTGGGGCTTAGGATCATTACATAACAACTTAAAACATGAAATAAAACATCTTTATTGAAAACTTCCTTTACATGACCACTACATTCCCTCGTACTTATCATTTCATGGGATAACCTTAGAACATGCATAAGAAAAGGGTGATCTATAAATCCCAGTAAGGGAATAAACATGGAATAACTTGAGGAATACAATACATTTAGATAATAGGAATATAAATAGAGCCCAAGAGAAACATTAACATAAAGTCATGAGAAAGCATGATAATCATAATATGGAAATGTGGCAATAACACTTAACATAGAATTAGCATGAGCCAAGGCTCATTGCACATGGAGCATGAGTAAACCCTCATTGCACATGAAGCATGAGTAAACCCTTGTTTCACTTAAATTAGCATGAGTCAACACCCATTGCACATGACGTATCATGATACTATACTTTACCTAATGCATTGGAGCACTATCAGGGTGCACCCTTTCTTAAACATTTCATTTCATGAATAAGTGTGTCACATGAATTATATAACATGGAATAAATCAACATCATAAGTTATTCCATGATTAAGTAATGTGGAATAAACACATGAAAGTACCATTCAAAATGTATATGTGCATAAAGGTGAATACCCTTAATAGAGACATGGGTATGGTATTCACTACACAATGATCTTAGCACTGTGCAATTTTGGAAGCATAACAGCGTGACATAAGGATTCATGAAAATGGTTTATGAAAGAGAAATTTGTGTCTCATCATATTTATATGAAATGGACAGTAATGTAAAAACATGGTTCTTATTCTTGAGGTATGGCTTTCTTATTTTCCTTTTCCATAAGTGTTTTTGAGAAAATGAGGAAAATGGGGGAAAATCCCAAATTTTGGATGTACACGTCGTGCACTTTTCCACACACCGTGAACTCTGGCTGTGTGGGATGAGTACACAGGGTGTGTAGTCCTGTCGGCGATGAAGGGTGTAAAAACTGACTACACGTCGTGTAATCAGTTGGTAGGTGAATAGTAAGGTGGTGGAGGTAGCTTCCAGCTGAGCGAAAGTACACACCGTTTACTCATTAATACATGCCATGTACTTATATCGACAGAAGAACAGTGTTGTGCTGGCGAGAATCCGCCAGAGGGATAGTTTAAAAAAATGGAAAGTACATGCCCTTTACTTGAGAGTAAACATCGTGTATTTTGTTTTTTTGCTTAAAATGGGATTATCCTCCTCTGTTCACAGAGGAATCTTAGAATATCGGAGGAGCTCGGGAGGATGTCTGAAGCTTTGGATATCCCCCGCTCACACGCTGGGGATCCATTTCCGCCTCCATCGATCTCGTTGGGACCGCAAGGGTAATCCCTCCCTTATTCTTGAGTAGTTCTTGCTAATTATTTCCCCAAGGGAAAGTTATTTACGTTTGAATGGGAATTATCTTATCCCAGATCTACATCATTCTTGGGCGTTTCTGGAGGCTTCGTTCACGTATATCGATCAGAGATGATCGAGGTAGGTGGTCTAGTGTTTCTTTCCAACTACTGTGGTGAATTTGTGTATCATTGTGATACGCACCCATGAATGGGGTGTTTTATGGCTGAGGCCTTGAAGAATTATATACCTAGAATTGTATAGGTATTTGAATGTAATTATAACCTGATATTTGGGATCGTTTCCTGGATCCAGGACCACCCCGGGGGTGCGTTCCTCTGTTTATCCGTTTGGCCAGGTTACCCAAGGGTATACCATAAATTTAGCATCCTTTAAATTCCCTTGAGAGGAATTGTATATAATTTCTTGATTATATGTTGGGCTTGGCCCTGTTACTTGAGCCTGAGGGCAGGGTTCTATTTAGCCAGAGGGCAGTATTTGTTTAGCCTGAGGGCAAGGTACTGCTTAGCCTGAGGGCAATGTTCTGTTTCTCCTGAGGGATACGTTTCTTATGTCTTAGGACAGTACTTCTATGTCGGAGGGAAATATTTTTTATGCTTGAGGGAAACCACCTGAGGGTGTGATTATGATTAGCCTGAGGGTGTGGTTCCGTTATCCTGATGGCAAGATTCTATTTACCTGAGGGTAAGAGTTTTCATGTCTGAGGACACTGACTGTTTACCTAGAATATTCAATGTGGTGATATATTAAATTCAATGATTAAATAAATATTAAAATGGAAATATAACTGGTAGTTAGTTACTTTTGAGTACTGCTTAGTTTATTGTGTTTACTATTGCACACTGTTGTTGCACTTTTTCACTGACAGTTGGGCACGGGCCTTTGGTGGTTGCCTACTGGGATTTATTTCTCACACCCTCTTTGGTTCATGTCTTCATCCCAAACAGATTATTTTACTGCAGGTGTCAATAGGGTCAAGAGTCCCTATACAGGTACTTGATTGTTGCTGAGGAGTAGGAGGGCATGGGACCGAGCTTAGGCTTGCGATGTTGCTGACTGTTCTATTTTGTTCCCCTGTACTTGTACTTTTGTTGTATTGTATTGTATTGTAGTGTAACTTTTTTTGGATTCCTTTATAGAATAGTAACATGTTGCATCGTTATATATATAACTGTTGGTTCTCTTTTACTTCAGTTGTCCATTTCAGTTAAATATTGTTTACTACTTCCGCTTTTGTATGTTATTTATCTTTTCTGTTGCGCTACACTTTGAAAAATGAGGGCATAGTTTCCCCAATATCAGACCTGGGCCCTAGCTTCTATTCGGTAGCCTCTGGAATTTGGGGAAATGTTCTTGAGGTCATGTGACCAACCGGGTTCGGGGCACCCGTGGTGTAGCACCCGGATCTGGGATGTTAAAAAGTGGTATCAGAGCAGATTTCTTTTCTTTGACTTACTATTTGGAGACTATAGTCAAGGATAGGATGGAAATGGTATTTGGTAATAAGTTATGCCCAGGAGTAGCTAACCCATGTATAGTGAAAATCCAGTCTACCTCGTGTATTGCAATCTTTCGGATTTTTCACTTTTACAGTTGATTTGATTTTCACCATTGGGTGACGCACTTTTGATTGTGCTGTTTATATGTTATACATAGGTACTATTTAGTTTCAACTCGATGAGATGAGGGTATTCTGTCTCATTCATAATTTAGGCACATTCTAGAAATCACCTTCCATGCATAGTTTCCATGCCATGTAGGTGCATTAGAAATTGCATGTTGTTGTGATAGATGATGTGCTAGAAAATCATGCTGTTATGATAGCTGTTTTGATAACTAGATACTATTTTATAGGGTATTGTTATGTAAGGTTAGTAGAATGAATGCCAAACTTTGGTTCTTGAGGAGTATGGGCCCTCATTAACCGGAATTTGGTGGATCATTGACTGTTTACTTTGTTTATAACCCGTATAAGATACTAAACTTTGATTCGCATGGAGTATGGGCCCTCACGGATCGGAATTTGACACTTAGGTGTTCGTTTTAGTGTGTTCTGGGCTTTGGAGTAGTTTTATAGGCTTACTGTCCAGAAAAACTAGGATACATGCCGTGTAGGTCTATGATTACACGCCGTTTAATCTTCTATTCGGGAATAAAAGGTAAATTTTTAAGTACACATCATGTACCCTAAGTACACGCCGTGTAGTCTCTTCCCGTGTCATAGGCCGTGTGGGCGGGGACACGGGGTAGGGCTTGGCTTGGGGAAACACGTTGTGTTCCGGTTCTACACGTCGTGTAGTGTTGACCTGGAGACCGCCCATGTAACTAACAACACGGACGGAGAAAATATTTGTTTGAACACGCAGTGTCAATGTTGTACACGCCGTGTAGTCTGACCCAGGTACCCGACAGTGTCATGAACAACATGGGTCAGTGTTACCCTACCTAGTACACGTCGTGTGCCTGTGGGACACACCGTGTAGTCTTGACCGGTGAAATACCGTGTGGAATTGTCCATGTGGTTGGGGAAATGGGGTGGTTTACACGCCGTTTGTGGGTGTAACACGTTGTGTAGTGTCGGCCGAGTAGCCGGCCATGTCACTAACGACACGGGAAATTGGAAATTAAACCATACACGATGTGTAGTTATTATACACGCTGTGTAATCTCGATAAAAAGAGATTCGTGTGGATAAGCTGTGTAGAAGGACCCGGGCAGGGGAAGAAAATTCAGGTACACGTCGTGTAGTTAATATACATGTTGTGTAGTCTTATTTTGCAAATCTTGAATGCTTTCTTCCTCCTGTTCCCTTTTTTTTTGGTCCCCTAGTTTTCAGTCTTTGATAAACTTAAATATGAGGCATGGTTTGACCTTGTAGATTCATGCCACTGAGATGACCTCGTGTTGTTCTCCAGGAGAGAAGCAACGAGTATACTCTGAAAATAGTTGGTCATGGGCTACCGATGGATCCTCCAGTAGAGCCAGATGCAGCGCCAGCCGTTATATCGGGCACAGGGGCTGATGCGCAGTTCTGTGAAGGCTTCATGCGGTTCATGCAGACCTTCCAGGGAGCACCGCTGGCTGCCACATCTATGGCAGAGCTGACATGTATCTTCCAGTAGCAGTAGCCGCCTATGTTTTCATGGGATGGAGGGCCACAGGCTACGGAGTCATGGATGGATTCAATGCAGACTATTTTGGAGCATCTTGAGTTGCCTCCTGAGAGGAGGGTCAATATCACGACTTATATGCTACGTGATTCCATCAAGAGGTGGTGGGATGTTACCACCCATTCTAAGCATCACCGCGAAATGGCGTGGGAAGATTTTCAGGCAGCTTTATACGACTTCTTCTTCCCAGAGACGCTGAGGGAAGATCGAGATCAAGAGTTCATGAATCTGCAGTAGGGCTCTATGTCAGTGATGGATTATTCTGCTCACTTCACCGAGCTTCAGTTTTTTGCACCCGTTCTGGTGGGTGATGAGACATTGAGGGCCAGATGCTTTGAGGATGGTATTCAATATGAAATTTGAGCACTGGTGAATGTTTTCAGGTTGCCTATAGTTCATGTTATTATGAACCAGGAACTGATTACTGAGTGGAACCTTTAGGAATCTAGTGGTGTGGGCCAGTGTGGTTCAGCACCAGTTACTAGTACTATTTCTATTAGTAAGAGGAAGAGACAGATGTACTTATCTCACGGTGGCAGTACTATCCATAATGATACTTCAGGTGGCCTGGTTATTTGCTACCAGTATGGTAGAGAGGGGAACAAGAAACCTCAGTGTCCCTGAGACCTAGTGGAGTGACAATCTTGCGGCAAGATGGGTCATCTACAGCACTTTTTCAGAGCGTTTCTACCAGTGGCTAGTGAGAAGGGTTCTGTGTAGACTCCATGTGTGGGAGTAGGACCAGCAGCTTCTTACCAGTCGAGAAACTGGAATACCTTAGGGCATGCAGGCAGAGATGGTGGATGTGGTCGTGGTAGCCAGACACCAGGATCTCAGAGGCAGCAGGGCGGGAAAACTCAGGGTAGCCAGGCTATGTCGCAGGGATGCGGCACTGGGAAGGCATATGTACTGCAACAGACCCAACAGGAGAAGGATCCCGGACCTTCTACTATCATAGGTACTATTTTAGTAGCTTCTGTTTTATCTTCAGTACTTTTTGATACAGGTGCTACACATAGCTTTATATCTGTGCCCTTTGTTGAGAGCCTTGGGATTTATGTTTCTTCTTCTTCTAGTGTTATGGCGCTAGACACTCCGTTGGGGACTAGAATGGCTGGTGTGCGTCAGTGTAGGGAGTTCCCCCTAGAGTTTTTTGGGTGTCACTTTCTATGGGACCTATATGTCTTAGAGATAATGACCTATGATTTCATTCTCGGGATGGACTGGTTGGTACCTTTTCGAGCCTTTATCGATTTCTACTGTTACAGGGTGAGTTTCACGTCACCAGAGGGTGGAGAGTTTCTATACAGGGGCGAATGGGATGTCCAGGCAAGCCGGGTTGGACCCAATCATCGTGGGCGAGGTGGAGTGACAGCCCAGATTGAGAGCTTATATCTGGATGATCAGAGAACTTGTCAGAATGATTTCCCTTCAGTAGTTGATTGTTTCAGGGATGTCTTCCCGGATGGCTTTTCAGGTCTACCTCCAGAGCGAGAGGTGGATTTATCTATTGAGATTTTTCCAGGAGAAGCACCAGTATCCATTCCTCCTTATAGGATGGTTACACCAGAGTTTTAAGAGCTTAAGAGATAGTTGGAGGAGTTGCAGGAAAAGGGTTTCATACGACCCAGTACTTCTCCTTAGGGTTCGCCTGTTCTGTTCTCTAATAAGGCGGACGGTACCCTCAGACTCTGTGTGGATTATCGGAAACTGAACCAGCTGATGGTTAAGAACTAATATCCCTTACCAAGGATTTATGACCTTTTTGATCAACTTCGAGGAGCATGAGTGTTCTCGAAGATTGAATTGAGATTAGGATATCATCAGTTATGCGTTATACCATCGAACATACCATTTACAACTTTTCAGAGAAGATATGGTCTATATGAGTACTTGGTTATGCTGTTCGGACTCACAAACGCGCCAGCAGTTTTCATGGCTCTGATGAATCCTGTGTTCCACTCCTATCTGGATTCTTTTGTGGTAGTCTTCATGGACGATATCTTGTTGTACTCTCACACTCGACATGACCATGCTACACATATTGAGATCATATTGAGTACATTTAGAGAGCATTGGCTATATGCTAAGCTCTAAAAGTGCCACTTTTGGATGGATCAGATACACTTCCTGGGTTATATCATCTCAGAGTCATAAGTAGCAGTAGACCTAGAGAAAGTGAGAGCAGTATTTTCTTGGGATCATCCTAAGAACTTGTTTGAGATACGGAGTTTCTTGGGGCTGGCTGGTTACTAAAGGTGCTTTATGATGGACTTCTCCCTCTTAGCAGCACCATTGACGGGTTTGACTAAGAAGGGTGTGAAGTTCGTTTGGTTAGAATCTTGCGAGACATCCTTTTAGGAGCTAAAGGGAAAGTTGACATAAACACCAATCCTGATACTTCCAGAGCAAGGGAAGATCTATACAGTCTATTGTGATGCATCAGGTATTGGGTTGGGAGCAGTGTTGATGTGGGGAAATCGAGTAGTTACGTACGGGTCTCGGCAGTTGAGGCCACATGAGAGGAATTACCCAACACATGATCTCGAGTTGGCTGCATTAGTTCATGTGTTGCGATGTTGGAGACATTATCTCTTGGGAGATCATTTTGTGGTTTTCACCGATCACAAAAGTCTCAAGTACATCTTTACTCAACGTGACTTGAATCTGAGACAGTGAAGGTGGGTCGAATACCTTCAGTCCTTAGACTTTGAGCTTGCCTATACACCTAGTAAGGGTAATTCAGTTGCTGATGCACTGAGCAGGACGACTCAGACACAGGCAGTTGATGAGGCCAGTGGTGAATAGCATCTTATGGATCTGTTCTCTAAGATGCATTTGGAGGTGCACGACAGTCATAGGAAAACCTATCTTTCTTCCTTAGTTGTGACTTCTACCCTCCTGAATAGAGTGAGGATGAGGCAGCTATTAGATTCAGAAGTCCTAGTTCTACGGGAGTTGGTGGCAAGTGAGGACCCTCCCCCTGTTTGGACAATAGGCGATGATGAGGTACTGCATTTCCATGGACAAGTGTGGGTTCCAGGGGACATCCACGAGGAGTTGATGTAGTAGTTTCATACTTCATCTTGGGTAGTTCATCCTGGGGTTACCAAAATGTACCGTGACTTGAGACGTCAGTATTGGTGGTCGGGTATGAAAAGAGAAGTAGTTGGTTTTGTTACTATATGTTCCACCTGTCAGTAGGTGAAGGCAGAGCATCAGAGGCCAGCCAGACTATTACAGCAGTTACCCATTCTGAAATGGAAATGGGATGTTGTCGCGATTGATTTTGTGACCGGGTTGCCGAGGTCACCTCGAGGCAATGATGTTGTGTGGGTCGTTGTGGATAGACTTACGAAGGTGGGTCACTTTTTTTCGATCAAGGAGAACTTCGGAGTTGACGAACTCGGGAAGTTTTATATTCAAGAGGTCATACGTCTTCATGGGGTCCCTCGTTCTATCATTTCAGATAGGGACGCCCAATTTACGTCTCTTTTATGGTAGAGTTTTTAGAGGTCACTGGGTACATAGGTGCTTTTGAGCATAGCTTACCACCCTCAGACCGATGTCTAGTTAAAGCATACGATGGAGGTGCTTGAGGACATGTTGTGTGCATGCGTCCTAGATTTTGGGGGCTCTTGGGACAAGCATATCCCCCTGGTCAAGTTTTCATATAATAATAGTTTTTAGGAAACTGTTGAGATGGAACCATATGAGGCTTTATATGGTAGGTCATGCCGATCACCCATGTGCTGGTTGGAGACAGGTGAGGCAGCTTTACTGGGACCACGTCTCGTTCAGGAGACATCAGAGCAGGTTCAGTTGATACAGAAGCAGATGGCTACTGCATAGTCTCATCATAATTCTTATGCTTATTGTCTTAGACGACCCTTGGATCTTGTGGTCGGGGATCAGGTTTTCTTGCATGTTTCATCGAGGTTGGGACACAGGTGGATCAGGAGATAGGGTAAACTTTCACCGAGGTATGTGGGGCTGTTTGAGATTCTGGAGAGAGTCGGGCTGGTTGCCTATCGGTTACTATTACCATAGAGTTATTAGGCCATGCATGACGTCTTCCATGTATCTCAGTTGTGTCGTTATCATTCAGACCCGTCTCACGTCTTTCAGCCCGAGGAGGTTGAACTTCAGGTCGATGCATCCTTTGATGAGCATCTGATTCGTATTGTTGATTGGTGCATGAAGGTTCTATGAGGCCGGTCAGTTCCTCTCGTACGGGTGCTATGGTAGCATGGCCAAGTGCAGGATGAAACCTGGGAGCGGGAGACCGATGTACGTTCTCAGTGGACAGAGTTATTCTCATTTGTATCTTCGCCACCCTTGGAAGGGCAATTTTGGGACGAATTGATTTAAGGGGGGAAGTTTATAAGAACCTGGTTCTTATTCTTGAGTTATGGGTTTCTTCTTTTCCTTTTCCTTAAGTTTTTTTGAAAAAATTAGGAAAATGGGAAAAATCCCAAATTTTGGACGTACACACTGTGTACTTTTCCACACGCTGTGTACTCTGGCTGTGTGGGATGAGTACACAGGGCGTGTAGTCCTGTCGGCGATGAAGGGTGTAAAAACTGACTACATGTTGTGTACTTAGTATTTACATACCGTGTAATCAGTTGGCAGGTGAATAGTAAGGCAGTGGAGGCAGTTTCCAGCTAAGAGACAGTACACGCCGTGTACTTAGAAATACACGTCATGTACTTATATCGACAGATTAATAGTGTCGCGCTGGTGAGAAGCCGCTAGAGGAACAGTTTAAAAAATGGAAGTACACGCCATGTACTTGAGAGTACATGTCGTGTGTTTTTTTTTCTTAAAATGGGCAGTATCATCCTCTATTCATAGAGGAATCTTAGAACGCCAGAGGATCTTGGGAGGACGGCCGAAGATTTGGAGATCTCCTGCTCGCACGCTGGGGATCCGTTTCCGCCTCCGTCGATCTCGTTGGGACCGCATGGGTAAGCCCTCCCTTCTTCTTGAGTAGTTATTTCCAATTCTTTCCTGAGGGAAAGTTATTTACGTTTGAATAGGAATTATCTTATCCCAAATCTACATCATTCTTGGTAATTTCTGGAGGCTTCGTTCACGTATACCGATCAGAGACGATCGAGGTAGGTGGTCTAGTGTTTCTTTCCAACTACTGTTGTGAATTTTTGTACCGTTGTGATACGCGCCCATGAATGGGGTGTTGTATGGTTGAGGCCTTGAAGAATTATATACCTAGAATTGTATAAGTATTTGAATATAATTATAACCTGATGTTTGGGATCATTTCTTGGATCCAGGACCACCCCGGGGGTGTGTTCCTCTGTTTAGCCATTTGTCCAGGTTACCCGAGGGTATACCATAAATTTAGCATGCTTTAAATTTCCTTGAGAGGAATTGTATATAATTTCTTTCTTATATGTTGGGCTCGGCCCTGTTACTTGCGCCTGAGGGCAGGGTTCAATTTAGCCTGAGGTCAGTGTTTGTTTAGCCTGAGTTCGAGGTACTGCTTAGCCTAAGGGAAATGTTCTGTTTCACCTGAGGGCTACGTTTCTTATGTCTTAGGATATCACTTTCGTGCCTAATGGAAATATTCGTTATTCCTGAGGTAAATCGCCTAAGGGGGTGATTCTGATTAGCCTGAGGGCATGGTTCCATTAGCTTGAGGGCAGGATTCTGTTTACTTGAGGGTAAGAGTTTGCATGTCTGAGGACACTGGCTCTTTACCTAGAATATTCACTATGGTGATATCTTAAATTGAATGATTAAATAAATATTAAAATGGAAATATAACTGGTAGTTAGTTACTTTTGATTACTGATTAGTTTATTGCATTTACTATTGCAAACTATTGTTGCACTTTTTCACTGACAGTTGGGCAAGGCCTTTGGTGGTTGCCTACTGGGATTTATTTATCACACTTTGTTTGGGTCATGTATTTGGCCCAAACAGATTATATTGCTACAGGTCTAGATAGGGGAAAGATTCCCTATACAGGTACTTGATTGTTGTTGAGGAGTAGGATAGCATGGGACCGAGCTTAGTCTTGCGATGTTGCTGACTGTTCTGTTTTGTTCCGATGTGCTTGTACTTTTTTGTATTATATTGTAGTGTAGTGTAACTTATTTTGGATTCTTTAAAAGAATAGTGACATGTTGCATCATTATATATATAACTACTAGTTCTCTTTTACTTAAGTTTTCCATTTCAGTTAAATATTTTTTACTTCTTCCGCTTTTTATGTTATTTATCTTTTTCGTTGCACTACACTTTGACAAATGAGGGCATAGTTTCCCCACTATCAGACCTGGGCCCTCGCTGCTAGTCGGCGGCCTCTGGCGTTTGGGGAAATGTGCTTGAGGTCATCTGACCAACTGGGTTCGGGGCACCTGTGGTGTGGCACCTGGATCCGGGACGTTACAAGTAAGGGGGTCATATAGATATATGTCCCAACAAACGTAATGGAATTTAGATGCATAATACAAAATAAATACTTGGATGTAAAAGAGGAGAGAGAAATCTATCACGGAATTTTGGCATGGTAAGGGGTGTACATGATAAGAATTAATGAGAGATAAAGGGGTATACCATCATCCAAACATAAATAGGAAAGTATGGGGGAGGTGCAAAATCATACCCCAATATTTGTAATTGAAAACAAAAGGCCATAACAACTTAAAGAAAATTTGACTAAGATGAGAAAGGAAGAAATCTCCTACTTGGAAGTGTGATCTCCAAGGCTTGGGTGAGGCTTGATAGAGGCTTATTGGGAGCTTGGGGCACCTTATGAGGATTCTAGAGAGAGAAGGGTAGAGGTTGGACAAACTCCAATGTCTTTGAGTGAAGAGGAAGTGGGAGCTTGGGTGGGTTTATATAGGAACGGAGAGGGAATTCTTTATTATTTAGGATTGGGACACCTCACATTAAACTAATCAAAACCAAAAACCAGCCCATGGTTTTTTCCAAAGGGGATTGTAAAACAATATTTTATACATCTAGTAGCCTAACTTCTTAAAATAATAGGGTGGCTTATGTGGAGGTGAGTCACACTCTCAAGGAAAACAATTTAAAAAGACAAAATGTTTTATAAGCCATGAAGGATCCACCAAAGCTTTGTAAAATAAATAAAACAAACCCAAAATCACATTATTTTAATGTTAAAACATATATTGGCCTAAAATAATGTTTATAGTATTTTATTACATCACTATTGGGTCATTATGATGTCATAAACACATTATATATTTAAACGGTATTTAATTTTTACCCAAAAAATCAACTGTCTCAGAAAATTATGAAAAAAAACACCATTGGATAATTTCGACATCCTAATTCAAAAAAAAATATTCATTTTATCTAAATAATTTTCTAAATATTTGAATTTTTACTTTTAAAATAAAAACCGATATTTATCGAAAATTCATGGGTTTTGACCAAAACAACTTTTAAACCTTAATAAAAATTACAATTGCATTCATAAAATTATACGATAATTTATATTTAATAAAAAGTAATATAATAATAATAATATTTTATTAAAATATTATTTAATTCAAAAATCCATTAATTCATCAAAATAGATTTCTTAGTTGAATATTAACTAAAAATACTATTTGTGTTTTAAAAACTATTTAAAAAGTAACAATAATAAAATGAATGTATATTCATTATTATATAAAAAAATAATGCACATAATCATAGTGCTAAGGTCTTGTTACATAACCCCTTATAACACCCACATAAGACCGAAGGGTAAGGTGTGTGATGGTGATAGGCTCTTGGGGTGGCTCGGATAACATCGCTCGGGTGGTAATATCTATTAACTTCCACTTCTCCCATAGTTGGTTCTGCTCAAAATTAATGTTCTCAAGCTCGGCTTGGGATTGGTCAAGAGTGAATCCCAATGATGACACCTCCTTTCATAGCTCTGACAAATGGGCTTCGTACGGGGCAAGTCTACTGGATGAGTTCATCGCTTCCTTTTTCTGAGTAAATTGGATTTGGTAAAGCCCTATATTTATACTAATCAGGTGATCACTATTCAATAGCTATATTAGCAATGGTCACAAATCTTAACAGTATTTTAAAATCCAAAAACATAAAACCAATGAAGTTTTCATTTATATAAACAATTTAAATAATGATACATTTAATAAGATCAAGAGGAATTAATGAAATTTTGGGTCGTTACATAGTTATTTGAAGCCTCAACCCCTATCTAATACTTGATATCTCATATGATTATTTGGAGAATCAGTCCTGATCCTACACCTCATTTATCATATATAGGTATTTGGAGAATCAGTGCATGTTATTCCCTTGTATATCAATCAATCGCACAAATTTCACATATATCACATCAATTAGGGTTAATCAACATTAATCATCTTATCATATTTCACATCATGATATACCATTCCAAGTAATAAAACACATCATGATTCAATACTTTAATCACATGGAATAAAATGATAAATTCTCCATTAAACCATTTTGCATCATTTAACCCATATCACCCTTTAACCCATTAATTAATTCGTCAAATAATTAATCTAATTCCACAATCCTAAAATCCCATTAATTAATTCACCAATTAATTAAAAAAACTCCAAAATGCCAATATCACATTAATTAATTCACCAATTAATTAATCCAATTACACAATTCCAATATCCTAATACCCCATTAATTAATTCACTAATTAATTAATAAAACTCTACAATCCCAATATATCATTAATTAATTCACCAATTAATTAATCTAATTATAAAATACAAATATCCCATTAATTAATTCAATAAATAATTAATCTAATTATACAATCCCAATATCACATCAATTTCTCAATCACACATTCCATTAATTAATTCAACCATTAATTAATCTAATTCCACTAATTTCATAATCACAACATTCCATTAATTAATTCTACACTTGATTAATATAGTTCCATGTTTCAATAAATTAATTAATAAATTAATTTATTCGATTCAATATTCAATTACCAAACATACCAATTGGAATCTAACAACTCATACATTCAATTGGAATCAAGACTATGGGAATTCAATTTAGACCACCTACCTCAAGATCATTGAAAAATGCTCACTAATGGAAATACCCAATTGAAGTAAATGATCAAGAATGCGATGAAAAATGAACTTTGGGTCCAAAACCTAAATTTGAGATCAACCGAATTAGATCTATCAAAACCTAGATCAAGATCCACCACCAACAGAGGAAAAAAATCCTTCAAAATATGAGAGAAGGATGGGAGAGGGGGAGGAAACCATAACAGATGAGAATCTCTTACCAATAGTGGTGAAAATATTCAATCCAGACTTTGAATTGTTAAGAAAAGGGGTTGGAAGTACTTGTAATCCTTTTGGGGGACACCAAAAATGAAAGGAATGTTTAGGGTTGAATTGGGTCAAATTTAGGTAAATTCTGGGTGTTTTGAAAATTTTAAAACCAATTTTAAAATTAATTAAACCCATGCGGACAGTTTACTAGGAAGGGGTGTACATTTTTTCAAACCATGAACCTTAAATATTTTCCTCTTCTATAGGGGTATATGGTTACTCCTATAAGGGTGACTGGTTTGAAAAATCATGCACCAATAGTGTGAATCCCCTCTGTTTGGGTTCTCACAAATTGCTAGGCAAGGCGCACGGTTTGGGAAAATTGTGTGCCAACCATGCACAGCCCCTCTTCCTTCCAAAATTCTACAATTTCACCCAAAAACTTCATAAATTAAAACCCAAAAAATATATACTCAACACAATAAAAAATAGTACCTATAAACAAGCCTGTGACATCTCCAGAAAAGGTCAGGATCTTACAACATTGGTTTAATTATCAAATATGCAACCATAAATCTATATATTCACCACCTATATCATTTTATAGATGGTTTAAATCATTTAATTATGAAAAAATATTTTATCCCTATAAATATCTCTCAAATGAATAATTCTCTAGAGTTTCTACTCTCAAGCACAATAGATTCTTCCACCTCCTCCTCCCTCTCAAGTCTGAGAGATCAAGAACAATAATTAATCCTTCAAACCCAAAGGATTGAGTTGATATCAATATTGAGTGGTGAAATATTATCATTACCACTATGATAAAACCCATAATACTATCGTCAATTTTATGAGATCAAGGATCATTTATGTATCATCACTAAAGGGGTTTTATTATTGGGTCCTCAAAGCAAAATGATTGTACAACCTTAACATTGTTAAAATGATCACTGTCTACTTATAAAAACATACTCAAGACCATAGTAATTTCTTAATATTGAATTATTTATAAATTTAATGTGAAATATGTCTGGTCCACATGAGGTCTCAAAAGGTGGTATCAGATTTCAAGGTTATACTGCTCTAGAAATCTAAGTCTTGATTGAGGTGTTTCAGATCTCGGTTCAGTAGAAACATTCTACCCTCAATATTGTAAGAGGACCTCATTAAAAAATTCTTGACCTATTCTCATTAAATTTTTCATAAGTTAGTGGGAGTTCACATATTCTAGAGGAATGGTGTCATAAGAGATTAAGATACAGTTAGAGAAGTTTTATGTAATAGATTTAGGATTCTAGAAGATAGAGATAGAAGATAATTAGTTATATAAGGATATTTATATTCTATTAAATGAATCTAAACTAGAGGTAATTAGAAATGAGTAATGAGATAGGCTTGATACTAATTAACTTTTATTAATGTGAATTCTGCTTTCTAGAAATATAGAATTCAAAATTTGAGTAGTGAAATAAAATATTGAAACTTATGAAGACCTTAGATGTTGTGTATGTTCATCCTAAGATGATGAACAAAGTGTTCATTCTAAGGAGACATTTGAGCATAAAAATGTTGGAAGGAAGGTCTACATCTAATCATATTAATGACTTTAACTTGATTCAAAGTTGGTTGGAGTCATTGAAGGTAACCTTTAGAGATTCAGTTTGGGTGTTACTATTACTTTCTTCACTTATGGAATCTTGGTATGTGATGGTGACCATTATGAGTAACTCTATCTAAATAGATAACTTGAAGTTCACAAATGTTTTTGAATTGATCTTGAATAAATAAATGTATCAGAAAAATATAGATACATCTTCTATAAATTCATATAACATTAAAGGGATTGGAATATTTATGACATGAAAATTTCATTGGAAGGGTAAAGGTAGGATAATCTTGGTGAATGGTGCTCCTATGTATTGGAATTGTGGGAAGAAAGGACACCTGAAGAAGTAATACAATGAGTAGAGGGAGAACTCTATCAAGTACACCTATATAAGTGGATATAGGGATATTTAAATGGAATATAGGAGTTTTTTTCTCATGAGTGATACTGTTTAGTTGGGGTCTTGGTTTATATTCTTTGAAGCTTCATTTCAGTAAACATCCGAGAGGGGGAGCATGAGAAATTATACTTCTTGAAGACTTCCCAAGGTTTATCTTGTGGATCATAAATATCTTAAAATCAAGGGTAAAATAAATGTTTCAATTTCGATAAGGAATGGATGAATGTTGGAGTTAAAAGATGTGTGGTAAATTACAAGCCTTTAGAAGAACCACATTTCTATTAGGAAATTAGAATATGTAGGATTCTCCACTATGTTTGTGGAAGGGGTGTAGAAAATTTTGCGTGGCTCCATAGTTATTGTAAATAGAGTAAAGTATAGAACTTTTTATGTTATAAGAGGATAAAAAGGTAAAAATAATTCCAAATAAATAACTTCCACTAAGTTGGGGCATGAACATTTGGGGAATCTTAATGAGAAGGGGTTAAAGATCCTTGCTACCAGAGGATTACTGAAGTATAGAATCACAAAGTTTAGAACATGAAACTATTACATATTTGATAAGAAAAAGAAGTTATCTTTATAAAATGAAGGTAAAACACTAAAGTGATAGAAGTTGTAGTTGGTTCAAATGGGTGTTTGGGTACGGTATTTAGTGTAATCTCATGGATGTTTACTATTCTATGTGACCTTCATCAATTATTCCACATGGAAAGTTTGGGTGTACTTTCTTAGACACAAGTATAGGGTGTTTGAGAATTTCATTTGTTGGAGGGACTATTGGGTTTCTTTATGGTAAATTAACACTTAATTATATTAGCAGAAGTAAGAGAAACCACAAAATCTGGGATCACTATGGAAGAAATATTAAAGTGAATATAAAACTAGAAATGAATAAAACTTTAAATGTACTGGGCCTATGAATCTACACACAGTACAGCTATCCGAATAGCCATGTGAAGGTGGAGAGCTAATCACTATGCAGACACTGGGGAGGGTTAGTTCTAATTATTCATAGTCTGACATGAATTCCTCTAGACCTTTGAGTCATGTAATGTCACGAAAGCCTATGGTCCATGTAAGGGTTCCCCTGAAACCCTTAAAAGGGGGATTATCAAAAATGAATAAAAAATGAAGGCCTTCAAGCCATTCAGAAATAACACTGTAAAACAATGTGTACCATACACCGAAGAAGTCTTTGAAACCTTCTTGATCTTCATTCAATGAGTTTGATGATTATAAAAAAGTGGAAGAGAAAGACCTCCCACCAATGGATGTATCCACAGTCTAAATGAATCATATGAATTTTCGATGGGATATATCCTTCTTCCATAGCCTTCTTGAGACACTAATGAAAAGTATAAGGATAAAGAGAGTGGTCAAGATCAAGGAGGATTTTCCAAGCATCGTGCATTCATACACTCACCCCCACTACCATCACATGGAAGTGGATTTATATTAAACTCAAGGAATCTCCTTGGTTATTGTAGAATTTACTCACGTAATGCATGAGTAAATGATAATATGGTTCATGTATCACATACCTAAATAAATATACCTTGAAACATTTCATCATATTAAATGGTTCCTTAAATGATATCATAATTGCAATATTACTAGAGTGTCTAGCTACATCACTAAAGGCAATGTCATAACATGTAATTTAATATTAGATATCTATGCATCACATATAGTTCATGGATTTAGGTTATATATCTCCTTTAATCTCCCACTTTCACTAAAGCTTCATGGATTTTGTGCCCTTTCACCTCATTCTGCATCATATATAATAACTTATGAAATCATATCCAAAACTCCAATTGGATTTATTCTAAAATACTTTTGGAAATATCTTATTAAATTTAACTTGTATCACATCATATGAAATACCTTGTGAATACCCATTTAAAAAACTTTTTTATTAACTATAAAACATTTTTAGAGTATCTCACTAAGTCAAATGCAATCCCTTATTCAGTCAACCATAAAGTGTGACCCCATAAGATTTTACAGCATTGAAAACAAATACAGATATCTAGGTCCATATATGTAATAAAATATAATCCTCTAGAAAATCATTGATTATACTCAATTTATAAATAAATCTAGTGTAATTTTCATCAAACACATGTATCTCCATACCTATGTTCACCAATCGGCATCATATGAAAATGTGAATTCTCAAACATTCCCTTTGTATATTTCATCGAGTAACCATGGGACATGGAGTATGTCAATCCCATATAGACTGCTCATTTTTTCTCAATTCTCAAAGTATAAACTAACTTGGCCCCTAAATATATCACATGTCATTCATCTGTATAGATGAGCATATCACATGTCACTCATCTAAATAGAGAAGCATGTTATATATACATTCTAGGTGTGGTACCACACTCCACGGTTTATTGAAATTGAGCTCCTTGATTTCATACTCATCATATGAGAGGAGAAATTTTATATTGGTTAAGCTATAGTAGACAACATGATCTACAACATACCCAACAACCCTCTGATTAGCTAATTCAACATATAGACTTTCATAAGCAGGGTATCAAAGTATGAAGGTTCTCATTATAGGTACCTCACTAACCTCAGGTAGCTGGAACTCAAATATGATCCTTGCAGCCCTAGTATACCAAATCCATCTATATGACCATCTATGTGGTATACCTAGTGGTTCATAAAGTGTATACAAAGAATCTTATTCTTTGCTTTGTGTCTCATAAGCATATTTTGTATCTCTATACGAGAATCATACTCACTCTAAACTTAATATTTTTTCATAATATATAATACTAAATAATAAACATTGGATAGGGATAAACTCAAATTCATACTTAAAGAGGTCAATCATAATTCGAATTTACAAAATTTATATCTATGTATACATCTATGTATCTAGAATGAATGAATGATAAAGTGAGGATTTAATTTCATTATGAAAAATTTTTATATCCTTAAACTATTTTAAGAATATTTAAAAAACTCAACATAAACACCAATTGATCATATCATATATGAAAAATTGTTAGGTCAGCCTTATGTTTGCTACACTTTTGGGTTTTGTTAACTCATTACATCATATGTAATTCATATCACATATTTATATAACCATATAATAAAACACTGCAACTAAATTGTTAGTGATAAATATGTATGAAGTAAGGAAGGTTGAATGATTATGAGATTTAGGAATAGAATTCCTAATTCTTAAAATCTTTGAAGATATTCATTCTTCTTAACTTCATAACATAAAATGTTACGATGTCAAATCTTTTTGTCTATTTAGAACTCTTTCTAAGTAAATCATCATCATCCTTGGAATCCTTTTTTCATTAAACTTTTCCCTTAAAATAATGTGACTACTTGCATTATTGTTTACTTGTATACCAAAAATATTTTAGGATAAATTGATATTTAATATGTTACAGTAACCAATGACTCTTTACATTTCACATTAGCATTATATCATAAACTTTGTTAGGTTATAAATATTTAACTTAATCTTATACTAGTAAAATTATTTATTTTTTAACACTTAAATTCCCTAAGTTTAAACATACTCCCACTATCTTCTTAGGCACTATATTATTTTCCATAATACCATGTTAAGAAACACAAAACATTTTTTAAAAAGTAAATAACATTTAATTCCTTTTGTAGGAATATTTAACAAATAAACTATTTCCATTGTATGTTATTCTATGTGTTTGGAACACTTTACTTTGAAAAATAAACTTTATTAAAATATACCACTTATGGGTGGCAGGAACACATTTCCTTATATTCTAGAAAACATCTAGATAAACAATTTTTCCTACATAAAACATTTTTATCCTTGTCTCTTTTTCAAAATTATTTCATAGAATTCGATGAATAATAAACCATGTGTATATATTTAATCATATCATTTCGTTCATAATAAATCTTTGTCAGTTAACAACTTCTCTTATTTTTTAATAGAAATGGTGAAGATGAACATCCTTTACTTAGATTTATCTGAGCTTATCACTTGCCTTTACATTGATATATAAATTTTTTTCTTCATGAATGTAAAACACAAAACTCATTCAATTATTTCCTTGATTTTGAACACCTATATATTTAAAAAAAAATTAAAATACACATTTGGTATCATATACCATTCAAAATCAAATAATTTCTATAACATAGATACCTGAAATGGAAATTCTATGGATTTTCCTAAACTCATTCAGGTATTCAAGACAATCCCAACATATGGAATTATTTTTCCACTTAACAAACCTAGGTTTTAATGTACCTAGATAACATATTAAAGAAACATCATTGAATACTTAAACCAACATTTCTTCTTCTAGTTTGAACTTTTACCTACTATTATTTTCTATACAGTACATTAGAACCTAAAAAACATATGCCTAGTTCATATTTATTCTCAACACTTTGAGAATATAGGGTAAACATTCCTTGAACTCAATAATATTGTCATAACATTTCCATAAATGAAAATATGATATATTCCATAACTAGAACAATCCATTTTTAGTCTCATTTAATCATGTTATAGAATTTAAACAAATAATAATTGTGTTTAAAAACACCCATATCATTTCATTCAATAACCATTGCTTACATTATATTCATAAGAGGAATAGAGAAAGATAAAGATATGTATCATGTGATAAGTTTATCTAAGCCTTGAAGTATCCAAGGCTCTAATGTAATAATTCTCTTTCTCCATTAAATGAACTCCAAATTCAATATTGGTCATTTATTTCTTTCATTTTCTTTTATTTTTTTGTATATTTACAACACTTTGTAAAATATAAAGTTCATATCACATAGAAAATAGAGGAAAGAAAAGAATTATATAACACTTATACCTGAAGTGGGCACTACACATGGATTCTTGAAGCCTTTCAGGTATTCCAAACAATTTATTCTCTAGTGGATAGGTTTTCCACAATGGTATAATTATCTATCATTTTTCTTCAATTAATTATATTGTAGTGTAGAAATTCCACATTATTTATTCTTGTTTATACATTTACCTTTTTGTAACATCACCACAACACTTGATATAGGACCACCCATGTCCTGCTCTATAATATTTAACATATTGAGGATATTAGGTAAAGTTTTATATAGGTTATTCATATTGTAATTCACAATGAACTATCAGAACCCTTTCGATAGTGACTGTAGAATGAAATATATTTCCAAATCAATCTTTAAAGGTGAACCTAACCTCTCCAAGACATTGATGTATCCAATTATATTGAGTATGTGAGCAAAGATTTAGGTTCTTTCCATCATCATGAAATGAAAATGAGCTTTAGATACTTCATATCATTCATGCCTTGATATCTCTTAATAGAGAATCTTCAGGTCATCAATCATTTGAAAGTAATTCAGGGTCTCATATTGATTTTGAAATTTTGAATCCATGGTAGCAAGAATAAGTGTAGTGACTTATATTGAATCTTTTAGATTCTTATTATAGTTATCTAAATATTTTTGTTGAATAGATTAACCAATGGGTTTCCTGGGAAGAGATTGTTTCCATACATAGAACTTTTCTTCTTGTTTGAGAACAATTATAAAACTATGATACCAATTGAGGATGTTGCTACCATTTAGTTTCTATTTTTCAAGGATTTATATTAAGGTAAAGTTTGATGATGATTATATTTATCTATAGAAAAAAATTATCAGATGATTATCATACTTTATAACTAATTAATACGGAATTTTATTAAATGGTCTTCCACTAAGATGATTATCACTTTATTTTTAAATTTCATCATATCCATTAGAGGGATAAGATCCATATTTCACTAACCTAACATAAAAATTGAATTTTTTTTATACTAGAGCACTTTTAAGGAAAAAGTAGGAAACCAAACATTCTAAAGCTTAAATATGATAAATGAATAATGAACTCACAAATACATTACAAACAAAACTAAGATTATTGGAATTTTTCACCCTATATAAGCCCCATTGTAGCATTGTTGCATGAGTCTCCAAATTTTCCTTAATAAGATCTTCAAAATGATTATCTATATTGTCCCAAGTTTAGATATATTCATATAAATTAATTTTACCCTCATTGATTCCACATGACAATATATGATCTTGTTTGTTGATACAATTAGATTAATCATCATTAAGAATAACTCAGATTGATCTCTCATATATTCTATCATCATTCATCTTTGAAACATTAATATTGAAATCTTACTCTAACATTTCTTCTTCTGAATGGAGAAGTTTCACCATTCCAATATTCTCATCAACGGGAGGTGTCTCCACTTGGTCTATTATAGCCTCTTACTTAGTTATCTTTAATTTTATAGTTGATCCGGTGACCCTAGGATTTGGAAGGTTGGATTAGTCTTTGCATTACTTAGTTTTTTTATTGACCAGAAATTTTCCTTGCTCTTTGTTCCTTGAGCCGCACCCAACAGTCATCAAATCATATTTATCTTATTTTCACTAAAAAGAAGATTTTTAGTCTGATTCTTTATCACAAAAAGGTTTTTGAACATCATGTACCAAGTCCTCGAGACATAGTTTTGGTCCCTTCAATGGACCGGCCTTCTAGTTCCTTTTAGACTTATCTAATATCCATACTTATACATCCACCTTTCCTGATATTTGATCTCCTAACATATAAAACCTATTGTGAACATTAACTCCTGATCTCACCTTATTATTAGCCTCAAAAACTCCTTATTATTCCATTATTTATGAAGACACATCATTATCAATTTGTACAGGCCTAGAAGTTTTATTCAGATGTAGAACTTCATAGCACACTTTCTGTGAGTCTCCAGCAATAGATGAATTTTTAGTGTCTGATAGTGAAGTATTTAATGGATTTTGCATCATGACCACTACCTTGGAGGATGTTTTAGGTAGATCCTCCACTTACCTAGGGATGGTATTAGAAAAATATATACCTTTCCTATCATTTTACTACACCATTTGAGCATAGGAGGTTTCCATTTTAGAAACAACTTTTGAGTCCTGAAGAAACGTACATGACCCCTTCTAAATGTTGGTATCATTCACTACTCCATCTAGATCCAACTAATAAAATGTGATCCCATCTCATAGATATTCCTTCAACTACTCCCTATCCTCATGTGGTCCAATTCACACTATATACAAATCACTACTTTGGTTAATTTGGGAATATTTTTTTAGATCAGCATCAGGAACACACAACAAATTCTTACCACTATAATCCATCCCTACATCTGTATTCTGGTAGTTGATCATACACCCAATCCTAAAAAACACAATTAGGTGATCCATTATTTTTTCCAAAGAACATAAATCACTCCACAATTTAAAGATGATGGGATGCATATAGCATAAATCTTCCCCAACAGCGATCCAAACATACTTTTTCACCGGTCTTGAGAAATCAACCTCAATGAAAATTCTCAAATAAATAGGGTGGAACATAGATCTGGTTCTTCTATCAAAAAATAAATAATTACCAACAATATTCTATAACCTCAAAATAATTGAAGGATTCTAAAAAGGGAGATAGAGTTTGGGAAACCTTACCCAAATCACTGTGGTTGGGGTGTCACATTTCATATGAAAATAGAAATCCCACCAGAATAGAAAGAAATGTGAATCATTGAAGATGCGAGGGGCTCTATCCCAGGGCTAGACCAGGTCATTATCTGAAGTGAATACAATCATAATATTCATGTTTTCAAGTAGAAACATATTTGTGCATTCTTATAATCCTGAACAACCAATTATAAACTGGTTGAAAGAATCCACCAATGTTCGATGCTATTTAAAAGCAATCTGTTAGTTTCAAATTCAGTAGTGAAGAGGCATCAGTGAACTCTGAGGACAAGAGTGTGAGTTATGGTAATCCATTGAACAAATTCGGGAATTTAGAGAAAAGTGATATTTGAGGGAAGGAAGGAATGAATTATAGGTTAGAAAATGGAAATAAGGGATGATACTGAGATCCTTCAATGGGTAGAGGGGGTACCTCCCCCTCCATAGGTGGAAGGACCGACTTAGAATCCATCTCCATTAGGGGAGGGATTCCAATATCACTTCCTATCTAGATTCAAATATTCCCACTACTACCCCCTCAATATTTCACTAAGAAATGATTGTGTTATGGAATTTATCTCATAAGTTAGTTATTTAGGTAGGTCATCATATCAATCATATTATATATGACTCTTGGATAGTTGAGCATGAAACACTTTATCCAATCCATCATATAAATAAAATCAACTCTATTCCTCTAGTAAGTTAATCATATTAGGGTCTCCTAGCTTGTGTAACCCAAATAAAATGAAAAAAAAACAAGATAACAAAGGAAAATATATGGGAACCCAACTATGGAAAGTCCTACCCAAGTATATTCTAGTGTCACACAATACACTCTCACCTTACACAAGATCATTCATGGGTACCAGCTATGGAATAACCTACCTGGTTGGATAATTGAGGTTGTGACAAGTGTTGTTTTTAAAAGAATCTAACACTTATTATTTGAAATGTGCTTCAATATCACCATCTTATCTCATATTATTCCCTTTATGTATGCATGATTCTAGTAATTTATTTTATAATCATATTCCATTAACTAAATCAATATGTTCAAACTATATTAATGTGTAACTCTTTACACAATCTATAAGTTTGTGTTACTCACCTAAAAATATAAGTCGCGTATATTCATACATATCTAAATTCATCATATAAATAAGGTGCATGAACACTTCATGTAAATATTTAGACTTATGTGAGATTGAAAACCTCCACATGAGTAAGACCATAGTGATAGATATCTAACCTCATTCACTTTTCTAGAAAATACATAAGCCTTCAGGTCGATGGGTGGTCAAACCTGATATCCCTATACCTAGAGATATTGTTACACCCTGACCATGGATTTTTCTTTTATTTTATTATTTTATTATCTCTAGTTCTCTTGGTTGAGGTTTAGGTTGAGTTCTTAGTTTGAAATTTTGAGCTTTATAGTTTTGGGTTGATTTTTGGCATATGCACGATTTGAGGGTTAATCGTGTGGTTTGTTGAAGCAGAGGGTGTTTTCAGTTAAGTTTCTTCTTGTATAGTCTAAATTGCATAGTATGAGCATAGTTTGGGAAAAACTGTGCGATGCTAAGGAGAGACCATGTGGCTTGAGGTTTGGTGTCCAGTTCATGGTGCATGACTTGTGAACAGTTAAGAGAAACCATGCGGTAGGCATAAAGGAAGGCTCTTCAATTTAACAGAGTTGAATCACATTGTTGGATAATGATTTCCCAAACCATGTAGGGTTCTACTATTATATATTAGGGTGCACATTATTGGTTCACGGTTTGTCAAACCATGTATCCAAACCATAAGACTTTACCAGTTTATTAAAAAGTGTGAAATTATAATCATACCCCTGTCATGTTTTAACTCCAATTCTGGATTTTCCTCCCTTATTCAACCTAGGTGCATCATAGGAGCTCCCAATCTTCCGTATTTTGTCCCTCTATCCTCTATGGATGCATTTTCAATGTTCTAAGGTGAGTTCTTCGTGGTTTTTGGCCATTTTTTATCCACTTTCTCTTCTCCTTATTGGGTTATTTGGTTTTCCTTGGGATGATTATGTATTGTACAAGCCCTATAAGCTAGGGTTTATGTGTGGTTTTATTTATTTGATTTTAGGGTGTGTGGATTTCCTCTTGGACTTAGTTATTCCTTCTCCCAAGGTTTCATTGCATTCACATGTCGTTAAGGTAGGTGTTTCTATTCATTTCCTTTCTAGAACATTCTATTTGATGATTTTGTGTTCCTAAATAATGTGTAAAGGTATTTCTAATGCTTTTGGTGTGTTATTATAAATTTTAGTGGTGTTTACATGTTGGAATTTTTTTGAAAAATGGTTTTCAATGTATTTTTATTAAAGTATTCCCACAAATATGCGTGTAAGGAGTTTGATGAAATGTCAATTGATCATTCAAAATAAAAATTTGGTATTTTTTTATTGTTTCATAGTTGGTTATGTTTTTAGTAACATGGTTATTTATTAATTGTTTATTCTGAGTGGTTTTTGGTTCATTTTTAAGGTTTAGTGTTTAGGGGTGTATTCTTGTGTAAAGTTATTGTGAACCTTTAATTAAGAGCTTGGGTATTTTGATGGTTTTTAAACAAGTGTTCCATTGGAAGTGGGAATATCCCTAAGTTCACTGGATGAATATAGGGATAGGAACACAAGTGATAATGGATTCCTTTAAAATGTTCCCCTTGAAACTCAAATTTTAAAAGAACCTTTCCTTTCTCCTTCATCTTTTCTTTAGAATTCTCTTTCCAAATGGTTCCTTTAAAACCCCTTGTGTTCCAAAATGGTTTCCTAGTTCTGAAATGATTTCAAATATGGTTTAAAATTTTATTTATAAATAAATTCCATTTGGAATATCAAAGTTCGGTTTGAGTAACTAACTGATATAAAGGCCCATTTGGCACCTTCTTAGTATTTTGTATGTTTTTACTTGGTTTTGGGAAATGGTTCGCTAAATGGATTTGTATTAAATATTTAAAATGAGATTTCATTATTTTATGATGTTTGGAAAAGTGGTTTTGAAACTCATATGATGTGATGGCATAGTTGGAACTTGTGAATGGCTTATTGTGAGATGATCACCTCTGTGGTAGATCCTCAAAGGAGAGGGTCATTGTGTAGGTGTTGTTGTTGTTTGGGCTAGGAAATCATCATGGTTATGGGATATTGGTTTGAGTTGCACATGTTAGGACCTCACTATTTACCATGTACTATTATCATGGGATTCCTAGGAAACATCTAGAGGGTAAAGTGATGGTTTCTTTTGGACCATAATTAGATGGGTTGGTGCCCCTGGATTCAAAGAGAGGATGGGTGGGATGTGCCATTAGATTGGCCATTTTAGAGTGTACATTTGTTTATTAACTGTGGAGCTACACCATATTCTTATAGGTGATTCTGAATTGATTACATCTAGTAATTTCTTCTAGAGATATTTAGCAAACGCCCATGATTATCTATCTATGTGTTTTGTTTACTTTTGTTGAACTTGGTTTCTTGATTTACTGGTATTGTCTACTTGTATCTATACAATTCCTATTATTTTTAGCATATCCTATTTATCTCCTTATTTGGTTTCTCACTTGGTTTTTGGTTCTATAAACTAGATTTTGGAAATAGAAATTCATTTTAAGAAGAAAAGCAGTGTGTGTTGTTTTGAAAAGAGAACTTTTGAAAAGATGTAATTGTTTATTTAAAGAAGTAAACCCCTATTTTTCTATATTTATTTTTAAAATATTATTTTTAGATAATTTAGGGAAAGGAAATTCATGTAATATATGGTGATTTCTACTGATATTTTGTATAATCACACCCTACCTATGTCTCTCAACATCAGTATACCCAAACTGTTTTGTAAGTTTAGGTTTCCATTTCAGTTGTTACTTTAAATTAGGTTTTTCTTGTGATTGGTGGTGACCAAGATGTCATATGGAGATCATTTTAGTGTGTTTCAATTTTTTTTTGTGCTTATTTTGTGTTTTTTTCATCAATTATTGTATCTAGATTGGTTTGTATATTTACTGATGTTTAGTTGTTGGTTTTTGTTGCAAGATCAGTTTTTTGGTATTTTGATCCTATTTTTTTGGTATAAACCTTTCCATTTTTTATTATCATTGATTTTTGGAACTATTTGATATCCTAGGAGGATTGGGAACACCTCTCAATCCTTGTCTTGGAATGGGTTAGGTGTCGGATTGGATGGTATCCCAGCTTGGTTCATGAAAAAATGGTATCAAAGAATCCCTTTGTTATTTGGAGTGATAAGTAGTTTGGAGATTAGGACTATCAGAACGTAATAGGTAGGTATGGGGAGGATTTCATGAACCCTTTCTCATTATGATCCTCAAGTTTCCAAAGATAGTCTAGAATTTGAGTCTTTTGTTTTGGTTTTTGGGGTATGGATGGAGAATGATAATGGAGGTGAGTTGATGTCATGTTGTGATCTCACATGGAGTAGTAACCCATTTAGAGTCTAAGTGCATGGTTCAAAGTCCTATTAGTGGTTTGTTCTTTCCTAGGTCATGGCCCACTAACCATGTCACTAGATTATGCATGGCCACTAGTTCCTTAGTCCGAGAGTTTTTTCTGAGTTATGTGTTGTTTTGGTTTTGGTTGGTGTGGGTAAATTTTCAAATAGGAAAAATGGTTTTGTGAAAATGGTTTTCAAAAGGAAAATGATTTTGAGGTTGGTTTTTATTTTAAAATTGAACTTTGGTGTTGAATTTTATTTCAAAGTAGATTGTGGCATTTTTGGGAAAAGTATCCTTAGAATAATGTGGTTTGGAATTGGAATGAAAATAGTGGTTTTTGAAAGATAATTGTGGGTTCATTTGGTGGTTTTTGGTTTGTGAGTTCGTGTTTTGAATTGGGGTTTACCTTTTTGGTTGAGTTTGGTTGGATGTTGATTCTGGTTTTTTGTTCCTCGTGTTGTTTAGAATATGTCACCCAAAAAAGGTTCACAAGGTTTCTAGTGAGCTTATTATGGTTATTGGTTTTATCAAGACAACTAGTGGGGTGGTGGAATCTAGTTATTACAAGATTTTCCCTATTTTCCATGGTGATCAGGGTCAGTTAGAGGCACTGGAATTTCTTAAGGAAGTTGAGAGTGTCTTTAGATCATTGGGAACTCTCGAAGTTGTGAGAGTGTGTGTTGCTTTTAGCTCATTTGAAGGTCTAAGTTTGGATCTGTGGAAGGTGATTGTTCCATCATCATTGTAAGTTGGGATGACATGGGAGGTGTTTAAGACTACTTTAATTCAATGGTTCATACCAGAATAGGCAAAGGTGATGAAAGTGGTGGAGTTATTGTGTGTTCAACAAGGCCGAAAGATGGTGAAGGCCTATGTCGACCAGTTTAAAGATTTGGTTTACTTTTCTCCAAAGATAGTATTAGTGGATTAGATGAAAGATCATATTTTCATTTGGGGTCTTCATATAGAGATCAAGGAATAAGTCATTTTGTCTGATGAAGTTCAGTTTGGGAATTTGGTGGATGAGGCGTTCTTTGCTGAGTTGGTTCCTGAATTGAAGCTTATGGTAGTTGGAAATCTAGTTTCTCTTGGAACTTGTTAAGGTTCCCCATCTGGTGAGGGGTGTGTGCTATAGGAACTTATTCTTAAGGATATTCTTTCATTGGTTCTAGCCTCTCACTCATCAGACCCTTGTATATTTCTAGTGTGGCCGATTTGGGAATTTAAAGTCATCTTAACACAATCTTCTGAAGGCCTGTCATCGATGTGGGAATTTGGGTCATTTGTAGAAGTTTTGTAAGAATCAATTATAGAAGAATAATCCTCGGTCGTAATGTGTCAGCTCCTAACTTTGGGGTATAATATTCTTCAAGATAACAGGGCTCCGACCATAATCTTTGATGTGAAGCACTTCAAGTAGTCAAGAATTCCCAAAAATGTGGGGAACCTTGGAGTGGGAATATTTTGAGTTCCTCTTAACTCATTCTATTGATTATTACAAGTTCCTCATTATTTTGAAAAGTTTAGTGGACATTTTATCTTGTAATTCTAGTGGTTGTGTCTTTTGGATGTGAGACTTTGTATAATTGTTCTCACTTGTGTGTATTTATCCCTTTTTTGGATTGGTTTTGGTTTTTTGTTGTGTTTGTTTGGGATATTCTTGAATCTTGTATAAATGATTAATCTTGGTCTGGTTCGCTTATCATTTTGAGTTATTTATAGGGGGTTTCCCTCTTGGGTTGAGGGTTTTTGGTTTGGGTTAGGATTTCTCATGTTAGTACTGTCATGTTAGTATTTTCAATATTGATCATGTTAATTAGGTTATGATGGTGAGGAGAACCCTCCTCCTTCCTTGAAGTTCTTGTCATTAGGGTTTTTATTATATTTTTTTGAGTGTCACTTGTGGAGTGAAAGTTCACCCCAAGGTTCATGGTTTTTTTAGGCTCCAATCTATCTTGGGATCGAGTTTTTTTAATCGTTTGGATGGGTGAAATTCTAGGGGGAAAAGTGTTTGTGGTGAGAAGAATTTTCACACCCGAACATATATTTTTATTTTATTTTATTATTTTCTTGGATTTAGTTCTCTTGTTTGAGGTTCAAGTTGAGTTCTCAATGTGAAATTTTGAGCATTTGAGTTTTATGGTGGCTTTTTGGCTTGTACATGGTTTTAGTGCACAGTTTGAGGGTTAACTGTGTGGTCTATTGAGGAAGAGGGTGTTTTCAGTTTAGTTTCTTCTTACATTTTCTAACTTTCATATCTTGAGCATGTTTTGGGGAAAACTATGGGATTCCAAGAAGAAACTATGTTTCTTAGGGGTTGGTGTATGAGGCATGGTGCACGACTTGTGCATGGTTAAGAAAAACTGTGAGGCAAGCATTCGAGGAGGCTCTACAATTTAACAAAGCCAAATCACATGGTTGGAACATGGTTTCCCAAAATGTGCTGCCAAACCATGCAGGGTTCCCCTCTTCTCTAGTAGGGTGTTCATGGTTGGTATACAGTTTTTCAAACCATACGATTAGACCAGGTCATTAAAAAGTGTGAAATTTCAATCTTTCCACCCTCATGTTTTAACCCCAATTCAATATTTTCCTCCCTTGTTCAAACTAGGTTCACTATGGGAGCTCCTAAACTTCTCTCTTTTGGCCCTCCTTCCTCCATGGATGCATCTTCAAGGTTCTGAGGTGAGTTTTTCATGGTTTTTGTCCATTTTTTCTCCTCTTCCTCTTCTCCTCCTTTGGATCTTTGTTTTTCCTTGGGATGGTTCTCTCTTGGATGAACCCTAAGATCTAGTATTGATGTGTGGTTTGATTTATTTTATATAAGGGTGTGTGTATTTCCTCTTGGGATTAGTTTTTCCTTCTCCCAAAGTTTTGTTACATTTTCACATCGTTGAGGTAGGTATTTCCAACCATTTTATTTCTGGAACATTCTATTTGGTTCTTGGGTGTTTCTAATTAATATAAAAATATTTTTCTAATGATTTTGGTGTTTTAGTATGAATTTTAGTGGTGTTTACGTGTTGTAAATTTTGTGAAAATGGGTTTCAATGGATTTTTATTAAATTATTCTCACATATATTCATGTAAGGTGTTCGATTAAATGTAAAATAATAATTTAAAATGAAATTCAATATTTTTTTATTTTGTTGGAATTTTTTATGTTGTTGGTAATATGGTTGTTTTTGAATTGAGGCTTGTGAGTGGTTTGTGGTTCCTTTTTATGAGTTGGTATTTAAGGGTGGATTATTCCATAAAGTTGTTGTGCATCTTTAATTAAGACCTTGGGTACATTGATGGTTTTAAAAAAAGTGGTCTATTGGATGTGGGAATATTCCTAAGTGCATGGGGTGCATATAGGGATAGGCACACAAATGATAATGGATTCCTGTAAAATGTTCCCCTTAAACCCCAAATTTCAAAAGAACCTTTCTTTTCTCCTTTATCTTTTCTTTATCCTACTCTTACCAAACAGTTCCTTTAAAACCCCTTATATTACAAAATGGTTTCTTGGTTCCAAAATAATTTTAAATATGGTATCAAATATTCTTTATAAATAAAGTTTATTTGGAATCTCAAAGTGTGGTTTGAGTAACTAAGTGATATAAACGCTCGTTTGGAACCTTTTTAGCATGTTGTAAGTTTTCAAATTGGTTTTGGGAAATGGTTTGGTAAATGGATTTGGATTTGAAATGTAAAAGGCCTGGTTGGTATTTTATGGTTTTTGGTAAATTGGTTTTGAAACTCATATGATGTGACGGCCTGGTTAGAGCATATGAATGGCTTTTTGTGAGACTAAGACCTCTATGGTGGATCCTCCAAGGAGAGAGTCATCATATAGGTAGTGTCGGTGTTTAGGATAGGCAAGCATAGTGGTTGTGGGTTATTGGTTTGAACCGCACATGTGAGGAACTCCACATTCACCAAGTACTATTATTATGGGATTATTGGGTGTCATCTAGAGGGTTGAGTAATGATTTTTTATTGACCCTGATTAGATAGGTTGGTTCCCCCTAGATTTATAGAGAGGCCAGGTGTGATATTTCACTGGATTTGTTAGTTTAGAGTGGCTGGTTGTATATTGACTATGGATTTGCACCATATGTCAGTAGGTGAGTCCAAATTGAGTGTGTCTAGTGATTTCTTCCATATATGTTTAGAAAATGATCATGATTATCTATTTGTGTGTTCATTTTACTTTTGTTGCACTTAGTTTCTTGATTTATTGGTATTGTATACTTGTATCTACACTATTCCTATTATTTTTATCATATCCTATTTATCTTCTTGTTGGGTTTCTCACTTGGGTTTTGGATCTATAAACTAGATTTTGGAAATGGAAATCCATTTTAAGAAGAAAAGCAGTGTGTTCTGTTTTGAAAAGAGAACTTTTAAAAAGTTGTGTTTGTTTTTTTAAAGAAGTAAAACCTTATTTTTATATATGTATTTCTAAACTAGTTTATGTGGACTGTTTCAAGAAAGTAAATTCATGGAATCTATGGTGATTTCCTATTAAGTTGTTGTATGCTCATACCCTACTTATGCCACTTGGAATCAGTAGAACTGGGTTGTTTTTCATGTTAAGGTTTCTAGTTCGGTTGTGACTTTGGATAAGGTTAGTCTTATGGTTAGTGGTGAATAATAGGTCACATGGAGATCATGTTAGTGTGGTTCAGTTTTAGTTTTGTACATAGTTTCTATTTTTTTCATCATCTATTGTATCTAGATTAGTTTGTATATTTATTGATATTCAGTTGTTGGTTTTTATTGCATGCTGAGTTTTCGGTATTTTGATCCTATTTGTTTGGGAATAAATCATTCCATTTTTTATTGTCTTTTATTATTGGAACTATTTGCTACCCCAGGAGGATTGGGTACACCTATTGGGCCTTGTCTCGAACCAGGTCGAGTATTAGATTGGATGGCAGCCTGGCTTGGTTCATGATAGATACTTTACTCAAGAGAAAATTCAATTCATCATAACTCTAAAATATAAAATCCATAAACTATATTCAACAACTAAATTCAAGTTAATATCTTCAATTAAAAACCAAGGTCCAAGAAAATGAAAAAAATATTATGGAGTCATTCCTGGCATAAAAATACAATGCTCCATCCAAGGAGAAGTTTAACATTAAAACTAGAGAATAAACCTTTCATAATATTAACAATTTATAATTATGAACAAATTAGGTAATAATATTTTAATAAATGAACAATTAAAGTATTTAAACATGAGATAAAAATTTATGAACAATTCATAAATAAAATTTAATTATAAACATTTTATAATTTTTTATTTAACATCATGGTCATTCTATAATCTTTAATATAAAAACTTTATATTTATTCCAATATGATCTCTTTCATATTATTTATTATATGGAATGTTAATTTAAACATATGATATTTTATGAATTATAAAAAAAATTATAATCCAATTTCTATTATGTAATAATTTCACATAATTTAGTATCATATAGTTATCATTTCAAATAAAGCCTTATTAATTTTAAAAAATTAAAAAATAATTATGAACAATTCATAATTTAAAATATAAACAATTTTAGATTTTAGATTCATTTATGTAATTTATAAAAAAATTACAAATTGTCACTTTATGGTTATAAAAGATCTCTTTCAATTTATAATCCATACAACATGCCCTATAAAATTTAAAATTTATTTCAAATATTAACATTTAATATTTTAAGGAATGATTAATAATAAATGTTTTCAAAAAAATTATAAATTAATTATAAAATGTTTATAATTAATTAATTATTAATTAATTAGTTAATATTCTCAAAAAATAACTTTTATGATAATTTATAAACCATTTATAAATTATTAATTAAATTTTAAAATTTAAAATTTTGGGAAAATGATTTTTCCTTAGCACTATAGTTTGATCTACACCATGGTGTACTTTCTCAATCCATTTTGAAGGCACCATGGAATGTAATGAAACATGGTGTTCTCTTTAAAGACATTTTAAAGAATTTATTCCCCAATATAAAATGAAATCCACACCATGACCTAGAGAAATTTTTTTATCTGTTTTGTATATATTAACGCTTAATGTATAAACTGAAATGGTTTCCTCACCATGACCTAGTGAACAAAGAGTGGTTGTATTGTATGTGTTGTGGATGGATCTACAGTGTGGTAATGAAAATTTTGGGTCACTTCAGTATCTGATGCGATGCTCTATACTTCGATGCTCTCCATTTCTCAATTACAATTTCTTAAACTAAGAACATGGATCCCTCTGATACCATTGGTGGGTTTCTGTAAGGTATATTAACACTTAATGATATTATAAGAATCAAGATAAACCATAATATCTAGGATATCCATGGAAGAAATATAAAATCATATATAAAATTAAAAATTAAAAACACTGTAAAACCATGTGTACCATATATAGAAGAAGTCTTTGTGACCTTCTTGATCATTAGATGATGTATCTGATGATGATCACTAAAGTGGTGGACAAAGAACCCCCACCTCTGAGGGTAACCACAAGATAAATTAATCATCCAATGTTATGATGGAACTTATACTTCCTCCACAGTATGTTAAATTCTTTAATATAAAGGATGAGGATAAAGAGAGTGTTTGAAATCAAATAGGTTTGACTGGGAATCATGTGATCATACACTCACCCCCACTTCCATTGCTTGATAGTGGATTTATATAACACTTGAGTACTCTCCTTGGGTGTTTTATTATTTAATCATGTAACGCATGACTAAATACTACGACTAGTTCATATATCACATTAATGAATACAACTCCTTTTAAATGTTTCATCATTTGAAATAGTTACTTAAATGATAGCATAGTAGAAAGATTGCTTGAGTTTCTATACATGTCACCAAAGGCAATGAAATAACACATTTTACAATATGGAATATCCATGTGTCACATATATGTTGTGGATTTAGAGAATATATCTTCTTCAAGGACATGTGTAAAAGGATACTGGAAGAAATTTTAAGTGATTTTGGGCTAACAATGGTGGTGAGTAGAGAAGTAGGGAGTTCTGATGGTTTTGTTAGTAGAAGGGGATTCAGTTTGAGAAGACTATTCTAGGAACTTTGGAACATAATGGATTTGTGGAAATTACGAATCTAACTTTGGTAGAGAAATCTAGGAGCAGGTATATTCACATAGGGTTTTTTAAAATATTTTGGGTAGAATCAGTGAACTCTGCAGCCAACTTAATCAAACAGAGTCCATATTCTCCAATTGGATAGAAAAAAAAACCAAAAGCCTATTGGTCTTGAAGAAATAATTAATTCAATCACCTAAAAGTATTTAGACTGTTATCTTATATCCATGTTTATTCCAAGGATAGAAACAAGTTAGAGGTTAAGTCTCGAGCATGTTACTTTTTGGGATACAATGATGAAGAGTTTGGTTTTTGAATATAGGATAAATCCCTTCAAAAGGTCTTTAGAATCCAAAATTTTCTCTTCAATAAAGATATTTTGTTGAAGGATCATAACCAAGAAGGAAATTTTGACAAAAGAAAATTATCATTAGAATCTAAGGTCTTTCTGGATGGATGTTTGGAAGGAACAAACATTCTAGAAAATCCAGTAGGTACAATAATTTTGGAAACACTGGACAAGTCATAGGAGGTTCTGGAAAGAGGTAAAATTTTGATGGTGTTTCCAAGGCCTAAAGTAATAGAGAGTTTAAGGATTGTGGAAGCTAGAGAATTGGAATTTCACACTCCAAAATTTATAGTACTATAAGGATCTCAACCATAGTGTTAATTACAAAGTACTTACAGAGAAATTATCCAAGTAAAAAGGTATAAAAGTGTTTTTAATTATTTACTTCTAATAGATCATAGAAAACTTAAAAGACTATGTTAGGTAAGGATTTTGAAAGATTGGAAGAAATGTGATTTGGTTATTAGGGTTGAACTTTATTCCCTCTATGTGTCTAGAACATGGGAGCTGATAAAGATACCTTTTGGGATGAAAGGATTACAAAATAACTAGTTCTTTTGAATAAAAGAAGAGTCAGGTGGTAGGTAAAAGTAAAAGTCTATGCTATTTGTGAAGGGGTTTCAAAAAATAGAAGTACTTGATTTCTATAATATTTTTTCTCTAGTAGTTAAGCACAAAAATATATGAACAATGTTAATAATAATTTATTCTAAAGGATTTCATCTAAAGAAGATGGATTTGAAGACATAATTTATTCATGGGGACTTAAAAGAATAAATATTTATGGAACAACTATAGAGTTTCAATAAACATTGTAAGTAGAAAATTTTATGAAAGTTAAGGAATAGACCATATAGCCTAAATAAAGTTCCAAGGAATTGGTATCATAAGTTCAATGATTTCATGATATAATAGAAGTTCATCTGGGGTAATTATGATCATTGTTATTACCAGAAGGTATTTTATGATTGGAGTTTCATCATCCTTAAAATTTAAGTGGATTAAATTCTTATAGAGAGTACGGTGTAAGAAAGGATCGATGAGATAAATAATAAGTTATCTAGAATTTTTGAGATGAAGGACTTTGGTCAAGAAAAATTGATTTTGGGGATTAATATTGTGATATACATAAGTTCTAGTACTTTGTACTTTAATTATAAATACTACATTCAGGAGGTGGTGTAATTTTATGGGATGAGTGGAGTGAAACCGGTGACCACACCCCTAGCCACATATTTCGATATATGTTAAGAGAAGTCTCCTAAAATAAAAGATAAAGTTGATTGTATGGAAAAAATATATTTTTTGTTATCTATCATAAGTTTAATGTATATCATGGTTTTTACTTTCCTAAACATTTCATGGGAAGTGGGAATCATCAAAATATTTATGTTGAACCCCAAAATGGGACATTGGGAAGTGGTGAAATGGATTTTTTGATGCTTCATGGGTTCTAAAAACATGGAACCTTTCTTCAAAATAGATGAGACTTTCCAAGGATTTGCAGATTCAAACTTTGGGGGAGATTCAGACTCATGGAAGAGTAATTTCATATAAGTTTTTACATTCGGTGGAATGGTAATTTTTTGGATGTCTAAACTTCAACCAATGGTGACTCTATCAAGAAATTAAGTTGATTCTGTTGATTTAATGGAAGCAGGAAAGGAGTTTATTTAGATGAAGGGTTTGTTAAAGGGTCTATGAAAAATTAAAAGTGATAGGAGACTCTTTTTTGATTCAAAAATTATGATTAACATAGCCAAGAATCCAAAATTTCATTCTTGGATGAATCATATTCAATTGAAGTTTCACTTTATTTGGAAGTTGTTGGAGGAAAGGGATCTGAACTTATAGAAGATTGAAATAACATTGAATCCATTATACATGTTAATGAAAGTAGTTACTTGGGATTTCATAAGGTGATTTTGTGCCTCAATTGAACTAGTTTGATTGAAATATGTGGTGGGACATAATTTTTCTCCTTAGAAGAAGTTAAAATAATGGATAGAGGTTTTCCAGAGCTGAAGGAGGACTCAGTTGTGAAGGTCATGGATGATTTATAAGTGATATACTATTGGGATTTTTTCAATGTGTGGAATCCAAATTCATTCTAATAAAAGGGGACTAATGGAAAGAGAAAATCTAGAGGATGTACTTATAGAGATCTGATGGTATGGTGGAATGAGAACAATGAATTCTAGTTCACCAAAATCTAGTCAGATAGGATGTAGGACCAAAAGGGGTTACTGGATGTCAAACCATTGAAAGAAGCTTATTGGAGGAAGTGTAGGAAAAACTGGGGAATAATGAGATATATGGAATCTAGCACTGATAACTAGGAGTTAAAATTGAGGAAGTGTCAATAATTTACCAACTAGAGGATATCCCATAAAGATCAGTATAGGTGAACTTCATCCCATAGAAATCAGGTGGTGTTGATAACCAAAATCATTGGTTGGGTAGTCCTACGTAAGGAGGGTTATTCACTTCTAATTAATATATTGTACTAAGAATTGTAATCATTAAATATTTTTCTAAATAACATAAATCATCATTTCTCTTTGGATTGGGGTTCATGCTTGAACCATGTAATCTCTTATGTTCTTATTTTCCTTATTTTTACTTCTATTTTTGTTTTTATTGGTCTTGTTTGTGTTGTCTATAAGGAGGGAGTAATATCATGGTAATTTTGAAATGTTTTATATTTTAAGTTCCAGACATTGGTGAAAGGGTTCATTCTGGTACTTTGATTATATTTTATAAGTTTTTGTGGAGCTGTATCTAGTGGTGTTATCAGAATAAAGTCTCATGCGGACCAAAAAATATCCTCTCGCATGGTTCTAAGATTCCTATATCTAGTTTCTTTAGATATAATCCTAAGAAATGTTTATCTTTGACTTGTTATTATAGTTTATTCATCGTCTTCTGATGAAAAATCATTGTTGTGAATAGACCCAACTAGGTTCATATATTCCCAAAACCTTTAGAAATATTCTTAATATCTTTTTCATAGTTTTCACATCCTTGATGTCACAACCCCCTCCCAGCAAAGATACTGCAATGAGGGTATAGAGATAGTGACCCCCCTATTCTCACCTACAATAGGCCCCAGGTTGGCGACTAGCACCGAGGTTATAAAAAATAAAATTATGGGAGGCATAACCCTCTATAAAAGAAACAAAATTGGGAGATAGGATTAACAATCACCAAACAACTCCAATAGATTATATAAAATTAAACCAAAAACCATCCCAAAATGCATGAATAAAGTAAAACTGATACATATAAAAGTATCCAAAATATACCAAAAGACAAGTCTGCCGCAACAACCCAACAACAACTCCAGCGTAGCTAGTAATGTCCATCTCACTCCCAAAATTCCTCCTGGAAACCTAAAAACATTTATATACAGAGGGTGATCATAACTAGTATACTCGATAGGGACATAACCAAGGCCTCAATTGAACATATGAAAATAGCATGTTAATGTACCAGTGAAAAAAATAGTGAAACCAATAAGCACCCATACAGGTCATCTAACCAAACCCAACCTCACCATGGATCAGTCACCAAATTATGCATTCAATATAATAATATAGCATCGAGATCATAACAAAGCAAGGAGCCCCACTACAGCTTCCCCACTGATTTTTCACTCTAATTCCCCAGTTTAAAACTTCATGTGCTCCCTTCCCCTCCACATATACCACATAACATCACATCGCATCCCATCTATAGACACTTGGGTCATCACATAAAATCACATCTAGCCCAAAAAAACCTGGATCATCACATCACATCACATCCTGCCCACAAACACATGGTCCATCACATAAAATTACATCTAAACTAGAACCAGGGTAGTATGGTATCATGAAAATGAAAGACATGCACCATGTTCTCTCCTCCTATAATGCATAACCCCCACCATATATCACATCAAACCACTTCATGTCTCGATCATTGACACTTGGGACAACACATCGCATCCTTACCAAAGACACTTAAGCCATAACATCACTGCTTGGTAATCTCCAGCACCAACCCATCCCATTATATCAACCACTAATCACAACCATCATGAAATTCTATTACCACATACCACAAAGAATACACTACACCATAACCACTATTCCACAACCACTGCGCCACAACCACTGCGCGACAACTACTATGCCACAACCACTGTGCCACAACCACTAAGTCACAAACTCATCGCACCACATCGTACAACTTCACACATTGCATCCATGACAACCAACCACCACATCACAGCCCCACACATCACACAACTCAGATGGTCTCCTCTATCACCACACAATATCCCAAAACACATAGGGCATCACAAAAAAAACACAAATACGTACAAAAACAACACAAAATGTCTTCCACAATTATTCAAGGGCTTTATATCAATAAATATTTATTTATCATGGGTATTATCACATAAACTAGAATCCAGGAAAAACTATTTATTATCCAAATACACATTCTTTAAAATTTTATTTATGGTGCAATAACACAACAACATAGCCAAGGTCATCACAGAATAACAACTACAGTGAAAACAAGGCTCCCAACAACTGTTAATTTAATAATTGTAAATAGAAATTCATAAAAATATCAACAACATATAAAAATTCATAAAATCATGTGGTGACTTCCCATTCACATCAATTTCAATTTTCTAATTTATTATATGATTATGTTGACCTTTATTATCCACACAAAGGTAATAAAAGGCATATAGATCCTACACATAGTGCATAAAATAGTCAGAATGAGGATCCCCTACCTCAAGGAAGATTTCTGATCTCACTACACATCATAGAGAAAACAAGAAATAGCTACAAACAACAAATACACATAGAAACCCCAGATCAACCAACACCACCCCAAAGGGTTGTTAGTAATGCATCGCATACACACCTCAAACCAAAACCGTACCACTATAGTGGATATTCAAATAAGAAAATAAATAAAACCATGGAAAGGAGATGAGAACTCACCATGGATAACCCACGGTCATCCATAGGAACCTAGGGATTAAAACAAGGGAGAAGTGGTATAGAAGGTCTCCTTAGGGCACCTAGGGTTTTCCTAAAATGAGAGGAGGAAGAACAGCAAAAATACTGAAGGATCGGATGAGAAAAAATCTATTTAAAACATGTAACCCTAACCTTTCACATTGTGTAACCCATTCATGACTTTAATTCCATAGTGTCGTCTATATTATAAGGTGTGAACCACATACAAGTCATGAAATCTCCATATCTTAGGTTTCTGAAAAAATTCACATAATATCAGCCTTTATTTATTACATGTTGTAAATTTAACTTTCACAATGTAAATATGTTTCACACTACACACCTCAATTGAAAAAAAAATCAATGAATTCACCAACTACACAAAATTCTAATCGCCATCTCATGACGTGAATCTGTTTCATGTTATGAACTGCCACATATAGTACTTCTACAACTCCATCTTCACTGATCCCTCTAGACCTCCTCTAAATGCCTCCAACTACCCAAATGGAAAATTAATGATATGGGAAGGCATGGACCATTACATTAGATACCTCTCAAATTATTCTTATCCTCGAGAATTAAAACCAACCCAAAGAGAGAAAGGGGTCCAAAAAACCACCCCTCAAGATACCTGTAAAGGATCTCATTACACCTCAAACACTACCACCGTCCAAACACACCCAATAGAAATACCCAGAAAAAATCTTATGCAACCACACAACCTCATCACCACCTATCATCGGGAACAACACCACATCCTCCAACACCAACCAAAAACCACTACATTTCAATATAACCACATCAACCTCCACACAACCCAAGCTAGCCACTAGCACAACCAATACACAACACTGCACCAATTGAGCACATAAATCAAGGAATCTCATCTTCCATGTCAACATATTATCATTTTTGGGGGTTACTGACTCAACTACATGTTTTTAATCGCATCAAAGTATAATGCGCCCTAATTAAGATTTATGTCCTCCCCTTTTTATATATTGGAAAATTTATTAGACATCACAGATCAAGTAAACAACACAACTCATAAAATAGAAAAATCTATCATCACATCACAAAGTAAAATAGGGCAGACTAAAACTAAAAAAAGTTCTGGGTACTGGGCAAGAATATGCACCTATTACTCCTAAGTAATCTATTATAGGATACCATGCCTTCATAACATGTGAACCAAGGGAATAGTCCGCCCACGCAACACCCTCTCTCGATGATCCCGAATCTCTACTGGAGGCTCCAAAAACATCGCATTCTACTTGAAATCCAAATCTCTCAAGTAAATAATGTGGGATTCATCATGAACATATCGATTAAGCTGAGACATATGGAAGACACCACGGATCCTCTCCAGCCATAGTGGTAAGGCCAAATGATACACCACATCACTAAAACACCCTAACACCTCAAAGGGCCCAACAAAACTAGGATAAAGATTAATCCCCCTTAAAAACCTCCACTTCCCATGCTAAGTGAATACTCTCAAGAACACATGGTCTCCAACCTTGAACTCTAGGGTCTTCCACCTATGATCAGTATAGGCCTTCTAACAGTCCTATTCCACCCTCGTCGTCTCTCGAAGACACCTGGGCTATCACAATCACCATCTAGTTTACTATCAGACCTCTGACCATCAAAATATGTGTAATACCTACCTTTCCTGGAAGAGAGAGTAGGAAATAATGGGTACCTAGCCATCATTCCTCCTCACCAGATGTTGGGAAAAACACCCCCTTTGTGAGTATGTGGGTGTTGGAATATAGTGCTCAACATGGGTGGGGTGTGTATAGAAATCATAAGAAGTATACAAGTATATACATATATCCACACACAAGACCAACCTATTGGTTCATAACAAAACACTAACCAACTCACAACATCATCACTTTTACTTCAACCACTAAATGCACAACACCACACAAGCCACAAGCCACATTTCACATTTCCAATTAATTCCCATTATCTAGACAATTCATTTCATTATTAAGCATCATCCACATTTAACACACATGCCATCATTTATTTATTCATTATCCATTTCCATACCATTAACTAAACCAATCCACAATAATTTCAAACATTATTAACCAATTAATTATTCCATCACTACCTGGGTTCTAGTAAAAATCAACCACACATCACAAGCATCTCATCATCCCCATCACACCATCACCTCACCACCTCAAAATAACAGCCAAACAACCACCACCTCACCACCCCAAAAGCACATCCAAACAACCACCACCTCACCACCCCAAAAGCATATCCAAACAACCACCACCTCACCACCCCAAAAGAATGGACAAACAACCACAACCTCACCACCCCAAAATCACAGCCAAACAAACATTACCCCCACCACCCTAAAAGCACAGGCAAACAACCACCACCTCACCACCCCAAAATCACAGCCATATATTACCCATCTACCCCACATCACTTCACAAACACACATAGATGACCCATAATCATGGACACACATCACAACATGTCCTGATCATTTTACAAATTTTCAAAATGGGTCTTTTATCACATTCTACTTAATTTTAGGGGCATTATCACACAAGCCATAATCTTGGGGAAACCATTTCATTATCCAAATATAATTGGTTAGTAAATTTTAAATTTTAGGGTGATATCACAACAACTGTACAATAAGGGTTCAAAAACACATGTCAATCAGTGTAAACAAATCACCCAATGGCCACAATTTTCAGTGAGGCATGAAGCCTATACAATTCACAATATCATAATAATAAAAAAGATTTAAAAGCATTTAAATCATTCAAATTTTCCCCTTCAATTTCAATTAACCAATTATTTATCTTTGATTAATCTAGAACAACCATAACCCATAGATGAAAAAGAGTAAAACCCTCCCACATAATACACAATAAAGAGAAATGAGAGATTCCTTACCTCAAAGAAGCTTTAACAACCCACTGCGCACCGTGGGGTGAAGAAGAAATGTCCGAAAACCACAACCAAACATGGGAAACTATGGATAAACCTACAACACACCCAAATATCATAAAAAAGCATCCCAACTCACACCCCAAACTGAAACAAAATCACTTTAGTGAATCCCCAATATAAGTATGAAAGAAAACCATGAGGAAAGAAGAACTCACCATGGATCACCAATAGGGATCCACCAGAACCAATGAACCAAACCGGGGGGGAAGGGGGATAGAACATACTCTTGGCGTGACTAGGGCTCTTCCAAAATGAGATAAAAGGAGGTTAGGCCAATTTAATGAAATTTAAGGATAAAAAAGAACTTAAAACTTGTAATCTTGCCAGTTTCATGTCGTGTAACCATTATACAGCGTGTAATCCTAGGGTTTTTGAAAATTTACAATTTTTTCTAAAAAATAGTTGCATCATCATTAACTTAATACATGTTGTGAATTCAAATTACATGACATTTAATCCATCTCAAAAATTCCACCTTATCCAATTTAATACACAACATGTATTCCCTGCAGCAGCTCTGTTGCACTTCCAGCCTCTACTAAAAACTCCCAAAACCTCCCCCCAAACACCTCCAACCACCAAAACAAGAAAATTAATAGGTTGGGAAGGAACGATTAGTTAAATCAGATACCTATAAAATTATTCTTCCCTCAAGAAACCAAAACCAAGACCATAAGTAAAGGGGTCCAAACAACCACCCCATGAGATACCTCTCAAGGATCTCGTCACACCTAAAATGCCACCACCAGACCAACACACCAAACCAAGTGGGCACAAAACATATCACACAACCTCATCACTACACAGACATCCAACATCTACATAACCTAAACCAACAACCATCATAGCTAATTAACCGCATTCCCCTAAACATAAAAATTAGTGAATTCCATCCTCCATGTCATGATACTATCCACTTTGGGAATCACTGACTCTCTTGAATAGGTTTAATCTCATTATGGTATAATGAATTTCAATTAGGAATCAAGTCCTATCCTTTTCATATGTTGGAACTTTATCACGCATTATATATCACAAAACAAGGTAAAATAGATCATAACATAAAACAATCAAATCCCATCATCGCATCATAAGAAAAATAGAAAAGGAAAAACTAAAAACAACTCCAAGTACTAGGAATGTATCTGCATATATCACTCCCAAGTACTCTCCTCTAGGCCACCATACCTTCATAACACAGGATCCAAAGGAATGGCACGTCCACACAGCATCTTCTCTTTGCGATCCTAGATCTCTTCTAACCACTTCATGAATTATGTGTCATCCTTGATATCCAACTCTCCTCAGTCAATGACATGGGAGTATTCATGAAGATAATGATGAAGTTGAGAGACTTAGAAGAATTCATGGATCCTCTCTAACTATGGTGGAAATTACAACCAATACACCACCTCACTAACTCACCCCAACACCTCAAAGGTACCAACATACCTAGGAGAAATCTTACTCCCCTTACAAACCTCCACTACCCATTTCAAGGTAAAACCTTCAAGAACACATGGTCTCCAACCTCAAAATCTAAGGACCTCCTCCTGTGATTGGAATAAGACTAATATCAGTCCTTCAATACTTTCATCCTCTCATGAACAAGATCAACCTTATATGTTGTGCTTTACACCACATCGAGCCTAAGAACAACTACCTCCCTAATCTCTATCCAATACAATATAGAACAACATGGTCCCCCATACAAAGCCTCAAATAGAGTCATGAAAATGGATGAGTGAAAGATATTATTATAAGAAAACTCAACCAAGGAGAAGTCTCATAAACAATATCCAAAAAAGTCTAGAAAAAATGCTTGCAACATATCCTCTAGTGTATGGATTGTTTTCTCTATCTTCCTATCTGTCTGAGGCTGGAAAGAAATGCTGAGGTGTAACTGAGTACCAAAAGCATGTTGAAATCCCCTCTAGATTCATTAGGTAAAACATGAATATTTATCTGAGATAATGGATCTTGTAAATCCATGAAACCACACCACCTCATCCACATACCTCTCGGCCAAAGCATCCACTGTGCCCGACTCCTTGATTGCTAAGAAGTGGGATGATTTCGTCAACTGATCCACTATCACCCAGATAGCATCATAACCATCCTAATATAATGGTAGAAATGTGATGAAATCAATTGATATGTCATCCCATTTCCACTTGGTAACATCCAAGGGATTCATTATACTTCCAGGAACATGATACTTGGCCTTTACCTACTGGAAAACTAATCACTTTGCTACAAACTCTACCATTGCTTGTTTCATCTCAAGCCACCAAAACTGCATCCTCAAACAAAATTACATCTTGGAAACTTCTGGTTGTATTGATAAAGGTGAGATATGAAACTTAAAAAAGGATTCCATGATGTATCACTATTGGAACAAACAACCTCCCACAAAATAATATCTTATTCCGACTATCCTCTAACAATCTCTCTAGAGCATCACCGTGGCCAGCATGATCATGCATCACCTCTACCTTTGACTCTCCCCACTAAGAATCCTCTAACTACTACATCAGAGAATACTACACCATTATATAAAATAAACGTCTTGTACCATCATCCACCCTTGTATCTAAGTGAAAGGATTCTAACTCCTCCTTTTCTCTCTAAGAATCCCCATACTCCCGAACAACATCCTTCCCCGACTTCCTACTAAAGGCATCAGCCACAACATTCCCTTTTCCCAAGGTTTAGAATATTGAAAAATCAAAATCCTAAAGAAACTCCATCCACCTCTATTGCTGTAAATTCAAATCAAGTTGATGAATGATATACCTCAAGATCTTGTGATCTATGAAGACCAAAAAGTGCCCCCTAATGAGGTAATACTACCACAACGTTAGTGAAAACACAACTACTACTAGATATAGATCATGGGTGTCACAGTTATTCTTGTGGGGAGGTAATTTTATAGACCCATAATATATCACCACTCATTTTTGCATCAACATGCATCCTAATTCCAAAGGGGAAGTGTCAAAAAACACCTCAAACATCACACCCTTCTTAGGAAACTGAAGCACTAGAGCACTGACCAACTTCCACTTTAGGTAACCAAACTCTACCTAGAACTAATAAGTCCACAAAAAATCCTAGTATTTCCTAGTGAATGTTGTCAATGGGGCTACAACTCAAGATAAATCGAGCATAAACCTCTGATAATATCCTAAAAGACTAATAAAACTATGAACCTATACCAAGTTCTTGGGTGCTTCCCAAGAAACAAAAATTTAAACCTTCAAATAATCCACTACCACATCCTATTGAGACACCACATGACTAAGGAAATACACCTCTCATATCCAAAACTTACACTTTAACAACTTTCCATAGAGTTGATGGCATCGAAGAACCTACAAGATAGATCTAAGATGATCGACATGCTCCTCCTTTGACTTCAAGTATATCAAGATATCATTGATGAATATGAAGATGAACCAGTCTAGGAACCCATGGAAAAATGAGTTCATGAGCCCCATGAAAATGGCTAGTGCATTCTTAACACCGAATGACATGACTACAGACTCAAAGTTCCCATACCTATATCTGAAGGTTGTCTTTAGGATATCACCCTCTTTCACCCTCAAATAATGATATCCAGACCACATATCAATCTTATAAAACCTACTCACCCCTATAAACTGGTCAAAAAGATCATATATCCCTAGAAGAGGGTAATGGTTCTTGATTGTCACCTGATTCAACCTCTGGTAGTTTATGCACAAACTCAAACCATCATCCACCTTCTTGGTGAAAAACACTAGAGCACCACATAGTGACACACTAGGATAAATAAAATCATTATACATCAAATTATTTATCTGAATCCTTAAATACTATAACTCATATGGTTTCATATAATAACGATTCATTGAAATCATAGAAGCACCAGGCTATAAGTATATCCCAAAATTGACATCATGTCGAGGGGGTAGCATCACAACCTTCTCTGGGAAAACCTCTAGAAAGTACCCAATGAACCTAGGGACCTCTGCTATCCTAGAATCCACTGATTCCATCAAAAAATCATCCATCAAAGAAATAAGGGGCTCCACACGCTGACTGTCCACTTGAAAATCCTGATCTCCAACAGAAACCACACGTTGGTCATCCACATCTGGGAACATGAATCTCCTCATAAAGTAGTCTATAATAGAATGGATGGAATAAAACCATTAAATGTTAAGAATAATATATTATGGTTTCATATGTAGTAATAAAATATCCCCATGGAACTGATGTGTCCCCATTATTAGTCTACACCCCTGACACACATCAAACAAGCTAGTTTATCCTCCAACTAGCATAGTCAAAACCAGGGGTATGGGAAACTTCTTTACGTATAGTCCCAGATCACAGACTAGAGTGGGTGAAAAAAATAAGTGTAAATATTTTGAATAAAACAATGGTACTAAACAAATCGATCATACCTCTAATGATCTATGGCCCTTTTGGCAGTGTCTCCTTCGCTATGTGCAACTGAACATGCACATATTCTCTACTTATCTACTGATAAACACCTCTATGACCATAATCAGGTCAAGGTACCTAAACATGAGGAACATCCTGAGGTCATACTATACCTACTTCATCTCCCCACAGTGAAGCATAATACTTCTTCCCCTGCTGTTGGAACGGTCTCACTGGAAACTACTACTGAGGTTGGCATTAAACCTATCCACCTCCACCAAACTGAGCTCAAGGAACCACTACGAACTGGTTCTGGAAATGGCCATGAACCCCAAAATAATAAAAACTGGCACAAATCCCCTAGGAAAATAATGGAAACCATTGGCTCTATAAGACCAGAAAGAAATATATTGAGGTTTAATCCCCTCTGGTCGAAACCTCAAAGGTCCTAGTGCTTGAGACTTTCCACTAATAACTATGCTCCTTGGGGAACCCTTCTGGTTCCCCACTCATAGTAAACCTCCTCATAGGTGCATCTGCTCGATCACCTCTACCTTCTTTTGAACATCCATATACATCACCAATGTGAAATAAGTAACTGAATACTTGATAGAAGGATAAAGTACCTCCTCAAGACATCTCGAACGAGACTCCTCACCTAGAAAATGATCTAAAGAAAATGAAGAATTTTTTTGAACTTGAATCCCAAATCCCTCACTGATAGACTTCCTTTCTGAAGAGAAAGAATCTCCTTCCTATTCACTAACTTCATGGTCGATGAAAGTAACTCTGTCCGGAACTCTTTCTGAAATATGACCTATGAAACATCTACCTCCTTCCACTCTCCCAGATATAGCATCCATCACTAATGCATAGATCCACACATTTTAGTGACTTCCAACGGGACCCATTATCCCACTGAGGCCTAGATCAAAATGAAATCGATCTCAAGCTCCTTTATCCAACTCTTGGTCTCCACATCTGAAACACTTCCCTTGTACCTCCCCAAAGCATGGCACTGAAAATCACGCAACACCCTCTTCCAAGCCTCATCATCCTATACCAAATCAACCCTAAGATGATAAATCGGTTTATCCTATTGAACCTTAACTACTCAATCAACACACTGATGATTAATATAAGACATAGCTAAAAAGAAAAAATTCCTAATCCTTGTAGTATGGAATTTCTTGTAGATTCATTTAAATTAACTTTATTTATTTTAACCTTCCAAAAAAACCTAATTCAAACAAGAACACAAGTCATCATGATGCATGTACCTCTCCTTGGTCTTATCCCTGCAAATAGGTACATCTCACTTGGTCATTCAATAAGCTCAAAGTTCGTGCACTAGATCACAGGGGGGCCTAAACTCCCATGTTCTAGTCAGCCTCCCTGGCCTATGTCATGCACCAAGGTATAATAGTATTATTTTCATATCAACCCATGAAATCCTTAATATTATTAATTCCAAACTCCATATTATCTCCCTACCATCCCTTTGATACTACTATTTCATGATCCCTCCCTCCAAAGATAGAACAATGAGGAGAGAGAGATAATGACCCCTGAGTCCCACCTCTAGTAGGCCCTGGGTTTGCAACTAGCACTAAGGGTATAAAAATATCATGAAATGGGAGTCATTATCCTCTATAAGAAAATAGGATTGGGAGATAAGATGAATAATCCACAAGAAACATCACGACATGATATAAAAAGAAACCAAATCCCACCCATAATGAATGTATAAATAAAATAGGTGCAGATAAAAGTCTCCAAATGTAAATACCCAAAAGAAATGCTAAAGCAGTGACACGGAATCTATCCAATGATATGAGCTGGTAATGTCCAACATGGTATACATAGTCCTTCTGGAAACCTGAAAATCAATTTACATACATAGGGTGAGAATACAAGTATACTTGGTAGGAAAACCAAAGTCCCTTGTGCACATGTGAAAGAAGCATACTAATGAACCCATAAGTAAACAGAAGAACCAAAAACACCTAAATTGGTCAACTATCCATCCCAACCTCACCAAGGAACGCTCACCAAATAACGTAATCTAAGTAATATGATATAACATGAGTCACATCAATGAAGGGTACTCCGCGCTGCTTTACCACTGGTATTCCTCTCTCTCACTCCAATATTGTACATCTTGTAGCTCCCATATCTTAAAATACCACAATGCCCCCTAGAACAACTACATCACATCACACCCAAAAACAACTAGGCTCATCCACCCATAAGCAAAGCCACAACACATCTCACCTAAAAACACTTGGGCCACAACACATCCACAACCATAACCAAAGTAGTATGTTATCATGAACATGAAGTAAATCAACCTAGGGCCCTCCTTCTACCATGAATTAACCCCACTTTAAGACACCTCATCCCATATAATCTTGCCCGTAGAAACTTGGGATCACCACCCAACAAGCATAGCCACATCATATATCACTCAAAGACATCTCGGGTATCAAAACCACCAACTAGTGCACTATAAAACCTTTGGCTATCACATCCTATAAAATACCTACCTCACCTATAAGAGAGAGTGGGAAAGATCAAGTACTCAACCATCCATCCCCCACACCAGATCTCAGAAAAAACTCCCTCTGCTTAATTATTCAAGTATAGGCACATAGTGCTTGATGTGGGTGGGGTATGTATAGAAATCACATGGAATATAAAAGTATATACATATATCCACACACAAGACCAACCTATGGGTACACAACCAAAAACTAACCAACTCATGAAATCTTCACTTTTATTGCCACCTATAAATGAAAAACACCACACAACCCACATTTCACATTGCCAACTGATTCCCATTTTTCAGACAATTATTTTCATTATTAAGCATCATTCACATTTAACCACACATCCCATCATTTATTTATTCATTATCCATTTTCATCCCATTAACCAAACCACACCCTATCCATTTCAAACATTATTAACCAATTAATTATTCCATCACTACCTGGCCATCTAGCATAAAGAAAACACACGTCACAAGAAACTCATCATCCCCATCATACCATCACCTCGCCACCCCAAAATCATGTCTAAACAACCACCACCTCACCGCCCCAAAAGTAGAGACAAACAACCACCACCTTTCCACTCCAAAATCACAACCAAACAACCACCACATCACCACCCTAAAAGTATGGCCAAACAACCATCACTTCAGCACCCCAAAATCACAACCAAACAATCACCACCTCACTGCCCCAAAAGTATGACCGCTTCTCACCCATTGGCCCCATATCACATCGCAAACACACATCATCATCCAATAAGCATATCCACACATCAAAACACATCAAGATCATTTTACATATTTTAAAAAGGTGATTTTTATCACATTCCACTTTATTTTAGAGGTGTTATCGCACAATCCATAATCTTGGGGCAACCATTTCATTAGCCAAATATAAATGGTTATTCAATTTTCCATTTCAGGGTGATATAAAAACAACCACAAAGAAAGGGTTCAACAACACATTTTAATCGGTGCAAAAAAATACTCCAATGGCCATAATTTTCAGTGGAAAATCAATCCCATAAAATTCACAATATCATAATAATAACAAAGATATAAAACCATGAAAATCATTCCCTTTTCCCTTCAATTTTAATTAAATAATTCTTTATATTTTATTAAACCAGAAATACTATAACCATAGATGAAAAAGTGTAAACCCCTCCCAAATGATACATAGTAAATAGAAACAAGGGATTCCCTACCTGAAATAATCTTTTCTAACTCGTTGTGCACCATAGGGAGAAGAAGAAATGTCTATAAACCACAATAGAACATGGGAAGCTATGGAGAAACCTACATCACACCCAAATATCATCAAAATAGATACCAACTCACACCCTAAACCAAAAAAAAATTATGTAGTGAATCCCCAAGATAAGAATGAAAGAAAACCATAGTGAAAGAAGAATAACTCACCACAAATCGCCAATGAGGATTCACTAGAACCAACAAACTAAAGTGGGAGGAAGTAGGATATAAGATCCTCTCAAGGAACCTAGGGCTCATCGAAAATGAGATAGAATGAGGTATGGTCAAATGAATGAAAGTTTGACACAAAAAAACTTAAAACCTAAAATCCCATCAGTTTCATATCGTGTAACCATTACACGACGTGTAATCCCTCGGTTTCTGAAGATTTCCAACTTTCACCAAAAAACACATCACTTAGTCCTTTATTTAATTCATGTTGTGAATTCCACTTACACGAACTATAATACATCTCACATATTCCCACTTATCCAATTTATAAGTTGTGAAATAGTCGGATTTACAAGCTGTGAACCACCATTTCATGTCATGTAAACAATACATGGCATGTATTCCCTACAGTAGCTCTGTTGAACCTCCATCCGCCACCAAAAACTCCTGGAACCTCCCATAAACACCTCCAACCACCAAAAATGGAAATTTAATAGTCTAAGAAGGAATAGTTCATTATAGTATTGTAAATGGATTTATTTTTTTCATAACTTTCATGAAATATTAGGTATTTAAAAATCTATCTCATGTTTTACCTTCCATGTATCTTTAATTCAATAGATTATAATTATGTAGGGGTTCTTTGTTTAAATTTTTATTTATTTGAGACATGTTTTATAATGTGCACTATTTTTTATTTTATTCTATAATGACTTATTCTTTGTTATATTATATCAAGATTATTTTTCTTTTCATGATATTCAATGTTTCTCTCCATGTTAAATCTTTCATGGAGTTTCAATTAAGATGTTACTTAATCTGCAATGTTTTCTTCTCTAATCTCAATTTCAAAATCGGAATTTATTTTGAAAGATAATCCATATATGGAATTTGAATCATTTTTCTTTATAAAACCCCAATAATTTCCTTCACCTATGGTTATTTTTGGTGTTTTACATGTCTTCTTGTTATTTCATTCTCCCCCTTGACTTACAATTTACCCATTGTAAGTAAAATGACCCTACCTCTTCATTTCAGTTAGGAATTCTTCTCTTCCATGATCGTATTCATTGGATGATTTTATGAATGTCCTTATTTATACCTTAATAATTTTTTAAGTTAATTTCATACTATTTTGGTATCCTTTAGGAATATTTTAATCAAATATCTATAAGATAAATAATTTACCACTTTCTTTGTCTTTCCAAATCATCATTTATTATAGGCATGATTTTTCTTCCAATGTCTTTCCTTTGTGAATATCTTATTTTTCATTACTTTTTTTAAGGTAATTCACTAAAATAATCATGAATTGATCAATTTGGGAAAAAATTACTTAACTATATACCATTAATCTTTATGGTGTTAGTTTGATGATTCTTACATGGAAATATATTCCACTTATTGATGGGGGGAAATTGATAGTCAGTATTCTTTTTATTCTGATACTGATGCTTATTGATTACTTAGGGAAGTTGATTATGTATTATTTAACTATCCACCATCATTCTTTGGATAAATTATGTTCATTTATTGACTATAAAAGTATTGACATTTTGTGTGTTTATATCTCAATACAAATTTTTATTGATTACTAAGGAAAGATTATTATGCATTAAATTTATATTCACATCATTCACATGGTGAATTAATTGGACTTAAATAAGTGATGGGTAGGGGTTAGTATTATATAGACCCTCAATTCATTAGTTTTTCTTATGAGATAAAAGGTTTGGGTATTTGGTTTATTCCTACCCAATGAAAGAATGATGATTTGGTTGAGACCTTGAAAACAAGAATGATGTTTTGGTTGCAACCTTGATAAAAAGAATAATGTATTAGTTGAGGCCTTGACAAGCCTAGAATTATGTATTCTATCACTACAAAACCATATATTATTAACCATGTGATTATTTATATTGTTATGAAATCCATTGATTTATTTCAAGTTCACGTGATCATGTAATGACCTAGTGTTTATTATTAATCATTTTTTCCTAAATAAATGGGTGTTTTATTATATTATATAATATTATATACATAAAAAATATAGAGAAACCAAAAAAAAATTTGTTAATAAATAATTTTAAATTAATCGGTAATGAAAACAATTAAAATTATAAAAATTACAACTAGACAAAAATATAAAATAGAAAAGCTAAAATGGGGAAATGTGGATCGCCCCAATCTACTAGAATCCCCCCCCCCCACTAGAAACACTATAGAGAATAAAAATATTAGTAAACCAAACAAAATTATAGAAAATGGAAATAAAGAACCTTTAGAGGAATTGAGTTTAATATTGAATTAAATAATGTATTGGTATATATATGAGGTAATGTGATCGTTGGAATAGTAATGCGACTATTTGAATAGTAATCCAGTCGATTAGAATAGCAACCTGACCATTGGGAATAGTTACCTGACTATTGGATTAGTAATTATACCCAAAAAAATGTGATATAAATAACATTTATCATGATTAATTTATGTAATTAAAAATATTATAATGTGAAAAAATAAATATCATGATTAAAAAACTCAAAAAAAATATAATCACATTTTTAATAAACTGCATTCTAAAGTATTTTGTAAAAGTCATTATTTTAATATTAAAAATTAAAATTACCTATTTTAAATTTTTATTTGGATAAAATGAATAGAATTTTTGAAATCATCATGTTAAAATTTTCCAAGGGTGATTTTTTTGTAATTTTCTGAAATACTTCAATTTCCAGGTGAATAGTAAAAATATAGTTTTTCACATAACTAGTGTATCTTAAATTACATAATTCATGATGTAATAATGACATAACACTTTATAGAACTTGAGCTTCATTTGTGATATATTTTATTTCATAAATGAGTTATTAAAATATGATAAAATTAATTTCCAAACCTAAAAAAGAACTTTCCAAAACCTAAATTCAAAGGTGACTCCTTAAAATAACAATTTTTCTTTATTTCTGCTTTCCTTTTTCATAAAATAATAGATTATAATTAATAATGTGATTTAAATTATTAAACCCATTATATTATATTTATATATGATTCATATTTTCAAAAAAACTCTATTACAAGGTTTTCCATTGATATAATATTTTATTCAATATTTTATTCTAAAAATACCCTTCTCCTCAAGTATAAATAACCCCTCTCTCTTCCCTTAGAAAAACACTCCTACCATTCATTAAAAAGATCAAGATATGCCGAAATAATATCTCTAAATCCCCTTATAATACTTGGGGACATTCTAGATCAATCCAACTCTAATCACTAAGGGAGTTAAAGTGTTATACAAGAGAAGCTACACCAAGGAGAGAGTGAGTCTCTATTAAATTTTTCCTCTTTTCTTCTTCTCTTTATTCTTTTTACCAATTCCTTTAAAAATGATATACTATAAAATTAATTATTCAATAAGTTAAAATTATATTAATGATGTTAACCTACTATAATTATCATATTTATAACAAATATAAATTTCATACTTCCCTTTCCCACTCTTTCGACAACGTCCCGTTAAAGGTCAGTTAACCACCTACGAAGACATTGCCAAGAAAATTATTATAACCACCTTCATGGGTGGATATTATTAATTATATATAATATATAAATAATTAAATACATTTATTATAAGCTTCTGGATTTAATCATACCTTTCTATAAATGACTAGAGAAATCAAAGTGAAATGGAAAATTTATAAGAAAACGTGATATCAAAATGCTTCAATTTCATCAATAAAAATTAAGAAATATAATCAAATGATTATATTTTATAAACAGTTATATAAATGACTATAATTAACATCTGGATAAATGTATTAATAAATCTAATTTTATTATTCATGGGGCACAAAATTGGCAAAATAAAGCATGAATTAAGGTAAGGGGATTCTCAAACCCAACTCCTTTTGTTTGGGTTATCCCTCTTTCACGAAATATTTGGTATGAATATTCCTCTAATGTTCCTTAAATATCATTTCATTATTCCTCCCTTTTTTATGGATATACATGTTTCTAACTTGATTTTATGAAAAATACAAAGATTTTCCAAAATAACTCATCTTTCCAAAACGCATCTTTGACTCATCTTGAGTTGTTTCTTCTTTTCTCAAGAATGGTGATTCTTATACCAAGTATGTTTTACCCTTTTTCATTTGGTAACCCTCAATTTTATTCATGAAATCGTGATTGATGAAATCCTTATGAAACTCACTCCTTTATATGGGTTAATTCATGACTATGATTGTAATGCATTCTATGTGGCATGCATGATTATATAAATATTATGATGTGATGGGTGGGCCTGGAATTATATAGACCTCCAATTCATTGGGTAATGTGACGTATCTCGTGATATAATGTGTATTATGCATTAACATGACGCTATATTTTTTCACAATGATGATGTTATGATTATACACATATGTTATGTGTGAACATGATGCTAGATTTTTTCACAACTATGTGTGGTATTTGACCACTATGACATGATGTTTCATTTTTATGCATTACTAAATTCCATTCCATTATCACATGTTTCCCTCATGATGTTTATTATCATCCTATTATTATGATATGATGATGATTTTTATGATCACCCATGTTATATTGACTCATGTCCTTATTCATCCTCTTACTAGTCTTTTATCTCACCCCTTTCATTGATGTATATCCTCAGGTGATTACTCGTACTAAGGAGAACATGAGAGCCACTAAGAAGATCATTAGCATAGGAAGTGGTTTTTCATGTCATTTTTTCTTGATTTTTAAAGTCGGTTAGAAGGCTAAATTATTTCAGGTGATGTTGTAAATAAATTTTTAATGTCGATTAAAAAAACTAGCATTTTGAATGAATTATTGTATTGGTTTTTCACAATAGTTATCTCATAACCGACAAGAAAACCCAATTTTTTACATCATTTATGACATAACCGATGTGGAAAACTATTGTGATTAAGGGTTTTTTAAGTTTTTTATTTGATAACAGATGTGAAAACCCAATTTTTTTAATAATTTTACTTTCAACTCTCCTCTCCACTGCAGACATGAAGAGAAATAGTAGAAAAACCAAAAAAAACTTAGTAGTGTAAATAGCATAAAAACAACCAAAAAACCCCATTTAAAATACAACTTTCAAAATTACAATATATAATACAAACAAACTAAAATCCAATAGCAAATGAAAAATGATTTTCCCATCCAAACACATTTACAGTTAAAAATTTCAAAGTAACAATATAGAGTACAAACAAACTAAAATCCAACCAAACCTATAGAATGATTTTCCCATTCAATTTGTAAGTGTTTCATCTCCTATGTGTTATAAGGACGAGGGTCATAAAAAATACACAAATTAAAAGGGAATAATTTATCATGTATTATGAATAAAATGAATGAAATATTCAGAAAAGGTTTATAAATAAATCTAACCTAGTGGAACTTCGTAACTATCTCAACTAAAATTATTTCATTCATAAATATTAGCACATAATATCCACATTATTTTACACCTTATTATTTATTAAGATGTTTTTAAATGAATTTTTCAATTCAAAATAACACTATTAATTAATATATCTAAAATTTGTAGATTATAAATGAAAATTCACCTTTTCTTTTACATATTTTATCTTGGAGATCTTATTTCTTACGGTATCTTGAAAGAAATGTCATGCCCTCTCTAAAAATAATATGAATCAAATAAATTTAAAAGTTATTATAATATAAAAAAGTTTTAAAAAACTCATACTTATGTGTCCAATAAATTCTTAAAATTTTGTCTCACTTCTCCATGGATGGATCACAATAAGTAAAGTGTTTTCTCCCTTGGAAAAAAACACCTAACATCCAATTTCCACTAATATAAAAGAAAATTTAATGTTAGTGGTTATTATGTTAAAATATATATATAACATTTTGAGATATATGTTTTATACTCTTGAGGATAAGGAAACTCCCATCACTAAATAATTGCATTCTTTTGAAATCTTTTAACAATATAAATTGTTCTTTCCACTTCAGTCATTTTCATCAATATAGGTGAAATAAACTAAGGGTCCATAAATCCATATACATAAATCTTATCTTACTCCTTACACATTGTATAAATATACATAATATAAAACAAACATAAGCGTAAATTTTCAATAAATTAAACGTACTAAAAGATTTATGTTAAGACTTATATGAAAGAAACTTGCATCGTGTTGATTCCCAAGTGATCCTTAGTTACAAGATCTATGATATAATTTTTCAAAATCACCATATTAATTTCATGCCCATAAACAATAGATTCAATTATAATCTCATAAACATCCAATAACAAATTTTAATATATTGAAGATCTATTGAGACTACTAGAATTTTTCTCTTAAGTCATTACACTTTTTATTTTTTTATTTTCTATATAGTATTTATTTACCTTTATAGTATTCATATAAAAAATATATAGATATATAAACTTTAAAAATTAAAAAAAAATTAATACCAAAATGAAATAAAAGATAAAATATACACATTCCTCTATGGTAATATGTCAAATAAGTCTAGATAGACAAACTAAAAAGTGGTTAATACTTTTTCCAACTGTAATCACCTAATCTCTAGGTAACAGTACTCTAGATGATCTATCAATAATATCTTGTACAATAACCCTATGATGTTCTATCTATATATGTTGATGATGAATGTAATCTCTAATATAAAATATTATCCCATATACAACAATATGATGTTAGGGATCATCAACATATAACTCACATTAAGTGGAAAGTTGTGTAGGAGGGGGTATAGGAGTAAGATAAGGAGTGGGGTTTGTAGGCAGAGGTGGGGGAATGGAAACTGTTGGTGAAGGTGGAGTAGTGGGAACTGCAGTCTGAAACTTTATTTGCATGTCTATAAACATCAATTGTTCTGAAGCTCTGATCCTATCCTCCATCGTCACATGAATATCTTGAACTTGATCTTCTAAAGATTCTATTTTTTTATAAACACCCTCTATTGAAGAATTTTAATAATGTGGAAATTCTTTTTCACCCATACACCTGCTGGGTATCCTCATACATGACCTAGGTATTTGGGATTTTCTAATGATGTATCTAAAATATCCCACCTACCCTCAGCTAAAAAAACACCCTATGTGTTCTGATCCTCAAGAGAATATTGTATGAAATATTTGAAAAAATATGTAGTGAATCAAAATATATAAAGAATTTAATTAACTTAAATAAATAAATAAAGTAAACATATTATAATCCTCTCAACTACAACCTGTGACTCTTCTGTAAGATATTGTCCTTTTTTATCATCTGAGCCCTCTTCTATTTTTCATGTCTAGCCAAGGGGTGGAGGGGAAACCTCTGTAGAGCCTGAAGACTCATCTCTTAGTTTTTTAAATTTTTCAGCCATCATTTATTCTTCTAATAACGTATACCATCCCCTAGATAAATCATGAGGGTATATCTTTTTATATTTGATCTCCTAATGAGATCTCCTTGATTTTTTTAAATTAATAATAAATAAATCATTAATACGATCATTAATAAGATCCTTAATTAAAAAAACTTATATAAGGTATCATTTCACTTACCAAAAATGATTCCTTTATTATACCTTCAAAAAATTTCTTCCATGTATCTTCATATATAAATTGATATATATCACATGGATTATGATCTTTCATATGCCTAAAACGAAATTTGATGCGAGGGTTGATTTGAAATCCCTCCCTCTCCTAGCATCTAATGATAAACATTTCCTCCTAACTCCTCCAGTTTTAGGTATATCATATGTCATTTAATAAGAAGGGGGAAACATATATTACTATAATCATTTCAAGATAAGTAAAATAATAACAAATGAGCTTACCAAAATAGTCTCCCACAAGTGAGATAGTGTCAATTTTTCAACACTTCTCCGATCATCAATCAAAATACTAAATTTTCTTTTAGATTGAACTAATATAAAATCATGAATTGTTTTGAATTTTGACCTCTTTGAATATCATTATCATCAAATTCTACTGGTCTCCTCTAGTCCTGTATATGGGAAACTAATAATTTTGGTAAATTCTTGCTTCCATGTTTATCGACCCTTGAACTCTTCTTTGGTCATATGGGAGTAAATGTCTCTTGTAAAGAATGATGAGGCTCATCAAGAGGAGCATGTGTACATTCCTCCTCAAATGTTTGAGTATGATTATCTCCAGAAGTATGTGATGGATTATTTGATTGATTCGTCATTATTCTACAAATAAAATCAAAAAACAATTAGTATACAAATATACATATTCAACTAATACAATAATAATGTAAATGAAAAATGAAAAATTATCAAACAAAAAAGTAAAGTAAATAAAACTTAACACATTTTTATTCATATTTTTTATAGCTAACTGAAATTCTAACAATAATAATGAGATATTAAATGTCATATATATGGATGAAAATAAATTCAAAAATGGTGTGTGAATAGTAAAAATGCTAAAACCTAATAAATCATTTTTTACACCAAAAAGAATATTTTTTCAATATAATCTTATAAAATATTTTTATTTTTATTTAATGTATTAGATTTAAAATAATTATTTTTCAAAAAAATAAATTAATAGATATGTTACGTAAGGTTAAACATGGTAAACTAAACAAAACTAAACTAATATAAACAAACAATTCAACTTATTAGTTATAATATGTGTTTTAATAAATAAAATAAAATTAAAATATATAACATTTTATGAAATTTTAAAAAGGTAAACAATAAATAAACATATGTTACCTGAAACATTATGAATATACTAAAGGATTGTTTTCCCGAATTCCTTCGTCATTATTGTTTCATATGGCACAAACCATATCTACGACGTGCTCATCAATATTATCTGTTAATATTCCCATGGAGGTAGGGATATCACATAAATCAGCATCTTCATCAAGTTTATCATCACCAACATTCTATTTTCTTCCTTGTAAAACAATATACCACTATATATCGGACTGATCAAGAAAATAGAAAAAAAAAGTGTCTGTGTTTCCATTATAAAAGGATCAGTTATGTATTCCAATTTATTCATATTAACAAGTTTCATTCCAAAATCATCGTGTCTGACACTTTTATTACTGATAAACCATTTATAGTTAAAAATTGAAAATTTAAACTTAATATAATCAACCTCCCATAGTTATTCAATGACTCTATAATATTCACTTTATATGGAAATTGGGTTTTTGTCTTTAGCACTCAAAAATGCATTTCTTCTATGAACACTAATACACTACTATTCAGAACTACACTTATATTGTCCTGATCTTTCATATGAAATGTATAGTCATTAATTTCATACCCAAACCATGTTATAAAATTTAAACTTATACCACCCACTAATCATCTCAATGTTTCTGATGCATATGATCTACCAATCATAGTCTCTTTAAACCATTGAAAATAAGTTTGTTATGCTCATTAAAAATCCACATATCATTCTTCTTTGGATAAAATTATTTCAATAAATTAGTATGCAATGTTATATATGGTTGAGAATCATCTATGTTATTCAATATGTATAAATGTACCTTCTTTATATGTTTGTCTTTCAACAATTTGACTTTCAATCCACGGATCCCCTTTTCCCCATAATTAACTCGTTCATAGCAAGATGGAGGTAAACCAATGTTCTCTACTATAGAGAAGTAGCTTGTAAAAAACTCCACAACCTCCTTAGAAATATATTTCTCAGTAATGGAGGCTTTTGGTTGATATGAATTCTTAACATACCCCTTTAATATCTTCATATACCTTTCAAAAGGATACATCCCATATAGATATACGGGTTTGCAAATATTTATTTTTCACACCAAATGAACCATTAAATGCACCATGATATAAAAAAAATATGAAGTAAAATACATTTCCAATCGAAAAAGTATATAAATCGCTTTATTCTCCAAATCGTTCAAAGCATTCAGATCAATAACCTTATTAAAAATTGAATTGAAAAAACCACACACCATCATGATAGTCATTTTGACATAGATGGGAAATATTCCACACATTGAAACTAGTAGGATTTGTTGCATCATGAAATAACAATCATGATATTTCATACCTGTCAACTTAAAATCATTTAAAGACACACAAAAAATTAAATTTTAAGAATAACCCTATGGAAATTTGATATCATGAAGGCATTGAAAAAATATAATTTTCTTTATTTTGGATAATGTATGAAAATTTGGGGGCAGGAATGCTTGACTTCCATCAGTAGTGAGAGATAACTCCAACCATATTCCCATTTATAGTAAGTCTAATCTTGCATTCAACCCATATTTAGTCTTTCCTTTAATATCTAACAATGTTCCAATCAATATGTCACAGATATTATTCTCCACATGTATGACATAAATGTTAAATTTGACCTCATGATATCTCCAATATGGTATCTCAAAAAATATTGACTATTTATTACAAATATTAATATCATTACCAGGTTTATGTGTCTTTCCAAATGTCACGCCAATTTTTTTCACCCTCACAAAATACTGAGTAGTGGATAAAGGTTTTGGAGAAATATAAAATTCTTATGAGTCATTGAATGCCTTTTCTAATCTTCTATAAGAGTGATCCGAATATAAAAACATTCAATGAACCATGTATACTATTTTTCTCCCATGATGCAGTTGATAATATGGAGTCTGTTGTTCACAAATTGGACACGCTTTATACCCCTTGACATTGTATCTATAAAAATTTACATATGTTGGGAAGTCATTTATAGTGAACAAAATCATTTCATGCAATTTAAAATATTAAATTTTATAAGAATCATACACCCTAATACCATCCTCTCATAAGAGTTTCAAATCATCAATTAATGGTGAAAAGAAAACATCAATATCATTTTCAGGTTGTTTTGGTCCAAAGATCATTAAACTCAACATGACATACCTTCGCTTCATAAAAAATTCATAAGATAATTTGTAAATTAGTAATAAAACAGGACATCAGCTATGTTTTCTTCTAAGGCTTCGATGTGGATTTATTCCATCCATGCATAGTCCAAGTCTGATATTTCTACCTTTGTTTTTGAATGTAGGAAACTACTGATCAATTTTCTTCTACTGTGTACAATCAGATGGATGCCATAATTTTCCATCACATATCTACTCATATTCATGAAATATTAACCTTTTTTCATCATGTTAATTTGAAAATAAACATTTCAAATGAGTAATTATAGCAAGATACCAAAATGACTTGGTAGGGGTCTCTATAACTGCTAAATTAGCATGTAATTTTTCTTTCAATGTATACCATGATGTCCCGCATTTAGGACCACTTGAGAAAATTTTATATTCCTTCCTATATAGATTAGAGTCATTCAGGAAGGCATGTATTTTTTTGTACCCTAATCCCATGGGGCATAGTATTTTCTTCACTTCATAATGTGAATCAAGAAGATCATTATCTTTAAAAAGAATATCCTTAAACAATTGTAGAAAATATATAAAACTCTTATCACTCCAAGCATGTTTTTACTTCAAGTTAACCAATCTTAACACCAACTATAAAACTGTAAATTTCATACAAATTGGATACAATGGTCTTTTCTCATCACCATATAAACACTCAATTATTGGTTATTTCTCAATTGTCTCTACTTCAATATCACGAATAATTTATTCAATTTCATCAGTGTTATCATCTTGCAAATCATTATAATAAATAGATCCAAAATTATTTCCAAGTTTTACCATGAAAAATCAAAGGGTTCTGACTTATATTAAAACCGTAACAAATTAAATGATCTTTAATCTCTTTGTTTTTCAAATTCTTTATATTTAAAAATTCCAGGCATGGATAGAAAAAAAATTCATTGTTTGAAACATTTCATTTAGAAATTTCCAAAAAAGAATCAACACTTTCCTTATATTCATCACTTATTTGAAGTTTCGTAATCCAACTTCAATTCATTAGTATCTATAACAAGTATCAAAAAAATATCTTTTCAAAAGAATATAGCGGTGATAAAAGTGAGTTAGAGGGGGGAAATTATATTATTTCAATGATAATAAATCTTGTAAATTAATAAGAAGTAAAATTTTCTAACCACATTAAAGAAAATAGGGTGTTAAATATGCTAATATTTACAATACTTTGGAGAGATATAATAAATTCACCCATAAAATAATGATTAAAGTTACATTTTTGTCGAATATAAATGAGAAAATAATCATAATCCTAACATATCATGTTGAACACAGGATAAATAAATTGAATTAAAAAGGATTTCCAAAAAATTGATCATAATCCATGATAAAAAATAAGTTGGGTGGTGTAATTAGAGTATATATCAAGTGGATAATAAGAAACATTAAAGGGTGTTAGCATAGATGAAAATTACATTATAATAGCATTATAAAATTACATTAAAAAATAAGAAGATATTATATTTACATTTTTTAATAACTTTTATTACATAGAGAGTAATTTATAAATTATTGAGATTAGAAATTACATTGAAAAATATTGAAAACAAATAAGGTAAACATTATAAGGATAATAGAAAATTTTGATGAGAAAATTCATTCATGTGGAAGGAATTAAAAAATAGATTCATTTTAAACATTTATAAGTTAGAAAAATAAATATAACCTTATAAAATTATAAAAAAATATATACATTACATTATTTTAATGATTATTACATGTCATTGGGAAAAGGTTTTCAACATCTTGTAGCTCATGTTTTCACTCAAAATAATCTATTAATATCATTTAAAAAGTGGTTAAAACTGCTTGTTATACCACTACTTATAAAAACTTAATTTCCTAGTTCAGTATGGGGACATCAAAATTTTCATGTAAAAAAAATAATTCAAATTATTCCATCAATATTTCATGAATGTTTCCCTCCAAAATTATCTTGTCTCCTTTAACCAAATATCTCAGATTTGATAATATTTCTTACGTCATATATGTTCCTATAACACCCTTACAATGAAAAAATATTGGATCCCAAAGAATAATAGGAATTTTTATTGGATTTCAATCTCACTTGATTAATATGTATCTTGACACAAAATCATATATGTATTCATAATTAGATTTTAAAATTTTAATTTTTTTGAATATATTCTACAATAATTCAAAGGTAAAAATCAATCGACATTATAATAAATATTATGGAAAATAACATCCTTATTATATCTTAATCCTCGTGAATATATGAGTGAACTTGAAGTTCATAATATTATAAATTTTCCAAATTTGGAAAATTATTTTATATATGAATTCATTGATTCAAAAAATGTCACAATATCATATATATACCTTCTTTTAATTACCTAGTAAGTGTAAATATCTATAGAGGACAAAATAATGGTTTTATCAATAATTCTTATAATTCATTCTTGAAGCATGGGAGACCACTCAGATTAGAATACAAAAATCATCATATAAGGAAAGGGAAACAACCCTTGTTGGTTAAAATAAATTAACTAGAGTATAATGAAAAATAATTTGATCACGAAATTACTCAAGAAATCAACGTACCATAAGTACCTAATCAAGATCATATTGAAATTTAAATAAATTTTACTAACAATGGATGATGTTGGAACTAAGTATAGACCATTTTTGAAGATGAATTTTAATACTTTATAGAACATTAAATTATTGGTGAGGATTAAGGGAAAAAATGGATAATGAGTTTTATAATATACCAAATTAGGATCAATGGAAATATTCAATCCAAAATGAATTACACTAACTTGAAAAAAGTGAGGCCTTTGGGTCTATTGTCAAAACTTCTAAAGGGATAAAACTAGTTAGTTATAAATGGGTATTTTTTGAGGTTAAACCTTTAAACCCTAAAACATCCAAGATCTGTTGTCATGTATTATTGGGTTTATTATTTGATATGTTCAATTAATCAATTGGAGACAAAGAACCGGAATGAGTTTCTTCAATAATCAATCTACTGAAATAATGAAAAAATAAAAAGTTCAAAAAGGAAATAACACAGGATATAACATGCTTCAGATAAGTTTGATCCTATGTTCATGGATATAACACCACCCAGGTATGTATTTTACTACTATTCAATAAAGAAAATACATACTCAAAGAAAAAAACTAGAGAAACTATTTGAGGAGGTTGGCCTTGTTGAATAAGGTGGAAGCGGTGAAGCTTGTCACGTAGAGTCAACATCATCCACTCCTGGACAGACACATTCACACACACTAAAATTATATATATCTATACATGATAGAAATTAATATATTTCTAAAGATCCAAGAAACTAAATAGAAACCTGGTTATGATCAAAAAGGAAGTCAAAATTAGGATCCTTCATGATACACAGTCATCCTTGACCCAGGAATGAGCCGATATCCACTGAGTCTCAATTGGAGAAGTACTATAATTCTAGGAGGTAGAAAAATCTCAAGGATAGGGAGTGCGGGTGACCAAATAACCTTGGTCTCCTTCTTCTTCTCCAAGAACCCCTCTACACAGTGAAGGAGATACTCGTCGGGAACTCACCAACTAAACCAGAAGAAAGGAGCTACTTCGGGATAATGGATCGATCGAATCCAAGGGACCAGTGGGGAAATCATGGAATGCCTAAGATCATCAGTCATCTAGGAATAAGCATAGGATTATAGCTGCATGGACAACTGAGATCAAGGATAATGGTTCACATAATTGAAGGCGGGACAGCGTACGGGACAAGTGGCTCCACAGGATTGGAATGGTGGTAGTACCCGGGATCAAAGTTGAGTTAAATAAACACACTAGGAGCATAATAGGACCATTATATATCCTTTAATAAATAGTTTAGATAATCAACTGATATAGTTAAGGAAAAAAGATATTCCAGTATACAAAATTATCGGGTTAAAGGAAATAAAACCCCATGTGAACAGTGACATGCAAGTGTATATACCCCTATGAAAAATGATCTCCCTTAAGCAAATATGAATAAATCATATAAAACAATATTAAATTAATTTAAATGCAACAACACAAGGGTCTAAAATAATAAATCTCTACAATTAAATGGAATTTAAGTATGATATTCTCTCAAACTAAGTTATATAATCGTGATTAAGTTCATTAGTTTAAGGAAATGCATGAATTTGGACAATGGTATGGCCTTAGTCAAACTATCATCTAGATTTTCCACAGTGGATATCTTAGTGACACTCACCATCCTAGATTCTATAATATCCTTAACAAAATTAAGTCTAATGTTAATGTTCTTCGATCTACCAAGGAATACATAGTTCTTAGATAAATTAAATAAATATTGGCTATCACAGAGGACTACTATGCTATCAACAGATTAATAAAACTTAGAAAGAAAACCTTTTAACCATATAGCCTCTTTAAGAGATTCTGTCAAGGTTATATACTCTACCTCATTAGTAGATAGTGCAGCCAATGACTGCATATTGCACTTCCAGGAGATCGGTCCTCCATATGAAATAAACACAAAACTAGTTATATACTTTTGAGTGTCAGTATTTGCAGCATAATTACAATCAAAAAAACCAACAATGTCATCATTAAAACTAATATTTGGACCATATAAAATAAAAAACTTATCATACATAGATTCATACCAGTTGACCCACTTCAAGGCATTCTAATTAGGCTTACTGGGTTTCCCCATAAGTCTGCTCAACGTACAAAAATCAAATGCAATTTCTAGCCTAGAACAGACCATAGAATACATAAGAATTCCTACTAAATTAGAATATGTGATCTTATTAATGATGATAGACTCAACATCATTTCTAGGGGATTTATCCAAATGCAATTTAAAATGTTGTCCTAGAGGAATACTAATAGGTTTAATATGCTCAAATAGATATATTTTTAACACCTTCTTAACATAAGCAGACTGGGATAAGTACAAGGTTCTATCCTTCCTATATCTTACTATGTTCATACCTAAGATTTGATTAGAATGTCCTAAGTATTTCATTTCAATGACACAGTTCAATTGATTCTGGAAAGAATTTATAATACTCATGTTTTTATAGATTAAAATCACGTAATCAACATATAATAATAGATAAACAGACTCATGTTTAGCAGTTTTATAATATACATATGCATCATATTAACTTCTGGAAAACTAATTTTCAACCATTAAAGAATCAATACTTTTATACCATTGTCTTGAATATTGTTTAAGATCATAAAAAGACTAATTAAGTAGACAAACTTTATTAGGTTTGAAGAGTTTTGAAAATATTTTAGGAGGGGTCATATAAATTGTTTCATCAAGGGTACCATGTAAAAAAAGTGGTTTTTACATCTAATTGTTCAACATGAAAATCAAACTTGGATGAAAAATAAAGAATAATTCTAATAGATGAATGTTTAAAACGTGGGATAATATCTCACTATGATCAATTCCCTCACATTGAATAAATCTGTTCGAAACCATTCAGGATTTAAATTTGATTTTAGTTTCTCCAACATTGTTTTCTTTCTTCTTATATATCCATTTAGAACCTATAATCTTCTTGTTAATAGGTCTGGAAACAACAACCCAAGTTTTGTTCTTAAGAAGTGAATTCATATCTTATTGCATTGAACCAAACCATTTAGTGGATTCTTTGGACTTAAGGGCTTTCTTATAAGTTTAAGGTTCATCATTAAAAAAATCATGAGCTATATTAAATGCATAGGCAGTAATATCAGCCTGATTGAAATGGATTGGAGGCCTAATAACTCTTCTCTATCTATCCCAAGTGAGTTGATAATTTCTCAAATCACCCAGTTCCACTATTTCAAGTTCAGAATCAGAATTGGAATTGGGATCAACTTGAGTTTAGACAATTGGGGGAACAAGATCAGTCTCGAATTGGTAATGTTCATTGAATAACAAAGGAACTTCAACACCTACAATTGTTGGAACTCTATAAGGTTCTAAGTGTCATCAGAAGACTCTATAGGTTTGGTTTCCTTATCATTGGGGAGACCAGACTCGTGAAATATGACATCTCAGCTAATTATACAATTTTGATAACTCAATTTTTCTATCCACATATGATACCCATTAACACCCTCTAGATAACCCATTAATATACACTTTACATCCCTAGGAGCTAGTTTATCAGTGCATGTATGAGAATAATCTATGGATCCAAAGGCCCTAAGGTGTGCAAGGCTCAGGGGTGAACCTTTATAGAGTTATTTGGGTTTCTTACAAGAATTATAAGAAGATAATAAATAGTTGATAATATAGATTGTTGTTGAGGAAGATTCGGACCAAAAGGAACTAACGAGTTTTGAGTGGGACAGTATACCCCTAACCCTCTCAAGGACAGTCCTTTTTATCCTCCCTCCTAATCCATTATGATGTGGAGTTTCCAAAAAAGTTCGGTATCTTTTTATTCCCTAAAATTAATAGAATTCAATGAATTTTGTGGATAGATACTCTAAACTTTTATGAGTCCATAATGATTTGAGTTTCCTATTAGACTCACTTTCAACCCCATCTTTCCATTTTTTTAAAGTTTGAAAGGTATAAAACTTATATTTGAGTATATAAATCTAAAATTTCCTAGATTAGTCACTAATGAATATCATGAAGTACAAGACTCTACTGCGAGAGGTGACCCTAGAGGGAGCCCACAAATCATAATAAACACATTCAAGGGGTTATTTAGCCTTGTACATAGACCTAATAAAGATAACTCTTCTAGATTTTCCATATAAACAATATTCACATAATGGGAGACTACTAGGAGTAATATTACTCAAAAGACCCTATTTTTTAGTTCACTAAGGACCTTGGCACTAACATTCCCTAACCTTCTATACTAAAGGGTGGTGGAATCAAGTTCTGGACTACAAGAGTTGTTCAACTGGATTCTATGAATCTTTCCATCTAACACATAAAGGCCATTGTGAAGACTTTCATAACTGTGAGGGATCCCTGAGCAACTCTAAGGCTTACAAATTTTGACTTAAAACTATAGCCCGTCTGGTCAAGTATTCCTAGGTATATTAGGTTTATTTTTAATTTCGGTACCCACATAACTTTCTTAAGAGTCTTAACAATATTATCATGAATCTATAATGAAACAAAGCATATTCCCATAATTTGAAATATCTTTATATTCCCTAGAAATACCTCACAAGATTCAATTTCCCTCAAATCAGTAAAGAATTACTTCCTAGGAAACATGTGTAATGAACATCCTAAATCTAGGATTCATTCATCAAAGACGGAAATATCAGAGACATTCAACACATCATAAGTGTCAAAGTATTACTCAACTAATAAGGAATGGTCATTACTATTATCTCTATAGACACCTTTATTATTAAGTAAATTAATCTTAATGTTTCCAAGTTGTTTACATTGAAAACACTTGATTACTTTTCTCTTAGACTTATATTTTTTCTTCTTAGACTGACCCCCTTCCTTTCTCCTTCCCCTAGATTCACTTATTTCTCTAGAATCACTTTTGTCCCTAATACTTAAACCCTCAGCCTAAATCTTAACACTAACCTTACTTTAAAGGTATTTGGAGAGTAAAGTAGATTTAACTTCTTCAAGAGTAAGTGTATCTTTTCCATATATCATAGATTATTTAACAAAATTAAAGGAATAATCTAATTAAGTTAACAATAAAATGGTCTAATCTTCATCATCCAATTTAATGTCTATATTGGATAGATCTAACCAGATTTTATTAAATTCATCAATGTAAATTCTTAATGAAGTTCCAGGGAACATTTTAGAAGTATATAATCTCATTTTTTTATATAATATACCAACAAGGGACTTATTCATATAAATGGATTCAAGCCTAGACCATATACCAACATCATAAGATTTTTTTCAACTTCTCTAAGTAATTTGTCTCCTAAAGATAAAAGAATTAATCTATGAGACTTTATAAGAGTTTCCTCAAATAAATCAATGTAAGTGGTGGAATTTTTCCAATCTGAGATAGGGGTGGTGATTTTCCTTCTAGAACCAGGAAGGGAATAAATTAACTCATTATGGTTTAGTAAGGATTTCATTTTAATTATCCAAAGATTGAAATCATTTTCAACATCAAATTTATCAATATAAAATTTAGTGGAACCCATTATAAATGTTATAGTAGGCTCTGATACCACTTTTTGAGGTTAAACCTTTAAACCCTAAAACATCCAAGATCCACTATCACATATTATCAGGTTGATTATTTTATATGTTTAATTAATAAATTGGAGACAAAGAACCAGAATGATTTTCATCAATAATCAGGATACTGGAAGAACAAAAAAAATATATATATAGAAATGAAATAAAATGGGATATAACATTCTTCGGATCAGCATGATCCTATGTGCCCACAAAGAACACCACCCGGGTAAGTATTCTATTACTAAGTAAGAAAACAAGAAAATAAAATAAAAACTCGAAGAAAAAAAAGGACTAGAGAAACTATCTATGGATTCTAGTCTTATTGAACTAGGTTAAAGTAGTGAATCTTGTCACATAGTGTCAACACTGTCCACTTCTATATGGACTCACACACAAACACACAAAGGATATAGATCTATACATGACAGAAAATAATAGATCGCTATAGATCCAAGAAAATAAACAGAAACTAGGTTATGATCAAAAGGGAAGTTAATATTAGAATTCTTCTTGATGTGCATTCATCCTATACCCAGGAATGATCCGATCTCCACTAAGTATCTACCGAATAATTACTTCAATTCTAAGAGGCATAAAAAACTCAAGTATGGTTAGTGTGGGAGGCCATATAACCTCGATCTCCTTCTTCTTCTCTAAGAACCCCTCTACACAGTGAAGGAGCTACTTGTTGGGAACTCACCGACTAAACCAGAAGAAAGGAGATGCTTTGGGAGGATCGATCGATCAAATCCAAGAGACTGGCGGGGAAATCATGGCATGACAAAGATTTTCAATTGTACAATCATAGGTGCGGGATTACAACCACATGGATAGATGAGATCATGGCTGATGGTTCACATAACTGAAGGTAGGATAGTGCACATGAAAAGTGGTGACATAGGATGGGCATGATAGTGGAACCCCATATCAAATCCAAGAAAAAGAAACACACCAGAAGTATACGAGGGTTGTTAGATCTCCTTCAATCAACTGTCCAGATAATCAAATGATATATGTAATGAAGATAGATGTTCCAGTATACAAAATTATTGGGTTAAAGGAAATAAAACCCCATGTAAATAGTGTCATTAAAGTGTATATACCACCATGAAAAATGAGAACCCTTAATCCAATATAAATAACTCATATAAAACAATATTAAAGAAATTTAAATGAAACAACACAAGGGTATAAAACAAAAATATTTATGAGAAAGAAAAATTAATATAATAAATTCATAAGATATAAATAATGACTTGCTAAACAAGGATTCTCACAAAGACCTGGTATTTAAATTGATGAAACATACTGTTAATTTTGATTTTCAAAATTAAAATCATATTAATTTTTTCCCATGAAAATGTTGGATTTATTTTTTATTATAAAAAATGTGTTTTCTCTGGGATTCTGTGTTATCGGGCCTCTGGTTAGCCTTTTTTATATTCATTGGGCTTTGTTCTAGATCATTTGTGTTCTAATGGGCCTCTGCTTGGTCTATAGGGGATTAGGAAGCTTGTATGTCTTACTTTACCTTCATGTCACCCTGACAATCCATTGATCTGCTAGTCATTGATTAGCTTCCATTGGACAGCTCTGGCTCCCAATGATTGTGTTTAATGGTGATCCTATGTGTCTCCACCCTTTCTATCCATGCATTCCATGTGTACTGTGCTTTTTAGATTCCCATTATACCGACCTGTCTTCATGATTTTTTTTGTTCTCCCTCAGTCATCTGTGTGACCCCTCATCTGTTGCACTTTCCAAGGCATCTCCTCACCTCTATTGCACTATTATTCTGGTCTGCATCCCTTTTCATTCGGTGGTGATTCTTCACCTATTTATTCATAGTATTGAGAGATAATTAAGAGAGATGAGTAAGCTCAACATATCTCATCTTCGATTCCTCCACACCCCTATTCTGGTGACCTTCTCTGATGGAGAGCTTGGGACTCGCGAGCTCCATGTGGGCCTTTTTTTTCAAGATATTTCGACCCGGGTAGAGTTGTAACTCCTCGGATGCTTCTGGTTTTTTAATTTTTTTCTTTCTTTTATTCAACTTTTGTGTTTTTTGATCTTGTTTCTTTTCTTTTTTCGGTCTGTTTCTTGAGGTTGTGTGTGTGATCCCATCTAGTTCAGGGGAGTACATTACTAACCTTGATCCAGAGTTCACCACTAGCTCTTGGGGTGATGAGGTCCCTGTTCTTGAATTGTTTATATGGAACGTGTGTGTGGTTTTCTTTCTTTTGTTCATCTCTATTTTTATGTCCTCTATTTCCAATTTTTCATAATAAAAATTAATTTGTGGTGGTGTTCTTGCCATGGAGTAGGACCAAAATATATGAACCATATAAATATATGTGGTCATATTTAATTTTCTGTACTTTTCCTTTTCTATTATTTTTTTTTACTATAAATGATTCTTATATTATTTGTGTTTACTTTGAATGAATTAAGTAAACTCATCCTGATACATCAAAAAGTGGTATCATATCCTGTAATTGTTTTTATTTTGCAATGTCTGTTAAATTTGAAGTTAAAAAGTTTAACGGTGAAAAAAAATTCAATATTTGGAGAGTCAAAATGCATGCACTGTTAGTCCATCTCAACCAATGGTCAATCCACTACTACTTTAGTTTATATCAACCCTTGTATACTGTAAAAGTCTCATTGTACTCTTCTATTAACCCTAGGAGATAAATTTTTACGTGAAGTTTCACATGAAACTACTGCTAAATCTATTTGGGTTAAACTCAAACATTTGTATATGAATAAATATTTTCTTGGGTGTTTGTATAAAAAAATGTAGTTATATAATTTTAAGATGAATCCTAGATCTTCTGTGCGAGTTCATATTGATTATTTTAATAATGTTTTGTTGGATTTAGCTAATATTGATATAGAGGTTAAAGATTAAGATCATGATTTAATTTTGTTAACTCCTCTTGATGTTTCTTTTAATTTGTTAAAAGATCCCATGATGTATGGTAGGGATTCCATTAATTTAGAGGAAGTTAAGTCTGTTGTGTTGTCTCGGGATCTTCAAACACATGGTTTAAATGAAGAGTTTAATGGTGTTAATAGTGAACCTCAATTAATATATACTAAGGGTCCCAAGAAAAATAGGGGAAGGAATGATAAGAACCAGTTTAAGAGTTTACGGTGTTTTGAGTGTGGCAATATCGGCCACATAAAAAGGTATTGTCCTAACTTGAAAAAATAGAGATAGTATCACCTAGACCCATGTGATATGCCTTAGTTATGAAATTTTGGAGAATTTATTTAGTTTTATTTGTAGACTATTTTTTACAAATAGGTATAGCTTATTTTTTGTCTTTTTTCTGTGATCCTAGGACTGGGCCCACTTGGCTTTCTCGGGGAACTTGGTTGGGAAAAAGGGTTTTGTGTGGTCTGGTGTAAGTTGTTCGGGCTTTGGTGGGTTTTTTTTCTATCAACTTCATAGTTTTTGGTTTTTGTGAGTTGTTTTATACTGCTTTGTTACTATGGAATTATGATATTTTATTTGTTTTCATTGTTTGATTTATTTCACCCCCGAAAAAGGTTATATTATTTGCAGGAATTTGAATGCTCAAAAGTTTCTTTTTTTGGATGAAACAAAGTTAATATGGGTAAGCTCTGTTTAATGTGGTTGGTTAGTTAAATTTTTAATCATGTTATAGTCTGATATAAGTAGATATGTAGTATGGGTAGAGCATGTTCCACTACCAACACATGATAAGTGGTATTCATGCTGGGGTGAGTACTTTTAAACTTTGGGTTTTTGGTTTATGAAAATCTACCCATACTACTGATAGGTTAAGGGTAGTTAGGTCTAAAAGAACACCATCTGTGTTTATTTTTATTTTAATTTTGGAAAATGTGGAGATTTGTTAATTTTGGTTTTCAAAATTAAAATCATATTAATGTTTTCTCATGAAAATTTTGGATTTAATTTGTATTATCTAAAACATTTTTTTATTTGGGATTCTATGTTATCAGGCCTTCAGTTGGGCCTTTTTTCTATTCAATGGGCTCCATTTTAAACCATTTGTGTGTTGTTGGGCTTCTTCTTGGTATGTGTGGTGTTGGGATGCTTTGATGGCTTGCTTTACCATCATGCCACCCTAGAAATCATCTGATCTTGTATCCATTGATCAGCTTCTATTGGACGGCTATGGATCCTAGTGTTTGTGTTTCTCGGTGATCCTATGTACCATCACCCTTTCACTCCATGCATGTCACATGTCTCGTACTTTTCAGCTACCCATTGTACCTGTAACGACCCGAATTATTATGAATAAAATTACACTTTTTTAATTAAATGTCTTATGGTTATAGAAAACACAAGTACTTATTTTTTTTATTATATACAATTGTATTTAAATGAATGTTAAGTATCATTATCATTGATAATATATCAATTGAATAGTGATCACATGACTAGTATATATATAGGGTTTTAACAAATCTATTTGACACAGAAAAAGGAAGTTATGGCCTCAACTAGTAGGATCGTACCCTATGTATCTCATTTATCGAATCTTCCGAGGGAGATAGCATTTCTAGGATTTTCCCTAAACCAATTCCAAGATGATATCTAATAACTTAATCATGAGTGAAACCATTTATGGGATAAGTTCAAGCTCATTGAGATCACAACTCAAACCATGTTCTCCAAACGACCCCATGAAGGCCCCACCATCGTGCACCTTACTCTTAAGGAATATGATGGTGTATTAAAGGAATATGTATTAAGATATTATAAATAGGAATATGTATATTATTTTTTAAAAGAAATTAATATATTTTCTTCCTATTATTGTTACTTTGTAAATTATTTTTGGTTGGCATTCAAATTCAATTAATAAATCTATTTTTATGAATTAATTAATTTTTTAAATAAATAATATTTTAATAAAATATTATTATTTAATTAATTTTATTAAATATAAATGATTATATAATTTTTATGAATTCAAATATAATTTTATTAGGATTTGAAAACTATTATTTTTAAAAACCCATCATTTTCAATAAATGTCAGGTTTTTTTAAGTAAAAATTCACATATTAAGAAAAATATTTGGATAAAATGGATATCATTTTTTAGAATCAGGGTGTCAAAATTATCCAACGATAAATTTTCATAATTTTCTGAGATATTTTAATTTTTGAGTAAAAATTAAATACCGTATAAATATACTTTGAGTTTTATGACATCATAATGACTTAGAAGTGATATAAGTAATATATATTGGATCCATAACCAAATATATATTTTCCCTTTAAAATAATATGATTTTAGGTTCATTTTATTTATTTTTTAAATCTATTATGAATCCTCCAAGACTTAAAATATATTTTAAGATTTTAAAATCATTTCTTTAAGGGTGTGACTCATATCCACATCACCAAGGGTAATATTTTAATAATTTAGGCTCTTGGATTTACAAAATAATTTAAACCAACCCCTTTTGGCAGAAACCATGGGAAAAACCATGGTATGGTTTGTGGTTTCGAATATTTTATTATGTAGAATCCAAAACCTAAATAATAAAGAAATCCCCCTCTTTTCCTATATAAACTCACCCATTCTCCCATTTATCTTCATCCAAACTTCTTAGAGCATGTCCACACTCTATCCTATACTCCCTATAGTCCTCCCAAGGTTCCCCAAGCTCTCAAGAGGCCTCTCCCATGCCTTTGGAATCATACATCCAAGTAAGGGATGCTCTATTTCTCACTTTTATTCAAGAATCTCCCCTATTTTATGCCATTTTATTTTTAATAATGGGGTATTTTTTCACACCTCCCCCATACTTACCTTATGATTTATAAATGATTATAGACTCTTTTCTCTCTCATTAATCCCTCCCTGGTACACTTGTTACCATGCCTAAATTTCATAAGGGTTCTTTCATTTCCCCTCTTTCTTCAAGTTTCCTTATAATGTTACGCCTTCTTTTTCTAATTAATTAAGTTGTAACATGTATTTCCATTTACATATTACTATAAATTTCATATATAAATTATTAAATACCCATTTCACTCTCATCAACCCATTTTATTAATTTTTATGTGACGTCGTTATGCTGCCAAAATTACACCGCGATTTTCCATTCCAAAACAATTTTATAGTGAATACCATACCTATTTTATATCATTGGTATTAACCTTTATACACATATAATTATTTGATTAATGACTTGAATTTATTTATTCCAGACTCATTTATTTTTTAATAAATTATTATGATGAATGAATCTATATTGATTGATCTATGTGGCACACTTAATCATGAGAATGAAATGAATGTGATGGGTAGAACCAAAATTATATAGCACTCCAATGCATTGGGTAATGTTTAGTATCATAATACGCCATTTTGGGATAGGATTGTACCTAATTCCTTTATGGGAATTTTTTCCACCATGAAGTCTTGTTGGTTTAGCCTTGACCTATGTTTACGATGTAGTGTTTTATGTTATTGTCACATTTCCCATGTTATGATTATCATGCTATATCATGCCTTATTATTCATGTTCCTTTTATACTTCATTGATATTCCTATTGTCTAACATGTATTATATTCTTCATGTTATGCCTTTTTTATTCTCAAACTAGGCTTTATAGCTCAACCCTTGATTTTTTTTGTCCCCAGGATATCCCATGCAATTTTAGGTACGAAGGAATTTTATGAACATGTTAAGGAGGTTTTTAATAAAGATGGTGAATTTCATGTTTTAAGTTGTTATGTAATGTACCCAATTCCAAAATACACTATACCTATCTATATTTTGGGTTTTATTAAGTGTTTTTTATGTAATAAATCAAGTATTAATGTGTAGTAAAGAGCAGGGTTGTTATAGTTGGTATCAGAGCAAGAGTTTAGTTATTTTTGGGATTAGGGTTAAAAAACTACAGTGAAACCCTTAGGGATAAGACTAAGTATAATAAAACATACCTAAATTTTTGTTGGTATAGATTAAGTGTTTTATCAATAAAATACATCCCTATCTGTATACTACAAGTATAAGTTGTTTTGGCACAGTATACCTAGGAGTAACAACTTCAACAAGATGTTCTAAGCCTAACTCCGGGTAATCTTGTACACAAAAATTGGTCTTACTATGAACATGGTTTAACACTCTTGGGGGATATGCTTTGGTAAATTTATAATCTCATTATGAATAATAATTAAGGGAATAAAAAATCCCATAAGAATATATATTAGGAAATATATCATGAAGAACATAGATTGAAACCTTGAAATTCATAAGTTAAAAAAATAAATGTGATTTATAAGTTATACCTTACTTATAATTGGATTCCCCTTTATGTGTTTAATATTTTAAAATAATCATCCCTAATTTTCCCCTTATTCTATACAATGGCCGGTAATAAGAAGAATTAGGTTAACAACCGATGTGGAGGGAAATGTGATGACTACCCCAACAAGATGCCCAACCTTATGGGAGCGGGAATCGAAAACTTTTTCATGATACTCAGCTAACATAATTCCTTAATAGAAACCAAGATCAAGAGGAGCACCAAAACCCCCCTAATAGATAACAATCTTCAATCGAGATTTTCATGAGACAAAGCCTCCTACTTTTAATGGATCATCTAATACCTTAATCATTGAGAAATGGATCAACTCCATTGAAAAAGATATTCTTCATCCTTAAATGTTATGAACAAGAGAAGGTTCTTCTGGATATTTATCATATGGAAGGTGAAGTTGGTCAGTGGTGGAAATTGATCGAGAATATTAAACCTGAGGAAGAAGTCGAAGTAATAGAGTGGAAGGAATTCCAGAAAAAAAATTGATAAATATTTTCCCCACACCCTCCATCTTAAAATGAAAATATATTTCCTTACACTCAAGAAAAAAATATGATGAATATATTGTGGTGTATAAGGAAAACTTTACAATACGTGCATGATATTCCTTCAGTTTTGTCATTACCCCTGAATGCATGGTTTACCACTTCATTGGTGGGCTAAAGCCTAGTCTATGAAAAACCTTGGTGATCCATGACTTTGATAGCTATGAGGAAATTGTCTGATGTTCCCTCAAAGTAGAAATGGAGATTAGTGAATATTAGGGGTATCATGGGGATAATAAGTAGAAAGTGGAGTTTAATTCTGGTGGTCTTATGGATAAATTCAATGGTGCTAAGAAATTTCAGCAACCCACTTGTCAAAGGTTAAAAAAGAAATACCCTATAAATTTCTTAAGGGGAACAAGGACATGATTTAGGAGCAGAAGAGAAGGGAACCTGGTCAATTATTTCTGAAAGGAGGAACCCACCAATGTGATAGAGGAAAGGAATGCTATGTTCAACCCTCAGCACATTGTTTATTGCTTCAACTACAAGGAACCAGGGCACTTTGTGAACCAATGAACTAAGCCAAGGGTTTTCGGAGTCAACCAACAACCTCCAAGGTAGTAAGGGAAATATTTTTCCATCACTACTACCAAAGTAAATCTCAATAACGAAGTGGTGATAAGTACACTAGTTATTCATTCAGGAATAGTGAACATAATTTTTTATTATGGTTCTATTCATTCTTTTATATCATGAAATTTTAGTAGAACAATCCAAACACTACCACAAATCATGGAAGTAGATATGTCGATAAAAATGGAAAATGGGTCAATTATTGCATCCCAAGTACATAACTCCTCCCCTATAACAATTTGTGGACTGAACTTCCCAAAAAAACTTTTCATAATTCCTTTGGTGGAATTTGATGAAATTATGGGCATGGACTGGCTTTCCCTATATAGATTCAACATGAATTTCTGTGAGAAGGAAATCACTCTCTATATGGATAATTGTCCTCTGATTCTATACAAGTGCAAGGAGGAGGATGAATCTTCTTCAGAACCATCATCCCAATCATGGATATTACTTCCCTATGAGAAATCATATCTTGATCAGATAATTTATTCTAAGGAAAGGATCATCCTCAAATAATTTCCTATTGTAAAGGAATTTTTTGATGTGTTTCTTGAGTAATTTCTTGGTCTTCCTCATGGTAGGGAGGTTGAATTTTCAATTGATCTTATACCTGGGGCGTTTCCAGTATCCAAGACTCTATATAATATGGTTGTTGTGGAACTAGAGGAGATAAAGTAACAACTAGAGGAGAATCTGGATAAAGGGTTTATATGCCCAAGTGCTTCACCATGGGGTGCACTAGTCCTATTAGTAAAGAATAAGGATAGTTCAATGTGCCTTTCCATTAATTATCATGATCTCAACAAGATCACTATAAATAAAAAGTATCATTTGTCATGAATTTATGCCCTGTTCAATTATCTACGTGGATCACAATACTTCTTTAATGTGTATTTGCAGTTGGGATATTACCAAGTTAGGGTGAAGAAGGAGGATATCCCCAAGACTAATTTTCATACAAGGTACAGGCACTATGAGTTTATATTGATGTCATTAAAACTCAAAAATTCTCCAGAAATATTCATGGACTCGATGAATAGAGTATTTAGAGATTACCTCAACAAATTTTTATTAATATTTATAGATTATATTCAAATATACTCTAAAACCAAGGAGGAGTATAAGGAGAATCTGAGAACTGTGATAAAGACCTTGTAAAAGGATAAGCTCTATGAAAAGTAAAAAAAGTGTGAGTTTTGGTTGAAGGAAGTCTAATTCTTAGGGATTATCATCACAATAAATGGGATATATCTGGATCCTACAAATAAAAAACCAATTAGGGAATGGATGAGGCCAACATCTGTGACAGATATCTATAGCTTCCTTAGGTTAACTGGATATTATCACCGATTTGTGAGAAATTTATCCTGATTTCCAAACCCTCTTACCAAGATAAATCAGAAGGGAGTCAAGTTTTCTTAAAATTATGAATATGAAGAAAGCTTCATGGAGTTGGAAAGGAGGCTTATCACCACCCCTGTGCTCACACTACCCACAAGTGGGGAACTTTTCATAATTTTAAATGATGCTTCAAATAATGTATTGGGATGTGTATTAATGAAAAATGAAAAATTCATTTCTTATGCCTAAATATAGTTTTAAATTCATGATAAAAAATATCCCACACATGATTTGGAGTTGGAAGTTATGATCTTTTCATTGAAAATATTACGACATTATCTCTATGGGGATAAGTGTGATATATATACTAATAAAAAGAGCCTCAAATATATATTCACATAGAAAGAGCTTAATATGCACTAGGGAAGATGGTTAGATCTAATCAAGGATTACGACTGCTTGATCCACTACCATCCTGGTAAAGAAAATAAGGTGAAGGATGCTCTAAGTAAAAAGGACCCAAAAATTTTATCATTGATGAGAATTGGGATCCAATCATCTTGGATTTAAAGAGAATGTACATGGGAATCATAAAGAAAGTAACATCATCAATCCTTTCACAAATGATTACTCAACTGTCTATTTTAAAAAGGTTAAAGGGTTCTCAAAAAGATGATGTGGGAATTTAGAAGAGAGTGGGGAATATAAGGAAATGGAAATACTCAGATTTCAATGTTAATGAATAAGAAATTGTGAGATTTGGGTCAAGACTATGCGTTCCATAAAATCCTAAGTTAAAGAAGGAAATATTAGATGATTCACATAGTTTGACTTCCTCTATTTACCCAGGAAACACAAAGATGTATCGAGATATCTAAGAGCACTATTGGTGGGACAACATGAAGAAGGATATTATTGAATATATATAAAAGTGTTTGTTATATCAGAAAGTGAAGGATGAAAGGCATAAGTATAATGGGATGATGAAACCATTACCCATACAAACATAGAAATTGGAAAACAACACCATGGACTTTTTCACCAAACTTCTGAATACATCCAAAGGAAAAAAATGTTATCTAGGTTATTATGGATCATCTTACAAAGACTGCACACTTCATTGTGATTCAAGAGGATTTCTCAATGGATCAACAAGAATGGATATACATTAGAGAGGTGGTAAGGCTACATGGAGTACCACAATCTATTGTATCCTATTGAGATCCAAGATTCACCTATAAGTTCTAGAAAAGTCTTCAACATGCTCTAAACACTGAGCTGAATTTCAGTATGGTCTGTCATCCTCAAACTGATGGTCAATTTGAGAAGACTATTTATATACTATAAGACATGTTGTGATCATGTTCTATATACTTGATGTAACGCCCCGACCCCAGCTACCTAGAGTCGGTGCATTAATTACATAACATTGGCATGATCACAAGAAAGATCAAATCCCGAAAGACCGATTGGTTTAGTAGCCTTGGAAACACTAGATATAATCATAAAGTTTTACATTACATTTCAAAGTGAAAAACTACTACAACAACAAAGTCTTCATATCCACACTATTAACCCCTCATAATATCCCTGCAAGTCATTCATAATTTACTTCTTCACTACCTGGGAAAAATAAAACATAGAAAAGGGGTGAGCTCAAATGCCCAGTAAGGATAACAATATAGAGGAAACTTTCATAAATAAAAATAAACATTTAAGGCAATGTATAACTAAAACAAAAGCCTTTTAAACTTGAACATTTAACACAGTATGGCATAAATAAAATGAAATAATGCCATTTACTTATTCACATGGATATTCTACTAATCGAATAATCACATGCAAAAATCAATAACCACTTTCATAATGTTGGAATGCATAATGCCAGACTATCATAACCACATAGCCAAGGCCTCGTGCCAAGACTACAAATAAGATTTTGTCAAGGCCTTGTTCCAAGACACTAGTTTGTCTCATGAGACCTACCGATGCATCGAGGAGCTATAGCGGGCTCCACCCGTCACTTATTAAGTCCAATGCATTCCCATATGAAAAGGTTTAAACATAACATAAACATTCGTATTAAAACTAGCATACGAAATGTCAATAATTTCACCATAAACTATGAATGGTATAAAAATAGCACATCCACAGTCAAACATATCACAAAACCTTCAATACAATATAGAAGTTTTGTATCATAATAAATCAACTTCAAATAATCTTAAAATCCATCAAAGGATGTTGACATAGATGAAATCAAAATTCTTTTTAAAGAAGTATCTCCTTTTATTTTGAAATCATTTAAGATCCATATAAAATAAAACATTTTCTTTGAAAATATTCTTATAAGCTTGTAAGGAAAGATTTGAAGATTTTATAACGGCGTAAAATAACCGCACCCGCCGTATAAGTTAAAAAAAACATTCTTACCTCAATTCTGTCGAAAAGGTTAAAAAGGACCTTGTTTTGAAAACGACGGAAAGATTCCTTTATAAACCTCTTATAAAAAGTCAAAAAAGGGTATAAATGACTTTAACCCATATTCTTGTAAATATTAAAAATGTTTTGAAATACATTTTTAAGAAACATGGATGTGGATGATAAAGAGATCCCAGTAGATTATTACATATAAACAACCTCGGATAATGAAGAGATTGTGAAATAACCCTTACCTTGTACTTTTCCTTGGTTGGGGTAGGTTAACCTCCTGTATAATGGTGAAATAATTTTTATTAAATTATACAAGAATCATATATATTAATATGATATCATATATGATCTTTTAACATTGATTTATTAATAATATCTTAGAATTATCATCGTTTCAGGTGTTAACTTACTCATTTTCTTTTATATGTTTTGTTACATAAGCCATGTTTGTTGTATCTTATTCATATCCAGAATGATATCAAGTCCTTAAACATCATTTTTAAATCATAAAATGATAATTATACTTGAATGGATACGATGGAGAATGAATCTCATCGCGTTCGTGGAGACGGTAGTCCGTACGTACGCACGAGCGACAATATCATTCTTTTGATATTAAAATAATATATAAATGAATGGTATATCATATATACAGAATCATTAACATGTTATATTTATTATTTACATGAGTTACACATCATTATTATACCCATCCAAATAATATTATATTGAATAACAATTACACCACGACGTGGAGACGGTAAGCCGTACGTACGCACGTATGGTGACATGTTATTCAAAGGGTGGATAGAATACTGAATATGGTTGTACCATACTTATAATAACATCACAGTATATGTGAGATACTGGAGTTATTATTTTAGAATGGTAAGAACAAAGGAAGAAGAAGTGGAAGAAGAAATGAACTTAGAAAAGGGTGGTGAAATCATTACCTCTTCTTCGGGTTCTTCCTTTTGATTTGATCAAAAGGGCTCCTTAGGTTGGCTTTATGATCAAAATAAGGCCTCTAGGTTGTAGTGAGGGATGTTGGGAGATTATTTGGGCAGATTTTGGCCGAACCAAAAGGCTTTGAAGGTGTGAAGAAATGAGAAGGAGGAGTGCCCTTTTATAAGAGGGGTGAGGGGCACCTTTGGAAAAGCTAGAAATATTAATTTATAATAAATTCATATTCGGTTTATAAAGGCTCCAAAGTTGACTATTCAAAGTATGAGGTGGGGATAGGTCGAAAACAACTCATCCAATAGAATTTAGACAGGTTTGGGTACTTATATTAACCTTATCTTTAAGTATTAACTCTAAGTTAATTAGTTTCACTTTTACAATGTCTCTTTGTATTTTATATATTATGGTTAATAAACTTACTATATACATCCAAGCGACCCCCAAGTGGTCCATTAATGATTAACCTATAATAATATAAGTCTCTTGGCCGAACCTTAGATTTTTAGGAATTTAATATCAATTAATAATATAATATTTGTTTTAAGAACTCTTTTATGTCAATTTTGACACTATTCAATAGTTGATTTTTGTGAAACTCATAACAGATTGATTACTTCAAAAAAAGTCCATTAAATCAATCCTAATATATCATATTAGCCTAGAAAATTAGTTTAATTCATTAAAAGTTTCATATTATATTTATTTGGGTATTTATAATATCAATTATTTTAATTTTTCACTATTATAGTAATTACTGCATCATCATTGTGTCATAAATAAAATAACTTATTTAATGTCTAAAAATTATAAATAAAATATCATTATGTAGGAAATCTTTTTATCTTTCTAATGAATATTTATAATCGAAAATCCAACATGTATAACCCTATGTAAAAATTGTTGTTCTAAAAGATATATGCTTGTGTCATTTTTGTATTCATTTTGACTTAATTAAAATAAAGTGTCATTATCACTTACAAGTGGATCCATGGGGTCCCAAAATAGACCCAAAGATGACCATGGTCGACTATTTATCAACCAATATGGTTAAGACACGTTTTAGGGTAATTTAGTATTATTATAATATTATTTTTTTAACCCCTATTTACCGGATTTACCCATAACCATGGTAAATAAAATATTTACCGCAGTAATTATTCAAAATGTCTAAAAATAAAAGTTACCTATTTACACAATTTGAACATCCTGATTCCAAATATGGAATCCATTTTTCTAAATTCAAAACACAGAAGTGGCAGAAATTAATTTAAAATTAATTCCCGCTGTCAAAACAAAAAGCGTGTTTTTAAGAGATAATAACTACCAAAAGATTGACACTTGTTTATGTTCGGTTTAATTGTAAAATTATGTCCAATGACCAAAATTATATTAAATGGTAAAAATATATTCTAAATATACTTTAAAACCACTCAAATTCATAATTTATCACTATTACTTATTTTGATTAAAAAAGTTGTTTTTAATTAAAATTTAGTAATTTTCACTATTCATCAAAATATAAAAGTTATCCGAAAAGTACCAAAATTTCACCCTAGGATAATTTCGATATTCCGAATCCAAAAATGAAGTCCATTTTGAAATATAAAATATATATGATTTCAAAAATTAGGTATCACTATTTACAACGGCTAGTTTAATTAGTTGTGGTGTGTGTTAGAACTCGAGGTTGCGTACAACACACGTTATCGCATTATTCGAAGGGAAACGTACCGTAGAAGCTTGGGGTGTTACATTCTCCCCTCCTTCAAATAATTGCGTCCTCGCAATTTCTAGGGTATTACTGCATAAAAAGACTCGGGTGGTTCTTCATCATAAGTTCCTCGGGTTCCCACGTTGCCTCTTCCATCTTATGATTTCTCCACAAAACTTTTACCAGACGCGTCGTCCGGTTTCTCAGTACTTGTTCTCTTGTATCAAGAATCCTGACGGGCTCTTCACAATAGGAAAGATCGGGTTCCAGTTCTAATTCCTCATAGGTGAGTACATGCGTTGGGTCAGGCATGTATTTCCTCAACAGAGATACGTGGAACACATCGTGAACTTTGGAGAGACTTGGCGGCATTGCCAATCGGTAAGCTACAGCCCCAATTAGTTCTAGAATTTCGAAAGGTCCGATGTACCTGGGACTCAATTTACCTTTCTTACCAAAACGTATGACTCCCTTCCACGGAGATACCTTCAGGAAAACATGATCACCGACTTGAAATTCCAAATCCTTCCTTCGATTATCGGCATAGCTCTTCTGCCTACTTTGAGCTGCTTTAATGTGATTTTGGATTACCTTCACCTTTTCCACCGTTTCCTCCACCAGTTCTGGGCCTACAAGTTTTCTTTCACCAACGTCATCCCAACAGGTTGGTGTACGACATCTCTTTCCGTATAACGCTTCATATGGTGCCATCTGAATAATCGAATGGAAGCTATTGTTATAGGAAAATTCTACTAGTGGTAAATATTGATCCCACATACCCTGAAAATCAAGTGAGCAAGATCTCAACATGTCTTCTAAGGTCTGAATAGTCCGTTCTGATTGTCCGTCTGTCTGAGGGTGGTAAGCAGTGCTCAAATGAAGTTCAGTATCCAGGTATTTCTGAAGACTTTTCCAAAATCTTGAAGTAAAACGGGGATCACGATCAGAAACAATCGATAGGGGTACTCCATGAAGTCTCACAACTTCATTAATGTATAGTCTTGCTAGACGTTCCAGGGGTAGATCTTCTCTTATAGAAAGAAAATGTGCTGACTTGGTAAGACGACCAACAATAACCCATATTGCATCGTTCCTTCTAGGAGTCTTTGGTAGCCCCATGACAAAGTCCATCGTAATATTGTCCCATTTCCACTCCGGTATGGGAAGAGGTTGCATGACTCCTCCAGGCTGTTGCCTTCCAGCTTTCACTTGTTGACAAACCATACATCTTGACACAAAATCAGCAATATCCCTCTTCATGTTGTCCCACCAAAAATGTTCCTTCAAATCTCTATACATTTTGGTGCTCCCAGGGTGTATAGAGAAATTGGAACTATGAGCATCATCCAGTAATTCCCTTTTTAGATCAGGTATATTGGGAACACAAAGTCTCTTCCCGAATTTCAAAATTCCACCTTCATACGCAAAGTCTCTCAATCTCCCATCATTCACAGCTTTAATCTTCTTTTGGAATTCTTCATCATCAGTCTGAGAACTCTTAATCCTTTCTAGTAAAGATGGTTTGGCAACCATTTGAAAAAGCATTGATGTTTCACCTTCCCTGGTTATTCCCATGTCCATCTTCACTAGCTCCATGAAAATTGGATCCCTTTCAATTCTCATATTGTTCAAAACTCCATGGTCTTTTCTACTCAAAGCATCTGCCACCTTGTTTGCCTTCCCTGGGTGGTAGTGTATCGTACAATCATAATCCTTGAGTAATTCAAGCCATCTCCTTTGCCTCATGTTGAGTTCTTTTTGTGAGAAAATATACTTCAAACTCTTGTGATCAGTATAAATCTCACATTTTTCACCATAGAGGTAGTGCCTCCATATTTTCAAAGCAAAGATCACTGCTGCTAACTCGAGATCATGAGTAGGATAGTTTTGTTCATGAATTTTCAACTGTCGTGATGCATAGGCAATAACTCTATCATTCTGCATAAGGACACAGCCAAGTCCTTTCTTTGATGCATCACTATAAATAACGAACCCATCATTCCCCGATGGTAGAGTCAATATAGGAGCATTGACTAATCTTCTCTTCAGTTCTTCGAAACATTCTTCACACTCTTTTGTCCAAACAAATTTAACCCCTTTACGTGTGAGCTTCGTTAATGGGTTAGCCAATCGGGCAAAATTCTGGACGAAACGTCGATAATAACCTGCCAAGCCAATAAAACTACGTACCTCAGTTATACTCGTAGGTGCTGGCCATTCTTGGATTGCCTTGGTCTTAGAAGGATCAACAGAGATTCCATCTTTAGAGACAATATGGCCAAGAAAAGAAATCTCCTGAAGCCAGAATTCACACTTGCTAAACTTTCCATATAATTCATGCCTCCTCAGAGTCTTCAAGATAATGCGCAAGTGATTTTCATGATCTTTGTAGGTTTTGGAGTATACCAAGATATCATCAATAAATACCACCACAAATTCATCGAGATACTCCTTGAAAACTCTATTCATCAGATCCATGAATACAGAGGGTGCATTAGTCAATCCAAACGGCATTACAGTAAACTCGTAATGCCCGTACCTGGTTCGAAATGCTGTTTTCAGAATGTCTTCCTTCTTTACACACAACTGATGGTATCCAGATCGAAGGTCAATCTTTGAAAAGTATTGAGCTCCATGCAGTTGGTCAAATAAATCATCAATACGAGGTAGGGGATACTTGTTATTTATCGTTATAGCATTGATCTCCCTGTAGTCGATACATAACCTCATAGATCCATCTTTCTTTTTAACAAAAAGAACAGGGGCTCCCCATGGAGAAACACTAGGGCGAATAAATCCCTTATTACTCAATTCCTCTAGTTGTTTCTTTAGTTCGACTAACTCTACAGTAGCCATTCTATAAGGGGTCTTCGATATAGGCCTTGATCCAGGAATCAAATCAATAGAAAACTCTACTTCTCGTTCTGGAGGATGTCCAGGTAAATCTTCCGGAAATACATCTACAAACTCTTTCACAATAGGTACATCCTCTATTTGAACATTCCTTTCCTCACCGACAGTTATTTCATTCTCTTCCTCCCCGATAATTGAATTAAGTTGAGCTACAGGGGGTGGATCTAAATAAGAATTAGGTGGTGACGATTCTGCTCTAAAAATAAGGTGCTCCTTATCATTATCATCAAGAATCGTAACCTCTTTCTTCTTACAATAAATCTTCGCATCATAGTCCGAAAGCCAGTCCATACTGAGGATTATATCAAACTCAATCATAGGTATGACGATGAAATCAGCAGATAAAGAAAATTTATGTGCTCTAATGGGGACTGATTCACAAAACTTTGTTGCAACGATACTTCCCTTAGGAGTTTTAACTGACAACTCCCTTATTAAATCAAATTGGAAATATCTAATTTTCTTAGCAAACTGGGAAGATATGAAACAATGCGATGATCCAGAATCAAATAATGCATTTGCTAAACTTGAGGAAACCATTAAATTACCTGCCACCACGTCTTTCGGAGCTTCTACCTCAGTAGTAGTGATAGCATAAGCCTGGCCTTGATCCCTTGGCCTTTTCTGAGGTAAGTTCTCCTGACGCTTAGGACATGCATTTGCATAATGCCCCATCTCCCTGCAATTGTAGCACTGAACGTTGGTAGCTTCCTTCTTCCCCTTGCAATCATGAGCTTGGTGGCCTTTTTCACCACACTTGTAACAGACTCCCATTCCCTTCAGGCAAGCACCGGGGTGTTTCTTCCCGCACTTACCACAAGATGGATATTCAACCTTTCCCTTCTTCCCCTTATTTCCATTCCCAGATTGATCAGCAGGTATCTTCTTCTCTTTCTTTGCTTTAAAGTCATAAGACTTAGAGAATTCCTTTTCGGTCTTGATAGCACATGAGACAATGTCTCCGTACGATGAAAAGGATTGTGAGACTAATGCTCGACGGAGAAATGGTTTTAACCCATCAAAGAAACGATCAATCTTACTTCTTGGGTTGCGAATATAATCTCCAGCATACCTCGCTAACCTTGTAAAGTTAGCCTCATACTTTGTGACATTATCATCCTCCTTTTGTCTCAGACTCAGAAATTACATTTCCATATCTGCTCGATGGTCGCGAGGAAAGTATTTTTCTAAAAACAGATCTTTGAACTCCCTCCATTCCATGTTTGATACTTCATCATCTTCCTTCATGTTTTGAATCAATGACCACCATTGATCAGCATCTCCAGTGAGGCGGTAAACTGCCATGGTAACTTTTTCCCTTTCACTACTCCCCAAAGCCTGAAATATTTTCTCTAGGGAAAATATCCATTGCTCAGCTACTAAGGGATTTGTACTCCCATTGAACGTTGGTGGTTGTTGTCTCATGAATCGATCTAACATTGATCCTCCACGCTGCGGATCAGGGTGCTCCATACGGGTAAGGTTATTATTCATAACCTGAGTAAGTTGTCCCAGTACGGTGATTAGCTGATCAGCACCAGTTGCATCACCAGCCCCACTATAATTATCTTGAGCAGGAGGGCAATCCCTACATGGAGTGCGTGCATTGATACGGTTTCCATTTCTTCCACTAGGCGCCATTTCTAAACAATGGCATAAACTAGATCAGTTTATGAATCAAAATACATAATCCCATACTTATAAAACACTTAACATAAATTGAACTATTTATGGATATAATCCATAATCATAAAAATGTTTTCTTTGAGAAAGTATATACTCATAAACCCTTCATAATGATTTGTAAAGAAAATGAGAGTTATCCTAAGCATATCCCCCGGGAGTGTCGTAACCAAGAGTGCAGCAAGGCCCGTTGTCGTGCACCAGTTCTCGTTCGAGTCTAGCTCAAAGCGGTGTTTTCGGGTTTTACCCCTAGGTACATCTGTGCCAGAGCCGCCTCTACCTGCTCGTATCCAGACAGGGATGTATTGCTCGGAAAACTCACAAAATCTCTACAATACCAAAATTCTAGGAAGTTCTTCTATACTAATCCTCAAAGTTCATCTTAGGTCTACGTGCTCTAATCAGAGTTTATCTAAATCTAGCTTCCAAGGTTTGTACTAAACTTCCTCTGATACCAACTGTAACGCCCCGACCCCAGCTACCCAGAGTCGGTGCATTAATTACATAACATTGGCATGATCACAAGAAAGATCAAATCCCGAAAGACCGATTGGTTTAGTAGCCTTGGAAACACTAGATATAATCATAAAGTTTTACATTACATTTCAAAGTGAAAAACTACTACAACAACAAAGTCTTCATATCCACACTATTAACCCCTCATAATATCCCTGCAAGTCATTCATAATTTACTTCTTCACTACCTGGGAAAAATAAAACATAGAAAAGGGGTGAGCTCAAATGCCCAGTAAGGATAACAATATAGAGGAAACTTTCATAAATAAAAATAAACATTTAAGGCAATGTATAACTAAAACAAAAGCCTTTTAAACTTGAACATTTAACACAGTATGGCATAAATAAAATGAAATAATGTCATTTACTTATTCACATGGATATTCTACTAATCGAATAATCACATGCAAAAATCAATAACCACTTTCATAATGTTGGAATGCATAATGCCAGACTATCATAACCACATAGCCAAGGCCTCGTGCCAAGACTACAAATAAGATTTTGTCAAGGCCTTGTGCCAAGACACTAGTTTGTCTCATGAGACCTACCGATGCATCGAGGAGCTATAGCGGGCTCCACCCGTCACTTATTAAGTCCAATGCATTCCCATATGAAAAGGTTTAAACATAACATAAACATTCGTATTAAAACTAGCATACGAAATGTCAATAATTTCACCATAAACTATGAATGGTATAAAAATAGCACATCCACAGTCAAACATATCACAAAACCTTCAATACAATATAGAAGTTTTGTATCATAATAAATCAACTTCAAATAATCTTAAAATCCATCAAAGGATGTTGACATAGATGAAATCAAAATTCTTTTTAAAGAAGTATCTCCTTTTATTTTGAAATCATTTAAGATCCATATAAAATAAAACATTTTCTTTGAAAATATTCTTATAAGCTTGTAAGGAAAGCTTTGAAGATTTTATAACGGCGTAAAATAACCGCACCTGCCGTATAAGTTAAAAAAACATTCTTACCTCAATTCTGTCGAAAAGGTTAAAAAGGACCTTGTTTTGAAAACGACGGAAAGATTCCTTTATAAACCTCTTATAAAAAGTCAAAAAAGGGTATAAATGACTTTAACCCATATTCTTGTAAATAGTAAAAATGTTTTGAAATACATTTTTAAGAAACATGGATGTGGATGATAAAGAGATCCCAGTAGATTATTACATATAAACAACCTCGGATAATGAAGAGATTGTGAAATAACTCTTACCTTGTACTTTTCCTTGGTTGGGGTAGGTTAACCTCCTGTATAATGGTGAAATAATTGTTATTAAATTATACAAGAATCATATATATTAATATGATATCATATATGATCTTTTAACATTGATTTATTAATAATATCTTAGAATTATCATCGTTTCGGGTGTTAACTTACTCATTTTCTTTTATATGTTTTGTTACATAAGCCATGTTTGTTGTATCTTATTCATATCCAGAATGATATCAAGTCCTTAAACATCATTTTTAAATCATAAAATGATAATTATACTTGAATGGATACGATGGAGAATGAATCTCATCGCGTTCGTGGAGACGGTAGTCCGTACGTACGCACGAGCGACAATATCATTCTTTTGATATTAAAATAATATATAAATGAATGGTATATAATATATACAGAATCATTAACATGTTATATTTATTATTTACATGAGTTACACATCATTATTATACCCATCCAAATAATATTATATTGAATAACAATTACACCACGACGTGGAGACGGTAAGTCGTACGTACGCACGTATGGTGACATGTTATTAAAAGGGTGGATAGAATACTGAATATGGTTGTACAATACTTATAATAACATCACAGTATATGTGAGATACTGGAGTTATTATTTTAGAATGGTAAGAACAAAGGAAGAAGAAGTGGAAGAAGAAATGAACTTAGAAAAGGGTGGTGAAATCATTACCTCTTCTTCGGGTTCTTCCTTTTGATTTGATCAAAAGGGCTCCTTAGGTTGGCTTTCTGATCAAACTAAGGCCTCTAGGTTGTAGTGAGGGATTTTGGGAGATTATTTGGGCAGAGTTTGGCCGAACCAAAAGGCTTTTAAGGTGTGAAGAAATGAGAAGGAGGAGTTCCCTTTTATAAGAGGGGTGAGGGGCACCTTTGGAAAAGCTAGAAATATTAATTTATAATAAATTCATATTCGGTTTCTAAAGGCTCCAAAGTTTACTATTCAAAGGATGAGGTGGGGATAGGTCGAAAACAACTCATCCAATAGAATTTAGACAGGTTTGGGTACTTATATTAACCTTATCTTTAAGTATTAACTCTAAGTTAATTAGTTTCACTTTTACAATGTCTCTTTGTATTTTATATATTATGGTTAATAAACTTACTATATACATCCAAGAGACCCCCAAGTGGTCCATTAATGATTAACCTATCATAATATAAGTCTCTTGGCCGAACCTTAGATTTTTAGGAATTTAATATCAATTAATAATATAATATTTGTTTTAAGAACTCTTTTATGTCAATTTTGACACTATTCAATAGTTGATTTTTGTGAAACTCATAACAGATTTATTACTTCGAACAAAGTCCATTAAATCAATCCTAATATATCATATTAGCCTAGAAAATTAGTTTAATTCATTAAAAGTTTCATATTATATTTATTTGGGTATTTATAATATCAATTATTTTAATTTTTCACTATTATAGTAATTACTGCATCATCATTGTGTCATAAATAAAATAACTTATTTAATGTCTAAAAATTATAAATAAAATATCATTATGTAGGAAATCTTTTTATCTTTCTAATGAATATTTATAATCTAAAATCCAACATGTATAACCCTATGTAAAAATTGTTGTTCTAAAAGATATATGCTTGTGTCATTTTTGTATTCATTTTGACTTAATTAAAATAAAGTGTCATTATCACTTACAAGTGGATCCATGGGGTCCCAAAATAGACCCAAAGATGCCCATGGTCGACTATTTATCAACCAATAGGGTTAAGACACGTTTTAGGGTAATTTAGTATTATTATAAAATTATTTTTTTAACCCTTATTTACCGGATTTACCCTTAACCATGGTAAATAAAATATTTACCGCAGTAATTATTCAAAATGTCTAAAAATAAAAGTTACCTATTTACACAATTTGAACATCCTGATTCCAAATATGGAATCCATTTTTCTAAATTCAAAACACAGAAGTGGCAGAAATTAATTTAAAATTAATTCCCGCTGTCAAAACAAAAAGCGTGTTTTTAAGAGATAATAACTACCAAAAGATTGACACTTGTTTATGTTCGGTTTAATTGTAAAATTATGTCCAATGACCAAAATTATATTAAAAGGTAAAAATATATTCTAAATATACTTTAAAACCACTCAAATTCATAATTTATCACTATTACTTATTTTGATTAAAAAAGTTGTTTTTAATTAAAATTTAGTAATTTTCACTATTCATCAAAATATAAAAGTTATCCGAAAAGTACCAAAATTTCACCCTAGTATAATTTCGATATTCCGAATCCAAAAATGAAGTCCATTTTGAAATATAAAATATATATGATTTCAAAAATTAGGTATCACTATTTACAACGGCTAGTTTAATTAGTTGTGGTGTGTGTTAGAACTCGAGGTTGCGTACAACACACGCTATCGCATTATTCGAAGGGAAACGTACCGTAGAAGCTTGGGGTGTTACACTTGAAAGGTATATGGGACAAACATCTTCCTTTGGTTGAGTTCTCTTATAACAAAAGTTTCCACTTGAACATCCAAATGGCTCCCTATAAATCCCTTTATGGGAAGAGGTGTAGAACACCTTCATGTTGGGATGAAGTTGGGGAATGAAAACTTGTAGGTCTTGAAATGTTTGAGGAAATTTTGAAGAAGGTTAAAACCATTCAGTATTACATAAAATCTACTTAGAGTCGATAGAAGAGCTATGATGACAATCTTTGATGAGACCTAGAGTTTGATTTTGGAGACATGGTATTCATACTCATATATCTATGGAATAAAGTGATGAAATTTTGGGAAGAAGGGAAATCTTAGTCCAAGGTACATTGGCCCTTTTGAGATCCTTGATCGCATTAGAGCAGTGGATTATTGACTAGAACTCCCACTAAACCTTTCTCAATTACATGATGTATTCCATGTGTCCCTCTTGAGGAAGTACATACCAGAACCCTCATGTGTAATAAATCTATAGGTGGTACCATTGGAGAATGATCTTTCCTATGAAGATCATCCAGTGAAGATCTTAGATCGTTGAGAAAAATTTCTACGAAATAATACAATTCCCCTTTCCAAAGTGTTGTGTAGAAACCAAAAGTTTAAAGAAGAAACATGGGAACTAGAGGAGGTGGTGAAGCATAGTTACCCTTGTCAGTTTTATTGTGGGAAAAGAAAATTTTGAGGGAAAATATTCAAAAGGGGGAAGATTTTAATGACCCAGACTATTATGAATAAAATTCCCCTTTTTGTTTTAATTAAATGTATTATGGTTATAGAAAACACATGAACTTATTTTGTTTAATTATATCCAATTTTATTTAAATTACCATTAAGTATCATTACCATTGATAATATAGTCATTGAACAGTGATCACATGACTAGTATAAATATAGGTTTTTAACTAATCCATTTGAAATGGACAAAGGAAGTGATGGTCTCAACTAGTAGAATTGTATCCTATGAAGCTCATTTATTAGATATTCTTAGGGAGATATAATTTCTAGGATTTTCCCTAGACCAAGCCCAAGTCGTGATCCAACAACTTAATCATGAGAAAAAATCATTTACGGGAGAAGTTTAAGCTCGTCGAGATCACGGCCCAAACTATGTTCGTCGAACGGCCCCATGAAAGTCTCACCATCGCGCACCTTACTCTTAGGGGGTATATTGGTCTATTAAAAGGATATGTATCAAGACCCTAGAAATAGAAATATTTATATTATTATTTTAAAGTAATGAATATATTTTCATCCTATTATTGTTACTTTGTAATTATTTTTGGTTAGTATTAAACTTTAATTAAGAAATCTATTTTTATGAATTAATGGATTTTTTAAAAAAATAATATTTTTATAAAATATTATTATTAAATTACTTTTATTAAATATAAATGATCATATAATTTTTATAAAGTCAAATGTAATTTTTATTAGGATTTGAAAACTATTATTGTAAAAAACCCGTCATTTTCAATAAATGTTGGAGGGGTTTTAAGTGAAGATTCACATATTTAGAAAATTATTTGGATAAAATGGATATTATTTTTGGAATCAGGACATAAAAATTATCCATGGTGAATTTTTCATAATTTTCTAAGACAATCAAATTTTTGGGTAAAAATTAAATACTATATAAATATACTTTGTGTTTTATGACATCACAGTGACCCAAGAATGATGTAATAAGTAATATAAATGGGATCCATGACCAAATATATTTTTTCCCTTTAAAATAATGTAATTTTAAGTTCATTTTATTTATTTTGTAAATGTGTTATGAATCCTCTAAGACTTATAATATATTTTAATATTTTAAAATCATTTCTTTAAGGGTGTGAATCATCTCCATATCACCAAGGGTAATATTTTAATAAGTTAGTCCCTTGGACTTATAAAATAATGTAAATAACTACCTTTTGGTAGAAATCATGGGAAAAAACAAGGGATGGTTTTTGGTTTTGAATATTTTATTATGTAGAGTCCAAAACCTAAATAATAAAGAATTCCCCCTCTTTTTCTATATAAATCCACCCAAGATCTCATTTATCTTCACTCAAAATACTTATATCACATCCAAACTCTTCCCTATACCCTCTAGAGTCCTCCCAAGGAGGTATAAGCTCTCAAGAGTCCTCTCTCAAGCCTTTAGAGTCACACATTCAAGTAAGAGATCCTCTCTTTCTCACTTTTATTTAAGAATCGCCTCTATTTTATACCATTTTATTTTTAATGATAGGGTATGTTTTCACACCTCCCCCATACTAGCCTTATGATTTATAAATGATTAGATACCCTTTATCTCTCATTAATCCGTCCCAAGTACATATGTTACCATTCCAAAATTTCGTAAGGTTTGTTTCCTTTCCCCTCTTTCTTCAAGTTTATTTATTATGTTATGCATTATTTTTCCAATTCCTTATGTTGGAACATGTATTTCCATGTCCATATTAATTTAAATTTCATATATAAATTATGAGAGATTCCTTTTTCTCTTTTCAACCCATTTTATGAATTTTTATGTGATGTTGTTATGTTGCTAAAATTGCACCGTGGTTTTCCATTCCAAAACAATTGTGTAGTGAATACCATACCCATTTTCTATCATGGTTATTCACCTTTATACATATATAATTATTTTATTTGGGACTTATATGTATTTATTGCACACTCCTTTTTCATGGAATAAATTTTGATGATGAATGAATCCATGTTAATTGATCTATGTGGCACACTTAAGCATGAGAATGAAATGAATGTGACGGATGCGCCCAGAATTATATAGCGCTTCAATGAATTGGGTAATGTTTAGTATCATGATACATCATATTAGGATAGCAATGTACTTGATTCCTTTATGGGACTTTTTTCCACCATGAACTCTTGGCAGTTTAGCCTTGACCTATGTTTATGATGTAGTGTTTTAAGTTGTTTCCACATTTCACATGTTATTATTATCATGTTATTTCATGTCTTATTATTCATGTTCCTTTTATGATTTATTGATATGACTATTGTCTAACATGTATTATCTTATTCATGTTATGCCTTTTTTATTCCCTTATTGGGATTTATAGCTCACCCCTTGCTTATGTTTTTCCCTAGGATATCCATACAGTTTTAAGTATGAAGGAATATTATGAACATGTTAAGGAGGTTTTCAATAAAGACAGTGTATTTAATATTTTAAGTTGTTATGTAATGTACCTAATTCTCAAAGACACCATAATTATTGATCTTTTGGGTTGTATTAAGTGTTTTTTTATGTAATAAATCAAGTATTAATGTGTAGTAAATAGTAGGGTTATTATAGTACTAGCCTGGCTTCGCAAAAGTTTTGTTCTTCCTCAGTCATCCGCGTGTCCCCTCATTTGTTGCGCCTGTCAGGGCATCACCTTGACTCTATCACGCCATTATTGTAGTTTATGGACCTTTTCATCTGGTGGTAGTTCTTCACCTATTGATTCAGATTATTGAGAGAGAATTGAGAGATATGAGGAACCCTAGAGGATCTCAGCTTTGACGCCTCTGCACCCCTATTCTGGTGACCTTATCCAATGGAGAGCTCGGGAATTGCGAGATCCATATGGACTGCTTCATGTTCAATATCTTTCGACCTGGGAAGAGTTTCATGTCCTCTGACGCTTTTGGTTTTTAATTTTTTGCTTTCTTTTATTTGTCTTTTGAGTTGTTTGATCTTGTTTGTTTTCTTTTTTCGGTCTGGTTCCTGGGGTTGTGTGCATGAGTCCATCTAGTTTGGGGGATTATGTTTCTAAATTTAATCTAGAGTTCACCACTGTCTCTTGGGGTGATTAAGTCCCTATTCTCATATAGTTTCTCTGGTCCGCATGTGTGGTTTTCTTTCTTTTTTTTTTCTCTATTTATATGTGCTCTATTTCCTATTTTTCATAATAAAAAGTAATCTATGGTGGTGTTCTTACCGTGGAATATGACTAAAAGGTCTTAACTACATAAATATATGTATTCATCTTTACCTTTATGTAATTTTCCTTTTCTGTTCTTTCGGCTTTGCTAAAAACGATCCCTATATTCTTTGTGTTTACTTGGACCGAATTAAGTAAACTCATCCCTCTAACACCCTAAGGTTTTAAAAATAAATTTAAATACATGAAAATTTTTTTTAAGTGGATAGTTATAAACTAGCCTTCAAACATAATTTTTTTACTTTTATGATTTGAATTTCAAAAAACGGTCATCTACGATTGTGATCAGTGAGTTATTTGGAGTCTGATAGAATAAACTTGTTTTTTTGGTGAATAGTAGCATACCCTTATGAATAGTAATATGACCCTTATAAATACTAAATCATATTATTATTTTATTTTCTTAAGGTTATAAGATAATGATATCTTGATTAATTTTTCAAGGTGATATAAAATGAGTTATAGTTTTAAAATTGTTATTTTTTGAATAAATTATGATTTTATTTAAAAATTAAATTGATAATATTTATAAAATTATTTTAAAAAAATGGAGTTCTTTTTAAAATTATACACATCGAAAAATGGTTAGGGTGAATTTTTGGTATTTTTCTAAAATTCTTGAATTTTAAATGAATGGTAAAATGTAGCAATATACTGAATATATACATTATTAGTTAAATTAACTATTCCTAGAATCATGGATGATGTAACCACCCTTGTTTAAAATTCACATGAACTTATTACTGTTTTGGGTCACGTGAATCAAGATTATCCATAGTATTTAGCAAAAATATTAAACTAATGAATAAAATAATGTAAAACCCCTCCTCTCCTCCACTATATATACCACCCTCCCCCCGCCCCCTCTTCATCTCACACCACTCAAGCCTTGAGCCTTGTATAAGTTTTTCCAAATACTCTTCCCAAGTATCTTCCCCAGATCCAACACCTTTTGGTCTCACCAAAAGGACAAAACCAAAGGCCTTAAAAAGTATCTCAAGGAGAAGAGATCAAGAGGTAAAAATCATCTTTTATTTTCATTTGATTTCTTTTCAATTATTTTATTTTCTTATACTATATTCTCCTCCCCTTATAAAAGAGTAATTAAAGTTCTAGAATCTTAAATATTCTTTATTTTATCATGTTTATGTAAAAATTCATCAATTTACTTCTTCTCCCCCCCCCCTCTTATTCTAAAAATAAGAACATCATCCGCGATGTACCGATTTACCAAAACCATGGACAATGTGTTTTCAATTTCTTTTACTTCCTTAAGAGCTATTTGTAAAAATATTTCAATGGTTGAAATATATTTTAAATTTTATTATATTAACTCTCTTATATTCTGTAATGAACTTATATACATAATATTATGTTATATAATGAAACTAGTTCGTGATTATCAAAGAACTGCCAAAATGATCTAAACGGATATCACTAAAGATTTATCTAATGATTCATCCTCATACCATATAAAAAATTATTTATGGAATCATTTAATATTATAGAAACATATTAATACCATTTCATTCCACTTTTATAATTTTATTTCCATGTGACAAGAATATCAAATACAAACCGGCCATGGAAATCATGTAAAGAACGCACCCGAAACAATGGAAGGAATAAAATACTAATAATTAAAGGGTGAAATGATGTTATGAAATAATCACATAATGTGTTATAAACATGAATAAGTTCCTATAATATATTAATAACACTATTTTAACTATTATATAGGAGTTTTAAACACTTTTGAAGTAAGAAAAACCCAAGGTAAGGGAATTCTTAACCCAATTTCCATTCTTTGGGTTAACCTTATAATTCATTAATTATGTAGTATTAAAATTCTTTTTTGTGATTAATTTTGTTTATATTATGTTTAATTATGTGTATTTATATTATATATACATATCCACCCACTCTATTAAGTCTCACTTCAATTATATGATATTTGTAAGGGGCTTTTCTTTTAAAATTCTGTTTTACAAAATTTAAAACCAATGTTTTATGAAATTATTCATATTGTATGGTTATATTCTAGTTATTGGGAATTTTTTATGATTAATTTTGGGGCCTATATCTCCCTAAAATTAATTGGGTATGTGTAATTTGGAGGTCAGTCATATGGTTACTCTAAGTGTAACTGTGATGGTTACACAGTAAGGTAGCTGTGAGGGTTAGATTGTAAGGTAGTCATGAGGGTTACAAATTATAAGGTCGCTTAGAGGGTTACAAGATTTTGTAATTAATTCTCTAAGATACCTTTATGGTTCTATTTATGTTCTTTATGTTTTGTGAAAATCTGGTGAAAATATCAAGTTTCAAAAAGTAAGTATATATGGGTGTCAAGTATGTCTTTTTGAAAATTATTTCATACGTTTACAAGTATTCATGGACTAATGTTTTATTTACTTTTTTTTATATCCCTTAGTGAGATTTTTTTGATCATACCAAGTTTTTAAATGATTTTAATAAGTTATAAAGATATGTAAGACAAAGAAAGAAGACAAGTTAAATGTTATGAAGATTTTTCAAAGAAAACATGTTTTATTTGAAAAGTTTTATATTTTGGAAGAAATGGATATTGTTTTTGTGGTATCCACTCTGTATAAATGTGGAATGTTATGTATGTATTATATCCCAATTCACTAAAACACTAAACTTTAAAATATTCTCAATGTGAAAGGAAGTTAGTTCTTGACTAAAATTCAATATTATGTAATCTAAGGTCGGGTCCTTATAGTTGGTATCAAAGGATGGTTTAGAGAACTTTAGGGGTAGGATGATGTTAAAAAAATACCATAAACGATTTTTAATCTATGGTTAATTTGAAATGTTATAGAATTTAAATATTACCATGTTTCTTTATCTAAGATATGTCTATTGAGAATGGTTTTCCGCATAAGGAACAGGGAAGCTGAAGTTGGAAGGATCCGAGAGGCTGATATCTTTCTAAATCCACAACCGGGAATGGTTGGAATTGGAACTGAGTAGTTTGTGATATTAATGGATCAACTAACATTGGAAATAAATGGAAATTTCATCCATAAAAGAGAACAACCAGAGCTAACACAAAATAACATGATGATAGTGAGACATTTTATAAGGAAACACCCTCCTACTTTCAGTGGATCTTTTGAACTAGTAGTAGCTGAAGGATGGATTAAATCCCATGAAAATATATTTGATGTCATGAGATGATAATATAATCAAAAGTTAAGTATTTACTTTTTTTTTTAAGGTGAACCTAATCAGTGGTGATCATTATTCAATAATATCAGGGATATAGAGGAGATTAAAGCCATATAATGGGATGAATTTAAAAGTATTTTCCTTGAAAAATATTTTCCAAAGGTGGTTTGACTTAGGATGGAGAAGAAATTCCTTGAATTGAAGTAGAAGGAGGAAGATTTAGTATTCTTGTATGAAGCAAACTTCACCCAACTGGTGAGGTATACTCCAAATCTTAATCTATATCTAGATAGAAAAATAAATTATTTTTAATCAGGATTGAAGCCAAGATATCGAAGGGCATTGGATTTCCATGATTTTAAAATTTATGAGAAACTTGTCTGATGTGATGAGAGGGTATAAATTGATTATTATGATCATGTGCACTTTAAAAACAAGGATAATAAGTGGTTCAGTTGTAAGGCAATGGGTAAGAATCAATCAAAGAAATCTGATGGTAAGAAATTCCAGTTTCTAGTTTGTGAAAAGTGTGGAAAAATCACCCTGGGGAATGCCTTAAAAAACCAAAAAGTGTTTTTGATGTGGTAAGTTTGGACATATGGCCTGAGATTGTAATGAAAATTATCCCAAGATTAACCCTGATAAGAAAACTATAAAGTGTTTTAAATTTGGTGAGATGGGTCATTATGAAAATGTCTATCCAAAGAGAGATCTGACTGATGTAAAGAATCCAGACTTTAAGAAGAAAGGTGTAGTGAGATCCTTTGCGACTACGTCAGTAGATGTCGAGCCATCCAATGAAGTTTTATCAGGTACCTTGTTTGTTTACTCATATTTTGATAATTTTTTGTTTGATATGAGGTCTACACATTCCTTTATTTCTAATAAATTTTTTGGTAAATTGGAAATATCACCTAAACAAATGAGACCGAAACTTATTGTTAAAACACCAGGGGAAATATTACAGCAGAGATAAATTATAAGAATATTTCAATTGTGGTATTTAGAAAGAATTTACCTGCAAACCTTATTGTTTTTTCATTAGTAGAGTTTGATGTCATTCAGGGTATGGATTATATTTTTGTTTATCATTCTAAGATTGATTATAGAGCTAAATAAGTTGTTTTTTAGAAATAACTTCAGTTTGTATACAAGAATTAACTCATACAACTGATAACATATTAGAAAGTTGATAAACTATTGAAATATAGAAAATAAAATTTATCTTTCTCATATTGTTGAAAATAAGGGAACTGTTCAAATTAATGATGTGCTGGTGGTAAATGAATATCTTAATGTTTTTTCTAATGAGTTGCCCGATGTGACACCTGATCAAGAAGTTGAATTCACAATTGACTTAGTTCATGATGCTAATAAAATTTCAAAAAACCCTTATCGAATGGATCAAATGGAACTTATTTAATTGAAAAATCAATTGCAGGAGTTTCTTGATAAAGGCTTCATTCGTCTCAGCACTTCACCATGGGGTGCTCCTATTTTTTTCATTAAAAGAAATATGGTTCCATGAGAATTTTCATTGATTATAGATCCTTTAATAAAATCACTGTTAGAAACAAGTATCATTTTCCTCATATCAATGACTTGTTCGATCATATCTAAAGAGCATGGTATTTTTTGAAGGTTGACCTAAGGTCGGGGTACCATCAGTTGAAAGTAAAGTAATAAGACATCCTGAAGACTGCATTCCATACTAGATATGGGAATTTTGAATTTTTTGTTAAGTTATTTGGGTTAACTAATTAACCTTATGTATTCATGGATCTTATGAATAGAATATTTCATGAGTTCTTAGATAAGTTTTTAGTTGTGTTTATTGATGACATTCTGGTATTTTATAAAAGTAAATAGAGTCATGAAAAACATCTAAGGGTTGTTTTGAAAACCTTAAAGGAAAATAAACTATATGTAAAATTCAGCAAGTGTGATTTTTGGATGCAACAGATTTCTTTTCTTTGTCACATTGTAAATAATAATGGAATAATAGTTGATCATGCCAAAACAAAGGTGGTTGATGAATGTTCAATACTTAAAAATGTTATAGAAATTCGTATTTTTTCTTGGATTAGCAGGTTATTACCAACGATTTGTTAAAAACTTTGCACGGTTATCTAGACCTCTTACTAAGTTAACACAAAAAAGGTTTAAATTTATTTGGATAGAAGAGTGTGATGTTTGTTTTCAATAACTGAAGAAGAGATAGGTTAATGCTCTATTTTTGTATATACCTTATAGAAATGGTGATTTTTTCATCTACAGTGATGCTTCATTAAAGGGAATTGGTTGTGTTCTGATCTATAATGTTCAGGTAATTGCTTATGCTTCAAGACAACTAAAACCTCATGAGTTAAATTATCTCACACATGATTTGGAATTAGAAGTTGTGGTTTTTTCATTAAAAATTTGGAGGCATAATTTATATGGAGCCAAATTTCAAATATATACTGACCATATAATTTTGAAGTATATATTCACTTAGAAGGAATTAAACATCTGGTAGATAAGATGGCTTAAACTGATAAAGGATTATGATTTCACGATCAATTACTATCCAGGAAAATCAAACAAAGTGGTGGATTCCTTGAGTCAAAATAATCATACATCATTAACCATGTTATGTTTGGAACATGATCCCTTGATTAATGATTTGATGGATTTTGGATTAGAAGTTGTTGGTGTAGAAAATACATCTGTTTTTTTTTCAGGTTTTAGTGCAGTCATCATTATCAGATTGAATTAAGAAAGCATAGAAGGAAGACTGTGAGCTACAAAAAAGGATAGAATTTGTTAAAATGGGTAAGTTTCCATAATTTAACCTTGATAAATGTTGTGTTTTGAGATTTTGGAAAAGATTATATGTTCCTTGTGATTCTCAACTGAAGAAATAATTGTTGTGTGAAGCTCATAGTTCTCTATTTTCAGTTCATCGTGGCAGCATAAAGATATAGAGAGACCTTCAAGAGTATTACTGGTGGGAAAGAATGAAAAGTGATATTGCATATTTTACCATGAAATGTTTTATTTAACAATAAGTTAAAGTAGAGTGTAAATTATCAAAGGGGATTCTTCAGCCTTTACCAGTGCTAGAGTTGAAATGGTAAAATGTATCCATGGACTTTTTAGTGGGACTACCAAAGACTTCTAGAGGTAATAATGTGATTTGGGTGATTTTTGACCGACTGACTAAAACATCACATTTACTTTCTATTCGAGATACAATGTCTTTGGATCAATTTTCTCAACTGTACCTAAAATATATTGTCAGGTTATATGGAATTCCTTTTTCCATTGTATCTGACCATGATCTCAGTTTCACTTCTAACTTTTGGAAAGACCTTCAAAATTCATTGGGAACAGAATTAAATTTCAGTACAGATTTTCCTCCACAATTGGATGGGCAGTCAGAACCAAAAATTCAGACTTTGGAGGATATGCTCCAATCTTGTTCAATAGACTGCTAGGAAATTTGGGATCAGCATCTTTCTTTAGTTTATTTTTCTTATAATAACAATTTTCATTCCAATATACAGATGGAACCTTTTGAGTAATTGTTTGGGAAGTGGTGTCAAACTTCATATTTTTGGGATAAAGTCAGGGAAAGGAAGTTGATGGGACTAGAATTAGTTTAGGAAGTGGCTAAGAAAGTGAAGATGATCCAGCAACCCATGAGGATAGATCATAGCAGGTAGAAATGTTATGCAGACAACAGGAGGAAATAATTTTCTTTTGAGGTAGTTGATCATGTTTTTCTTAGAATCTCACCATGGAAAAGTGTTATGTGTTTTGGTAATAAAGGAAATTTAATTCCATGATTCATTGGACCTTATGAAATCCTAGAGAAAGTTGGACCAGTCACCTACCGAGTAGATTTTCCTCTGATTTTATTTTAGGTACACAATGTTTTTCATGTTTCAATGTTGAGAAAGTATGTTCCAGATTCATCTCATGTCTTGATCCCAGAAGTAATTCAGCTAGAAGAGAACCTTTATTATAAAGATAAACCTATTCATATTCTTGGTTGTATAGATAAATTATTATGGAATAAGGGAATTCACCAGGTAAAGGTTTTTTGGAAAAACCATATGGTTGAAAAAGTAACATGGGAATCTGAAAATTCTATGAGGTATTGGTACCCTCACTTGTTTAATAATTAAATAAAAATTGTGAGGGCGCAATTTCCAAAATTTGGAGAGAATGTAACACCCCAAGGTTTTAAAAATAAATTGAAATGAATGAAACTTTTTTTTAAGTGGATAGTTATAAACTAGTCATCAAATATAATTTTTTCACTTCTATGATTTGAATTTCAAAAAATAGTCATCTACGTTTGTGGTCAGTAAGTTATTTGGAGTCTAATAGAACTAACTTGTTTTTTGGGTGAATAGTAACATACCCTTATGAATATTAATATGACCCTTACGAATAATAAATCATATTATTATTTTATTTTGTTAAGGTTATAAGATAATGATATCTTGATTAATTTTTCAAGGTGATATAAAATGAGTTATAGATTTAAAATTGTTATTTTTTGAATAAATTATAATTTTATTTAAAAATTAAATTAATCATATTTAGAAAATTATTTTCAAAAAATGGAGTTCATTTTTTAATTCTACATGTTTAAAAATAGTTAGGGTGAATTTTTGGTATTTTTCTAAAATTCTTGAATTTTAGATGAATAGTAAAATACGATAATAAAAAGGTTGGGGTCGAAGCCTCATGTTTATTATTAAATTAAAGAAAATACCTCTTTTAACTAGGTAGGGGGAGACCCATTACATATCCCTAAGTCCAAGTGGTCATGTAGCCCATTATATGGCTCGTAGGCCTAAATTTTTGGCCCAAGTCCCATTCTGTGAAACCTCTCCTCTCCTCCACTATAAATACCACCCTCACCCCCCCCCCCCCCCCCTCTTCCTCTCACACCACTCAATCCTTAATACTTGTCTAATTTCTACCAAATAATATTCCCAAGGATATTACCCACGTCCAATACCTACTGGTCTCACCAAAAGGCCAAAACTAATGGCATTAAGGAGGATCTCAAGGAGAAGAGATCAAGATGTAAAAATACACTTTTATTTTCATGTGATTTATTTTCAATTCTTTTCTTTTCTTATACTCTCTTCTCATCCACTTTATCAAAGAGGCATGAAAGCTATAGAATCTTATATATTCTTTATTTTATCATGTTTATGGAAAAATTCATCAATTTAATTCTTCTCCCCCCCCCTCTTATTCTAAGAATAAGAACACCGTCTGTGATGTGTTGATTTACTAAAATCATGGATGATGTGTTTTCAATTTATTTTACTTCCTTCAGAGATATTTGTAAAAAAATTTCAATGGTTGAAACATATTTTAAATTGTATGATATTACCTCTCTTATGTTCTTTAATTAACCTATATACATAATATTATGTTATATAATGAAACTAGTTCATGATTATCAAAGAATCACCAAAATGATCTAAATGGATATCACTAGAGATTTATTTAATGATTCATCCTCATACCATATAACCAAATTTATTTATGGAATCATTTAATATAATTTAAAAATATTAATATCATTTCATTCCACTTTTTGAATTTCATTTCCATACGATAAGAAAATCAAATACAAACCGGCCATGGAAATCATGTAAAGAACGCACCCAAAACAATGGAAAGAACAAAATACTAATAATTAATGGGTGAAATGATGTTATGAAATGATCATATAAAGTGTTATAAACGTTAATATATTCTTATAATATATTAATAACACTATTTTAACCATTATATAGGTGGTTTAAACATGTTTAAAATAAGATGAACCCGGGTTAAGGAGATTCTTAACCCAATTTCCATTCTTTGGGTTAACCTTCTACTTCATTAATTATGTGGTATTAAAATTATTTTTAAGATTAATTTTGTTTATATTATGTTTAATTATGTTTATTTAAAATTTATATACATATTCCATCCACTCTATTAAGTCTCACTTCAATTATATGATATTTGTAAGGGGCCTTTCATTTAAAATCCTCTTTTAAAATTCTGTTTTAAAAAATTTAAAAGAAATATTTTATGAAATTATTCACATTGTATGATTATGTTTTGGTTCTTGGGAATTTTTTATGATTAATGGTGGTACCTATATCTCCCTCAAATGCATTGGGTATGTGTAAGTTGGAGGTCGACTGTATGGTTACTCCAAGTGTAACTGCGATGGTTATACAGTAAGGTAGCTATGAGGGTTACATTGTAAGGTAGTCATGAGGGTTACAAATTATAAGGTAGCTAAGAGGGTTACAATATTATATAATTAATTCCCCAAGATACCTTTATGGTACTATTTATGTTCTTTATGTTTTGCGTAAATCTCATGGAAATCTCAAGTTTCACAAAGTATATATGGGTGATAAGTATGTCTTTTTGAAAATGATTTCATACATTTACAAGTATTCATGGAATAAAGTTATTATTTCCTTATTTTTATATCCCTTACTGAGCTTTTTGTTCTCATACTAAGTTTTTAAATTATTTTTATAGGTTATAAGGATGTGCAAGACAAATAAGGAATCCAAGTTAAATGTTATGAATATTTGTCAAAGAAAACATGTTTTATTTGAAAAGTTTTATATTTTGGAAGAAATGGATACTGTTTTTGTGGTATCCACTCTATATAAATGTGGAATGTTATGTATGTATTATATCCAAATTCTATAAAACTCTAAACTTGAAAATATCCTCAATGTGAAAGGAAGTGAGTTCTTGACTAAAATTCAAGATTATATAATCTAATAAGGCCAGGTCCTTATAGTCTTGATACCCCAACACATACTCTCTGATAATAGATATGATAACCTTTGGAGACCTCATTAGGTTTCTTATACATGTTTAAATTAAACAATGCCTAATATATATTGTTACTTCATGCATTTATATTAATATTGATAATGATTTTTATATGAAAATCATAGGATTAAAAATGTTGGATACTCATACCTTTAAGCGCTCTAGTTGGAGATGATCGGATCTATATTAGAATGAATAATGATGAGTTCAATGAAACCTGGGGTTGTATAAATCTGATAATGTGATAATAGAGTCCACCAAATCAAAAAAACAAGGGACAGGGATTCTGTTCCAAGGAATGAACGAAAAGAGAGAAACAACAATATGTGAGGCTTGCTAGAGAGATGGGAAGATCTATCTTTGATGTGAAATGATGAGTTCGATGAAACCTGAGAGTGTATGAAGATCATAATGAGAGATTGGGGTCCTCCAGATCGATGAAATGGTAGAGTTAGGGCTTCTATGCGATATAAATAAGAGCTTCCTTCGTGAGAATGTAATACCTCGAAATGATTTCATCGACAATTCAAGAAAAAATTAAAAGGTATATAATTTTAGTTATTTAATAACTGACTTGAAGAACTGATTTTTCATGTCGGTTGTTTAATATATAACATTAAAAAACCAATTTTTTACATCATTTATTTATAACCGATGTGAAAAATATTTGAAATTTTATTTTCCACATCGGTTATATAAGAATTGACGTGAAAAAGAAAATTTTAAAATATTTTCACGTCAGTTCTAAATAACTGACATTAAAAGGGAGACATTATAAATAGTTTTTGTACTAGTGGATATAGAAGAAGGAATTAAAAACTATTTATGTTTTATTTTTTAAAAGTTATGTATGATCGTAATTTTTCCAGGACACTAAACCTTTTGATCTTGAATTTGTATCTCTATTATGTTGTTTATCTTAAAATTATGTAATAGTTATGAAAGAATAAGTAAGGTCACTATAGATTAGTTATATGACATCGTTTTATGGTTATTTATTCTCATCATATTAATAATTTGATTTTTATACCTTGATATCTTATGATATATGTTTTTCCTTACTAAGCGTTTGCGTTCACCCTTCTTATGTTTAAATTTCCCCAAGTTATTAAGAAAATTATTAAACATGATATGTTTAGAAGAGTAGCACATAATTTATGATAGATTCTAAAGACTTATCATGGATTAATTAGTTTCTCATATAGTGACAAAAATGTTCATTTAATGAGAAAGACATGGTCTTTATTAGTTAATCATTTGTCCTAATTATCTAAAACTCTAAACCTAAAAGATCATTGGAATTCAAGTAATTTAATATTGTTAGTGAGATTGTAATTATTGATGGTTAAAATTGGGCCACTTCGATTGATTTCAAATATTGTACGAAAATAATGTGTTTATCTGCACTCGATTGTGGGAGTGTGTATTTGGAACATCGTAATATTGAACAACTTAAACTCCATTCACACTGTGAGTTCCCATTATGTCATGGTCGCCTTTGACATGTGGAATAGTTAAATCATCTTATAAACTCTCAGTTAACATACCACAATGTGGAAATGGTCACTGTGTTATAATATTTTCTTCATCAACTAACATAATTCTTCAAAAATCTCTACAAAATAACTAAGATGTAATGAAAAATATTATGATGCGATTTTTGCCTTTACAAAATCAACTACAAAACCCCTTGAATAACTCCAAACAGATTCATCATAGCCATATTTTATTTATTATGACTAATTGACAATAACCACAACCATTTTAGAATATGATCCATCATTATCTTTTAATAAACCTTGGTTCTAATAATAACGTATTGGGATATATTTATATAATGTGTTTAAATATATTTATATAATATACTCTCTTCCCTGGGATCCATTTGTATTTCTGGGTCACCTGGTTCCTGATTGGGTGGGAAAAATGATAAGTAACCCACCTGTGGTGACATATTGATGTGTCGAACCATCATCATTTGGGTGTTCACCCTCTGGGACGCTTTGTTATCTCAGCTTTTAATGACCCCTTTCTGGCTGGGGCTCTCTCCAGAGTGATCTCTTCATGGGGGGGTTCCCTTGTGTAGATGGTTTGAAAAGCTCACACCTGGGGATTCCTTTTAAAGAGAAAAAATATATATATAATATATTTATTATGAATTAATTTTGCATAATGTATTATATATTTACATATTCATATACATTTTCATGTATATTTATATCATGTATGTTGATGCATGCATTACTAGCATGGACAATGATATGGCTAAAACATTGTTTGTGATATACATGTACATTAATCCTTTCATTTATATTGTGTTGTTGTGGTAAGTTTTTTTTACATGATGTTACATGAAGTAAAATCCTCTCATTAACCACTATAATGAGAACAATAATATGATGCATACATCATGTTCCACATACACATAGATTGGATTTCATTACCCCAATAACAACTAAATTTCTCCAAATCTTTATACACGTCAACAAAAATGATTATTTATATAAATCATCCAACAATTTAGGAGAACTAGTTGTCAGCAACAATAAAAATAAACACAAATTCTATAAACAAAAAACTGTTATAATTGAATTGGTTTATAGAAAAAAATTATATATAAGGGAAAAATTGTGATGTAAGTGCGAATAGAATAAATTAAATAGATAGTGAAATTTTATTAACATATGCCATAATTAAATAGAAAATCATTTCTAAGGATATTTAGTGGTAAATTAATATTTATTACAATAATTAATTTACCACACACAAAATTTAAATTGGAATTAAAAAAATATTGACAGTGACGGATGTTGTCTCCCGCCTCGTGAAAAAAGGGAGCACTAAACTCCTCAAAAAAAGACCAGTCTGCCGTGAGGACCAAAAACCAGACTGGAGTTACAAAGGCTTTCTACAACTCTGGCAGCCCTCTGCATGGCTTCACCTTCGGCTCTTTCATTGGAACTCAAACGGTGGATGAGACAGGTTCCTCTCCGATCCTTTTGTAGTGATCCACCATCACTAAAACCACCACACTCATTGCCCGATCACTCTCCACCACCACCACATTGTTGGACACATTTGTCACGCCATGCACTAGAAACCCAAGATTCCCCTCAATATTCTGGTGATAAAACGTGTACTAGAAGTGACTTATCCAGCTGGGGAACACCAGCAACTGCGAGAAATCCGCCACCCACTTCGTCCCATTTTCGGCCACCATCAGTGCCGCTATCTTCGATCTTAGTCTCATCCCCCTCATGTTGTTCTGCTCAATCACCACCTAATTTATGGTCATGATAATATAGTTGTTGAATAGTGATCCTATGATTAGTATAAATATAGAGTTTTAAAAAATCCAGTTGACATAGACAAAAGAAGTGATGGCCTCAACCGATAGGATCATACCCTATGAAGCCCATTTATTGGAGATTTTGAGGGAGATAGCATCACTGGGATTTTCCCTTGACCAAGACCAAGTTGAGATCTAACAACTTAAGTATGATCGAAACCATTTACGAGAAAAGTTCAAGCTCATCGAGATCATGGACCAAACCATGTACGTTGAACCGCCCCATGAAAGTCTCACCATCACACACCTTACTCTTGATGCGTTTTATAGTATATTAAAGGGATATGTATCGAGACCCTAGAAATATGATTATATGCATTATTTTTTATATAATAATAAATATATTTTCATCTTATTATTTTTACATTATAAATGATTTTTATTTTGATACAATAAAACAAAAATTGTATTTTTGGGTAATATTAAAATTCAATTAAGGAATTTATTTTGATGAATTAATGAATTTTTTAAATAAAAAATATTTTAATAAAATATTATTAAATTATTTTTATCTAATATAAATGATCATATAATTTTTATAAGGGTTCGAAAATTGTTATTGTCAAAAAAACCCAATGTTTCTCAATAAATGTTGATTCTTATTTTAAATGTGAAAATACACATATTTAGAAAATTATTTTTTATAAAATGAATATTGTTTTTGGAATCAAAATGTCAAAATTATCCAATGGTGAATTTTTCAAAATTTTCTGAGACATTTTCGGGTAAAAATTAAATACTGTATAAATATACGGTGTGTATTATGATATCATAAAGACCCAAAATGATGTAATAAATACTATAAAAGGAATCAAAAAACAAATCTATTTTTTCCATTTAAAATAATTTGATTTTAATATTATTTGATTAATTTGATAAAACCTTTCTGAACCCTCAAAAACCAATAATATATTTTAAGGTTTTAAAACCATTTCTTTAAGAGTATGACTCACTTATGCCTGAATGGCCTGAAGGCCTTCATTTTTATTGATTTTTGATAACCCCCCTTTCAAGGGATGAGGGGAAACCCTTACAAGGCCCGTAGGATCAGAGATTACGTGGATCGTAGGCTTAAAAGATTACATGACCCGAAGGTCTTAGGGAATTCAACCAGACTATCTACAAGGAACTTCCCCTCCCTAGCATCTGCATCCTGATAGTAGATCTCTACCTTTGCATGATCGTCTGGCTAGGCTTTCCGTGCAAGCACAGGCTGGTACCGATGGCATAGTCATACCCTCTCATTCTGACAATCCATTTGGCTCTGCTCTGGTGAGTGCACCTACTCTGAATCCTCTTCTGGGGCTGCTCCTTTTTTTTAGTGTGTTTGGTTCCTACATTCATGTGTCTTTAAGGCCTTGGGGTGGCCCTAATTCCTTAAGGTGGCCCGAAGGCCTTGAGAATCAACTGGCCCGAAGGCCTTGGGTGGCCCGAAAGCCTTGCAGGACCTGAGGACAAAACCGGTGGCCCAAAGGCCCATATAGATGAATAGTTTCGGCTGCTACAGTATCGAGCAGTGCCTGTTATAGTACTGCCATAGTACCACCGGAAATATGCCTCCACCCGGATTTGATCTCGGGTCTCTTGGATGCACCTAGCGAGTCCTCACCAACTGGGCTGAGGCTCTTGTGCTATGACTCACTTATGCATAAGTAAGGGTATTATTTTATTAAGTTCGGCCCTTATCCTTAAAAAATAATGAAAACCACTACCATTTGGAATAAAACATGGGAAAAAACTATGGGAAGGTTTGTGTTTTTTATTATTTTATTATATAGAGTCCAAAACCTAAGTTTGAGAAATGATAAAGAATTCATCACTCATTACCTATATAAACCCACCAAAGATCCAATATCTCTTCACTTAAAATCCTTGAAGAATGTACTTACTCTGACCACCCCTCTTTAGAGTCCTCCCAAGGCACCCTCAAGTACTCAAAAAGGCCCTCCCAAGCATTTGGAGTCACACACTCAAGTAAGGGATCCTCTCATTCTCCCATTTATTAAAGTTTCTTTATTATCTTATGTTCTATATTTCTGATTCCTATTGTTGGGATATGTCTTTCCATATCCCTATTACTACCCATTTTATTTCCAAATGATTAGAGACCCCTTTCTCTCTCATCAACCCATTTTATAAATTTTAAGTGATGTTGTTATGCTACCGAAATTTCACCACGATTTTTCTATTCAGAAACAATTGTGTAGTGAATACCATACCCACTTCCTATCAAGGGTTTTCACCTTTTATACACTTATACTTCTTTGACTTGGGACATAAATATATTTATTCTACACTCCTTGATCATGGAATAAAATATGATGAGGAATGAATCCATGTTGTATGGTCTATGTGGCACACTTAAGCATGAGAATGAAATGAAATTGACAGGTGTGCCCAAAATTATATAGTGCTCCAATGCATTGGGTAATGTTTAGTCTCATGATACGCCATGTTGGGATAGGGAGTGAACCTAATTCCTTTATGAGACTTTTTCCATCATGATGTCTTAGTGGTTAGTCTTGACTTATGTTTATGATGTAGTGTTTTAACTTGTTGTCACATTTCTCATGTTGCCTTTATGACTATCATGTTATACCATGTATCATTATTCATGTTTATGATTCTCACTCCTTTTATGCTCCATTGATAGGTATGGTGTCTAAAATGTATTACTTTATTCATGTTATTCCATGTTTATTCCCTTATTGGGCTTTATAGATCACCCCTTTTTTATGTATATCCACAGGTTATCCCATGCATTTTTAAGTGTGAGTGTGTTCATGAATTTTTTAATAAAGATGATGTTTTCATGTTTTAAGTTTCTATGTAATGTACTTAACTCTCAAAGACACTAAACTTCTCAATCTTACTGGTTGTATTAATTGTGATCTTATATAATAGATCTTGTATTAATGTGTAATAGAGCAGGGTTGTTATACTTTATTTCCAAAACCCCAATAATTTCTTTCCCCTATGGTTATTTTTGGTGTTTTACATGTATTCTCATTATTTAATTCTCCCCCTTAACTTATTATTTAACCTTTTAAGGAAACCAACCCTGCCTCTTAATTTCGGTCAGGAATTATCCTCTTCCATGACTGTATTTGTTGGATGCTTTATGAATGTCCTTATTTATGCCTCAATAATTGATTAAGGTCATTTCATTCTATTTTGGTATCCTTTAGTAATATTTTAATCAAATCTCTATAAGATAAATAATTCATCACTTTCTTTGTCTTTTCAAATCATCCTTTGTTATAGGCATGATTTTTCTTCTAATGTTTTTCCTCTGTGAATACCTTATTTTTCATTACTTTGTTTGAAGTGAATTTACCAAAATACCCATGAATTGATCAATTTGGGGGAAAATATTGACTTAACTATATACAATTACTCTATACGGTGTTAGTTCCAAGATGCTTACATAGAAATCTATTCCACTATTTATTTGGGAAAATTGACCATCATTATTATTATTATTCTGATACAAATTTTTATTGATTATGTAGAAAAGTTGATTATGTATTGTTTAACCATCCACCTTCATTCTATGGATGAATTATGTTCATTTATAGACTGGAAAAGTATTTACATTTTGTATATTTATATCTCAATATGAATGTTTATTTATCACTAAGGAAATATGATTATGCATTAAATTGATATTCATATCATTCACATGGTGAATGAATTGGACTTAAAGAAGTGATGGGTAGGGTTCGGTGTTATATAGTCCCTCAATGCATTGGTTTGTCTCATGAGAAAAAGGGTTTGGGTATTTCGTGTATGCCTACCCAATAAAAGTATGGTGATTTGGCTGAGACCTTAATGATAAGAATGATTTTTTGGTTGCAACCTTGATGACAAGAATAATGTCTTGGTTGAGTCCTTGACAAGCCTGATGTTATGTATTATATCAATATGAAACTAGTTATTATTATCCATGTGATTATTTATATTATTGTGTCATCCATATATTTATTTCAAGTTCATGTGAACGGTTATATGACATCATTTGATTCTTATTTATTCTCATCATATTATTCATGTCGTGTTTATGCCTTGATGGCTTATGGTATATGTTTTTCCTTATCGAGTGTTTGAGCTCACCTTTATTATATTTTCATTTCCCTAGGTTATTAAGAAAATTATTAAATATGATATGTGTAGAATAGTAGCACGTATAGATAATTTATGGGAGATGTTGAAGACTTATCATTGATTATGTAGTTTTTCATATAGTGACAAAAATTTGCATTTAATGAGAAAGACATGCGCATTATTAGTTAATGATTTTTCATAATTCTCTAAAACTCTAAATATAAAAGATCATTTAAATGTAAGTGACTCAATATTTATTAGTGTCATGACCCGTCCCACGGGGCCCGGACGTGATTGCCCCAAGACCGCCTTCCATAGGCCAGGGGTTGGTGACTAGCACCAGAAGGATTTTCCCGAACAGGGAAGGCATTGCCTTAGAGATATGTACACACTCAAAAAGGGAAACTGAAGTAAACAACCAAAAAAAGTAAGGTATAACCACAAGAGTAAAGTACAACCACAAGTATAACTATAAACTGAAAACAGTGGGCTGGAATACAAGCCCTAGAAACTGAAAAGATAGTGAACAGTTGTCGCATCTGCCCTGGAGCTCTACCTGGAGGGTAGTTGATGTAAGTATAAAGTCAAAAAAGAGGATCTTGACTACTTCCATCTCACCAATCTCCACCAAGTCCCGAACCTCCAAATTCTACCTCGGAGCGTCAGTAGTCTTCACCAGACACACACGTGCGAGCAGAGCCCGTGCAGGGGTGAGTATAACAATACCCAGTAGGGGACCCTGAGACCCCCGAAGGTCTCTTAGTAATCCACAAAGGAAAACACCACAATAAATACCACAAAGGTAATATCATAATCATGATCTAAATCATGAAGCACAAAGAAAAAGAGATAGATCACTCTAACTGTATAACTCCAAGGTTACTAGGATAGGGATGACTAGTCGTAAAGCCAGATCATCATATCCATAGTAACTCTACTGTTGACCCATATAGGTCACTACATGATAACCCGTATTGGTTTCAAGATTTTAACCTGTATTGTTCACTAGATGTTGACCCGTATTGGTCGCTGGTGCTGACCCGTATTGGTCGCTGGTGCTGACATGCATTGGTCGCGGGTGCTGACCCGTATTGGTCGCTGGTGCTGACCCGTATTGGTCACTGGTGCTGACCCGTATTGGTCATTGGTACATAGGTAGGGATGATTATTCGTATAGCTAGATCATCCCACTCTGGAGTTTCTGATGCTGACCCACATTGGTTGCTCTTCTTCCTCATGTCATAGTCAGTCACTGGATTCCCGCACGAAGCACGCCTGATCTCCGGAAGATTATGCTCCTCAAGCCATCGGTCCTTTTTTAATCGGTACGAAGTTTGGAAAAAAGCATACCCAAGGGACCTCCCCATCATAGGGGTCCCAATGTGATAGACGGCGCGTCGATCGGACGCCCAGTCTGTGAGATATAGGCACTTTTGTAAAAAGTGCCTGGTTGGATTCAAGTCTCGTCTAACCCATGTCGCACATCAAACTCCTTAAAAACTCACTTATAGTATCTTCAATGGACCTCCTTGTCACAAGGGTCCTTTTTCCACAGACAGTACGTCGATCGGACGCTCGGTCTGTTAGTTACACCCCTTTCCGTGAAACAGGGTGATTGCACCTCGGTCCGGCCCAGCTTGGTCAGGCCTGCCGAAATAGTCCAAAGGGACCGCTTCCCAAAAGGGGTCCCAATGCCACTAACGACGTGTCAAACAGACACCCGGTTCATCAGTTACGGGTGTTTCTTTATTCGGGGGCTGGTTGGGTCTCAGCCCAGTCCGACTTGGTTAGGCTGGCCCGACGCAACAGGTCCCGGGGTCTACCTGACCCCGCTCGGGTTCGGGCCATTAAGGGTCAGCCCGATTCACTAGGTTCGGCCCGTCGGAGTCAGCCCGGTTGGTTCGCAGGCTCGGGTCACATTTAGCCCGGCCCGCCGGGTGGGGCTCAGCCCACCCGCGCTGGCCCGTTATGTAACACCCCAAGCTTCCATGGTACGCTTCTCTTTGAATAATATAGTAGCATGTGTTGTACGCAACTTCGAATTCTAACACACACCACAAACAATCAAACTAGCCGTTATGAATAGTAATACCCACTTTTTGAAATTTTATAAATTCTATCTTTCAAAATGGACTTCATTTTTCGATTCGGAATATCGAAATTATCTTAGGGTGAATTTTTGGTATTTTTCTGAAAACATTCAATTTTTGATGAATAGTGAAAAAAACACTGAGTTATAGTTTAAAACCGAATTTTTATTTAAATAATTAATTATTTTATTTAAATTTAATTAAGGTCAAAATAGATACATAATAATTATATAAGTTCAATGTAATTCATTGGAGTTAGTTTAGAATAATTTTAGATATATAAAAATTTTACTGAACTTTTCACCGTCTTTTACCCACCTCCTAGGAAAATTTAAAAATTCACATAAAACGTAATTTTACCGCTTCTGTGAGTGGAATTTCGAAAATTCGAGAGACACGGTTAATATCAAGGAGTAAAATGTGGTTTGATAAGATAAAAATAATTTTTGGTGAATAGTAACTTTTTACTTTTATTTACCACGGTTAAAAGTAAATAGGGTAATTAAGGGTGAAAATGATATTAATATTACCCTAACACATGTCCTAATTCTATTTTACAACTTTATGTTGACCAAAAACAACCTTATGAATAAAATATTATCATTTAGGTCCACTTGGATTAGATTAGGACATTTATTATTATTTAATTCAAAGAAGAGTTAAAAGAGTTAAAATCAAAGTTTAATAACTAAAACATTTTTAATATAGTTTTATACATAAGATAAATTCGATTATAAATATTAATTAGAAAGATAAAAATATTTCCTACATAATGGTATTTTATTTATAATTTTTAGACATTAAATAATTTAATTTATTTATGACACAATGATGATGCAGTAATTACCTTATTAGTGAAATATTAAAATAATTGATATTATAAATATCAAAATAAATTTAATTTGAGACTTTTTAGGAATTAAACTAATTTTATAGGTTAATATGAAATATTAGGATTGGTTATATAAATTTTATTCGAAGTAATAATTCCGTTATGAAATTATCAAAAACAAAATAACCAATAGTGTCAAAATTGACATAAAAGAGTTTTTAAAACAAATATTATATTATTAATTGATATTCTATTCCTAAAAATCTAAGGTTCGGCCAAAGGACTTATATCATGATATATGTATCATTAATGTACCACTTGAAGGTCTCTTGGATGTATATATTAAGTTTATTAACTATATAATATAAAAATACAAAGAGACATAGTAAATGTCAAACTATTTAACTAAGAGTTAAATATAAATGATAAGGTTAATATAGTGACACAAACCTATCTAAAATCTATTGGTTGAAAGGATTTGGACCCATACCCACCTTAACCTTTAAATAATCTACTTTGGATCTATTAGAAACCGAATATGAATTTATTATAAAATAATATTTCTAGCTTTTCCAAAGGTGCCCCTCACCCCTCTTATAAAAGGGCATTCACCCTTATATCTAATTTACACATTAAAAGCCTTTTGGCTTGGCCAAACCCTGTCCAAATATTCTCTAAACTTTCCTAACTTTGACCTAGAGGCCTTAGTTTGATCATAATGCCAACCTAAGGATCCCTTTTGATCAAATCAAAAGGAAGAACCCGATTAAGAGGTAATGTTTTCACCACCCTCTTTCAAGTTCCTTTCTTCTTCAACTTCTTCTTTATTTGTTATTCCAATTCTAAAATAATAACTCCAGTATCTTCTATATACTATGATGTTATTATAAATATGGTACAACCATATTCATTATTATATCCATCCTTTGAATGACATGTCACCATACGTGTGTACGTACGGCTTACCGTCTCCACGTCGTGGTGTAATTGTTATTCAAAACATTATTATTTGGATGGGTAAAATAATGATTTTTAATTCATGTAAATAATAAATATAACATTATAATGATTTTTTATATATGATATATCATCCAATTATATATTATTTTAATATCAAAATAATGATATTGTCGCTCGTGCGTACGTACGGACTACCGTCTCCACGAACGTGATGAGATTCATTCCCCATCGTATCCATTCATGTATAATTCTCATTTTATGATTAAAAATAATGTTTAAGGACTTGATATCATTCTGGATATGAATAATATACATCCCATACATAACAAATATGGCTCACATAACAAATAATATAAATAAAGATGAATCCGTTAACACCCGAAACGATGATAATACTAAGATATTATTAACAAATCAATGTTAAAAGATCATATATGATATCATATTAATGTAAATGATTATTTTATAATTTAGTAACAGTTATTTCACCATTATATAGGAGGTTAAAATACCCTCAACCAATTAAAAGTACAAGGTAAGGGTTTATTTCACAATCTCTTCATTATCTGAGGTTATTTATACATAATTATCTACTGGGACCTCTTTATCATCCACATACATGTTTCTTAAAAATGTATTTCAAAACATTCTTACTATTTTACAGAATATGGGTTAAAGTAATTTATACCCTTGTTTTACTTTTTATAAGATGTTTATAAGGGAATCTTTCTGTCATTTTCCAAACAAGGTCATTTTCAACCTTTTCGACAAAATTAAGGTAAGAATGTCTTTTTTAACTTATACGGCGGGTGCGGCTATTTTCTACCGTTATAAACTCGTCGAAGCTTCCCTTACAAGCTTATAAGAATATTTTCAAAGTAAATGTTTTATTTTATAATTATGTGACTCTTAAATGATTTCAAAATAGAAAGATATATTTCTCTAAAAAGGGTTTTGATTCATCTATGATGGATTTTAAGTTTATTTGAAGTTGATTTATTATGATACAAAACTTCCATATTGTATTGAAGGTTTTGTGATATGTTTGACTATGGATGTGCTATTTTTATACCATTCATGATTTATGGTTAAAGTATTGACATTTCATATGCTAGTTTTAATACGAATGTTTATGATATGTTTAAACATTTTCATATAAGGAATGTATTGGACTTAGTAAGTGACGGGTGGAGCCTGCTATATCTCCTCGATGCATCGGTAGGTCTCATGAGACAACTAGACGTGGAATTGGCCGAGGACCTTTCCCAATTTTATTTATGGTTTTGGCTAAGGTCTTAATCATTTTTAGACATCTTGGCCGAGGCCTTGACAAAATGTTTCAGAATGTCTGGCATTATACATTGCCTCATTATGGAAATATTATTGATGGTTCATGTGGTCATTTGACTAGTAGAATACCCATGATCATGTTTTATTATGGAATTATTTACTCATCCCATATTATTTCCATAAAAGTATTCATTTTTGTTATTGGTAAAGGAATGTAGTTTCAATTATTTACCATGCTTAATATTTATGTCATTTTCCCCTGTATTACTTACCCTTACTGAGCGTTTGAGCTCACCCCTTTCTTATGTTTCATTTTCCCAGGATATGAAGAATTTAGTTATGTGTGACCAGCAGGCATAATCTAGGAGGCTTGTATGTTTCTAATGAAATATATTTTTGTTGTATTTCTTTTCAAATTTTAAAGTTAAACTTATGTATGAATCTTGTTTCCAATAATACTAAACTGATCGGTCTTTCGAGACATGATTTCCTTATGATCATGCCAATGTTATGTAATAATGCACCGACTCTGAGTAACTGGGGTCGGGGCGTTACAGTTGGTATCAGAGGAAGTTTATTACAAACCTTGGAAACTAGATTTAGATAAACTTTGATTAGAGCACATATCCATAAGAGAGACTTTGAGGATTAGTATATAAGAACTTCCTAGAATTTTGGTATTGTAAGGATTTTGTGAGTTTTCTGAGAAATACATCCATGTCTAGATATGAGCAGGTAGAGGTGGCTCTGGTACAGATGTACCAAGGGGTAAAACCCAAAAACACCACTTTGAGCTAGACTCAAACGGGAACTGGTGCACGACAACGGGCCTTGCTGCACTCTTGGTTACGACACTCCCGGGGGATATGCTTAGGATAATTCTCATTTTCTTTACAAACCATTATGAAGGGTTTATGAGTATATACTTCCTCAAAGAATTTTTTTTTTAAGATTATGGATTATATCCATAAACTGTTCAATTTATGTTAAATGTTTTATAAGTTTGGATTTATGTATTGTGATTCATAAACTAATCTAGCGTATGCCATTGTTTAAAAATGCTGCCTAGTGGAAGAAATGGTAACTGTATCAATTCACGCACTCCATGTAGGGATTTACCTCCTTCTCAAGATAATTATAGTGGAGCTGGTGATGCAACTGGTGCCGATCAGCTAATCACCATACTGGGACAACTCACTATGGTTATGAATAATAACCTTACCCATATGGAGCACCCTGATCCACAGCGTGGAGGATCAATGTTAGATCGCTTCATGAGGCAAAAACCACCAAAATTAAATGGGAGTACAAATCCCATAGTAGCTGAGCAATGGATAAATTATTTTGAAAAAATATTCCATGCCTTGGGGAGTAGTGAAAGGGAAAAAGTTATTATGGAAATTTACCGCCTCACTGGAGATGCTGATCAATGGTGCTCATTGATTAAAAACACGAAGGAAGATGATGAAGTATCAAATATAGAATGGAGGGAGTTCAAAGATCTGTTTTTAGAAAAATACTTTCCTCGTGACCATCGAGCAGATATGGAAAGGCAATTTCTGAGTCTGAGACAAAAGGAGGATGAGAATGTCGCAAAGTATGAGGCTAACTTTACAAGGTTAGCAAGGTATGATTCAGATTATATACTTAACCTAATAAGTAAGATTGATCGTTTCTTTGATGGGTTAAAACTGTTTCTCTGTCGATCATTGGTCTCACAATCCTTCTCGTCATACGAAGATATTGTCTCGTGTGCTATCAAGACAGAAAAAGAATTCTCTAAGTCTTATGAATTTAAATCAAAGAAAGAGAATAAGAGATCTGTTGAACACTCTAGGAAAGGAAATAAGGAAACAGGTAAGAAGGGAAGAATTGAATTTCAACCTTGTGATAATTGTGGAAGGAAGCACCCTGGTGCCTGTCTAAAAGGAAAAGGAGTATGCTACAAGTGTGGATAGAAAGGCCATCTACCTGGTGATTGTAAAGGAAAGAAAGACGCTACCAATGTTAAATGCTACAATTGCAGAGAGATGGAACATTATGAAAATTAATTTCCTAAGCTTAAGGGAAACTTACCGCAGAAAAGGCCTAGGTACCAAGGTCAAGATTATTCAATCACTACTGCTGAGGTTGAATCCCCGAAAGACATGGTGGCAGGTAATTTAATGGTTTCTTCAAGTTTAGCAAATGCTTTATTTGATTCTAGATCATTGCATTGTTTCATATCTTCCCAGTTTGCTAAGAAATTTAGATATTTCTAATTTGATTTAACAAGGTAGTTATCAGTAAAAACTCCTAAGGGAAGTATCATTGCAAAAAAGTTTTGTGAATCAGTCCCCGTTAGAGCACATAAATGTTCTTTATCTACGGATATCAACATCATACCTATGATTGAAATTGATATAATACTCAGTATGGATTGGATTTCAGACCATGATGCAAAAATTTATTGTAAGAAGAAGGAGGTTACTATTTTTGATGATGATGATAAGGAACTCCTTATCTTTAGAGCGGAGTCGTTACCCCCTAATTCTTACCTAGATCCAACCCGAGTAGCTCAACTAAATTTAATTATCGGGGAGGAAGAGAATGAAATAACTGTGGGTGAGGAAAGGAATGTTCAAATAGAGGATGTACCTATTGTGAGAGAATATGTTGATGTGTTTCCAGAAGATTTACCTGTACATCCTCTAGAATGAGAAATTTAATTTTCCATTGATTTAATTCCTGGTTCAAGGCCTATATCGAAGACCCCTTATAGAATGGCCATTGTGGAATTAGTTGAACTAAAGAAACAACTAGAGGAATTGAGTAATAAGGGATTTATTCGCCCTAGTGTTTCTCCATGGGGAGCCCCTGTCCTTTTTGTTAATAAGAAATATGGATCTATGAGTTTATGTATCGACTATAGGGAAATCAATGCCATAACAATAAAGAACAAGTATCCCATACCTCGCATTGATGATTTATTTGATCAACTCCATGGAGCTCAATACTTTTCAAAGATTGACCTTCGATCTGGATACCATCAGTTGTGTGTGAAGAAGGAAGACATTCCGAAGACAGCATTTCGAACCAGGTATGGTCATTACGAGTTTACAGTAATGCCTTTTGGATTGACTAATGCACCCTCTGTATTCATGGATCTAATGAATAGAGTTTTAAAGGAATATCTCGATGATTTTATGGTGGTATTTATTGATGATATCTTTTTATACTCAAAAAGCTATGAGGATCATAAAATTCACTTGCGTATTATCCTGAAGACTCTTAGAAGACATGAATTATATGGGAATCTTAGTAAGTGTGAATTCTGGCTTCATAAGATTTCTTTTCTTGTCCATATTGTCTCTAAGGATGGAATCTCTGTTGATCCTTCTAAGACAAGAGCAATCCAAGAATGGCATGCACCGACGAGTATAACTGAGGTACGTAGTTTTATTAGTTTATTAGGTTATTATCGACATTTCGTCCAGAACTTTTCCCGATTGGCTAACCCATTAACGAAGCTCACACGTAAATGGGTTAAATTTGTTTGGAATAAAGAGTATGAATAATGTTTTGAATAACTGAAGAGAATATTAGTCAATGCTCCTATATTGACTCTACCATCGGGGAATGATGGGGTCGTTATTTATAGTGATGCATCGAATAAAGGACTTGGTTGTGTCCTTATGCAGAATGATAGAGTTATTGTCTATTCATCATGAAAGATGAAAATTCATGAGCAAAACTATCCTACTCGTGATCTTGAGTTAGCTACTGTAATCTTTGCTTTGAAGATATGGAGACATTATCTCTATGGTGAAAAATGTGAGATTTATACTGATTACAAGAGTTTGAAGTATATTTTCTCACAGAAATAACTCAACATGAGGAAAAGGAGATGGCTTGAACTACTCAAGGATTATGATTGTACGATACACTACCACCCAGGGAAGGAAAATAAGGTGGCAGATGCTTTGAGCAGAAAAGATCATGGAGTTTTGAACATGATGAGAATTGAAAGGGATCATATTTTCATGGATCTAGTGAAGATGGATATGGGAATTACCATGGAAGGTGAAACATCGATACTTTTTCAAATGGTTGACAAACCATCTTTACTAGAAAATATAAAGAGTTCTCAGACCAGTGATGAAGAGTTTCAAAAGAAGATTAAAGCTGTGAATGATGGGAGATTGAGAGACTTTGTGTATGAATAAGGAATTTTAAAATTTGGGAAGAGACTTTGAGTTCCCGATATACCTGATCTAAAAAGGGAATTTTTAGATGATGCTCATAGTTCCAATTTCTCTATACACCCTGGGAGCATCAAAATGTATAGATATTTGAAGGAACATTTTTGGTAGGACAACATGAAGAGGGAGATTGATGATTTTGTGTCAAGATGTATGGTTTGAAAACAAGTGAAATCTAGAAGGCAACAACCTGGAGGAGTCGTGCAACCTCTTCCCATACCGGAGTGGAAATAGGATAATATTACGATGGACTTTATCATGGGACTACCAAAGAATCCTAGAAATAATGATGCAATATGGGTCATTTTTGATCATCTTACCAAGTCAGCATATTTTCTTGCTATAAGAGAAGATCTACCACTTGAACGTCTAGAAAGACTATATATTAATGAAGTTTTGAGACTTCATGGAGTACCCCTATCAATTGTTTCTGGTCGTGATCCCTGTTTTACTTCAAGATTCTGGAAGAGTCTTCAGAAGGCCTTGGATACTGAACTTTGTTGGAGCACTATCCACCACCCTCAAATAGATGGACAATCAGAATGGACTATTAAAACCCTAGAAGACATGTTGAGATCATGATCACTTGACTTTCAGGGTATGTGGGATCAATATTTAGCTTTGGTGGAATTTTCCTATAACAATATCTTCCATTCAAGTATTCAGATGGTACCATATGAAGCGTTATACGGAAAGAGATGTCGCACACCAACCTGTTGGGATGACGTTGGTGAGAGAAAACTCGTAGGCCCAGAAATCGTGGAGGAAATGATGGAAAAGGTGAAGGTAATCCAAAACCACATCAAAGTAGTTCAAAGTAGGCATAAGAGCTATGTCGATAACCGAAGGAAGGATTTGGAATTTCAGGTAGGAGATCATGTTTTCTTGAAGGTATCTCCATGGAAGGGAGTTATACATTTCGGTAAGAAGGGTAAATTGAGTCCCAGGTACATCGGACCTTTTGAAATTCTAGAATGAATTGGGGCTGTAGCTTACCGTTTGGAAATACTGCCAAGTCTCTCCAAAGTTCACGATGTGTTCCACGTGTCACTGTTGAAAAAATACATGCCTGACCCAACGCATGTACTCACTTACGAAAAATTAGAACTGGAACCCGATCTGTCTTATTGCGAAGAGCTCGTCAGGATTCTTGATACAAGAGAACAGGTGCTGAGAAACCAGACGACTCGTCTGGTAAAAGTTCTATAGAGAAACCATAAGATGGAAGAGGCAACGTGGGAACCCGAGGAACTTATGATGAAGAACCACCTGAGTCATTTTATGCAATAATATTCTAGAAATTTTGAGGATGAAATTATTTGAAGGAGGGGAGAATGTAACACCCCAAGCTTCCTTGGTACGCTTCTCTTTGAATAATACAGTAGTGTGTGTTGTACGCAACTTCGGGTTCTAACACACACCACAACCGATCAAACTAGCCTTTATGAATAGTAATACCCACTTTTTAAAATTTTATAAATTTTATCTTTCAAAATGGACTTCATTTTTGGATTCAGAATATCGAAATTAGCGTAGGGTGAATTTTTGGTATTTTTTTGAAAACATTCAATTTTTGATGAATAGTGAAAAAACACCGAGTTATAGTTTAAAACCGAATTTTTATTTAAATAATTATTTATTTTATTTAAATTTAATTAAGGTAAAAATAGATACATAATACCTATATAAGTTCAATGTAATTCATTGGAGTTAGTTTAGAATAATTTTAGATATATAAAAATTCTATTAAACTTTTCATCGTCTTTTACCCACCTCCTAGGAGAATTTAAAAATTCACATAAAACTTAATTTTACCGCTTCTGTGAGTGGAATTTCTAAAATCTGAGAGATTTTAATATCAACGAGTAAAATGTGGTTCAATAAGATAAAAATAATTTTTGGTGAATAGTAACTTTTACTTTTATTTACCACGGTTAAAAGTAAATAGGGTAATTAAGGGTGAAAATGATATTAAAATTACCCTAACACGTGTCCTAATTCTATTTTAAAAGTGTATCTAAACCAAAAACAACCTTAGGAATAAAATATTATCATTTAGGTCCACTTGGATTAGATTAGGACATTTATTATTATTTAATTCAAAGAAGAGTTAAAAGAGTTAAAATCAAAGTTTAATAACTAAAATATTTTTAATATAGGGTTACACATAAGATAAATTCGAATATATATATTCATTAAAAAGATAAAGATATTTACTACATAATGGTATTTTATTTATAATTTTTATACATTAAATAATTTAATTTATTTATGACACAATGATGATGCAGTAATTACCTTATTAGTGAAATATTAAAATAATTGATATTATAAATATCAAAATAAATGTAATTTGAGACTTTTTATGAATTAAACTAATTTTATAGGTTAATATTAAATATTAGTATTGGTTATATAAATTTTATTCAAAGTAATAATTCCGTTATGAAATTATCAAAAACAAAATACCCAATAGTGTCAAAATTGACATAAAAGAGTTTTTAAAACAAATATTATATTATTAATTGATATTCTATTCCTAAAAATATATGATTTGGAAAAAGGACTTATATCATGATAGGTGTATCATTAATGGACCACTTGGGGGTCGATTGGAGGTATATAGTAAGTTTATTAACTATATAATATACAAATACAAAGAGACGTGGTAAATGTCAAACTATTTAACTAAGAGTTAAATATAAATGATAAGGTTAATATAGTGACCCAAACCTATCTAAAATCTATTGGTTGAAAGGATTTAGACCCATCCCCACCTTAACCTTTAAATAATTCACTTTGTATCCATTAGAAACTGAATATGAATTTATTATAAAATAATATTTCTAGCTTTTCCAAAGGTGCCCCTCACCCCTCTTATAAAAGGGCACTCCCCCTTCTCTCTAATTTACATCTTCAGAGCCTTTTGGATCGGCAAACCCTGCCCAAATATTCTCTCAACTTCCATCACTTCTACCTAGAGGCCTTATTTTTATCATAAATCCAACCTAAGGAGCCCTTTTGATCAAATCAAAAGGAAGAACCCGATTAAGAGGTAATGTTTTCACCACCCTCTTTCAAGTTCCTTTCTTCTTCAACTTCTTCTTTATTTGTTATTACAATTCTAAAATAATAACTCTAGTATATTCTATATACTGTGATGTTATTATAAATATGGTACAACCATATTCAGTATTCTATCCATCCTTTGAATGACATGTCACCATACGTGCTTACGTACAGCTTATCGTCTCCACGTCGTGGTGTAATTGTTATTCAAAATATTATTATTTGGATGGGTATAACAATGATTTTTAATTAATGTAAATAATAAATATAACATTATAATTATTCTGTATATATGATATACCATCCAATTATATATTATTTTAATATCAAAAATAATGATATTGTCGCTCGTGCGTACGTACGGACTACCGTCTCCACGAACGCGATGAGATTCATTCCCCATTATATCCATTCATGTATAATTCTAATTTGATGATTAAAAATAATGTTTAAAGAATTGATATCATTCTGGATATTAATAATATACATCCCATCCATAAAAAATATGGCTCACATAACAAATAATATAAAGAAAGACGAATCCGTTAACACCCGAAACGATGATAATACTAAGATATTATTAACAAATCAATATTAAAAGATCATATATAATATCATATTAATGTATATGATTCTTGTATAATTTAGTAACAATTATTTCACCATTATACAGGAGGTTAACCTACCCTCAACCAAGGAAAAGTACAAGGTAAGGGTTTATTTTACAATCTCTTCATTATCTAAGGTTGTTTATACATAATTATCCACTGGGACCTCTTTATCATCCACATACATGTTTCTTAAAAATGTATTTAAAAACATTCTTAATATTTTACATAATATGGGTTAAATTAATTTATACCCTTGTTTTACTTTTTGTAAGATGTTTATAATGGAATCTTTCTGTCGTTTTCCAAACAAGGTCCTTTTTAACCTTTTCAACAAAATTAAGGTAAGATTGTCTTTTTTAACTTATACGGAGGGTGTGGCTAATTTCTACCGTTATAAACTCGTCTAAGCTTCCCTCACAATCTTATAAGAATATTGTCAAAGTAAATGTTTTATTTTATAATTATATGACTCTTGAATGATTTCAAAATAGAAAGATATATTTCTCTAAAAAGGGTTTTGATTTCATCTATGATGGATTTTAAGTTTATTTGAAGGTGATTTATTATGATACAAAACTTCCATATTGTATTGAAGGTTTTGTGATATGTTTGACTATGGATGTGCTATTTTTATACCATTCATGATTTATGGTTAAAGTATTGACATTTCATATGCTAGTTTTAATACGAATGTTTATGATATGTTTAAACCTTTTCATATGAGGAATGTATTGGACTTAGTAAGTGACGGGTGGAGCCCGCTATAGCTCCTCGATGCATCGGTAGGTCTCATGAGACAACTAGATGTGGAATTGGCCGAGGCCATTTCCCAATTTTATTTATGGTTTTGGCCGAGGCCTTAATCATTTTTAGAATTCTTGGTTGAGGCCTTGAAAAAATGTTTCAGAACGTCCGGCATTATACATTTCCCTCATTATGGAAATATTATTGATGGTTCATGTGGTCATTCGAATAGTAGAATACCCATGATTATGTTTTATTATGGAATTATTTACTTAGCTCATATTCTTTCCATCAAAGTATTCATGTTTATTATTGATAAAGGAATGTGGTTTCAATTATTTACCATGGTTAATATTTATGTCATTTTCCGCTGTATTACTTACCCTTACTGAGCGTTTGAGCTCATCCCTTTCTTATGTTTCATTTTCCCAGGATATGAAGAAGTTATTTATGAGTTACCAGCAGGAATAATCTAGGAGGCTTGGATGTTTCTAATGAAATATATTTGTGTTGTATTTCTTTTCAAGTTGTAAAGTTAAACTTATGTATGAATCTTGTTTCCAATAATAATAAATTGATCGGTCTTTTGAGACATGATTTCCTTATGATCATGCCAATGTTATGTAATAATGCACCAACTCTGGGTAACTGGGGTCGGGGCGTTATAGTTGGTATCATATGAAGTTTATTGAAAATCTTGGAAACTAGATTTAGATAAACTCTGATTAGAGCACATAGCCATAAGAGAGACTTTGAGGATTAGTATAGATGAACTTCCTAGAATTTTAGTATTGTAGGTATTTTGTGAGTTTTCCAAGAAATACATCCCTGTCTGGATACGAGCAGGTAGAGGCGGCTCTAGCACAGATGTACCTAGGGGTAAAACCTGAATACACCGCTTTGAGCTAGACTCGAACGGGAACTGGTGCACGACAACGGGCCTTGCTGCACTCTTGGTTACGACACTCCCGGGGGATATGCTTAGGATAATTCTCATTTTCTTTACAAACCATTATGAAGGGTTTATGAGTATATACTTCCTCATAGAAAACATTTTTATGATTATGGATTATATAAAAAACTGTTCAATTTATGTTAAGTGTTTTACAAGTTTGGATTTATGTATTCCGATTTATAAACTAATCTAGTGTATGCCATTGTTTAGAAATGGCGCCTAGTGGAAGAAATGGAAATTGTATCAATGCACGCACTCCATGTAGGGATTTCCCTCCTTCTCAAGATAATTATAGTGGAGCTGGTGATGCAACTGGTACTGATCATCTAATCACCATACTGGGAAAACTCACTCAGGTTATGAATAATAACCTTACCCGTATGGAGCACCCAGATCCACAGCGTGGAGGATCAATGTTAGATCGTTTCATGAGGCAACAACGACCAACATTCAATGGGAGTAAAAATCCCTTAGTAGCTGAGCAATGGATAAATTCTTTAGAGAAAATATACCATGCCTTGGGGAGTTTACCACCTCACTGGAGATGTTGATCAATGGTGGTCGTTGATTCAAAACATGAAGGAAGATGATGAAGTATCAAATATAGAATGGAGGGAGTTCAAAGATCTATTTTTAGAAAAATACTTTCCTCGTGACCATCGAGTAGATATGGAAAGGAAATTTTTGAGTCTGAGACAAAAGGAGGATGAGAATGTCGTAAAGTATGTGGCTAACTTTACAAGGTTATCAAGGTATTCTTCAGATTATATAAGTAACCCAAGAAGTAAGATTGATCATTTATTTTATGGATTAAAACTGTTTCTTCGTCGAACATTGGTCTCACAATCCTTCTTGTTATACGAAGATATTGTCTCCTATGCTATCAAGATAGAAAAATAATTCTCTAAGTCTTATGATTTTAAATCAAAGAAAGAGAAGAAGAGATCTGCTGAACACTCTGGGAAAGGAAATAAGGAAACAGGGAAGAATTGAAGAATTAAATTTCCACCTTGTGATAATTGCGGAAGGAAGCACCCTGGTGCCTGTCTAAAAGCAAAAGGAGTATGCTACAAGTGTGGACAGAAAGGCCATCTAGCTGGTGATTGTAAAGGAAAGAAAGACACTACTAATGTTCAATGCTACAATTGTAGGGAGATGGGACATTATGCAAATGAATTTATTAAGTGTCAGAGAAAATTACCTCAGAAAATGCATAGGGACCAAGGTCAATCTTATGCAATCACTACTGCTGAGGTTGAAGCCCCGAAAGATGTGGTGGCAGGTAATTTAATGGTTTCCTCAAGTTTAGAAAATGCTTTATTTGATTTTAGATCATCGCATTGTTTCATATCTTCACAGTTTTTAAGAAAATTAGATATTTCCAATTTGATTTAACAAGGGAGTTGTCAGTCAAAACTCCTAAGGGAAGTATCATTTCAACAAATTTTTGTGAATCAGTCCCCATTAGAGCAGATAAATGTTCTTTATCTGCAGATCTCATCGTCATACCTATGATTGAATTTGATATAATCCTCGGTATGGATTGGTTTTCAGACCATGATGCAAAAATTTATTGTAAGAAGAAGGAGGTTACTATTTTTGATGATGATGATAAGGAACACCTTATCTTTAGAAAGGAATCATCACCCCCTAATTCTTACCTAGATCCTCCCCCATTAGCTCAACTAAATTCAATTATCGGGGAGGAATAGAATGAAATAACTATGTGTGAGGAAAGGAATGTTAAAATAGAGGATGTACCTATTGTGAGAGAATATGTTGATGTGTTTCCAGAATATTTACCCGGACATCCTCCAGAACGAGAAATTTATTTTTCCATTGATTTAATTCCTGGTTCAAGGCCTATATCGAAGACCCCTTATAGAATGGCCACTATGGAATTAGTTGAACTAAGGAAACAACTAGAGGAATTGAGTAATAAGGGATTTATTCTCCCTAGTGTTTCTCTATGGGGATCCCCTATCCTTTTTGTTAAGAAGAAGGATGGATCTATGAGGTTATGTATCAACTACAGGGAAATCAATGCCATAACAATAAAGAAAAATTATCCCCTACCTCGCATTGATGATTTATTTGATCAACTGCATGGAGCTCAATACTTTTCAAAGATTTACCTTCGATCTGGATACCATCAGTTGTGTGTGAAGAAGGAAGACATTCTAAAGACAGCATTTCGAACCAGGTACGGGCATTACGAGTTTACAGTAATGCCTTTTGGATTGACTAATGAACCCTCTGTATTCATGGATCTAATTAATAGAGTTTTCAAGGAATATCTCAATGATTTTGTGGTGGTATTTATTGATGATATCTTGGTATACTCCAAAAGCTATGAGGATCATGAAAATCACTTGCGCATTATCCTAAAGACTCTTAGAAGACATGAATTATATGGTAAGTTTAGTAAGTGTGAATTCTGGATTCAGAAGATTTCTTTTCTTGGCCATATTGTCTCTAAGGATGGAATCTCTGTTGATCCTTCTAAGACAAGAGCAATCCAAGAATGTCCTGCACCAATGAGTATAACTGAGGTACGCAGTTTCATTGGTTTAGCAGGTTATTATCGACGTTTCGTCCAGAACTTTGCCCGATTGTCTAACCCATTAACAAAGCTCACACATAAAGGGGTTAAATTTGTTTGGACGAAAGAGTGTGAATAATTTTTTGAAGAACTGAAGAGAAGATTATTCAATGCTCCTATATTGACTCTACCATCGGGGAATGATGGGTTTATTATTTATAGTGATTCATCGAAGAAAGGACTTGGTTGTGTCCTTATGTAGAATGATAGAGTTATTTCCTATGCATCATGACAGCTGAAAATTCATGAGAAAAACTATCCTACTCATGATCTTGAGTTAGCTACTGTAATCTTTTCTTTGAAGATATGGAGAAATTATATCTATGGTGAAAAATGTGAGATTTATACTAATCACAAGAGTTTGAAGTATATTTTCTTGCAGAAAGAACTCAACATGAGGCAAAGGAGATGGCTTTAACTACTCAAGGATTATGATTGTACGATACACTACCACCCAGGGAAGGCAAATAAGGTGGTAGATGCTTTGATCAGAAAAGATCATGGAGTTTTGAACATGATGATAATTGAAAGGGATCCTATTTTCATGGATCTAGTGAATATGGATATGGGAATTACCATGGAAGGTGAAACATCGATACTTTTTCAAATGGTTGCCAAACCATCTTTACTAGAAAAGATAAAGAGTTCTCAGAATAGTGATGAAGAGTTTCAAAAGAAGATTAAAGTTGTGAACGATGGGAGATTGAGAGACTTTGTGTATGAAGAATGAATTTTGAAATTTGGGAAGAGTCTTTGTGTTCCCGATATACCTGATCTAAAAAGGGAATTATTAGATGATTATCATAGTTCTAACTTCTCTATACACCCTGGGAGCACCAAAATGTATAGATATTTGAAGGAACATTTTTGGTGGGACAACTTGAAGAGGGAGATTGCTGATTTTGTGTCGAGATATATGGTTTGAAAACAAGTGAAAGCTAGAAGGCAACAGCCTCGAGGAGTCATGCAACCTCTTCCCATACCGGAGTGGAAATGGGATAATATTACGATGGACTTTTTCATGGGACTACCAAAGACTCCTAGAAAGAACGATGCAATATGGTTCATTGTTGATTGTCTTACCAAGTCAGCACATTTTCTTGCTATAAGAGATGATCTACCACTTGAACGTCTAGCAAGACTATATATTAATGAAGTTATGAGACTTCATGGAGTACCCCTGTCGATTGTTTCTGATCGTGATCCCCGTTTTACTTCAAGATTCTGGAAGAGTCTTCAGAAGGCCTTGGATACTGAACTTTGTTTGAGCACTACCGACCACCCTCAAACAGATGGACAATCAGAATGAACTATTCAAACCTTAGAAGACATGTTGAGATCATGCTCACTTGACTTTTAGGGTATGTGGGATCAATATTTACCTCTGGTGGAATTTTCCTAGAACAATAGCTTCCATTCAAGTATTCAGATGGCACCATATGAGGCGTTATACAGAAAGAGATGTCGCACACCAACCTGTTGGGATGACGTTGGTGAGAGAAAACTCGTAGGCCCAGAACTCGTTGAGGAAATGATGGAAAAGGTGAAGGTAATCCAAAACCACATCAAAGCAGCTCAAAGTAGGTATAAGAGCTATGTCGATAACTGAAGGAAGGATTTGGAATTTCAGGTAGGAGATCATGTTTTCTTGAAGGTATATCCATGGAAGGGAGTTATACGTTTCGATAAGAAGGGTAAATTGAGTCTGAGGTACATCGGACCTTTCAAAATTCTAGAACGAATTGGGGCTGTAGCTTACTGTTTGGAAATACCGCCAAGTCTCTCTAAAGTTCATGATGTGTTCCACGTATCACTATTGAGAATATACATGTCTGAACCAACGCATGTACTCACTTATGAGGAATTAGAACTGGAACCTGATCTATCTTATTTCGAAGAGCCTGTCAGGATTCTTGATACAAGAGAACAAGTGCTGAGAAATCGAACGACTCGTCTGGTAAAAGTTCTATGGAGAAACCATAAGATGGAAGAGGCAATGTGGGAACCCGAGGAACTTATGATGAAGAACCACCTGAGTCTTTTTATGTAATAATATTCTAGAAATTTCAAGGATGAAATTATTTGAAGGAGGGGAGAATGTAACACCCCAAGCTTCTGTGGTACGCTTCTCTTTGAATAATACAGTAGCGTGTGTTGTACGCAACTTCGAGTTCTAACACACACCACAACCAATCAAACTAGCCGTTATGAAGAGTAATACCCACTTTTTGAAGTTTTATAAATTTTATCTTTCAAAATGTAATTCATTTTTGGATTCGGATCATCGAAATTAGCGTAGGGTGAATTTTTGGTATTTTTTTTAAAACATTCAATTTTTGATTAATAGTGAAAAAACACCGAGTTATAGTTTAAAACCGAATTTTTTTTTAAATAATTATTTATTTTATTTAAATTTAATTAAGGTAAAAATAGATACATAATACCTATATAAGTTCAATGTAATTCATTGGAGTTAGTTTAGAATAATTTTAGATATATAAAAATTTTATTGAACTTTTCACCGTCTTTTAACCATCTCCTATGAGAATTTAAAAATTCACATAAAACTTAATTTTACCGCTTCTGTGAGTGGAATTTCGAAAATCCAAGAGACACGGTTAATATCAAGGAGTAAAATTTGGTTCGATAAGATAAAAATAATTTTTGGTGAATAGTAACTTTTTACTTTTATTTACCACGGTTAAAAGTAAATAGGGTAATTAAGGGTAAAAATGATATTAATATTACCCTAAAATAGGTCTTAATTCTATTGGAAAAGTGTATCTCGGTCAAAAACAACCTTAGGAATAAAATATTATCATTTAGGTCCACTTGGATTAGATTAGGACATTTATTATTATTTAATTCAAAGAAGAGTTAAAAGAGTTAAAATAAAAGTTTAATAACTAAAACATTTTAAATATAGGGTTATACATAAGATAAATTCGATTATAAATATTAATTAGAAATATAAAACGATTTCCTATATAATGGTATTTTATTTATAATTTTTAGACATTAAATAATTTAATTTATTTATGACGCAATGATGATACAGTAATTACCTTATTAGTGAAATATTAAAATAATTGATATTATAAATATCAAAATAAATGTAATTTGAGAATTTTTATGAATTATACTAATTTTATAGGTTAATATGACATATTAGGATTGGTTATATAAATTTTATTCTAAGTAATAATGCTGTTATGAAATTATCAAAAACAAAATACCCAATAGTGTCAAAATTGACATAAAAGAGTTTTTAAAACAAATATTATATTATTAATTGAAATTATATTCCTAAAAATCTAAGGTTTGGCCAAAAAACTTATATCATGATAGGTGTATCATTAATGGACCACTTGAGGGTCTATTGGATGTATATAGTAAGTTTATTAACTATATAATATAAAAATACAAAGAGACATGGTAAATGTCAAACTATTTAACTAAGAGTTAAATATAAATGATAAGGTTAATATAGTTACCCAAACCTGTCTAAAATATATTGGTTGAAATGATTTCGACCCATCCCCACCTTAACCTTTAAATAATCCACTTTAGAGCCATTAGAAACCGAATATGAATTTATTATAAAATAATATTTCTAGCTTTTCCAAAGGTGTCCCTCACCCCTCTTATAAAAGGGCACTCCCCCTTATCTCTAATTTACACCTTAAAAGCCATTTGGATCGGCCAAAACCTGCCCAAATATTCTCTCAACTTCCCTCACTTAGACCTAGAGGCCTTATTTTGATCAAAAATCCAACCTAAGGATCCCTTTTGATCAAATCAAAAGGAAGAACCCGATTAAGAGGTAATGTTTTCACCACCCTCTTTCAAGTTCCTTTCTTCTTCAACTTCTTCTTTATTTGTTATTCCCATTATAAAATAATAACTCTAATATATTCTATATACTGTGATGTTATTATAAATATGGTACAACCATATTCAGTATTCTATCCATCCTTTGAATGACATGTCACTATACGTGCGTACGTACGGCTTACCGTCTCCACGTCGTGGTGTAATTGTTATTCAAAACATTATTATTTGGATAGGTATAATAATGATGTGTAATTCATGTAAATAATAAATATAACATGATAATTATTCTGTATATATGATATACCATCCAATTATATATTATTTTAATATCAAAATAATGATATTGTCACCCGTGCGTACGTACGGACTACCGTCTCCATGAACGCGATGAGATTCATTCCCCATCGTATCCATTCATGTCTAATTCTCATTTTATGATTAAAAATAATGTTTAAGGACTTGATATCATTCTGGATATGAATAATATACATCCCATCCATAACAAATATGGCTCACATAACAAAGAATATAAAGAAAGACGAATTTGTTAACACCCGAAATGATGATAATACTAAGATATTATTAACAAATCAATGTTAAAAGATCATATATGATATCATATTAATGTATATAATTCTTTTATAATTTAGTAACAATTATTTCACCATTATACAAGAGGTTAACCTACCCTCAACCAAGGAAAAGTACAAGGTAGGGGTTTATTTCACAATCTCTTCATTATCTGAGGTTGTTTATACATAATTATCTACTGGGACCTCTTTATCATCCACATCCATGTTTCTTAAAAATGTATTTCAAAACATTCTTACTATTTTACATAATATGGGTTAAATTCATTTATACCCTTGTTTTAATTTTTATAATATGTTTATAAGGGAATCTTTCCGTCATTTTCCAAACAAGGTCCTTTTTAACCTTTTCGACAAAATTAAGGTAAGAATGTCTTTTTTAACTTATACGGTGGGTGCGGTGACGCACGCCTGTCGTGGGGCGTGGAAAAACAATATTTTATTTACCTAAGTATAGTATAGCAGTTGATCCTAGGTAGTCTCCCGAAGAGGAGTGCACATAAAACAAGGTTGTCACTTTTTGTTGGTTTTCGTAAAAAGATTGGTTTTAACTAATTTGAATGACTATGAGAGAAACAAACAATAGAAATTGATTGATTTTAACAAATGATAAAGGCAGTGATCGGATTGGGTTCGGCTAGACTTAGTGTTGTGCCATCATGGTTTCCAAATTTTATATCTTCTTCTTCCTTAAACTGGTAAGAGAGATGTGATGAGAATTTTCCTTTCTAAAACCTTAGATTGGTCTATCCTCCTTCCAATGTGTTTGGGGTTGTAGAAGGTCTCTTGATTAATTAGAGAAATCCCAGACCTGGAATTTTTGTTCCCTAATAAACCAAGATTTCGACATACAATCCTATACACGTGCTTGACAACCGTCGAGCAATCACCACCCAACCCTAATCATGTTCCACCGTATACAGATTAGAATTGGGTGGAGGGAGATGTGATCATCGACCAAAACAATTTATAATTTCAGAATAAAACCGTAACACAACCGCATTTGGAATTTAATACTGAATTATGAATTGGAACCAGAAGAAGAAAGAAGAACACATTTTATTCATTTCAAGCACAAAACTCAAGAACAACACATAGGTCCAGCCTCCCCTCTTTCCGATCACTCAAATGAAACTACCCCTCCATGGATGGGGTAAGCGAGATAATTCGGGAGAGGAGAGACATTTTAAAACAAAATAAATAAAAGAAAAAGCTGAGAAGTTCTTCTCCTGGGTGCCCGAGAAGGAATGGGATGAAGAATGGGATGTCTTGAGGGGGAGGAGCTCTCCTCCTTTTATAGGCAGAATTCGACCCCCGAAAGTTGTCGCGTTTTGGACCCCATAAATGACCTCTTCACGCTTTGAGGCCTTCTTAAATGTTGTTCATAATTGTCTTGGCCGTGTCCCCTAAATATCTCAGCGGATTTGGACAGGTATTCCGAGAGTTATGGCCATTTTACTCTGATCATTTATTCTGTCCAGTCAGAATCTCCAAAACGTCAAACCCCGGATTAGGAAGCTTTAATGGACCCTCAAACGGACGAATCACGCGGTTCTTCCTTCATTAAAGATGCTCCAAAACTCCTTGTGCGTCCACCCACCTAATTTTGAAATATTTGAGCCCACAATTAATGAGTTATGTATCCCACACCAAAACTAGGCAGAACTGGAAACAGTTTTCTTGAGCCAACTTGTGAGCTTCTTTTGAGCTTCCATATGGCCGATTCAGCTTTTAGTCCAAATATAGTAAATGAAGCCCTGGATGTTTAAAATCTGTAAAAGAAATAATTTCGCAATTTGGAACAATTTAGATAATGTTATGGCCAAAATACTGAAATAAGTTAAAACTGTTAAAAATCCAAAATGGCCAATTTTTACTATTCAGCTCAAAATAACACCAAAATCATAAAAATGAAACAATTCATCTTAGAGGAACACTTTTGTGAGTTTAAAACAATGATATTCAATATAAATTAATTGAAAATATTTGCTCTATCAATTCCCCCACACTTAAACTATGCTTGTCCTCAAGCATAAAATCTCAACATGGAATTCAAAGGGCACCAATGTCACCAATATTTAAATTTCAAATGGAATAAAATCAAATGATTATCAATGTCCAATCAAATTTTCCAGTTCCACAAAAATACCAATTTAATTTCCCATTTTTCAAAGAAACAATCAATTCATGCATTTTACTTTTCCCCTTTGAAAAATAATGAAGCTTCTCCTTTCATTCATTCAAGCTTCTCAATTTATTATTATTAAACATGACAAATCATGACCTACCTCACTTTTGAATCTCTTCTCTCATCACTCATGATACAATTAATAGTGGATTTATGCTCATATCATGAGAACATGCTCCTTATCCATAGGCTTGTAAAGTAACTACTTTCTCCACTTTGTAAAGACAAAACACACATAAAATCATGAGGACTTGCAATAAAGGTTCAAATGATTCTGTGGCTTAGGGTTGGTGGGTAAATGATTGAAATAATTTAAGGCCAGAAGTAGGAGGTTTGACTCTTATGTACAATTCATGATTAATCAAGTGAAAACATAAGATGAACCTCACTCAAATCCCCTTGAAATGTGAATCACAACACCACTCCCCTTTCAATGACATGGGTCATGAGTCAATAAATGATTACAAAGAATGATATCATCCAAGTTCTCCCTGTTTTTTTTTTGTAAAGCTCCAGAAAGGCACAGCTTTATTTTCTCTTTTTTTTCTTTTTTTTTGTAAAGCTCCAGAAAGGCACAGCTTTATTTTTTTTTATGGAGAACCGGATGAAATGAAAGAAGCATAATGAAATGATGACTCATGCCCAATTTTCTAATAATACATTGCCCAAAATGATGACGCACATATTACACCACCCAAAAATGATACATATCCCAAGGAACGCACACGAAAGGCCCTTCCCCCACACTCAAACTTGAAATAACCATGCAAAAATACTAAAAGTGTAGGTAGGTAAGGAAAAATTGGATTGTAATGTGGATTAAACCTATAAGGCAATTCATGGCATCTAAGGGCTTACGAAGGATAAATGTAAAGGTGGGTCTTAGGATAAAATGTGGCTAGCCAAAGATATGCCTCAATCATTTTAAATGTGGTTTTGTACAGTCATAGCTTTGACAAGTTTCAATACAAGTTCTAGCAGGTGGCACGTCCCAAGATCACTCAAGAAATATGCTCAAGATAAAATAGGAAATATTTGGTCTAGAAATCCTATCAGGAATGAGAATATGATATTGGACAATCACTCATGGCATGATTAATAATAACAAATTAATTCACATGAATTTCAGAAATTCAAAGAATGAAAAATGGAAGGGAAATTTCATTTACATGAATCAATTAATTCCCTCAAATCGTGAGTCCTTATTTCAATATCCTTGCTTCACTTTAATCATCCAATTATCCATTTTAATCATTCAATCTCAGAAACAATGAAATCTAAAACATAGAATCACTGGATTTCTATGAAACTCATGTCTCCTAGAGAAGTCAAGTAAAACATGAATTCAAGCGTGGGCATGCCTTTTCTTGATTAATTCTTTAAAATAATAAAAAATGTAGGGAATAAATTCGGATAATATAGAATTGAAACTCATACTCCCCTGTCAAATGGATCCTTTTCTTCATGACGTATAATCCCATGATACCCTCTTCATTAATGGACCTGAAAAAAATGAAAACAATTAATAGTGCAGGCCCATTCAATCATGATGGTAAATGACTAAGAAGACAAGTGGAAAATGGGGGAAAATACGGGTTGCCTCCCGGTAGCGCCTTTGTTTAATGTCGTTGGATCGACAAAACAAAACAAATTTTTGTTTTTTTTTGTTTTTTTGTTTTATTGTTTTTTTTTTGTTTTTTTTTTTTTTTGAAAAATCTCCTGGACTTCAAGATTTCCTCCCCCACACTTAATTTATGCAGTGTCCTCAATGCATGTAAATGTATGTTTCAAAAAGTTGGAGTTACTGCATTTAATCAAGTGTAAAGGAATGATGCAACCTGGTAGGTGTTCATTTGTATTCAGGATGAAGGAGCGTGATCTCCTCTACTGGTTCTTGAGGTACGGTCCCATGGAACTTCTTCAGCCTCTGCCCATTTATAGTGAATGGGTTTCCTCCTCCTTCCTTTTGAATCTGCACAGCACCAAAGGGATATACATGAGTAACAGTAAAGGGGCCTTCCCATCTGGAACGAAGTTTACCTGGCATAATCTTAAGTCTGGATTTGAAGAGTAACACGTGATCTCCAGGGTTGAAGGTTCTTGGTTGAATTATCTTGTCATGGGCCATCCTCGTTCTCTCTTTATAGATCATTGAGTTTTCAAAAGATTCCCTTCTAATTTCCTCTAACTCCTGCAACTGCAATCTTCTTTCTTTCCCAGCTTTCTCAAGGTCCAGATTCATCTCTCTGACCGCCCAGTAGGCTCTATGCTCCAACTCCACAGGAAGGTGGAAACTCTTTCCATAGATCAATCTATAGGGACTCATCCCTATCGGTGTTTTGTAGGTCGTCCTGTATGCCCATAATGTATCATCAAACTTTTGGCTCCAGTCCTTCCGGTTGGGTTTAACAGTCTTCTCCAGAATGGCTTTGATTTCTCTATTAGAGACTTCTGCTTGGCCATTTGTTTGGGGATGGTATGGGGTAGATGTTCTATGATGCACCCCATACTTCTTCTGTCACGACCCGACCTCGGGGCCTGTGCCGTGACTACCCCAAGCCCGCCTTCCATAGGCCAGGGGCTGGCGACTAGCACCAAGGCGTAAAATCCCGGTAAACAGGGAAGGCATTGCCTTTATAAGTAACAACCACCACAGAGTCAGCAAGCGGAAAGTAACTACAAGTGCAGAAAAGTAAAGGGGGCCGGAATACAAGCCCAACTGAAAGTACAACTGAAAAGTAAAGAACAGCAACTGAAGAAAAGACGGCGGCCTCGTGTCGTCCACTGGCAATCCCACCTGAAGGGTGGGTACAGATAGCCTCCAGGCTCCTCGGGTCCCACGTCCGCTCCGAGCACGTCCCGCCCAGTGGTCCACCTCCAGGTACCGTCCTGCTCCACGCCCCAACCGAGATCAGCGTTGTCCGTCGTCTGCATCCAACACAACAAGGTGCGGGCATAGCCCGTGCAGGGGTGAGTATAAGCTACTCAGTAAGGACCCCGAGACCCCCGAAGGTCTCCCGAAATCCACAAAGGATATAGCACAAAAGAAAGATGCAATCACGAAGTAACATCTGACTCGACTTAGGTATATGCCCATACATATACCTAAGTCCCCAATTCTAGCTCTGCTCACGAGCTCAAGAACAACTCAATCCACGCAGGAAAGCAAGACTCGAATCCACAAGGAGAGTAAACAGTAAATCCACAAAGGATAGTTCAACACAATCCACAAAGGAGAGTAACATAAGATTCAGCTCAACCAGGTATACTTTTTCAGATGACGTCAAAGATGATCACTGATCCATATAAGTCGTCAGACCCACGAAGGATCGATAGGTACTAACCCCCGCAAAGACCCACTCAGGATCGGGCTCACACAGAACCTGTAGGCAGTGGCTCACACAGAACCGGTAGTAAGGACCCACATAGGATCGGGCTCACACAGAACCTGTAGCACTGATCCACGTAGGATCGCTGAGTGCAGTAGTCGACGCAGTCCACTGAGGATCTCTGCACAGTCGTCGCCGCAGTCCACGAAGGATCTCTGCTCTGCCGTCGTCGCAGTCCACTGAGGATCTCTGCTCTGCCGTCGTCGCAGTCCACGGAGGATCTCTGCTCTGTCGTCGAAGTCACAGCCAGCGCTAGGGTTCCCGCACACAGCGAGCTCGTTTAGGAGGGTCCGCTCCACGAGCTGAGAGGCTGATACATCAACTGACACGTAGTCCGAAGTTGATGTATCCAAAAGTTCCGTATCGACAACAGGATCTCAACGCAACAGACGGCGCGTCAATCGGACGCCCGGTCTGAGAGTTATTGGCATTTTCGTCCCAGGGGCCCGGTTGGTTTTTAGGGAAAAACCAACCCGACCGTACTCCGCCTGTGTCCGATCCTCGGGCGGAGTATTCCAAAAGTTCCGTCTCACTTAGAGGAAACTACCACAGCTGACGGTACGTCGATCGGACGTTCGTAGCTCAAGTTATGAGCGTTTCCGCTCCGAGGGCCCGGTTGGTTTCGTGTACGAACCAACCCGGCCGAACCCAAAGTCTTCCTAAACCTTGAGTATAATATACCGAAACGACCGTATCGATCCAAGGATCGCGTAGCCGCTGACGGTTCGTCAATCGGAGGTCCCAGGCCCAAGATATGGGTGAAAGACCGAAGAGGGCCCGAAAACGGGAGTTCTGGGCCCGGGGCGACCCGGCCCGAACCCCCCCTGGGCTGGCCGAACCGGGTCGACCCGAACCGGGTCGACCCGACCCGGCCCGACCCGGCTAGGCCGGGTCCAGTCCGGCCTGGGCGCGGCCCGGCCGACCGGACCGGCCGGCTCGGCTTCGGCCGAGCGGCCGAAGGAGAAACCGCCGCGGGTTTGACCCGCGGCTTGGAGGAACGCGGCCCGCGCGGGCCGCGTGCTGGGTGGCCGGACCGCGGACGCGGTCCGGCGGTTCGCCGCCGCCGCGGCCGAGCCGCGGCGGACTCCTCCGGCGGCGCGCCGGGCGCCGCCGGCAACCCGCGCCGCTGCCACTTTCCGCGGGCCGCCGGAGTTGCTCCGGTGGCCCGTTTTGCCCCCCGCCTGCGCCGTTGCTCCTCCCGGGGGCCGATCTTCACTGCGGAATCAACGGATCGCCCTTGCCGCACGGTTCGTCGTCGTCCGCCAAATCCGCACAACAAAAAGATCGGCGGAGTGTTGCCGGGTCTTGTTCGTTAGACCCGCACCCTCCGCGTTAGTCATAAACAACGAGAGGAAAAGAAAAATAATCAACAACAATTTTAATTAAATTAAAATTGTTCGGAGATCAGGTTCTTTATTTTAAAAAGAATAAACACGGGAAAGACAAAATTCCAACAACCCCTACCTTGTCGTCGTCGTCGGACGAGAGGTCGTCGCGGAATTGCTCGTCGCGGAAGAAGGGGGATCGTCGCGTCGTCGCGGTATCCGGCATCGCGTCGCCAATCTTAATTGCCGAACGAGGATCGGCCGCGGAAGAAGAGGCGTCGCCGAAGAACGTCGCGGGTAGAGCTCGTCGACGTCGCAGATCATGGTGTGCGTCGTCGAATTCCGGTCGCCGGCGTTCTTCGCGTTCTTCGCGTTCTTCGCGTTCTTCGCGAGGAGGGGAGATGAAGAAACAAAGATCCTCTCAAATCCTTTCAAAGGATTTTTTAGGTTGGTCTTATTTTATAAACATGCCAACAAACGCAAAAGCGCGTAAGTAACGACCCATTAAATTCGTTGAATTAATTCAACGAATGAAACAGCCCATTTAATTCACGAAATAAACCGCCCAATTAAATGGTCTGTTAAGAATTAAAGAAAACGCGTCGGTTGACTTTTCAGTTACTTTGACGGGTTTTCGCGGGTGCGTTACTTAGCGAAAGAAACGGCGGGGCTCGTGCGGGCCCCACCTCACAAATATCCTAACAAGGGGTAGGATATTTCCGGATAGCATCCTATCTAGTTCAACTCAGATCAAGCCGCCTTTAAGTGGCTTCAAGTGGCTTCCAAGCAGCTTAAGTGAAATAAAATAAAGTTGTCGCATAAATTTTATTTTATTTCTGACTTTAAGCCCCAAAATTTTAAAACCACGTCTGAGCAAACGCAACTCCGGAAGAGGCGTTTCTAAGCAAATATCGGCGCTGCGATTTCATCGGTGCCCTCAGAATTTGATTCCGGGCACCGGTTCAAAAGATAGAAAAACCCGCTCGTCCGTTCACTGAACGTACCCGAGCCAAACTTCGGAAATTGATTCTGGGCACACCGGGCCTCGGAATCAGGTGCCGTCTGAAGCTGCGCTCTTGTAAAATTCCAAAGAAAATTAAGAAAAAAATTTCCTTGAAATTTACGGGTCTTTACATTACTCCCACCTCAGGGCTTTACGTCCCCGTAAAGATACATCAAAAACTAGGGGAACAAATGGGGGTACTGAGCACGCATCTGAGCCTCCCGCTCCCAAGTGCTCTCCTGGAGGTTCCCGTGCTGCCATCTGACGCGCACAAGAGGAATCGACCGCCCACGTAGGACCCGCTCCTGTCGATCCTCGATCTCCACTGGGACCTCCGCAAAAGTCACCCCATCGTCCACGTCCAGCTCCCCAAAGTCGATGATGTGCGTCGGGTCGTGCACGTATCTCCTCAGCTGAGACACGTGGAAGACGTCGTGCACCCGGTGCAACTGAGGTGGTAGAGCCAGGCGATAAGCCACCTCTCCTATCCTGCTGAGGACCTGGAAAGGCCCGATGAAGCATGGAGACAACTTGCCGCCTCGGCCAAATCTCCGTAAACCACGTCGAGGTGAGACACGCAAAAAGACGTGGTCGCCATCCTCGAACTCTAGTGGCCTCCGCCTCCTGTCAGCATATGACTTCTGCCGGCTCTGAGCTGTCCTCATCCTCTCCTGGATGATCTGGACCTTCTCTGTCATGGCTCGGACCATCTCTGGTCCCACGAGTGCTGACTCCCCAGGGTCTGTCCAGCACAACGATGATCTGCAGGGTCTGCCGTACAACGCCTCGTATGGTGCCATCCCGATGGTGGAGTGGTAGCTGTTGTTGTACGCGAACTCCACCAAGGGTAGGTGGTCCTCCCAGCTGCGACCAAAGTCGAGAACACATGCACAGAGCATGTCCTCGAGTGTCTGTATGGTCCTCTCAGTCTGACCATCCGTCTGAGGGTGGAAGGCTGTGCTCAGATGGAGCCGCGTCCCGAACGCCTCCTGCAACCCCTTCCAAAGCCGGGAAGTGAAACGAGCATCTCGATCGGAGACGATAGACGATGGCACACCGTGAAGCCGTACGATCTCCTGGAGGTAAAGACGTCCCAAGCTCTCCACTGAGCCCTGCTCTCTGATGGGTAAGAAGTGTGCCGACTTGGTGAGTCGGTCGACAATCACCCAAATGGAGTCGTGACCTCTGGAAGTGCGTGGAAGTCCAGTCACGAAGTCCATAGATATGCCGTCCCACTTCCACTCTGGGACCTCCAAGGGCTGTACCAAGCCTGCTGGTACCTGATGCTCTGCCTTCACCTGCTGGCAGGTGAGGCATCGTGAAACGAACTCTGCCACAGCTTTCTTCATGCCCGGCCACCAGTGCTGTCGCCTGAGATCCTGGTACATCTTCGCCACTCCGGGATGTACCGCCAAGGGAGAAGTGTGAAACTCTCTCAGCACCTCCTCTCGTAAAGCGACTGGTACGAAGGTACGTCCTCTGAAAAGGATGTCGTGCTCTGCTCTAAGGGAGAAGCCATCAGGCGCCTGACCTGAGGATATCAGTGCACGCCGGGTCTCACAGTCAGCGTCCCCACGCTGAGCCTCTCTGACCCACTGTAGAAGTGGAGGAGAGACTGTGAGAGACTGAAGAAAGGCTGCTCCGTCTCTATCCACAAAGGATATCTGTAAGGAGGCTAGCTGCTCCGTCGCCTCCTCAAGTAGTTGAATGCCCGTCCTCCTGCTGAGGGCATCGGCTACCACGTTCCCCTTCCCAGGAGTATAGACTATCTCAAAGTCATAGTACTGGAGGAACTCAAGCCATCTCCGCTGTCTCAGGTTCAGGTCCTTCTGAGAGAAGATATACCTGAGACTCTGGTGGTCAGAAAAGACTGTGAAGCGCTCGCCCATCAGATAGTGCCGCCAAGTCTTCAGAGCAAAGACCACTGATGCTAACTCCAGGTCATGAGTGGCGTAGTTCTGCTCATGCGGCCTCAACTGACGTGATCCGTAGGCGATCACGGCCCGCTCCTGCATCAGGACGCACCCGAGTCCAGTCCCTGATGCATCGCAGTAAACTACGTATCCAACTCCCTCCTCAGGCAACCTCAAGATAGGTGCGCTGGTCAATCTCTGTCTCAGCTCCTGGAAGCCCTGCTGACATCTGTCTGACCACACAAAGGGTTTCCCCTTCTTTGTCAAGGCTGAGAGTGGTGCCGCAACTCTGGAGAAGTCTGGCACAAATCTCCGATAGTATCCGGCTAAGCCCAAGAAACTCCGCACCTCTGTCACGCTCTTGGGTGGCTCCCAAGCTAGCACTGCCTCGATCTTCGCGGGATCCACTGCAACTCCCGCCTCAGAGATGACGTGCCCCAAGAAATGGACCTCACGTAACCAGAACTGGCATTTTGAGAGCTTGCCATAAAGCTGGTGCTCTCGGAGCGTGTCTAGCACAACTCGCAGGTGGTAGGCATGCTCCTCCTCAGTCGTCGAGTATACCAAAATGTCGTCAATGAAGACCACGACAAATCGGTCGAGGTATGGCTGGAAGATCCTGTTCATGAGGCTCATGAACACTGCTGGAGCATTGGTTACGCCGAACGGCATAACCAAGAACTCATAATGGCCATACCGACACCTGAAGGCCGTCTTCTGCACGTCCTCGTCTCGAACTCTGAGCTGATGATAGCCTGACCGGAGGTCTATCTTCGAGAACCACCGCGCTCCCTTGAGCTGATCGAAGAGGTCATCAATCCATGGCAGCAGATACTTGTTCCTCACTGTCACCTGGTTCAGGCGACGATAGTCGACACACAGTCGCAAGCTCCCGTCCGCCTTCTTGGCGAACAAAATCGGGGAAGCCCAGGGTAAAACACTGGGTCGGATAAACCCCTTGCTCTGCAAGTCCTCCAACTGTACCCGCAGCTCCCGAAGCTCGGCGGGGGCCATCCGATATGCTGGAGTAGATATCGGGGCTGTCCCGGGGTACAAGTCGATGTAAAAGTCTACCTCTCTACGAGGAGGTAGCCCTGGAACGTCGTCGGGAAAGACGTCCACGTACTGGTCCACCACTGCAGGAAAAGCTGGACTCCGCACGTCCACTGCTCCTAGGATGAGGCTAGCCAACTGATGAGAGATGGGCTGCACTCTCCTCCGCGGAAGTCCATCCTGTGCTGCAAAGGTTCCCTTCTCGCCGGTGAAGGTAAACCTACTCCCGTTGGTGCGAACACATCGCACCTTGCGCCTAAAACAGTCGATCTGGGCATGAACCGTGGATAGCCAATCCATGCCCAAGATGACGTCGTAAGGCCTCGACGCCGCTACAAGGAGATCCCAGCCGAAGCTCTCGCCTCCTAGAGTAAGCTCACACTGCCGGCACCAGTGCGTAATCGTCGAGTCTGCTCCCGTAGGAGTCTCTAGCCGTAAGGATCGAGCCAACGGCTCAGTCGGAATCTCCGAGCTCCGAACAAGGGCAGAGGCTATGAAAGAGTGACTCGCTCCTGTGTCTATAAGTACTGCAGCAAGGGTGGAATAGACACAGATCGTACCTCGAATCATCTCGGGCATGTCGGGGTCGTAGGCCTCCACTGCCTGGAGCTGGGCCTGTCCCTGCCCGCCAGCTCCCTGTAGTCGAGGTGGCCCTCCTGGTGGTGGTGGGGGTAGAGCCTGGAAGCGTCGCCCACCACCCGCTGCTCGGCCAGCTCCTCTGCCTCGTCCGCCTCCTCCCTGCGGACCGCCACGGTCGACCCTCTGCCTCTGCCTGGGTGGACCCTCCACCGTCTGCTGCTCCTCTGATCGGCGAGTCGGGCAGTCACGAGCCATGTGACCCTGCCCGCCGCAGGAGTAGCACAGCCTGCCTCTCGGAAGGCTGGCACTCCGCTGTGTGCCCCGCACCGCTGAGCCGGTGTCCTGAGGCCGTCTGCGTGGGGGTCTGGTCTGCCTGGACCCGAGAGTCATCCGACGGCTACCTGCTGCCGAAGACTCAGCTACCTGCCGCCCTGCGCTAGGTCTCGCCGCTGAAGAAGGCTCTGCCAGGAAGCTCTCGATCAGGAGGGCTCGCTCCAGCACTCCCGCCTGGGTCGGAATGCTGAGGGAGACCAGCGACGCCCGAATCTCCTGTCGCAAGCCCTGCTCGAAGGTCCGGGCCCGGAAGAAGGGGTCCCGTACCATGTCGGTCGAGTAGCGAGATAGGTCAGTGAACCTCGCCGCGTACTGAGTGACCGTCATGCTGCCCTGGCGCAGCTGGAGAAGCTCCTGGATGCGCACCGCTCGGAGGGTGGCCGGGACGAACTCAGAGCGGAAGAGGCTCTCGAAGTCCTTCCAGAGCAAGGATGCCTCAACGTGAACCTGGAGCATCAAGCTCCACCATCGTCCTGCCGCCGCCTGCAGGAGGCTCGCCGCGAGAATCACCATGAGATCCGCTGGTGTCCTCACTAGCCTAAAGATCCGTACCACCGCCTCTAGCCAGTCCTCGGCAGCCTGGGGGTCCGCCTCACCGCGAAACCTGGGCGGTCGCTGGCTCTGAAACTCATGCAGTGCCCTGAGGCGATGTGCATCGTCAGCGTCTGGTACTGGTAGCATCGGTGACTCGGCGGGTAAAGCTACCGCCGGTGCCACTGTTGGCAAAGGGCCCTGCACCGAGGCCTCGTCGCTCGGTGGGCTGCCGTCGCGCCCTACACTCGGAACCCTAGCTGGCTGTCGTCGCGGGGCCATCCTGAAAGGAGAACAAGAGCACCACAGTCAGAACAGTATACCTGGTGAGCTGGCACAAGTAATCACAAGGAAAACTTGAGACTTTCATGAAGCAGATCAGTATACCCGGTGAGCTGACACAAGTAATCACAAAGAAGACTTGAAACACACATGCAATCAATGTTTTCATGCATTAAGTCGGAAATCAGGAGTCAGGGTCCTGGTGTACGAATACGTCGGCCGCCGCACCAACACTGGGCTCCCTGAACTGATAACCACACTCAATACACTAAACACTATTGCTTCATATAGAAAGAAAAGACGATCAGAGTCTGCGGTAGAACCGACCACCTCTGATACCAATTTGTCACGACCCGACCTCGGGGCCCGTGCCGTGACTACCCCAAGCCCGCCTTCCATAGTCCAGGGGCTGGCGACTAGCACCAAGGCGTAAAATCCCGGTAAACAGGGAAGGCATTGCCTTTATAAGTAACAACCACCACAGAGTCAGCAAGCGGAAAGTAACTACAAGTGCAGAAAAGTAAAGGGGGCCGGAATACAAGCCCAACTGAAAGTACAACTGAAAAGTAAAGAACAGCAACTGAAGAAAAGACGGCGGCCTCGTGTCTTCCACTGGCAATCCCACCTGAAGGGTGGGTACAGATAGCCTCCAGGCTCCTCGGGTCCCACGTCCGCTCCGAGCACGTCCCGCCCAGTGGTCCACCTCCAGGTACCGTCCTGCTCCACGCCCCAACCGAGATCAGCGTTGTCCGTCGTCTGCATCCAACACAACAAGGTGCGGGCATAGCCCGTGCAGGGGTGAGTATAAGCTACTCAGTAAGGACCCCGAGACCCCCGAAGGTCTCCCGAAATCCACAAAGAATATAGCACAAAAGAAAGATGCAATCACGAAGTAACATCTGACTCGACTTAGGTATATGCCCATACATATACCTAAGTCCCCAATTCTAGCTCTGCTCACGAGCTCAAGAACAACTCAATCCACGCAGGAAAGCAAGACTCGAATCCACAAGGAGAGTAAACAGTAAATCCACAAAGGATAGTTCAACACAATCCACAAAGGAGAGTAACATAAGATTCAGCTCAACCAGGTATACTTTTTCAGATGACGTCAAAGATGATCACTGATCCATCTAAGTCGTCGGACCCACGAAGGATCGATAGGTACTAACCCCCGCAAAGACCCACTCAGGATCGGGCTCACACAGAACCTGTAGGCAGTGGCTCACACAGAACCGGTAGTAAGGACCCACATAGGATCGGGCTCACACAGAACCTGTAGCACTGATCCACGTAGGATCGCTGAGTGCAGTAGTCGACGCAGTCCACTGAGGATCTCTGCACAGTCGTCGCCACAGTCCACGAAGGATCTCTGCTCTGCCGTCGTCGCAGTCCACTGAGGATCTCTGCTCTGCCGTCGTCGCAGTCCACGGAGGATCTCTGCTCTGTCGTCGAAGTCACAGCCAGCGCTAGGGTTCCCGCACACAGCGAGCTCGTTTAGGAGGGTCCGCTCCACGAGCTGAGAGGCTGATACATCAACTGACACGTAGTCCGAAGTTGATGTATCCAAAAGTTCTGTATCGACAACAGGATCTCAACGCAACAGACGGCGCGTCAATCGGACGCCCGGTCTGAGAGTTATTGGCATTTTCGTCCCAGGGGCCCGGTTGGTTTTTAGGGCAAAACCAACCCGACCGTACTCCGCCTGTGTCCGATCCTTGGGCGGAGTATGCCAAAAGTTCCGTCTCACTTAGAGGAAACTACCACAGCTGACGGTACGTCGATCGGACGTCCGTAGCTCAAGTTATGAGCGTTTCCGCTCCGAGGGCCCGGTTGGTTTCGTGTACGAACCAACCCGGCCGAACCCAAAGTCTTCCGAAACCTTGAGTATAATATACCGAAACGACCGTATCGATCCAAGGATCGCGTAGCCGCTGACGGTTCGTCAATCGGAGGTCTCAGGCCCAAGATATGGGCGAAAGACCGAAGAGGGCCCGAAAACGGGGGTTCTGGGCCCGGGGCGACCCGGCCCGAACCCCCCCCTGGGCTGGCCGAACCGGGTCGACCCGAACCGGGTCGACCCGGCCCGACCCGGCTAGGCCGGGTCCGGTCCGGCCTGGGCGCGGCCCGGCCGACCGGACCGGCCGGCTCGGCTTCGGCCGAGCGGCCGAAGGAGAAACCGCCGCGGGTTTGACCCGCGGCTTGGAGGAACGCGGCCCGCGCGGGCCGCGTGCTGGGTGGCCGGACCGCGGACGCGGTCCGGCGGTTCGCCGCCGCCGCGGCCGAGCCGCGGCGGACTCCTCCGGCGGCACGCCGGCGACCCGCGCCGCTGCCACTTTCCGCGGGCCGCCGGAGTTGCTCCGGTGGCCCGTTTTGCCCCCCGCCTGCGTCGTTGCTCCTCCCGGGGGCCGATCTTCACTGCGGAATCAACGGATCGCCCTTGCCGCACGGTTCGTCGTCGTCCGCCAAATCCGCACAACAAAAAGATCGGCGGAGTGTTGCCGGGTCTTGTTCGTTAGACCCGCACCCTCCGCGTTAGTCATAAACAACGGGAGGAAAAGAAAAATAATCAACAACAATTTTAATTAAATTAAAATTGTTCGGAGATCAGGTTCTTTATTTTAAAAAGAATAAACACGGGAAAGACAAAATTCCAACAACCCCTACCTTGTCGTCGTCGTCGGACGAGAGGTCGTCGCGGAATTGCTCGTCGCGGAAGAAGGGGGATCGTCGCGTCGTCGCGGTATCCGGCGTCGCGTCGCCAATCTTAATTGCCGAACGAGGATCGGCCGCGGAAGAAGAGGCGTCGCCGAAGAACGTCGCGGGTAGAGCTCGTCGACGTCGCAGATCACGGTGTGCGTCGTCGAATTCCGGTCGCCGGCGTTCTTCGCGTTCTTCGCGTTCTTCGCGTTCTTCGCGAGGAGGGGAGATGAAGAAACAAAGATCCTCTCAAATCCTTTCAAAGGATTTTTTAGGTTGGTCTTATTTTATAAACATGCCAACAAACGCAAAAGCGCGTAAGTAACGACCCATTAAATTCGTTGAATTAATTCAACGAATGAAACAGCCCATTTAATTCACGAAATAAACCGCCCAATTAAATGGTCTGTTAAGAATTAAAGAAAACGCGTCGGTTGACTTTTCAGTTACTTTGACGGGTTTTCGCGGGTGCGTTACTTAGCGAAAGAAACGGCGGGGCTCGTGCGGGCTCCACCTCACAAATATCCTAACAAGGGGTAGGATATTTCCGGATAGCATCCTATCCAGTTCAACTCAGATCAAGACGCCTTTAAGTGGCTTCAAGTGGCTTCCAAGCAGCTTAAGTGAAATAAAATAAAGTTGTCGCACAAATTTTATTTTATTTCTGACTTTAAGCCCCAAAATTTTAAAACCACGTCTGAGCAAACGCAACTCCGGAAGAGGCGTTTCTAAGCAAATACCGGCGCTGCGATTTCATCGGTGCCCTCAGAATTTGATTCCGGGCACCGGTTCAAAAGATAGAAAAACCCGCTCGTCCGTTCACTGAACGTACCCGAGCCAAACTTCGGAAATTGATTCCGGGCACACCGGGCCTCGGAATCAGGTGCCGTCTGAAGCTGCGCTCTTGTAAAATTCCAAAGAAAATTAAGAAAAAAATTTCCTTGAAATTTTCGGGTCTTTACATCTTCAGCAATGCTTCCATTTTCCTGTTGCAGAAATGAGTTCCCTGATCACTGATGATTGCTCGTGGCACGCTAAACCTACAGAAAATGTTAGCCCTAACAAAATCACAAACAACTTTTGCATCATCAGTTCTGGTTACTTTTGCTTCCACCCATTTTGAAACATAGTCTATAGCCAAAAGAATATATGAATTTCCAAATGACATTGGGAATGGTCCCATGAAATCTATGCCCCAAACTTCAAAAATTTCACAAAAGGTTATTGGTTTTTGTGGCATTTCATGTCGTTTGGATATGTTACCAGAAAATTGGCATTTTTCACATATTTTACAAAATTCATATGCATCCTTGAATAAGGTGGGCCAGTAGAGTCCAGATTCTAAAACTTTTCGGGCAGTCCTCTGAGGTCCAAAGTGGCCTCCACAAGATAATTTATGACAAAATTCAAACACTGATTCAATTTCACTTCTTGGCAGGCATCTTCTTATGATTTGATCATTACAAATTTTCCACAGAAACGAATCTTCCCAAATGTAAAATCTTGATTCAGATTTAAGCTTATGTTTTTGATGAGAGATTAGATGATAGGGTACCTGAGATGTTACCAAATAGTTGACAATGTTGGCATACCATGGCACTTCACTGTTGATGATGTAGAGTTGTTCTCCAGGAAGCTCATCATTAAGTGGGTTCTGCTTTGGTATTTCTGTTTCAGCGGTGTGGGGTAGTCGACTCATATGATCAGCCACTTGATTTTCAGTCCCCTTCTTATCTTTGATTTCCAAATTGAACTCTTGTAAGAGTAGCATCCATCTCACCAACCGGGGTTTTGCATCTGCCTTTTTCATTAAGTACCTAAGAGCTGCATGATCAGAAAAAACAACAACTTTAGTCCCCAGAAGATATGATCGGAATTTATCTAGTGCAAAAACGACTGCAAGGAACTCCTTCTCTGTGGTTGTGTAATTTATTTGTGTTTCATCCAAGGTCCTTGATGCGTAGGAGATGACTTGAGGCTTGCTGTCAATTCTCTGTGATAGAGCGGCTCCCACTGCTTGGTTGGATGCATCACAAAGTATCTCGAAAGGGTAATCCCAATTGGGTGGCTGCATTATTGGTGGTGTTATCAGCCTTTCCTTTAATTCATCAAATGATTCCCTACATGCACAATCAAAATTAAAGTTAGCATCCTTTAGAAGTAATCTTGAGAGAGGGAGAGAAATCTTACTGAAATCCTTGATGAATCTTCTGTAAAATCCTGCATGCCCTAAAAAGGATCTAACATGTTTGACACAAGTTGGATATGGTAAGGAATTTATTACATCAACTTTTGATTTATCAACCTCAATCCCATTTTGTGAAATTATGTGCCCCAACACTATCCCTTTTTCAACCATGAAATGACATTTTTCAAAATTTAAGACAAGGTTCTTTTCAATGCATGTTTTCAAAACTTTTTCCAAATTTCCCAAGCAATGATCAAATGAATTGCCAAAAACTGTGAAATCATCAAGAAACACCTCCAAGCAATCCTCAATGTGGTCCGAGAAAATACTCACCATACACCGTTGAAATGTACCTGGGGCATTGCATAGCCCGAAAGGCATCCTTTTGTAGGCGAATGTTCCAAAAGGGCAGGTGAAGGTTGTCTTCTCCTGGTCTTCTGGTGCAATTGGTACCTGAAAATAACCTAAGAATCCATCTAAAAAACAGTAATGAGTATTTCCAGCTAACCTTCCAAGCATCTGATCAATGAATGGAATAGGAAAGTGATCTTTTCTGGTAACTTGATTTAGCTTCCGGTAATCTATACAGACTCTCCAGCTGTTTTGTATTCTCATGGAGATCAGTTCATTTCTTTCATTTGTGACAGTGGTCAGGCCAGTTTTCTTGGGGACTACATGAATTGGGTTGACCCATTGAGAATCAGAGATTGGGTAAATGATATCAGCTGCTAACAATTTCTCAATCTCTTTCTTAACGACCTCCATGATTGTGGGATTGAGTCTTCTTTGAGGTTGTCTAACTGGTCGAGATTCACTTTCTAAAAATATCCTGTGAGATCATACCTTAGGGTTGATTCCAGGAATATCACCTAAACTCCATCCTACAGCTTTTACATTCCTTTTGAGGAGGTCAATCAATGTTTGTTCTTGTGAATGGGATAGGTTATTTGCAATGATTACTGGCAATTTATCCCCTTCCATTAGGTAAGCATACTTCAAGTCACATGGCAAAGGCTTCAGTTCTAAACATGGGGGTTGTTCAAGGGATGATATTGCATTTATGTTTCCTGCATCTAATGTTGAATTCTCTGGAATAATCTTACTTCCTCTTAACAAATCATCGAAAAAATCAGATTTTACCTCATCCTCCAACATGATATCAGAATTTTCAGGTTCATGGGAGTTATAAAATTCAAATGAAGAGTGTTCTCCCACAGATAACAAGTCATGAAGCATACCTGAGTCTTTAATTGGTTCTATATCTTCATCATGGGCGATTGCATAAAGTGAGTGATTGTTGGACGGGTGTTTCATCGTATCAAGAATATTGAAGTGTACCGTACTATCTCCGAGCTCCATGGGGAGGGTTCCTTCATGCACGTTGATGATTGTTCTTGATGTTTTCAGGAATGGTCTCCCTAAGATGATGGGAGATTGGGATGGTGCTCGGTCTTCCTCCATGGTAAGGACATAAAAGTCTGCTGGAAAGATTAATCCTCTCACTCCTACAAGTACATCTTCAACGACTCCAGCTGGGAAAACGGTGGATCTGTTTGCTAATTGTACCACCACCCGAGTTGATTTTAGTTCTCCGATCTGCAAAGATGAAAACACAGAGTGAGGCATCACATTTATCGAAGCTCCAAGATCACATAGTGCATCAGTAAAATTTAATGAACCGATAGTGCAGGGAATAGAGAAAGTCCTTGGATCTTGACATTTTTGCGGTATCGGTGGTGTGATCAATGCTGAGACGCTTCTTCCTAAGTTGATTCTTTCATTTCCATCCAGCCTCTTTCTTTTAGTACATAGCTCCTTCAGAAATTTTGCATATTTAGGGATTTGCCTGATTGCATCCAGTAGTGGAATGTTAATCTCAACTTTTCGGAATGTTTCCTGAATTTCCCGTTGAAGTCGTTCTTCTTCTCCCTTCTTTGACTCAACCAATGCTGATGGGAATGGTGCTGGAATATCCTTTTTCTCCCTTTGTTGTTTCTGCAATGGTGTTTCTAGTCTTTCTTTCTTGAACCTTGTTCTTTCTACTTTGTTGTTGACTCCATATTTTGGTTGGACAGGACGAGCTTCAGCAGGTTCCCTAGATTCATCCTCCTCATATTGTTCTGGTGGTTTGAGCTCCTTCCCGCTTCGGGTTGTGATTGCACTAACATTCTCTTTCGGATTGGGAATTGTTTGTGCAGGAAGCTTACCTTGGTTCTTGGTGAAAGCATCCATAATGCTTGCAAATTGATCAGCTAGCTTGTCCATCTTATCTTCTATTCCTGCAACTCTTGTCTTCAGTTGTTGGTCTTCATTTGTCGGTGCACTTGTGGATGGTTGCTCATAATTCTTCCGCTGGAAAGGTGGTGGTTGAAAAGTTTGTTGTTGTTGGAAGGGCTTCTGATAAGGTTGTTGGAATGCTATCGGGTTCTGATATTGCTGCTGAAAAGGTGCTCTGGCTTGGTTCTGTTGAAACCCATACCCTGGTTGGGTTTGCGGTTGGTATTGCCTTGGTTGATAGGCTACAGCACAACTTTCTGTCCCCTGCACTTCCGGACATTGATCAGTGTAATGAGAATTAGAAGAGCATAAACCACATACCTGATTCGGTCCTTGTTGTTCCTTCACATGGTTCACAGCTATTTGTCGCACCAACCTGGTGAGTTCACCCATTTCATTCCTAATTAAATCAACTGAATCAGATGTTCTTACCTCATGGATCCCTCTGGTGATCGTACCTTGAGTGCCAAACTGCTGTGAATTTTGTGTAATCTTTTCAATCAAAATTCGTATATCTGCAGGTGATTTATCAATGAGGGCTCCTCCCGACAAGGCATCTAGTAGATTCCTGTCATTGTCAAGCAATCCTTGGTAGAAGCACACAAGGAATTGGTCCTCTTCTATTTCTTGGTGTGGACAAATTGCACAAAGCTTCTTGAAACGTTCCCAGTATTCGTAGAGTGTTTCTCCAGTTGATTGATGGATGACATAAATCTCCTTCTTTATTGCAGTGCTCTTAGATGTTGGGAAGAATCTTTGTAGAAAGCATTTTTTTAGATCTTCCCAGTCACTGATCTCCCCCGGTTGTAGATTGTACAACCATTCCTTTGCTGCTCCCTCTAGTGAGAAGGGGAAATCCCTCCACTTCACATGCTCTTTCGCGACTGCTCGAGGTTTGAAGCTGGAGCAGACATAGGTGAATTCTTGAATATGTCGATTTGGGTCTTCACCTGCAAGACCATGAAATTTAGGAAGCACTTGGATCATGTTAATTCGCAATTCAAAATCATTTTCTATGGAAGGAATTGCAAGTTGATAATTTTGATTGACAAATTGAGGTGCACAGATGTCACGTAGGGTTCGGTTGGGATTTACAGCCATTATTAAAGGTTCAAAGTCTTCACTCAAGGTATCACTTGAATCGGTGAGATTGATTTCTTCAAATTCTTTGGGAAGATTTTGATTTTTCAATTTGGTTATTGTGCGCTCAATTTCTAGATCGAATTCTAATAAATTGCTATTTGAACTACGGGTCATTCAAAAGAGATTTTTTTATTTATTTTTTTTTTAAAAAAAAACTTTGAGGCACTGCCTCCCCGGCAACGGCGCCAAGTTTGACGCATGCCTGTCGTGGGGCGTGGCAAAACAATATTTTATTTACCTAAGTATAGTATAGCAGTTGATCCTAGGTAGTCTCCCGAAGAGGAGTGCACACAAAACAAGGTTGTCACTTTTTGTTGGTTTTCGTAAAAAGATTGGTTTTAACTAATTTGAATGACTATGAGAGAAACAAACAATAGAAATTGATTGATTTTAACAAATGATAAAGGCAGTGATCGGATTGGGTTCGGCTAGACTTAGTGTTGTGCCATCATGGTTTCCAAATTTTATATCTTCTTCTTCCTTAAACTGGTAAGAGAGATGTGATGAGAATTTTCCTTTCTAAAACCTTAGATTGGTCTATCCTCCTTCCAATGTGTTTGGGGTTGTAGAAGGTCTCTTGATTAATTAGAGCAATCCCAGACCTGAAATTTTTGTTCCCTAATAAACCAAGATTTCGACATACAATCCTATACACGTGCTTGACAACCGTCGAGCAATCACCACCCAACCCTAATCATGTTCCACCGTATACAGATTAGAATTGGGTGGAGGGAGATGTGATCATCGACCAAAACAATTTATAATTTCAGAATAAAACCGTAACACAACCGCATTTGGAATTTAATACTGAATTATGAATTGGAACCAGAAGAAGAAAGAAGAACACATTTTATTCATTTCAAGCACAAAACTCAAGAACAACACATAGGTCCAGCCTCCCCTCTTTCCGATCACTCGAATGAAACTACCCCTCCATGGATGGGGTAAGCGAGATAATTCGGGAGAGGAGAGACATTTTAAAACAAAAGAAATAAAATAAAAAGCTGAGAAGTTCTTCTCCTGGGTGCCCGAGAAGGAATGGGATGAAGAATGGGATGTCTTGAGGGGGAGGAGCTCTCCTCCTTTTATAGGCAGAATTCGACCCCCAAAAGTTGTCGCGTTTTGGACCCCATAAATGACCTCTTAACGCGTTTAGGCCTTCTTCAATGTTGTTTATAATTGTCTTGGACGTGTCCCCTAAATATCTCAGCATATTTGGACAGGTATTCCGAGAGTTATGGCCATTTTACTCTGATCATTTATTCTGTCCAGTCAGAATCTCCAAAACGTCAAACCCCGGATTAGGCAGATTTAATGGACCCTCAAACGGACGAATCCCGCGGTGCTTCCTTCATTAAAGATGCTCCAAAACTCCTTGCGCGTCCACCCACCGAATTTTGAAAGATTTGGGCCCACAATTAATGAGTTATGGATCCCACACCAAAACTAGGCAGAACGGGAAACAGTTTTCTTGAGCCAAATTGTGAGCTTCTTTTGAGCTTCCATATGGCTGATTCAGCTTTTAGTCCAAATATAGTAAATTAAGACCTGGATGTGTAAAATCTGTAAAAGAAAGAATTTCGCAATTTGGAACAATGTAGATAATGTTATGGCCAAAATACAGAAATAAGTTAAAACTGTTAAAAATCCAAAATGGCCAATTTTTACTATTCAGCTCAAAATAACACCAAAATCATAAAAATGAAACAATTCATCTTAGAGGAACACTTTTGTGAGTTTAAAACAATTATATTAAATATAAATTAATTGAAAATATTTGCTCTATCATGCGGCTATTTTCTACCATTATAAACTCGTTGAAGCTTCCCTTACAAGCTTATAAGAATATTTTCAAAGTAAATGTTTTATTTTATAATTATGTGACTCTTAAATGATTTCAAAATAGAAAGTGATATTTCTCTAAAAAGGGTTTTGATTTCATCTATGATGTATTTTAAGTTTATTTGAAGTTGATTTATTATGATACAAAACTTCCATATTGTATTGAAGGTTTTGTGATATTTTTGACTATGGATGTTCTAGTTTTATACCATTCATGATTTATAGTTAAAGTATTGACATTTCATATGATAGTTTTAATACAAATGTTTATGATATGTTTAAACCTTTTCATATGAGGAATGTATTGGACTTAGTAAGTGATGGGTGGAGCCCTCTATAGCTCCTCGATGCATCGGTAGGTATCATGAGACAACTAGACGTGGAATTGGCCAAGGCCCTTTCCCAATTTGATTTATGGTTTTGGTCGAGGCGTTAATCATTTTTAGACGTCTTGGCTGAGGCCTTGACAAAATGTTTCAGAATGTCCGGCATTATACATTCCCTCATTATGGAAATATTATTGATGGTTCATGTGGTCATTCGACTAGTAGGATACCCATGATTATGTTTTATTATGGCATTATTTACTCAGCTCATATTATTTCCATAAAAGTAGTCATGTTTATTATTGGTAACGGCATGTGGTTTCAATTATTTACCATTATTAATATTTATGTCATTTTCCGCTGTATTACTTACCCTTACTGAGCGTTTGAGCTCACCCCTTTCTTATGTTTCATTTTCCCAGGATATGAAGAAGTTAGTTATGAGTGACCAGCAGGTATAATCTAGGAGGCTTGGATGTTTCTAATGAAATATATTTGTGTTGTATTTCTTTTCAAGTTGTAAAGTTAAACTTATGTATGAATCTTGTTTCCAATAATACTAAACTGATTGGTCTTTCGAGACATGATTTCCTTATGATCATGCCAATGTTATGTAATAATGCAATGACTCTGGGTAACTGGGGTCGGGGCGTTACACGTTAGGTTGTGGGTCCAGCCCGCTGGGGGGACCGCTCCTCCCAGCTGGCCTCGCAGATGCAGGGCCATTTTGTCTAGTGTGGCGTGGGGTCGGCGTCACCCCCTCCCACCACGGTTGTTGTCGCCGTCGGCGCCTACGGGTGTCGTCCTTCTCCCGCGCGGTCAGCTCAGGTCGGTCGCCTCTGGCCACCGCGATGCGCGATGGTGCGCTGCTTTCCCACAACCCACGGTTGGTTACTGCGGGCCTCCTCCGGCCACCACCGGCCACCGCCGGCATGGCGCACCGGCGGTTGTTTGTGTGGGCCATCGGACGTGCTCTGATGGTCCGTTCTTGGTGTCATCTGCACCTATGGGCCTCCTGGATCACCACCGCCACAACATGACCTTCTGTCTCACGTTGTCGTCGAATTGGGAAATCCGTCCCTGAAGAATGCAACAAAAAAAATAAGCGGCGAAGATTTCGGGCCTTGTTCATTTGGCCCATGCCTTCCGCATTAGTGTTAAAACAAGAGGGAGGTAATTATTCATCACATTTCAATAATAATGAACCCCATTCAAATCCCCCATAACAACCTCACACAAATTCAAGAGAGAGGAATAAAATTGAGGGAAAATATTGAATTAAAAGAAAACCCCTACCTCGTGATTCATTGGGGACATCACGGATGGTGGTGCTTCCACATTAGAGGGTATTG